>CM075064.1:119550397-120186508 GCA_037428765.1 Rubia yunnanensis | reverse complement strand
TAGATGTTACAATTCTAATCTACGGTCTCAGTGTCATAAAGAAATATATACACATAGGCCTCAATCGATATTACAATATTGAGCAAAAGCTTATGTCACAATGAGAGAAGAGCACGTGAAGGATAAGTGGTTCCCACCGTATTGCCATAGTGTAGCCATAATAAATCTACCCAAGACTACCATCAGAACAGATACGGTGAAGTGTCAAAAGATACGCACGCAAATGTCTCATGAACACCTCTGGTCAAACATGTAAGGCAATCAAAACAAAATAATAAAGCTACCCAACTAAAGATCAAGTCCGTTTCCATTTAACCCGTAAAGACCATTTCCCTAATCTAGGAGACTAGGACCCGTCATTTTAATTGCCAAAAATATTTTTTATCAGTATCCTGAAATCACTTATAATACGTAGAATTATCCCTAACTTGTCCCCAAAAGGATTTAAGGACCAACTTAGTTGATTTATCAATAACATTGGCCTCAACATCCTTATGGACAAAGTCTACAAATCTAATTTATATCTTTAGAGAAAACAGCATCGCCATAAGTTCGTATAATACAACTTTGACTTGGATTTCTCCTTACCGTCTCTTTAGATATCAAATCTGAAGTCAATCTAATCTTAACGATTCGGGCTGCAGAAAAAATATACATTGACAAAGAAAATTCCTTCTAACACTTTAATTCAAAAAACAATTTTAAAACTGCCTATTTTAAAAGGTGAAAATGGTGAAAGAAAAACTAAATAAAAAGGAAAAAATAGCATAATTAAAAGCATCCCACCCATAAATATATAAAAATAAAGAAAAGAGAATTATCCATCCTAAAAATCACTAAAAAAAATACTCAGATCTGAAATATTTATTTCCTCATCTTGCCACTATCATCGCAACATGGAACAACATTGCTTAATGTCTGGGTTCAATGAACCAATATATATACGCGTATGTAAAGAGCCAAAATAATATAATAACCAAAACATTTAAATACAATACAGTCTTATCACATACCAATTAGCTAGTCTTACATTTCGGCCATCGATCTGCCTTACTTAACGTACACAGTAAGCTTTTCAATACACTTCTTAATACTCATTCAGCTCTTTGTTAGAATTTCACTTTTTTTTTTGTGAAATTTGAGTAATATATATAAACCATAGATTTTGGTTAATATTTGAATAACATTTTTGCCATTACATTTTCTTCGTTGGATTTTTATCATATATTTTGTTAATGTTTAAGCATACACAATTTAAAAGTAGATGAGCATAATTTTTCCGTCATTGTTAAAGATTGATGGTGATCCCATGCTATCATTCTCATCAAATAATAGTCAAAGAGTAAATTATTAAATAGCTCTGTATAATAAGTAGTACTATATTATAAGTTCATAACATCAAATGATAATGTATTTATGTATGAGATCACTACAAAGATGCATTTTGGTGGCTAGTTAGTTGTCGCCCAAATCCCAATTTGAGCTAGAATAATAATTTTCGTTATTGCTAATAATTTTCATTAGCAAGTCGCAATTGTTTACTTTTGTGGTTTGACCAAATTCTAACAAAACCCTCCGGTCCTCACGAACGAACAAAATGACAGTCAATCTCAATATGATTTGTGAAATATAGGAGTGACTAAAATATGAAGGGTTGCATGACTATCATGGTATGAAAGCAAAGGAGAAGAGTGACCATCAACTCACAACAAACAACGGCCATGGCGCGATACACGGCTTCTGCTGAAGACCGAAAAATAGTTGGTTGTTTCTTTGTCTTCCAAGAAATAGGGGATTCACCAAGCACAGAAAAATATCCCGTCAAAGAATGACGCATAATTGGGCAAGCAACCCAATCAGAATCACAAAAAGTAGTAAGCTGAAGGGAACTCTTAGGAGAAAGAAATAAACCTTGACCTGAATGACTCTTCAAAAAATGCAACGCGTGCAGGGCGGCTTGCCAGTGTGGAACTCACGGTTTCTCCATGAACTTTGCTAGAGTGTGAACAAAATAACTAAGCCTCGGGCGAGTGATAGTCAGATAAATCAGCTTCCCAATCAGTCTGCAATATTGCGCATGATCAGTAAAGGCTGATCCCTCCACGCATGCCAAATTGTGTTGTTGTTCCATAAAAAAATACGTAGGCTTGACAGCTAACAATCCAGTATCAGTCAAAATATCAAGAACATATTTTTGTTGACACAGAAACAAACTATCAGGCCTGTGAGCAATCTCAATCCCCAAAAAATATTTCAGAACACTAAGATCCAGCTTATGAAAGCAAGAGTTGAGATACTTCTTGAACTCAACCATCAAAGTTGAAGAAGATCCCGCAATGATCAAATCATCAACATAAACCAAAACGTGTAGGGAGACACCATCATGTAAATAAGTGGAAAAAGAGTAATCTTCCTTACTCTGTACAAAACCAAAAATGCGCAAGGCTGCAGCAAGCTTTGCAAACCGGTTTCTGGGTGCCTAACGAAGACCATAAAGAGACTTGTGAAACTTGCAAACCAAGCCGGGCGCAGGAAAAGTATAACAAGGAGGGGGCCGCATGTAAACCTCCTCATCCAGATCCCCATGCAGAAACGCATTATGTACGTTCATCTGATGAAGATCCCAACCACAAATAATAGCAATTGCCAAGAATAGATGAACCGAGCTCATCTTGGCAACATGAGCAAAAGTCTTGGTGAAATCGGTGCCCTCAATCTCCCAATTATCTAGAACAACTAATCAAGCCTTAAAACGCTCAATCGAACCATAAAACTTTTACTTAGCTCTAAACACCCATTTACTTCCAATAGCATGTTTATCAAGCGACAGAAGAGACAGAACCCAATTATTGTTCCACTCAAGTGCATCAATCTCATTATCCATTGTTGCTTGGCAGTGTGAGTGACGAGAAGCCTCAGAATAAGTAACAGGGCGTGAGCCATCTGTTAGTGCAGCTAAAAATCTAGAATGCGAAACCAAAAAATTATTGAAGAAAAGATAATCAGCAATAGGGTAACGACTACTTGAAGATAGATTAGGCGGTGAAAAGAGAGAAGCAGAGAGGGGGAGGGGGTTATAGCGCATGTAGCAGTGCAGACATAATCTTATAATTTAACTAGTGGACAACGGAAGTGAGTGCTCAGCAGCCGGAGAGGCAACAACGGCTGAGACTCATCAATGTCGGACTCGACAGCAAACTGCGCCTCAGGTGGCTGCTTAGGGTGAGCCGTTAGTGGCTCGGGCAGGGCAGTCCACTGCTTAGTCGGTGGCTCGGCTAGAGGAGACCAAGGGACGGTGACACGCGGCAAAGGCGCCTGCGGTGCAGGCTGTGACTGTGCGGATGCCGACATGGCCGGAGATGGCTGTGGTTCAGAGGCTGGCGGCGGCGTCGGAACATGTGGCACAATATCGTACACGGTATGCTGAGGCAAATGTACCATATCATCGGAAGAATGATAATCAGCAGCAGATGCATACGGAAAACAATATTCATAAAACACAACATCTCGGCTATCAAACACAGTACGAGACTCCAAGTCATAAACACGCCAAGCCTTCTTGTTAAGTGGATAACCAAGAAAAACACATTTGCGGCTTCAAGATGCAAACTTATCACGCGGCTTTAGGAGCTGAGACGCAAGCACAAAAAAACTGAACACACGGAGATGGCTGTAATCTGGTGCGCGGCCATGAAGAAGTTGATGAGGCGATCAACCATTCAACAACGGTGTTGGAGTGCGATTGATCAGGAGGCAGCGGTAAGGATGCATTCTCCCTAGAAGTCAATAGGGAAATGAGCTTGGAAACGAAAAGCACGAGCCACGTTTAAGGTGTGGCGGAGCTTCCGTTCAACTCGCCCATTTTGTTGTGGCGTGTAGATAGTGGAAGTCTTGAAACAAATTCCTGATGTGTATGAATTATGTTATTTATTTTATTGGGGTTAATTATGATTGTACGCGATCAATATGCACTTTTGGTGTTTAATTTATCACAAATCACAGTTTTTGGGTTTAAGAGGAATTAGGAGGAAGTTGCTGAGAAGTATGACAATTATGACAAAAGAAGCAGTCAAAATTAATGTATAGAGTGAAGCAAAAAAACCATGACAATAGTTTTAAAGATAATTCGAGCAGATTTGGAATTATTTTGGAGCTAATCTTAAGAGATTTGTGGGCTGATTTGATGAGATTTGAAGGGATATTTTTGAGAATAATATTTGGAGATTTAAATCTTATCTTTTCAAATTAGAAATTGGCAAAGTCTTGGGAAAGACGGTCTTTCCATAGGCTTATGGAAGGACGGGGTTTGATTAGAATAATAAAAGGTAAAAGGTCTTAGTTGCAATATTAAAGTTTTAGTATGAAACATGTAGTAGTTATAAAATTTATAACCCGGTTCATGCAACCCAAAAATTTTATCTTAATTTCTTCTAATTTACACTTTAAACCTTGGTCTTTCCATAACTTATGGAAAGACCGTCTTTCAAGAGATGGACTCTTAGAAATTTAATTTAGAAAGGATTATATTTTGTTTGAAAGAGTTCAATATGGATCGAATTGTATTTGATTTGGAATTGCGTGTGTATATTATATACACAAGGCGCAAAACTCCGGGTAGGTTTAGTCGGGGCTGAGATAAGTTTTTAGTGGTAGCTTTGGGTCTAGTTTCATCAATTTTGGAGAGCGGACATTAGATTCTTTGGTTCTGGGTTCTATTTACTTCCACGCAGACATTTGTGGGAAACCAGGAGCACACTTAATTGCTTTAGTCTTTTTTCTCTCTTGGTTTATTAATACTTCTACAGCAAACATTACATTTTTTTTGTTACTTGGATTCGTGCGAAGCAATCCAACTTTTGGTCATTGTTCCGTTCCATTCCATTAGTGCCACACGGTTGAGTGATTGTTTTGTTTATTACTTCTTTAATTTCATAAACTATGTTTAATGATTATATTATTTGTTTGCTTAGTTCAATAAGTGGATTGCTATATCACGCCCTGTATTTTACTAGTTACGCCCTGTATTTATACTATTTTATATACAATACGTATTTTTAATTTAATTTAATTTAAATAATTTAAATTATTTAAATAATTTAAATTAATCAATTAAATTATTTATTTATTTATTTAATTGTTCTGCCGCCGCCGCTGCTCCGCCGCCGCTCCGCCGCCGCTCCACCGCCGCGCCGCCGCCGCTCCGCCGCCGCCGCCGCGCCGCTCTCCTTCTCCTCCTTCTCCTCCGCCGTTCCTCTTCCCTCTCCGGCGACGCCGCGGCTCCGTTCTCCGTTCGCCGTGTTCCGTTCTCCACGGTTTGGGCGCGAACCGGCCGCCTTCCGTTCGCCACGGACCGGGCGCGAACCAGACGGTGTCCCGTTCGCCACGGCCTGGGCGCGACCGGGCGCCGTTCCGTTTGCCACGGACCGGGCGCGAACCGGGTGCCTTCCGTTCGCCACGGACCGGGGGCGAACCGATCGACGACGGAGAGCTTCGATCGACGGCGGGCTTCGATCGACGGCGACGAAGGAGGAGAGACGGAGGGGTTAGGGCTTTGCTCGGTGGCGGTGGCGGAGAAGAAGACGAAACCGCCGGAGAAGACGAAGAAGAAGAGAAATAGGTGGCGGCGGCGCTGTGCACGGCGGTGGCGCTGGAGCACGGCGGTGGCGCTGGAGCACGTAGCGGCGGAGATCGGCGATGGCGCGCGGTGGCGCACGGCGGCGTGGCGCGCGCGGTGGCATCGCAGGGCACGGCGGCGCGCGGTGGCTCTCGGCAGCGCACGGCGGCGCAACGGTGGTGCACGGTGGCGCACGGCGGCTCGGTGGTGGCTGTGGTTTTTTTTGTTTTTGATTTTTATTTTTGATTTTTGATTTTTGTTTTGATTTTAAATTTTTGTTGTTGATTTTTGTTTTATTTTAAAATCTTAATATTAGTATTATACATATATATACGTATTAGGGCGTAACTAGTAAAATACAGGGCGTGATATAGCAATGCCCTTCAATAATCATGAGTAGCTAAGTCAACTGAAAATTTTGCTTCTCTCACGATCTAGGGTTTAGAGAGCTTTTTTTCTTGCACCTCACGACACAAGATTTGGCCGCGCTGAATCTGTTTACAAGCCCGGATCGGCAAGATCTGCAACCCTAATTCCGGTTCCAACTAAGAATCAGCGTCTTTGTCCTTATAAAATCGCCAAAGTTCAGCACCGAAGGCCACAAACCCTTCCTGCAAAGCGCAAACCGTTTAAGTTCTACCGGTGATAAGTAATCTAAAGATGGCATCTTTGGATGAATTGGAGCGCTTGTATGCAGTCTGTTTGCTCACGGAGGAGGAGATTCAACCATGGGATGAGATGCTTAACACAGATCGCTCCCAGGTTCTGCTGACTTTGGTGGGAAAGGTTCTATCCCCTCGACGGACTCCACATGATGATATCATTGATTTGTTTCAGTGTATCTAGGGTTTAAGGAATTCGATGACTGGGAAGTTCTTGTGTGACAACTTCGTATTGTTTCAATTCTCGAACCCGACTGATAAGGCATGGGTTATTGAAAGGGAACCATGGTTGTTTGGGAAACCTTTGTTGGCACTTCGTGAACCTTATGAAGGCGTGGTGGCGACTCAAATGAAGTTCACGACGTGCTCTTTCTGGGTTCATGTACACAAGGTACCAACGTTGGCTATGAATGAAGCATCAGCCAGTTTTACAGGCGATGCGGTAGGAAAGTTCGTGGCAGTGGAGAAGGATGCAGATGGGTTGATGGTTGGCCCTTATATACGGATCAAGATCGAGATTGATATAATGAAACCATTGAAGAGGATTCAAACAGTAGGCACACATGGAAAGCATATGAAGCTCCTCCTTCAGTATGAAAAGCTGCCTAGGTTTTGTTTTTACTGTGGAAAAATTGGCATGGATTGAGAGAATGTGACGCTAGAGCCTTGGCGCCAATCGTTGATCGGGAAACTGTTCATTACTAACCCATGCTTGGAGTAGGCTCTAATCTATCACCATTCATGGCGGTGGGAAGGAGGAGGCCCCCGAATCAGGACCAAGGGCGCAATGGCAGTCGGCAAAATGCATACCCTTTGAGCCACCAAGCTGGAGGTAACCTGGATTCAGAAGCCGATGAGGAAGAAAATTGCGGCATGTTGGTCCGCTACCAAATCGGAGAAATGGTAGCTCATGGTGCCTGCGGTGGTATGTCATAGGTGATTCTGAGATCGGCAAATGTTACAGTAGACGCGCACAGCGTTGCTTGCACCATCTCCTCGTTTATAGAAACCCTAACCCATGGGGCAGCACAGAGAGCTGTACGAGGTTCGAATAACCGAGAGATGACCCCCCTGAAGAAAACCCCACCAACTAAGTTTGTTGAGCTACTGGTATGGAGACCAAGCCTGGAGGGGATACCAGACAAATTTAGTGGCAACCTATTAATTTCTTGCAAAAAGGCGGATGAGTAGAAGAGAGGACCGTTGCTTTAGTTGGAAGAACAAAGAGTGATTGGAATGGTGGAGGAGACGTGGAGGGCGAATGACCATCTAGGAAGGAATGAAGATGAAATAAATGTTCAGACTGACGCGGAATCCAGCATTGTGCTGGTGGAGCCGAGCTCGCCGCCCAAAGAAACACATATGATGCCGACTAACCCACTTAGTCTGGCAATGGTTAAGGATCCAATTGAATTTTCTTCAACGATGGGGCAAGTCACGAAGAAAATTGAGAAAGCTCATAAGAAAATGAAAGCACCCAAGAAAAGGGCTCCAAAGAAAATTGTCGCAGATAAGACGCAACAAAAGAATAGTCGTGAGAAAATAAACGAAAGCTAATGATGGGTGACCAGGAGAATGATATTAGTGAGACTAAGAAGCAAAAGCAGGATGAAAGCCCAGAAGGGGAATCTCAAGTCGTGGTAGGTTCGAGTATTACACAAGCAGAGACTGGCGATGCAAACCAGTCCCGCCCAGGCCAATAATTATCATGAGTTGGAACTGCCGTGGGCTTGGAATAGCTTGAGCAGTTAAGGTATTTCGTACTATTGTATGCTTGAAATCTCCTTCAGTTATTTTTTTTTGTGTGAAACTAAGAGTTCAACAGCTGTTATTGATAATTTGAAATTGCATTTGCATTATTTTGGTATTGCAATTGAGTCGTAACGTCGTTCTGGTGGCCTAGCATAGTTATGGAGTAAGAATGTGATATGAATCTCCTTGCGAAGACTCACGATTTGCGGAATTGATAAGTTTGATCTAGTAAAGGGATCTGCAAACCCGCACTATCTCGCACGAAATTCAGGAGTCTAGCCCTCGGGGTACGCCTAACTTCGACTTGCTCTCTAACTAGCCCTCAGGATCAGATTGCAAGGTTTATTGATACTTAACTAACCCTCGGGGTTAAGCAACAATGGAATAGCTCGCAAGCAAAGAGTATGAACTCAAAAGGTTGTATATTTGATTGATGAAAGGTTGTAAGGTAAAAATAATGTTGAATACCACCCCTATTTATAGTACATAGGTATGGTCTTCAAAAATTACAAATAAGAAAATGAAAAGGATTATGGCAGCTTTTAGAAGCTAAAACCATATTTAACTGAACTACCTAAAATAAATGGCTATATTCTTCAAGATAAATCCTGAATGAATATTGGCTTATCTAATCTTACCAAATCTAATTCTAATCAAATCATAACTAAATATTCTAAACACTAAAATAAATGCATGACCGAAACATTAATTCTTCAAAGGCCAACATGGCAGAATTAATGGGCCTTATTCTAAAATAAAATAAATGATCACACTACCTCATTAAAAAACCCAATGGGAAAAAGAGTATAGTGTTATCTTCTAAAAATTCTAATAAATAAATATAAATAAATAAACCTAATTCGTATCATTCCCTCCGAGGTCGAAAAGTTTCGTCCTCGAAACATGAACGCTATAAAAATAACTGTAGATCAACGTCCCAAGCCATCCCTGTGAAGAACGGCTAATAAAGCGGTGACAAAATGCTAACTAGGCAGTGACTGGATGCTTGATGTGGCAATAACCCGTGAGATGGGAACTGCTGGCGAGAAAATCAAATAACTCGCGAGAACTTGATAAAATCGCGATAATTTAATAAACTCCCGATATTTTAGTTGATCTCACGAGATGAGGATATCAACCACTTGAGCTGTGCGCGTGACGCGCACGCGCTTCAAAAATCAACGGGCGAGTGGATCTAGCGCGTGCAACACACGCGCCTGTTGTCTTCTTCGCTGGAAGCCCTATGCGCAGACTGCTCTTCGCCGAAGTTGTGCGGATCGGCGAGCGGAGATTTGCTGGATCGACGAGGAGTCTTGGCTGCGGAGAACTCAAAACTGAAAATGAACGACGGTGAACGGCTGTAGCAGTCGACGACGATCGGAGAAATGGCGGAGCTGAGACGTTCGGTTTTGGAGAAGATTAGCGACGTTCGGATTTGGTTGGAGAAAACTAACGGCGAGCAGATCGGAAGTCGTTTGGAGATGGAACAGGACGGCAGTGCAGCGGCGAAATCGTCGGAGACGCTGAGCGGCGGTGAAGAAGACTGGCGGCGGAACTCTGGGATTTTTTTTTTTGAATTTTTTTTTTAAAAATAAATTTGAACAAAACTCGAAATCCCTGTTGATGAACTCGTCCAAGGATCTTTTGCTTTGCTCTGATACCAACTGATATGAATCTCCTTGCGAAGACTCACGATTTGCGGAATTGATAACTTTGATCTAGTGAAGGGATCTGCAAACCCGCACTATCTCGCACGAAATTCAGGAGTCTAGCCCTCGGGGTACGCCTAACTTCGACTTGCTCTCTAACTAGCACTCAGGATCAGATTGCAAGGTTTATTGATACTTAACTAACCCTCGGGGTTAAGCAACAATGGAATAGCTCGCAAGCAAAGAGTATGAACTCAAAAGGTTGTATATTTGATTGATGAAAGGTTGTAAGGTAAAAATAATGTTGAATACCACCCCTATTTATAGTACATAGGTATGGTCTTCAAAAATTACAAATAAGAAAATGAAAAGGATTATGGCAGCTTTCAGAAGCTAAAACCATATTTAACTGAACTACCTAAAATAAATGGCTATATTCTTCAAGATAAATCCTGAATGAATATTGGCTTATCTAATCTTACCAAATCTAATTCTAATCAAATCATAACTAAATATTCTAAACACTAAAATAAATGCATGACCGAAACATTAATTCTTCAAAGGCCAACATGGCAGAATTAATGGGCCTTATTCTAAAATAAAATAAATGATCACACTACCTCATTAAAAAACCCAATGGGAAAAAGAGTATAGTGTTATCTTCTAAAAATTCTAATAAAAATTGTATGCTTGAAATCTCCTTCAGTTATTTTTTTTTGTGTGAAACTAAGAGTTCAACAGCTGTTATTGATAATTTGAAATTGCATTTGCATTATTTTGGTATTGCAATTGAGTCGTAACGTCGTTCTGGTGGCCTAGCATAGTTATGGAGTAAGAATGTAGTAGTATATTTGAAGGTTATGTCGAGTTGTGTTCGTATTATTGGATTTTATGGGGAACCAGCTGTAGTAGACCAAAGAGAAGGATGGGGAAACTTTCAGAAGTTAGTATTGGAGCCCGACATACCATGGATATGTCTTGGTGATTTGAATGAATTTTTGCACAAGAAGAATTTCAAGGAAGTGGACCAAGACCAGAATGGAAAGTAAATGTATACAGGGAAGCGTCGAATATTTGTGGCTTATTTTATGTGGGATATACATTCCTGAAGTTCACCTGGAATAGACTTGCAGCCCTCCCTGACACAAAGAGAGCTAGGCTCGATCGGGAAACTTGTAACCAGAGCTTACATGACTTATTTCTGTGGTCTTCTATTCATGTAGTCCCTACGGTGTTCTCTGATTACATGTCTTTGGCAGTTCGACTTCAGTCACGCGACCCATCTACTAGACAGTTCATGAGAAAGAGGAGGTTTCAATTTGAAGCGCATTGGGTCCAAGCTAGCGACTGTGAAAGGATGATAAAGGAGGCGTGGGAGAGCTATCACTCTCTCTGCCTCTATCTTAGAAGCTAACTGATTGCTCATTGGGTCTGTTGCGATAAGAGAAAGAGAGGTTTCCTCATATTCTAAAAAGATTGGGGGAGGTGAAAAAAGCAATACTTGACTTGGGTAGTGGAATCATCACTGAGGGAACAAAGGCGGATATTGCAGCTTTGAGGCAAGAGTATAATTTTTTTGCAAGATGCTAAAGGCATTAGATGGAAACAGAAAGAAAAGCAGCATTGGTACAAGGGAGGAGATAGGAACACAACCTTCTTCCACAGATTTGCATTGCAAAGGAGGTCGATGAATCATATTGATGGCTTAAATGATGCAAATTAGGAATACAAAACGGATGGGGCAAGTATGGAACACATTATTACTGACTATTTTTGTGGACTTTTCACTTCATCTGAATCATCGGTGTAGATAATGTAACAGGTAATAGGCCGCCTCCAGCAAAGGGTCACAGCTGACATAGCCGAGTCACTCATTTGGCCTTATACATGATCATATGTGACGTGGTGAAGCAGATGCACCCATTCAAATTTCCTGGACCCGACGGTATGCGCCATGTTTTTTTCCAAAAATTCTAGAGATGATGTGACTGCTTTTGTCTTGAAATTCTTGAATGATGGGATATTTGAGTCGACTGTGAACCACACACATATAGTGCTGATTCCCATTACCTCACAACTAGAACTGATCACTCATTTTAGACCCATTAGTCTGTGCAATGTTGCATACATATTAGCATCTAAAGTAGAGGCATATGCCAATGAGATCAGTGCTTATCGACTATTTCATTCTCCTTCATTCTTAATGGCGGTGACCAAAGAGAGGCTTGCGCCAAGGAGATCCGTTATTGCCCTATCTGTTTATTATATGTGCTGAGGTATTTTTTGATTTTCTCACAGATTTGATGTGCTCTAGAAAGATTAAAGGACTTGGTGCATCTAGATATGGGCAAAAAATTCCACACCTCTTCTTTGCGGATGATACACTGTTATTTTGAGAGGCGATGGAGAAGGAGACGAGACACATTCAGTGGGAAATTACCTTATTTGGAAACATTTCAGGGTAGTGAATCAATGCTGATAAATCAGGTATCTTATCAGTCCTAACACGGAGACAGAGAAGAAAGCTAGAGTATGTGATATTCTTAAAATACCGGAGGTGACATCCCACGGCACTTACTTAGGCTTGCCCTAGAAGATTGGCCAGAACAAGTTAGAGATCTTTCAGAACCCGAAGGATAGAATTAGACAGAAGATTGACGGCTGGTGTGAACGCAACCCGTCCAAGGTGCGAAATGAGATTCTTATAAAGTCTGCACTACATGCTATACCAATCTACTCTATGAGCTGCCTTGCTATCCCAGATACCATCCTGGGGTGATATATAGCTTCTGGTGGGGTGGAAGCACAACAGGTGTAGAAAAAAATCATTGGGTTTCATGGGAGAAGATGACTAGATCGAAAGCAAATGGAGGTTTGGGTTTTTGGAATCTAAAGGCTGCGAACCTAGCTCTTCTTGGAAAACAGGCATGAAGGTTTTTGGTGAACTCGAATGCTCAGGTCTTCGGAGATAAATATCTAGCTCGTCTATATTTGAGGCCTCTCTTGGATCATGACCCTTATGGTCTTAGAGGAGCATTATACAAGGAATCGACATTCTCCGGCTTGGATGTCACAAGCACATTAAATCCGGAGTATAGACGAGTATATGCAATGATCCTTGGATACCTAGATCGGATGATTTTTTGTGAAGAATGGGGAAAACATCCCGGTGGAGTTCTCTACAGTTGAAGGCTTATTGATGAAGACACTCGTTGGTGGAAGGAAAACATTCTCCAAAAGTTTTTTTTCATCCAGAAGATATTGCTACCATTCGACTCATTCCGTTGACACAACCAACGAGATTAGATCATTGATACTGGCACCACACAACAACTGGGAAGTTCACTGTGGAGTTGGCATACCACACACTTGTAGAATCTCCAAGATCGAGTCTGTCTAACAACCTGCCGTTGGATGACTCTGAGAAGGCATTGTGGAGGAAAATTTGGAAGCTCTGTATTCCTCAGTGGGAAAAGCATTTGGCTTGAGGATTATGTGCAGATTCCCTTGCTATGTGGGAAAACCTGAGAAAGATAACCATGCATATAACGTTTTCTTGTGTACAGTGTGAGGGGGATAATGGGACTTCTGGCCATCTTTTCTTTGAATGCAGCTTCGATAAAAGAGCACGAGGGTTGCTTGCGTACAAGGTGTTATTGACTTGGGAAGAAGAAATCACGGTGAACACTAGATGAGGCAGCTGACTAAGGAAGCGGGCGAGGAAAATGTCAAACTGATTATCATGGTTTGTGACAATATCTAGTTCCAGTGAAATAAAAAGTTGTTCAATAGCAGTTGCTTGGCACCAGAGGAAGCGTCCGTAAATGTCACGGCTAAACTAGCGAGCTTAAAAAAAACCAAACCTTTGGCCTGAGCATCCCTCGCCAGAGTTCCATCCTCATTCATTATTGCAGCCACCGGAGGGAAGCATCATGATAATGTTCGATGCTAGCACTATGGAAGGTCACATCGGCATTGGGCTGCTTCATCTTGACGCCGACAGGAAATTTTGGTGAGCTGCTGCACTCAGAAAGGCCTGAACGATAGATGCAGTATTGGCAGAAGCCCAAGCCTTGTTAGCAGTTGTTCGCTGGGTGGTGGAGCTTCATGAGAATGAAGTTTCAATCATCGGAGATGCGTTGGGGGTAATTCGTATGGTTCGTGGCGAAGTAGATTTGAATATCTCGTGTGTCGATACTATAGTAGAGGTTCATAGAATTTTGTGTAATTCAAGTATTAGAAAACCATATTGGGTTCCGAGGGATAGAAATATTCATGCTCATTGGCTTGCTAGCTTTGCAAAGTCGAGTGAATTGCATGCAAATGTATGAGATATACCCCTAAACTTTCTCTTGTCAGACAATACTGGACATTTCCAGTAACATGAAATGATACTTACTTTGTTTTTTAAAAAAATCATCACGAGTAGCTAGTTCATATATCGGCAGAGAATAAGAAATGTTAGTTTTAAATCGTGAGGCCTAATTGCATTATAATTGATTCATGCATGTTCTTGATTGTTCTTGGTTGAATTTTATTTCTAAGATGTTTAAACGTGATCAACTTGAATGTTTTTAGAACACCTCTATCTAATTTCCGCAAATACGTAATTGTTGGATGAGATTAGTAATTATCACAATCTTGTGAAAAACAACTAACTAGATAAGAATGTAATAGCAAGATAGGGAATAATTGAGCGTGCATTTCTATTTGTTTTTTACTTTGGTAAATGTTATATTGGGTTCTTTTAATTCTTAATGCTATCAAAATGTGTTCTGATTTAGCAAATACTTTCTGGGGACATTTTGGTAAGGGAAGCAGTTTATCAGTCATAATTGGTTGATTGTCGATAAAGTAAGAAAGAATTTGGGGAGGGGGGGTGGTTAAGTATACCTACTTTTCTATAACCGGTAGATGTGTAAGCATTGATGCATTATTGTGCATGTGATCAATATTAACTAGCATGAGTTATTCTTAGTTGATATCATTCATCTATAGATTATTTCTCATTTTTTAGTTTAATCATTTGCATTTTTAGTGTTAGAAAAACTCTTGAATTTTAGGCGTGGTGGCCTCACCAAAAAGGTTTTCTTAATTAGTAGGAAAAATAATTATTAATTATTGCTTTCGCTCCTAGTGGGATCGACCCTGCTTGCCATTGTATTAACTATTATTATCTGAGTTTGAAGGTTATTTGGCAAGTAAAATAATGCTCACCAAATCCTTTCTCATCACAGTAACATCTGAGAGGAAGAAACTCAGTTCCATTGTCAACTCAAACTTGTTGAACTGAACTTCGAAACTGTGTCTGAACGAGAGAAAGGAACTCCTTCATCTTGGCAGGTACATCAGACTTAGATACTAATAAATAAACCCAAACAACTCAGGAATAATCATCAACAATAGTTAAGAAAAAAAATTCTCCACTAGAAGAAAGTGAGCCATAAGGCCCCCAAACATCACAATGTATAAGCTCAAATCAATGACTAGCCTTAAAAGTACGTAAGGGAAAACTAGTTCTAGACTGTTTTGCCCGGTAACAAATGGAACAAGGAACAGTTTTATTCAAATAACTACGACTTAAAGCAATTACTAGGATAGAAGACAACACCAAAGTGGACGGATGCCCAAAATGTTGATGCCACAAAGCAGGCGACGAAACGGTCTCAACAATGGCGTCAGACGGCGGTAGAGCTCCAAGTCTGCGCAACCAATAAACCCCTCCCTACTGATCACCCACGCCAATCACTGTACTCGTTCTAATATCCTATAAAATGTATAGTTTCTCGGTAAGAAAAATCAGACATTTTAAAGCAGCAGTTAATTTGGTAAAAGACAATAAGTTGCAACGTAATTTTGGAATAAACAAAACACGGGAAATAAGAACATCACTAAAATATAAATTCCCGTGTTAAGTAGCAGTAGAAATAGAGCCACCAGGAAGGATGACATCAACATGATCAGAAGGTTCAATAACGCAAAGGATTGTTCATGGAACTACTATCGAGATTCTTTGGACCATATTTCCTAGTATCATCCTGATGTTCATTGCTATACCATCATTTGCTCTGTTATATTCAATGGACGAGGTAGTAGTAGATCCGGCCATTAATATCAAAGCTATTGGACATCAATGGTATCGGAGTGCGCCCCTTCACGACAATGAATATTAGATTCTTTCTTCAACGTGGAATCTATTCACACCAATTCTTTGTTTTTTCATAGAAAAAATATAGATTCATGCACAAGATCCTTGGCACTAGTCATATGATATGAAGCTCCGGTATCAAGAATCCAAGGTAAAGTATGCTTACCTGACGTATTGTTGGTATTATTCATGTTAGAGAACATGCTAAGAACTGTACTTTATTGTTCCTTAGACAAGGTGGAACTAAAAGCAGTCAGATCAGCATTGGAAATAACGACGTTGACGTTGAACACTGGTGGAGTTGTAGAGGCTGTAGCAGGGGCAGCGCCGGCGAACGGCGCAGCTGCAAGGGCACGTGCTCACTAGTTTTGGGCTTTTTGATCGGATCCCGGAGTTCTAGTCTCCACGAACCAATCAGGATAACCTATGATCTTGAAGCAAGTAGTAAGATTGTGGCCCTTACGGTTGCAATGAGTACACAGGAGGCTTTTTCAATCAACAACGGCGGCAGGTGAATTTCCTAGGGTAGCGGCGGTTGGCTTTGGAGCTGGGAATGGCGTCAGGTGTCATGCAGCAAAGGCCATGATGTCTGGAGTAGACTCACGGGCATTAATAACATTCTTGTGATGGTCCTTATGAATTGCAAGCGAGTGAAAACGACCAATAAAATGCAAGGGATCTTGTGCTAAGATATGTGATGTCAACGTATGATACCCATCATCAAGACCAATGAGAAATTGATGAACCATCTCATACTCACGTTCCTTAGTAGCAATAGCACCAGCATGACATACACATGTTTGAGCAGATAGGTAAGTAAAAGGTTCATCCCACAACTTCTTGTACCTTTCATATTAAGCAGCAACAGACTGACCATTCTGACGACAAGTATAAATGGCCGCACGAATCTCACACATGCGTGGACCATTACCAAAAGAATAATGTTGCTTAAGGTCATCCCAAAGTTCCTTAGCAGACGCACAATAAGTAATACCAGACATAATAGAAGGATCAAGAGTCAGAACAATCCAACCAACAAGCGTATATTTCACACTATTCCAGTCACTATAAAGAGGTTCACCAGGTAAAGGCTTAACAGTAGATACATCAAGAAAACCCCTTACATTTAGCAGAAAATGCATTAAACATGGAGGTACTCCATTCATTATAATTATCACCTTTCAAGATCTCAGGACAGATTCTCAAACCTGGATGATCTGATGGATGAACATAGTAGGGATGAGTGACAGGTAACACATGAGAAGGGTCATCAGCGGACTGCCAGATTGCCTATGCAGTGGTGACTACCGTTGCCTGTACGACGGCCTGGAAGACGGTGGCATTGGCAATGGGCAAACTGGGAAAATTTGGTATGCTGGGAACTTGGAGCAGCGGCGGCGGACCTTCGACGGGAAGTCCCTGGGCTGCGGCGACACCGACATCGACGAGCAAGGCTGGAACAGCAGGTGGATTGGCTCCGATTTGAAACTCCGAAGCATCCTCACCAGCAGCAACAAGAAGGTCGGCGGCAACGTCGAGATCTTCGACTTCAACTTGATTGTATGTATCCATGGCACCGGAAAAAGGACGACAACGGCAGGGATCGGCTTCGCGGCGATGGGGCAATTAGCAGGATCGAGGAGGGCGGTGGAGCATGGGCGCGTGAGGCGGCGATGACAGTGGAAAATTTTAAGGTTGACGGTTTCAGGACTTTTAGCTCTGATACCTTGTAAAATCTGAACGGTTGATTTTATTGATGATACAAGGGTGTTATATATAGGCATCATGTACATAATTACAAATGGAAAATGATTCTATGTAGGATACAAGATATACACAAAATATAAAAAACTATCACCTTAACTGCATACTACGGAGTATATAACTTGTCAAAGCTTAGATATATAAAGGGGGAAAATCACACATATATTAAATAAAGAAAATTAAACATGTATTACCCCCATTGTATTTATTAGATTTCTTAGGTTTGCATATGAATTTGGAATGAATGAAACTAACGGAAATTTTTTAGTTGATTAGAGAAAAATAATTTGATAAAACAGATAAAATTGTTTAAACACGGTAAAAAAAGTGTGTTTATATAAAAAATATATATTAAAAAAAACCATTTGGAATGATAAAAAATATATCTTTATACTCTTTTCCCCACTTTTTAAGATTTGTTTTACACAAAATTCCTTATACTCCTTCTCCATATACCTCATTAGAATTTGGATTACTCAATTATCCTCTTTAAATTACTTTTCTCTTCGGACAATAAACATCTGAGAGTGAAGTGTCATCATCAATCACTACCGATCATGCACCAGTACCATCGCCTTTGTTGACAATAATCGACAATTGAAGAAGATGACCACCACCACCGAGCATTTACAACGACAACAACCACTGTTGACTGCACTGGCCACCACCAATTAGAGCCAATGACGCCAATAACCATCGCAACCTTCGTTGATCTCCACCCTTAACCGTCGACAATGACTAACACCACCATCGATGCCGACCACCATTACCATCAATAGCTAATAACTAATAGCTAATGCCAACCACGATCATTAATGTCGATCACCACGACAATTGATGTTGACTAACATCACCACCAATCATCAGTGAAAACCACCACCACCATCGATGCCGACCACCATTACACTGGCGGAGGTACAAGGGGGCTGGAGGGGGCTCCAGCCCCCGCCAAGCAATTTCCCACAGCTAAATTTTTTTTTGAAAATTGTATTTCAGCCCCCTCCAAATTACACTTCAGCCCCCTCAAGAATTAAATAAAAAACTAAAATTCAAGTGGATAATCATGCCACATGTCATAAGTTTATTTTTTACCTATATTTTCTATCCTCTCCTATCCTAACTTACCTATTTTCTCTCCTCACAATCACATTTTCACACACACAACCGAACCACTCTTCAAAATTTTTCCAAAAAAAGTTCTCCCTTCCAAAAATTCAAAATTTAATCCTTTCATTTTCCTTCCTATTTGTATTGAAAGAGAAGCTTTGAATTTTAAATTTCCAAGCTCAATAATCTCCTATTTCTACTCTACATTCACGCATATGCTCAATTTCGGAGGATAAATTCAATCTTTGGAAGCAAATCAAAGGTTAGTTTCATTTTTTATTTATTTAAAATATGCATTATTTATTTATTTATTTGACTACATAATATGAATATATAATTTTTATTTTTATTATACATGATGTTGTGTTAACCATATATTAGTTCTTATGATTTAAATATTGAAGAAGAAAAATTAATTAGAAAGTTACAAGTTGAACTATACAAAAATTACTTCTTAATCACATAAATTCAATTGTACATAAATTAGTTCTTATCAATACAAATTATAAAATTACTTTGTTTATGTATGTAGGATATGAAGAGATTTTTTCAACCTACTAAAAGAAATCGTAGTGGAGAGTCTTCTAGTAAACCTAATGATGAAATCTCGGAAAATCGCTCAAGTGCAAAATTTAATGTGGATGATATTGTTTATGATCCGGGTTTAAGGAAGCCAATCGAGGAGTTTGATAATGCTATTCGAGATCAAATTCGAATAGAGTATATTGTTAAGGGGCCTTATCAACCAATTTGTCACAACTACCCTAAAACGAAATTTGGCAATCAAGAAAGGAGTTTTCAAGCTAGTTGGTATAGAGACTTTCCATGGCTAGAATATAGTGTGTCCAAAGATGCGGCATTTTGTTTTTGGTGTTATCTTTTTCCGCCATCACATAATAAGGGAGGTGAAGTTGCTCAAAAGTCTTTCTTAGTAGACGGATTTACTAATTGGAAAAAGGCAAAAGAAAGATTTTCTCTTCATGTTGGGGATGTGAATAGTTGTCATAGTGCAAGGATGAGTTTTGAATCTTTTAAAGATCAAAGACATAATTTGATAAATGTGTTTCAAGTACGTGATTCTACCTCTGAGGTTTCTTATCGCACTCGTATAACTGCTATGTTGGATGTGACATGATTTCTTTTGAGACAAGGGCTATCTTTTCGTGGACATGATGAGTCTTCTAGTTCGGTGAACAGAGGTAATTTTTTTGAATTGGTTGAATGGTATTGTCAAAACAATGAAGATGTTGCCAAAGTTCTTAAGCAAAATGCTCCGGGTAACAATCAAATGACTTCCCCTCCAATTCAGAGAGATCTAGCTCGGGCTTGTGCTGAAGAGGTAACACATTCTATTATTACTGATCTTGGTGATAGAGTTTTTTCTTTGATGGTTGATGAGTCTCGAGATGTTTCTACAAAAGAGCAAATGTGAGTTGTTTTTCGATATGTGAATGAAAAGGGAGAAATTATTGAGCGATTTATTGCTATTATACATGTGCCAGACACTACATCTATTTCATTGAGAGATTCTATTGTGGCTTTGTTTGTGAAACATGGGTTGTCCTTAGACAAATTGAGAGGACAAGGATATGATGGAGCTTCGAATATGAGGGGTGAATTTCATGGTTTACAAGCCTTGATACGAGAGGAAAATCCGCAGGCTATGTACATTCATTGTTTCTATCATCAACTCCAATTAGTTCTGGTATCAGTTTCTAAAGAAATTTCTACGGTGGCTGATTTTTTTTCTTATGTCACTATGATTGTGACTTTGGCTGGGGCATCTTGCAAACGAATGGATAAAGTTAGGGAGTATGAACGTGCCCGAATTGTTGTTGCTTTAGAATAAGGACAAATTACTAGTGGTTAAGGGTTGAACCAAGAAACTGGTTTAGCAAGACCCGGAGATACTCGTTGGGGATCACATTACTTGACATTGCTTCGTTTACATACGATGTGGCCTTCAGTGATACAAGTGTTGGGTGATATTCATGACCATGGAAGCAGTTCAGAGAATAGAGGTACTGCAAGAAGTTTGATTGATAAAATGGATACTTATCAGTTTGTGTTTGTGATGCTTTTGATGAAATACTTGTTGTCAATCACGAATGAGCTGTCAACTGCCTTACAACAAAAGGATCAAAATATTGTCAATGCCATGAATTTGATTGCTTGTGTGAAACAACAATTACGCCTTTAGGGAAGATGGATGGGATATTATTTTAGAAGTAGTTAACAATTTTTGTGGGTTACATATGATCCCGCTACTTGATATGAATGACAATATGACTAGTCGTGGCTATGGAAGACGAAGGGGGCAAGTCATAACCAATTATCATCATTATCACGTAGATTTGTTTCTTCAGGTATGCTTATTTATCATATTTTGTTAAGAAAGAGATATTTCTTTGTGTTATTGACCGTTAGTTTTAAAATTTCAGGTTGTTGATTTGATCATACAAGAGATGAACAATCATTTTTCAGAAGTTAGCACAATATTGCTTGGTTGCATTGCCTGTCTTGATCCAAGAAATTCTTTCTCCCAGTTCAGTATTCCAGAATTGATTCATCTTGCAACTATGTATCCGGAAGACTTCTCTCATACCGATCACATGTATCTTGAATCTCAGTTGAGGAACTATATCCATGTTATGCAATATGACCCTCGCTTTTCAAGCATTGAAAACTTGGGTACTCTTGCTCTGAGGTTAGTTGAAACTGATTTTCATAGAATATTTCCATTGGTATATCGGTTGATTGAGTTGGCATTGGTTTTACTGGTTGCAACTGCTACTGTGGAGAGGGTGTTTTCTGCGATGAAAATTGTGAAGACTGATTTGCGTAATCGCATGAGAGATGAATTGATGAATGATAGCCTTGTTGTGTACATTGAGAAGAGGATTTTTGCAACAATCAACAATGAATCCATTCTGTGACGCTTTCAAAACATGAAATCTCGAAGAATGCAGTTGTCTTCGCTTCCTCCTAGAAGTTAGGTTGTTACTGTTCAAATAGTATTTTATATGTATGTTAAGAATTTCATTGTTCATCGTATTAATTTCAAGACTTAAGTATTATTGTATTTTTTTTTGTTAAAAATTTCCTAACTAGCCCCCGCCACAAAAGTTTTCTGGCTCCGCCCCTGCACCATTACCATCGATAGCTGACTCCAACCACGACCACTAATGTCGATCACTAGATAACTGACGCCGACCACCAACCATCAATGAAAACCACCACCACCATTTATCGTCGGCGATGAACCCAGCCAGTGGCGGAGCCACGATTGTGCAAGATAGGGCAATTGACCCATCCTTTTTACAATTTTTAAAAAATTTTAGTTAATTAATATATGATTTTTTTTATTAGTGCCCTAGTTTATTTTTATTTTTAGACCATTTTTATTCCTCTAAATCTTAAATTTTCTCAAATTTTAAACTATTTTCAAAGATAGCATCATCAAATTAAATTATGACCTACCAATTTTTTTTTTCTGAATCCACCCCTGAACCCAACCATCGACTATCGATACCGACCACCATTAACTGACCGCAGATGACATTAGCCACCAATAATCATATAGTTGATAGAACGATTATCGTCATCATTCTCTCAATTAAACCAAACAAATACGCAGAGAATGAAAAGGAATTTGATTCTCTTTAATCATGGGCGGAACTACTAATACGCGTAGTAGGGCTCTAGCCTTACCGGTGGGAAGGTAGTTGTAATGGAAGGCGCATCGCTAGATTAGGGTTCTGCTTCTCCCCGTCTCGATTCTTCCACGCCGCAGGCCTGTAGGAGTATTAATCAGTCTTCCCTAAAAAATTTTCTGATTCCGCCACTATCTTTAATTATTTATAGAGTCCGTCTCTTGAAAGACGGTCTTTCCATAAACCATGAAAAGACCAATGTTTAAAGTGCAAATTAGAAGAAATGACGATAAAATTTCCGGATTGCATATATCGGGTTATAAACTTTATACCTACTACACGTTGCATAATAAAATTTTAATAATACAACTAACACATTTTACCTTTTATTATTTTAATTAAACTTCGTCTTTCCATAAACCTATGAAAAAACGGTCTTTTCCAAGATTTTGCCTTATTTATAAACCAAACAAAATGCAATTACCCTCTTTCCATTCCTTTTCCATCATTATCTTTATTGATTCATTTCGTTTTTTTTAGTGTGAGCCAAACAATCCCCAACAAAAATGAAATAAAAGAAAATATATATACCGTTGAGGAAGCCTGTTTGTATCCATTAATTTCTCATTTTACCGTTGAGTCGCAGTATTTGAAATAAACTAACCTGTATTTTGTTAACTAAATCAGGTAATAGAATACGATCGAGTTGACTATCTGCCTGTAGTATCATTTGATTCATTTCCACATATGTCGTATATTCTGATCTGATGCTGTAAACTTCTCAGTTTTAGGAGCATGATCCACCCTAGAATCCCCCATTATTCCCACTATGACCAAATATCAATAATAATGGATAAAGTAAAGAGTTTATCTCTTGAAATGGTATTTCCATAAATTGTGAAAAGATCAGCGTTTAAAATGTAAATTAGAATAAATCAACATAAAATTTTTGGGTTGCACTAATTAAGTCATTACATTAAAATTACTGTATATTATAAAATAAAATTTTAATATTATAACTAAAACTTTTTACCTCTCTATAATTCTATTTTAAACTCGTCTTTCTATATGCATATAGAAAAACGGTCCCTCCAAGTACTAGAGTGAATTGTTGGAAATCAAAACAATGGGCTGTCAGTTGACCAAAGGGAAAGAATTAAAATTAGAAAAAGGCCACAATTTCTTTGATGGTGAAAGTTTTGGCACGAAACCCTTACTAACAAAATATCAAACACTTGACGTAACCAGCCGGCCTCAAGATCTAGCAGGCTGGCCGGCCTCAGCAGTTGCCTCTTCAACTTCCTGCAAAATCTCCAACCACACATTATAAATACACAGAGAAGAGTATTCTCTGATTGATACGATCAGTTACCTTCACATAACCATATTTCCCTGGTCGTGTCAAAGCGATCACGAGCAATCCACAACACGAGGATGAGGCAGGCGGGGGTGTACTCCGGGATCCTCTCCGGTGGGACATCGGGGAAGACCGGGCCCCACTCGTTCCCACTGGCGAGGATCAAGAAGATCATGAAGAAATCGGGCGACGACGTGAAGATGATCTCCGGGGAGGCACCCATCGTGCTCTCGAAGGCCTGCGAGCTCTTCGTGGAGGAGATCACGAGAAGGGCGTGGGTGATGACGATGCAGGGCAAGAGGAGGACGCTTCACAAGGAAGATGTTGCATCTGCTGTTATTGCTACTGATGTTTTCGACTTTCTTGTTGGAATGGTTTCTGCAGATAATGGTGCTAATGATCATAGTATTGATGTTTCTGATCGTCCGGAGGGGAGTGGGGCTCCGGTGGCCACCATGCATGTGGATCGATGAGAAGATTATTACTAAATTAAGCATGCACAATTTTGATGGTAGTTAATATTTTGCTATCAACATTGGTTGCATCTTGTAAGCCTTTTCTTTTATTATATGCTAGTATATGTACACTGGCTAATTTCTGTAACTAGAGTCCACTTTATGTCTTGTGAAAGACACGATCTTCTTAAGTTTAAGTTCATGTACTTTTTAACTAATACTGTACATTGTATTTTTTATTTAATTTTAATACTTTATTTTGTAGATTGAATATGTGATAAACGTGTTTGAATGTAAAGTATAAGAAACATTCTGTAATAAGTGTAAAATAATAAAATATAGTGTTTGAATTAAAAAATATACTACTCCCTCTGTCCCAATCGATTCCGCACATTATTTGGTCAAATTTCTTAAGACACATTTGATCTCCCCACCTACTTCATACCCATTGTATCCATTCCACTTTTGCTCCAAAATTAGCTAAAATCAACTTTTTTTTTATAGTAACCTCTATATTGAAATCTAATGAATTTATTTACACGAAAACATTATAGGTAGATATTTGCAATATGTATAAATAATAATTTATTTTGTATTAAATTAGTGGGTAGAAAACATGTCTAGTGGGGTGGAGCGACTGTGAACTAATATCCATGTCCGACCTACTACCCATGGCGGGTATGATTTTCATACCCATCCCCTGCCCCACCTCCACCAAAACTATCTTCATAACTCCCCCATTGGGACGGATGTGGGACGGACCTCCACCAAACCCTGCCCATTACAATCCCTAACTATCGATTCAAGGTTTCATATTCGAGAACGTTTCAGAAAGGTGGTATTTCCATAACCTTATGGACCGTCCACATGACATTTTACCTTAAATGTTGTAATTTTTATAAAATTTAAATATTGCATTTTATAAGTTAAAACAAGTAATAATATGTATTTGAAGATGAAAATACAAAAATATATGATACAAAAAATATTTTTCAAAATATTAAATTTTAAATTTAATTTAACAAATAAATTATATAAGCAGACCTGCTTCCCCAGTTAGATCCTCCCCAGTTAGACCCGCCTTTTCCAGATAGTCCGCCGCTTGGTTGCATTCCTTGTATGCGTGAAGTATATATCATGATTTTTGCCGCCTCTTGAATTGCCGCATTTTCCGTAGCCAGCCTTCAGTCTTGTTTGATGAGACCTTTAACCCCAACCTGACAGTCTGATTCTACGATGACCTTGTCCATTCCATGGTTGATGTATAGCTTCGGCTTTGGTTTTCTGCTGACGAGCTCCAACAAAAATACCTGCATGATTTCTGAGTATTAGGCCATGGGCAGTGGTAGAGACCGTTACCGGTCTCTTACCAATTAAATATATTATTTTTCTTCCTCTCTCTTCCACCTCAGGTTAAGAGACCACTTAAGAGACAACCCCTTTTTTTCTCTACAATGGTTAAGAGACCACTATATACTATTCATGGAACCCACTTGATTTTCTCTATCCTACTCATTAATTTGACCATTAAATATTATTTTAAATAAATTTATCCACAAAAAATAAGCTGAATATAAAATTTAATATAATTATTAAAATGAAATTAAAAATAAATAATAAGATAATTCTATGTTTTTAAAATTATATAAAAATCATTAAAATTGCAAAAATCAATTATAACAACTATAAAAATTACAGAAAATACTAAATAAAATATTGATCTAGTCCGACCAATTATTACAATTTGAAAATCAAAATTATATTAAAATTGGAATTCTAAAAAAATTTTAAAAAAAATTAGAAAAAAAATCAGAAAAATTACGATTGGGACACGTGTCACCACCAGAATGGGACACGTGTCCCATTCAAAAAAAATTCAGCGTCCATAGAAGAAAAAACATTGCGGACACGTGGCCCAATCCCTGGGTGACACGTGTCCGCAACAAAAAATTCAAGAGTCCATTGTTGCGGCTGAGTGGGACACGTGGCCCACTCAGAGGGCGACACGTGTCCCACTCGTTGAAAAATAAAAAACGCGCAGCAAGCCATGTGCATGAACAGGGCCGCTCGGTCTCTTACGCGGGCTCTTGCTAAGAGACTCTTGAGTGGTCTCTTAACAAGAGACCACTCAAGAGTCCACCACTGTGGTGGTTTTCGGTCTTTTAAGCGGTCTTTTAATTTTAAGAGATAACCACTGCCCATGCCCTTAGGCCATGGGCAGTGGTAGAGACCACTACCGGTCTCTTACCAATTAAATATATTATTTTTCTTCCTCTCTCTCTTCCACCTCAGCTTAAGAGACCACTTAAGAGACAACCTTTTTTTTTCTCCACAATGGTTAAGAGACCACTGTGCACTATTCATGGAACCCACTTGATTTTCTCTATCCTACTCATTAATTTGACCATTACATATTATTTTAAATAAGTTTGTCCACAAAAAATAAGTTGAATGCAAAATTTAATATAATTATTAAAATGAAATAAAAAAATAAATAATAAGATAATTCCATGTTTTTAAAATTATATAAAAACCACTAAAATTGAAAAAATCAATTATAACAACTATAAAAATTACAGACAATACTAAATAAAATATTGATCTAGTCCGACCAATTATTATAATTTGAAAATCGAAAATATATTAAATTTTGAATTCTTAAAAAATTGAAAAAAAATGAAAAAAAAAATTAGAAAAAACACTATTGGGACACGTGTCCCATTCGAAAAAAAATTCAGCCTTTATTTGAAAAATACCATTGCTGACACGTGGCCCAATCCATGGGTGCCACGTGTCAGCAACAGAAAAAAAAGAAAGCGGCTGAGTGGGACACGTGGCCCACTCAGGTGGCGACACGTGTCCCACCCGTTGAAAAATCAAAAATTGCGGCCGAGCCCATGTGCGTGGTCAGAGGCAAGAGGCAAGAGGCCGGGCTCTTAGTAAGAGCTCGGTCCGCGGTCTCTTAACAAGAGACCGCTTAAAAGACCACCACTGTGGTGGTTTTCGGTCTCTTAAGCGGTCTTTTAATTTTAAGAGACCACCACTGCCCATGCCCTTAGGCCTATTCCAGCAAAATTATTACTTCTGTTATATGCAGCATCACAATTTGTAATTAGCTTCCCATTCACTGACCATGGCTCTTTTTTTTTAATGGTTTTCTTAAGGGTGGAACGAGTCCTGTTCTGACATATATTAAGTCTTGATAAAAGGATAGGCCTTATGAAGAGTGATTGATTCATATCGAATGTTCATATCCCAACCACAAATACCCCCCTCTAGCACCGATTTTTTTGTGTGCTAGTACCAGTTTTTTCGTTAAAAAAATCCGGTGACTAAGTAACCAATGAAACGGTTTCACCGGTTGGAAAAAAATCGGTGCTAAATTCCTACTTTTAGCACCGGTTTTTTTTGTTGGCACCGATTTTTTCAGCTAATTTAGCACCGGTTTTTTTGTTAAATCGGTGCTAATTTAGCACCGATTTTTTTGTTAGCACTGATTTTTCAACCGGTGCTAAATTATTTCGACAATTTAAAAAAATTCCTTCCTCTGAAAGCGGCTTTCAGAGGAAGGGAAAAAGACCCAAAATTTACAATTTATTAGGACATTAATTTAATAATAAAATCAACTTCACAAAATTGATAATATAGAAATAAAACCGAAAAAGTTATGGTACAAAATTAATAATCAATGGGACTAAACATAACTATCACAAACATAACTATCTACGGAACTAAACATAACTTTAGTTTGAACTAGCAATTGAATCAAGTGGTGACTTTGAGAAATGTTCCTATGCCATCACAAACCTTGATAGATGTAGTAATGCTTGTGAATTCTATGCATGAGTACCTGGTGCAATTGGTCAAAATCAGCAATGTCTTAGGGTAGCAAAATGTGCAACGCAAAGTATCAAGTTAACACATCTCATATCATAAATATAGGTAAAAGATTGGATCTCAAGATCAGATCCAGATTTTATTAGTGTATGATTCCTTTAATTATCAGCCTAATAGAACAACAATTGATTCTCTTTTCAACTAAAAGTGATGAGAACAACAATCGATTTCTTCCTAAGAATGCTCTAAACCAACAAACAAAACAGAGAATCCAACTGAGCATATAAAAATTGAACAGATTGAACCAAGATTGTCATCACTAAAGAAACCAACAACCAACAATTATTATATTTACATTTGAACAATGTGAAAAAATTTGAAACCTACTCACTCACACGCAACACCTTCCACTTAGGTGGCTCTTCAAAGACTTCCTCCAAAGCTGCACCATCAGTGGAAACATGTATATTTGAAAATAGAAGACGCTTAAATGGCTCATATGCTACCCAAAGATTATTACAAGGAGAAATTAAAACTTATAATGAAGGTCACATTATAAAAGATACAAGAATCGAGACAATCTTACCTTTCTCATTATGGTTGTTTTCTAGTTTTGTTCTCTTTGGAGTTATCAGCTTTTTGATGGGGTTCTGTATTAAAGCTAAGTCTCACGTGCAAGGAATGAGCAACACTAACCTGCATGCACAAGAAAGGAATGAGCTCTGCATCTATGGAAGATAACTCTAGAAGCTGAAGCCAAATTGACAAAAATGCTTCAAAGGTAAAGATAGATACAACACCTCTTCTGAGAAATCAACTTTGCTTTCATCAACTCCTGAAGCTTCCATCGCATTCTCTCTTGCCTGACACCATATGGAACTTCGACTCAGCGGTTCCACACGATCCATGCCTTCAGGAATCACTACTTTCACCGATATGCTCACCCTACCTTTAAGGAGAGTAAAACTTTGTCAACTTACAGAATGATAATGGATCCTCAAACTAATTGACATTCTACAAAGAAAGGAGGGCAAAGGGGAATGATTTTAAGAGTCATACATACAAACAAGCTGACAAGCTCCAACATAAACCAGGGAAATAGCGTGACAATGCAAATTACAGCAACAAAAACATTGATACTAAACTTGGAGGTTCACAGTGGCTACCTGGCAGCAAGGAGAAATCTTCAACATAATCAATGTGCATTTATGAAAATATATCATTACTACAAAATAAGAAACAACATCAGCAAGGTCAGATAAGAAGAAACAAAAATCAGTATGGTCAGAGAGAAGACATATAATTACCAAGTTCTGGTTTACTTACTCCGCACAAACTCTCTCCAGGGGAAATGAGTACCAATAAGGAAGTACCCGGATACCAAAATTTGAGAAATGAAAGCTGGATACAATCCCAGATTCTCCATTAAGTTTCAATACCATCTGACCCACTTCAAATCCAAAATAATCATGAAACTTATCACAAAAATAGTCACAAAATCAGCGAAGAGAAGTGAATCTGGTACCTGCATCACATAAGATGATATCATGCAGTATGACATAACAAAAGCAGAGCAAAATCAGGGCATAAGAACCCTCTACTAGCGGGGCTCCACCAGCTGCGGTGGAACCCTCCAGCGGTGGTGGGGCTCCTTTTCCTCTCCGACGGAAGAACCCTCCAGCGACGGTGGCGGAACCCTCTAGGAAAAATAGGGAATAAGAACCCTCTACTAGCGGGGATCCTCTAGCAGTGACGGAACCCTCCAGTGATGGCGTAACCCTTCGACCGTGGTGGAACCTTAGGTTTTTTACATCGAAGGAAAATGGACAAGGCTTTGAGCGGGAAGACAAGCGGGAAAATCCTCTCCCTCACCGGCACAGGTGTCATCTCCCCTTCCTTCAACTTCTTTAGGTGATGCATGGCCGGTGGCTGATCGGCGGAGAAAGCCGGAGGAGGCGGAGGGACGGTGGGGTGTGGGTTCGATCGAATTAAATTGGGGCAAGGGAGAAGGAAGGCTTATGAAAATTTGAGACATGAGGTTTGGGCCAAAATTATGGGTTTCAGCCCATTAAAGTTTTCATTAGCTAAAATCAAATAAAGTTTAACCGTTAATTAGTTAAAGTCAATGTAGTTATTAGTGTTTACATATTGAAAGTCAAGTAAGGGTTGACTATTGATTAGTCAAAGTTAAACATTGATTAGTCAAAGTTATACATTTTTCATTGTATTTATTATATACTAATTCAAATAAAGTTTGATCATTAATTAGTTAAAGTCAACTTAGTTATTAGTGTTTATATATTGAAAGTCTAGTAAAGTTTGATTGTTGACTAGACAAAGTCAACCTAGTTATTAGTGTTTATATATTGAAAATTTAGTAAAGTTTGACCGTTGATTCGAGAAAGTCAACCTAGTTATTAGTGTTTATATATTGAAAGTCAAGTAAAGTTTGACGTTGATTAGATAAAGTCAACCTAGTTATTAGTGTTTATATATTGAAAGTTGAGTAAAGTTTGACTGTTGATTAGTTAAAGTCAGCTTAGTCACTAGTGTTTCTATAGTAAAATTTGACCGTTTTTTAGTTAAAGTCAACTTAGTCACTATTATTTATATATAGAAAGTCAAGTAAAGTTTGATCGTCGATTAGTCAAAATCAAACATTTTTATTAGTATTTATTATATACTAATTCAAATAAAGTCTGACCATTAATTAGTTAAAGTCAACTTTGTTATTAGTATGTATATATAGAAAGTCGAGTAAAGTTTGACCGTTGATTAGTTAAAGTCAGCTTAGTCTCCACTGTTTCTATATAGAGAGAGTCAAGTAAAGTTTGACCATTGATTAGTTAAAGTCAACTTAGTCACTAGTATTTATATACTCCCTCTGTTTCTCTAATAGTGGCACATAATTTTTGGTGTTACAATTTAGGAGATGCTAAATGAGTGGATGAAATTCAATTGAAAGAAGAAAAAGTAAAATGAGTGGATGTAATAACTTTAAATTTGCCATAAATAGAAAGTGTCAATATAAAAGAAACATATCAAATTAGAATATGTGCCACTATTAAAAAAACGGAGGGAGTATAGAAAGTCAACTAAGGTTTGACCGTTGATTAGACAAAGTCAATCATTTTTATTAGTATTTATTATATACTAATTCAAATAAAGTTTGACCATTAATTAGTATAAGTCAAGTTTGTTATTAGTGTTTATCTATTGACAGTCAAGTATAGTTTGACCGTTGATTAGTCAAAGTCAGCCTAGTTATTAGTGTTTATATATTAAAAGTAAAGTAAAGTTTGGCCATTAACTTGTTAAAGTTGTATTTATGTATACTTGAACGTTAATTAATTAATGTTAACTAAATTTTATTCTTATTTGTATATATTAGGTCAGTAAAGGTTGATCGTTGATTAATTTAACTTAACTTAGTTATTAGTTAAAGTCAACAAAAGAAGTGAACGATTTTGAAAGTTTTTTTTAAAAATAGCTTAGAGCAGCTGTGCAGCTGCTCCAAACTCATGAAATTTTTGGAAAGATTATTTTATATTTGTGGCGAATATTTTGAATTCTTTGGCGGAAAAATTGAACTTTGAAAAATTTCGACGAATATTTAGAAGTGTTTGGCGGGAAGATAGAATTTAAAAATATTTAGGCGATTTCTTTGGCGTGAAAATGTTTTTGGCGATTTCTTCGGCGGGAAAATTTATTTGGCAATTTTTTTGGCGGAAAGGTTTTTAGCACCGGTTTAAACCGGTGCTATTTTTAAATTTTTAGCGTGCTAATTTTTCCAAAACCGGCACTATTTAAAACTTTTGGCTATTTCTTTGGCGGGAAAATTAATTTCAAAAATTTTTAGCACCGGTTTTACAAAACTGGTGCTATTGTTTACAAAAACTGGTGCTAATTTAAAATTTTTTGGCGATTCCTTTGGCGGAAAATTTTTTTTGGCGATTTCTTTGGCGGGAATAACTTTAAAATTTTAAAATATTTAGCACCGGTTTAAATCGGTGCTATTTTCTTCCAACACCGGTGCTATTTTTAAATTTTTAGCCCTGGTTAGAAAATACCGATTAGCACCAATTTTTAAAAAATCGGCGTTAAAATTAAAAAAAATCAGTGCTGTTAGACTTTTAGCACCAATTTTAGAAATCGATGCTAAAAAACTTGTGCTAGAGGGGGGGTCTATGTGGTAGTGATAACATTTGTCCTCACCTTCATAATTACCATAATGGACTTGTCATCAAATATCCTAGAATTTTTCATTTTCCACAATTCAAAGCATACAAAGATAGGAATCGACATCATTAGAAAAGATTTAACTATGACGCTCTAAAACTGAAGTCTGATTCCTATACTGTTACGAGATAGAAAATTTGAGTTATAAATAAGCATATTCAGAATGCTTCCTGGGTTACGCCTGTACTCCATTTCCTTTTGATTTGTTGTGGATATGGTAATCACACCGTCACCCAATTTCTTAAAGGTTATTTTCTTTACGAATTCAGGATTTGGGGCAAATGAGTTGGCTATGCTGGGGAAGAGAGAGTAAACGGGTTGCCAGGATGTTATTTCTTTGAGGAATTCTTATCTAGAAATGTGCCTGGAACAATGGGGGCTACTGCCTAGAGTAACTATAAGTTCAATGTCGTGCATGTAGTTTCAATGTTTCGCGAATTATAGTTTTTGCTACTTTTTTAGGCTCTTCTGATTCTATGTTTTGTGAGGATGAAGATGCTACTTGTAAGATATGCATTGTCTTTAGACTCTTTACATCATAATAATTTGAAAATTAGCTACTGCACTTCTGTGTTTGGAGCATGAATCTCTTTTTATATCTACATTTTCATTTTATATAATTTCAGATTTAGTAAAAAAAAAGAGTTATAAATAAGCATAGTTCGAGTACGTTTACAAAAAATGATGAACAATTTCATAGGTATAAAGATTTGAGTGAGGTGGAAATCATTGAATTTTATAGTGAGTTGGAGGGTTTAAATACTATAGTTTAAAAATTGGAGATAACATGGGGGTACTTTCTATAATTTTTAAAACACTACTTAATCGGAGCTCTCACTATAACTTATGTTGAGACGGTCTTATATGAATGTTTCTCTTCTATGAAAAGGAAAAAAATTATAGTGTGAAGCAGATAACTCGTCGTGGTTGAATGAAAACTAACTCGCAAATATCAACCCACTCTGCCAAAAAATAACCCCAGCCTTCTTCTTCCGGGGGCCGAAACTGCTCACCACCACTTGCGGCGCCCCCACTCCAATCCCACCCTCCCTAATCCCCTACCCCGTACCAAACCCTCATTGGAGTACAAATTCTCGCAGTAGCAGATGGGATCTCGAGGACCTTGTCTCCTTCATTGGCGGACAGGTTCTCACTAGGAAAAAATAGCCTATCACAAGAATGACTCACATATTTAGGGTTGTGAGAGCAACACCTATTGCAAGTGGCGATTAACAGTGTCTAGTACTTAGCAGTCGTGAAACATAAGCAGCGTTTTTCTTTATAGTCCCGGAGGCTTAAAGTGATGACTAAGGGCATTCTGGCGGCTGAGACTCTGGCCTAAGCTTTCCGAGTCAAGACTCGGGTCAACTAGGATCTAAGTCGAGTCAACTTGGGTCAACTTTCTTCCGGGAAGGGTAAACTTGGGTATACACAGGTTAACTCAGGAGGAAAATGGACATTTCTAGGCTACCTAGATATATCTTTGCTACAAGACATCATTGCGATAACGATAAGTATTTTGTTTTTTTAATGGCACGATGGCGTCATTTCCACCCATTTATCTTTGATGGTAGCAGCAGGTGCGCAACATTTGTCTACAAGCTGGTTGCAAGAATTTTTTTCGATGTTCACAATGGTTATTGCGAGCTTTCTCCAGCAACGACATGGTCACGAGTGGTACTTAATTTTAATTTTAATTTTTTTCAACATATAATTTTTCTTATTTTCAGGGTGGGAGGCTATTATTTATGTAATTTATTGCTTTGTCTTCCATCATTTTCTTTTCATTTCTTTGCTCATTTTCATAATTAATGGGGTAGTTCATAAAAAATAGGTTTTTTTTGCTGATATATTTAGTTCCGTTTGTTCTCTGCCAATTATAAGTCTTTCCGACGGTTCCTTTTGCTTGGTTAAACCTAGTTGACTTCCAATCTGGTCTATATGTCTGTACATGAGAAATCCGAGTCAAGGTAGTTATAATAACTTACTTTTTGCGATTTGGATCATATTTTACAATCCGGATTTGTAGATCGAGCAAGTTGAAAAATCATTGATTGATCATCTTGTGTCGTGTTAGAGACTTTCATACATTCTCATGATTTTACTTACATTTACAAAGACTTTTGGGTGACCAAAATGGTCGGACTCGTCAAGAATTTTTTTAAGGGAATATAATTTTAAAGGAGATGACCGGATCTTTTACTTGGGAAGATTATCATTTTTGTTTTGGTTGCTTTTGAGGTCGAGTAGGACAGTATACTAGGAACTCAGTGGGAATGTGGCTGATGCGTCTTGAACTTGAGCGCCCCATGACCTTCAAGACAGAGCCCCCACAATTACCTGGGGTAAGACCCTCCAATGGTAAAGTCAGTAACTGATACGAGAAAGAAGGAATGGTAGTCAATGAAATAAAAAAGAAATGACTAACCTCCATATTTAAAATATTTGAACCCTATTATGTGTTAAAGGACAATATTAACCCATACATGATTAAACCCTATTGGGCTAAGCCAACCCAAAGATATTATTTAATGAGTTGGGTTGCAGCCTAACTCTAACTTCATAAGAGTATCATTAGTGGCTGATATTTGAATACTATAATCGGCTTCTAGTAGGATTTGATTGATAGCTGACTAATTTGAGGAGAACTAGTTAGAAGTGTCGGCAGTATCAGACCGTTCATCTTACCATGTACCCCCTTCTATCTGATTACACCTAAAGGTTACAGATTTGTAATTTGATGTTTAGCGCCTTTAAGTCAACTTGATGTAAGCCTTTTGGCAACGCTTGATGTAAGCCATTTTTTGGCAACCAATATTCTTAATTCAAAGGAAAGGATACCCTTCAAACCCGTCCTCGACGGTTTTGATTAAAAAAGCTTGCAAATACCAATAACAAAATGATTAGATATTTTGTGACACCAATGAAATTTAAATGAGCACGAAATACCAAAAATAAATAGAGGAGCAAATCAAATCCATTTCCATTAAAGAGAAAGTCTCAGAAAATGTGGTCTGTCTATAAGTTTATGGACAGTTCCCTTGACTTTTTTACTTTAAAAATTATAATTATATATATATTTTTAAATATTAGATTATATAAGTCAAAAGATACAGTGATCTATCCATAAATAATGAACATACCATTTTTCAGGAGAACTATTCTACATTAAAATAGATAAACTTAGGGCCAACATAGAAGCAAATAAATTCAATTACTGAGACATAAATGTTACGGTAATAAAGAAATTGCACGTTAATATTTGGTAAAAATTCAAAGAGAAAATTCAAACTACTTAAAATCCACCTACTAGCCGAATCCAAGTATTGGTTAAACGGGTTGTCTATTTTAAAATTCGAGTAGGTACAGGTAGATGGATAATGAGTTAAATGAGTATTTGAAAAATATAGATCAGACGGGTGGGTTTGTGGGTTGACAGTGGGTTCACCCATATGGGTTGAAATCTGCGAGTTTATCATATTAGTTGGTATATAAACCCACGTGAGTAGATATATATATGGATTGAAACCCACAGGTTTCCCATATGGATTAAACTCATATGGGTTCATATATTGGTTGAAAACTACAAGCTTACTCATTTTCAACCTATGAGTGAGATGATTATTGACCCACAATTTGAGCGGGTTTAACCTGATCCGTTTTAACCTGGCCCATTTTTTAACCCGTCATAAAATGGGTTAAAATGTGTCATACCCATATTTTTAATTAACCATATTACTTAACTCTTATTTGACCCATCTATCCATTTGCCAAGAGTTTTGAGCCAAGAGTTTCCCGCGATTCCAAAGCTATTGGTATCTTTGACGCCCGTTTGAGAACGAGGGGTGGAGACAAGGGTTGGCAATTAACTGGCTGGGTTCCGCCATTCTGCAATATATCTGCCATGGTCAGTTTTACTGAAAATTTTACATTCAGTCAAAATGAGGAAAAAGAAGACTGTTAAGTCAAGTGGTGTTCATTGAATATTTTAATTGGCAATTTGTGAACATATTTGGAAACGAAAAACTTTCAATGTTGGAACAAGCAAAGGAGTCGCAATAACGCCGATCAAAGTTTATGAAGAAAGGACACAGAATATTATGCTATTTGTGATTTATGGAAATCAAAATATTCTACTATATGATAGGCGTTGGAAGAAGCATAGTTGGTTTATAGAAAATCCCTACAAATATGGTATTGAGATTATCGAATATTTGGGATATATTTTGATGAGGAAAATCCCTTTATTTATGGGATTTGGATATGCTTCAAAAGCAGATAAGAAATAGGAATATTACGGAGATAATTATGAAGAGTTCTGATCTGCTCAAGGCTTCAAAAGGGGACACAACGACTGCATTAAACTCATGATTTTAATAGAGAAAATCTGCACATAGATTTTCATCCTTTTGAGAACCTTGCAAAGAGCTAGATCTATATGTTCCAATATACGTGATCTGCTGTTCAAAGTTTAGAATCGTATACCTTAATTCTTCGGGAGGAGGAGATCCAGTTTCGACAAGTTTCGAGCTCAGAGGGAGTCTGACTAAGGCGGATTGGTAGCTAGGGGAGCTAGCAGAATTCACACGTTTCATTAGTAAATATAAGTATTTTTTATGGTGTACTTTGTACTGTATCTTTCTGATTTGTGGATTCATTTTGAATTGGGCCAGACCCCGTAGATGTAGGTGAATTTCACCAATCTACGTAACCAAGTGTCTTGTCTTTAATGCTTTACTGTATTGCATACTTGGTTAGATTGGTTATGTTGGAACATACTAGTAATAATTAAAACAATTAGGTAAAACCAAATTTCAATTGGTATTAGAGCTTTGTCACTTATTTTTCCATTGGTTGTGGAAGGAAAGTGTGATCCGGTTTTACCATGGCAACCAAAGAAGGAGATTCAGTGTCTCGGCCACCTCTATTGTAAGAAAACAACTACAATTATTGGAAGGCTTGCATGAGATTTTTCATGAACTTACTGCATGAACTTGTGTGGCACTATGTTGAAAATGAGTGGAATCACCCCGCTGAAGATGCTGATACAAGCTCTAAGGAAAAAGAAGGAGAGTCAAGTCAAAGGGAGCAGAAACTCAAAGACAAATATACTTGGTCTCCTGATGACCTCAGGGCGACACCAGAAAATTCAAAAGCACTAAACTCTGTCTTCTCTGCGTTTGATGAAAACTAGTTCAAACTCATCTCTACATGTCATCAAGCCAAGAAAGCATGGGATATTCTGCAAACTGTTCATGAAGGAACTAGTCGAGTTCGAGAATCTAAACTACAGATGTTGGCTGCAAAGTTTGAGGGACTCAAGATGGAGGAAGATGACACTATTGCTATATTTAACGGAAAACTCAGGGACATTTACAATATGACTTATTAACTCGAAAAAGTCTACAAAGAGGCGAAATTGTTGAAAAGGACCTTAAGATAACTCCCCAAAAGGTTTGCAATGAAGGTCGCAACAATAGAAGAAGCAAGAGATTTAGCCACTATGAGCCTAGATAAACAAATGGGATTATTACAGACGTAGAAGTTGGCATTCAAAACATCCTCATCAAAGGATAATCACGAATTCGGCAGTGATGATGAGCTTGAAAAAATTGCACTTATCATAGAAAACTTCTCAAGAATGCCGAAGAAAGTAGTAAACAAGAAATCTCAAGAAATGTATGATGGGAATAGACCGAGGCCACAAGACTTTGGAGACAATAGTAGAATGAGATTTGAACAAGGAAATAAGCAATTCTCTAGAAATCAAAGTGGTGAACCCAAACTGCCTGGACAAATTCAATGTAGAGAATGTGAAGGATATGGTTATATTCAGACTGATTGTGCAAATACCCGGAAAAAACAAGGAAAATCATATGTCACCTCATGGAGTGAAGATGAAGAGCACGACAAAGACGAAGAGGAACTCACAAGTAACTATGTGGCGTTTGGAGCAAAAATTCATGATGCATCAGATGATGGATGTTCCAACACATCAGACAAAATTGAAGCCTTATGTTCCAACATAGACTCGTATGAAGTATCCAGTGATGAAGATGATTGACTTGCTGTAAGTGATGAAGAAATCTACAGTACTTATGAAAAAATGTATGCTATGTTGCCCCAAGTAGTTGATACAAACAATGAGCTAACGGAAGAAAAAATGCATTTGAAGAAGATAGAAAAAGAATTGTGTGTGGAAGTTACCGAACTTAAAAAGGAGAATGAAGAGTTAAATGAAAAGCTAATTTTAGCAACCAAGAGAGCTGAGACTTCTGAAGCAATAATTTCTAAGCCAAACTCTAGAAAAGCAAAACTCGATGATATTTTGGACATGGGAAAGAACTTTTGAGATCGACACCAAATTTGGTATTACAACCCACCCAAAAACACAGTAACACTCAAGCCTGAGACACAAGAGATACTTAAGAGTATAGTAGCGGTCAAGACAAAAAATTGAGAGGTAAAGAGAAAGTTCGGCAAAACGCATCAAAGGAAACCTCTCATCTGCATCTACTGTTCATATCAAGGTCACTCAGAGGAACAATGCCAGAAACTGGTCTGAGACCTAATGGCAGGACGTCAACTCTTGGTATGTTCCAACATAGATGAAGTCCAAAAAGCAAAAATGGTAAAAAAAGGTATGGGTTTTCAAAAGTTATGGTACATGCTTTGTTGCACATACTTCGCTTATATCATATTCTAGAGATTAATGGTACTTTGATAGCGGCTGTTCTCGGCACATGACTGGCACTCAAGAATTCCTCACAAATATCACACCATATGATGGCGGTTATGTTAATTTTGGCGATGGAAAGAAGAGTAAAGTGGTTGGAAAAGGCGACCTAAATATTGAAGGATTTCCAGTATTCACTAGTGTGTTGTTTGTTGAAGATGTGAAGGCTAATCGACTGAGCATAAGTCAATTGTGTGATGATAATATTACTGTGGAATTTTAGAAAGACAAATGCATAGTGAAACATGGAGAAGCCAAGGTCCTGTCAGGCATACGATCATCAGATAGTTGCTATTTGCTGGAACAGGAAGTAAGGTGTATGATCTCGAAACAAGATGAAGGATCTCTATGGCACAGGAAGCTAGGTCACATCAATTACAAAGCCTTGGTGAAAATTGCAAATTCAAAGGTTGTACGAGGTATGCTTACCTTAACAAGTAAGGGAAGAATTGTGTACGGACCACGTCAACAAGGTAAACAAATTCGATCTCCCCACTCTTCAGTTCAATATATAATCACCTCAAGAAATATGGAATTATTGCATATGGATTTGATGGGTCCGGTCAATACACCTAGTATAGGTGGAAAGAAATATATCTTTGTATGTGTTGATGATTTTTCCAGATTTACATGGGTAGCTTTCCTAAAAGAAAAATCTGATACAGTGGAAGTGTTTAGAAATCTGGTGATAAAGTTACAGACTGAAAAAGGAAGTCAAGATGGGAAGATTATTCGAATTTGTAGTGATCATGGTAGAGAGTTTGAAAATTCTCAATTCAGTGAATTCTGTGATGAGCTCGGGATTCAATACGAGTTTTCTACACCAATCACTCCTCAGCAGAATTGTGTTGTAGAACGGAAAAATAGAACCTTGCAGGAGATGGCTCAAGTTATGCTGGCCGAGAAAGTAATTCACAAAAAATGGTGGGCATAAGCTATTAACACAACTTGCTATACAATTAATCGAGTGTATATGCGTCCATTCACCAGCAAAACATCTTACGAGATTTGGAAAGGTAGGAAACCAAATGTCTCATACTTTCATGTGTTTGGAAGCAAGTGCTACATCCTCAGACACAGAGAGCAATTGGCAAAATTCGATAATCACAGTGATACTGGAATCTTTCTTGGTTATTCTGTGAATAGCCGGGCTTATCGTATTTATAACCTTCGGACAAACACACTCATGGAATCTATAAATGTTATTGTGGATGATTCTGAAGAAGGACACAAGTCAGATGCTATAGAAGATGAATCATGTTCCAACACAGCCTTGTCAACCTGACAAGCCAGATCCATTGCATGTTGGAACATCTAAACAGGCTGATTCCCATGCTGAACCAGATGATATTGAATACCCTGCTGAATCTTTGCATGTTGGAACATTATCCCCCACGACATTATCCTATGTTCCAATGCAGGAGCAACCTGAACCAATATCAAGAAGTACCCGATCAATTCCTCGGGTTGACTACAGGAAGTTAGCAGGATTACAATGGTTCATCTCTCTCATTGAACCCAAGAACTACAAAGAAGCCTTACTGGATGAATATTGGATTGCTACAATGCAAGAAGAACTTGGTCAGTTTGCACGTAATGATGTTTGTTATCTCACTCCTTGCCCCAAAAGTGTAAATGTGATTTGCACGAAGGGGATCTTCAAGAATAAATCTGATGTTGATGGAAAGATTACTCAAAACAAGGCCATACTGGTAGCTCAAGGATATACACAAGTTGAAGGAGTCAACTTTGATGAGACATCCGCATCAGTTGCCAGGTTAGAGTCAATTTGAATTTTACTTGCTATTACATGCTCTATGAATTTTACTCTGTATCAAATGGATGTCAAGAGTGCGTTTCTAAATGGTGTGGTAGGGAAGAAGTATATGTGGAACAACCTAAAGGATTTGAGGATCCTCATTACCCTCATCATGTGTATCGCCTCAAGAAGGCTCTATATGGCTTATAGAAAGCATCAAGGGCATGGTATGAACGACTTACTAACTTTCTTCTTAAGAAAGGTTATCGTCAAGGGGGAGTAGATCGTACTCTATTTGTGCTTGAAAAGTCATCAAAAATAATGATTGCTTAGATTTGTGTTGATGATATAGTGTTCGGCTCTACTTCACCATCTATGGTACATGATTTTGTCAATATTATGAAGTCTAAATTTGAGATGAGCATGGTTGGAGAACTCACATATTTTCTAGGACTGTAAGTGATATGTCCATTTTATGTGCATAATTTAGTACTGTTTGGGTCACTTTTATGCTCTTCTATTATCAAGAGCTTGTGTTTTACCTTGAAATTCTCTTAGGAGGGGTAAGAGCAACTTTACGCTCTTTTACCTCATCTAAGTGGATTTTGGTAAGAGCAACTTTACGCACTTTTACCTCTTTCCTCTCATTCATATTTTCTTCATCTACATTTTTGGTACTGTTTCAAACCCTATTTTCTTCCATTTTCATCTTTGAATTCTCTTGTATTATGTTTGGTTGTTTAACATTACTTAGTATGAACTCTTGTAGCTAAATCTAGTTCTTGGGAGCAATTGATTAAGACTTCGAAGCCCATGTCTTAAGAATAATTTGTAGCCTATTTAATACTCTTACTATTATGCATTTATGGAGCATTGAATGTGTTTTTTAATGTCATTAATGTTATTAAAAGCTTGAATACATGAAGTACTTGTATGATATGCTTGTTAGGGTTTGGGAAAATGAGTTGATTTCCCCTTTTCTTGATAGGAATCCAAGAGTATGATTTAGAGCTTTTGATTGTGTTGATGGATTGATAATTTCTAGATGAATATGATAATGTTGAACTCTTTGTCATGTTTTTTGCTTGTAGCAAATGAGAGAAGTCTATGAATATCGGTCGTTCTTGACTAATCTTGTGTAAATGCATGAATTGGCTAAATGCTTAGACACGGTGTAGTGTTTATAAGTGTTGCCAAGCTTGTTGATTATTCGTGCAAAATGCTATTAATGAGATACTTTTAATCGTGTTTCTACTATGGGAGTCATTGATGAGGTTTGGTGAGAGATGTTGAATTCACTCTTGCAAACAACTATCTAAGAAGGATAGAAGTTTAGTCTTCACAACAAGTAGTAAAAGTAGTAAATAGGTTGCATGTTCGATGATAGAGTTAGAGTTGAATTTGAGACGGGTAGGAGGCTTTCTTTGGAAAGTGTGAATAACACCCCCGTAGTGACCATTTTATGGATACATCTTCCTCTATGGAACATCAAATTGAGCACGAAGATGAGCATCCGGGAGGGGGACCTCAACATCCTCCTCTCTAAGGACGAGAGATTCCTTTGGGGTAAGCTTTGTTAAGAGACATCATGGCCCCAACCTCGATGAAAAACCAATGTGCATTGAGTATCCCGTGGTTGGACCAAACAGGCACTTTGGGCTAAAGACCAGGTTCATCAACACGCTACCCATCTTCCTTAGTAGGCAAGGGGAGAATGCCAACAAACACCTCACCGAATTTCACTTCTTGTGTGGTGGTACGGTCCCCCATGGAGTGGATGGATATTTCTATAAGTTGAAGGCATTCCCATTCACACTAATGGATGGTGCAAGAGATTAGCTCCACTACCTACCGCCTAAAAGCATCAAAAGTTGGCTTGATATGAAAATGAAGTTTCTATCCAAATACTTCTCGGCCTCTAGATCCGCCGCCTTGAAGAAGGACATAAGCAACATCCTCCAATGGCATAGAGAATCTCTCTTCGACGATTGGGAGAGGTTTAAGAAGCTTCTTGCAAGTTGCTCTTACCATGGTTATTCGGAAGGGAATTTTGTTTATTACTTCTACAATGACCTTCTTGATGAAGATCAAAGGTTAGTTAGAAGTTCTTATGGTGGCACCCTTGGGAACAAGACATCCTCCGAGGCTATGCAATTGTATGAGGAGCTAGCGGAAGAATCGAGAAACTTTAGCTCAAGGGCCAATTTGAGAAGGAGAAATCTAATGCCCGCAAGTGACTCTTCAAATGGTGGGAAGCTTGAGGATGAAGTCTCAGCCCTTGCATCCATGATGAAATCTTTGATGACAAAGCACAAAAATGCACCACATGTTAAGTCATGTGAAATTTGTTACTTGGCGCATCCTACAGACACCTGCCCTACTTTGCAAGAGGACTATGTTGAGGAGGTGAGTGCCATGGCATATCAAGGGAATCAAGGCTACCAAGGAAACCAATGATATCAAGGTGGGCAAGGCTACCAAGGTCACCAAGGCTACCAAGGTTATCAAGGGTACCAAAACCGGCCGTACAATTCGGGAAATTGTGATAACCCGAACCTCTGGTATGGAAACCCTCAAGGAAGCTAAAACTATCAACCATATTGGCCTCCTTAACAACAATATAGGCCACCTCAACAAATATTCAAAGGCTCCAAGACAAGCCCCAAGACCAAGGGGAGAACTTGGGGCTAACAAAGGATGAGGTGATGCAAGCCATTCACCGGTTGGGCATGTGCGCGAAAAAAAGTAAGAAATTCCAAGATGAAGCCAAGGAGAGTATCAAGAACTTGGAAACTAAAGTGAGCTAAATAGCTCAAGTGGTGAATCAGATGGAAGCCCGAGAAAAAGGTAAGCTACCCTTCCAATCGGAGATCAACCCTCGATAAAATGAAAGTGCTACCGCTTTGAGAAGTGGTAGAGAGGTTGACACTTCCCGGGATAGTGAAATTGTTGAAGAGGAGCCTATGATGAGTGATGTGTTTGAAAAAGGGGTTGAGAAGGAAGAAGCCCATGAGAAGAAGGCCGAGGAGTTAGCCAAAATGAGCAAGGAAGAAGAAATCGAGGTGGAGACATTTGAGCCAAGACCGAAGCCAACCTCCATCTCGGAACCTTCATCTCCACCTCACAAAAGAGAAAAGATGGTGTAGATCCCTCCATATGTATCGGAACCTCCATTTCCGGAAGCCTTGAAAGATAAAAGGAGGAAGGAGGACAACAATGACATCTATGAAGTCTTTTGTAGATGTGAGGTAAATATCCCACTCTTGAATGCCATTGAACAAATTCCTAGATACGCTAAATGTCTCAAGGAATTATGTGTTTTGAATAGAAAAAAAGGGCCAAAAAAAGTTGAAAAATGGAAAAAGTGAGCATGTTTCCACCTTGTGTCAAAAAGAGCTACCCCCTAAATGTAGCGATCCTAGCATGTTGATAATCCCTTGCATAATAGGAAATACACATTTTGAAAAATCTATGCTTGATTTAGGTGCATCAATAAATGTGATTCCTTACTCTTTATATGAAAACCTCAACTTGAGTACATTGCACAAAAATGGGGTGGTAATCCAATTGGCCGATCGTTCTAGTGCATACCCTAAAGGTATTGTCGAGGATGTGTTGGTTAAGGTGGATTCCTTAGTGTTCCCCATGGATTTTTATGTCCTTGACATGGAGCATGATAAACATGCAGCCTCAATTTTGTTGGGGAGACCATTTTTGAAAACCTCTAGGACAATGATTGATGTGCATAAGGTTACCCTTACCATGGAATTTGATGGAATAAAATTAGAGTTTAACATAAATGACTCTATGAAGTATCCTAGTGAAGACCATGCTTGCCATACCCTAGATGTTGTTGAATAAGTTGTGTAAGATGTTTTTGAGCTAAGTGGTGATGATTCCTTGTTAGTTGCTTTGCAATGTGCTAGTGATGATGCCAACAATGTGCACTCTATGAGTACTAACTTGAAGGAAAGCTTTGAGGATTTGAACCTACTTGAAGAAATGAAACCGAGTCTATCAAAACCTCCTCCTTTACTCTTAGAGGAACCCGAGGAACTAGAATTCCTCCCATCACTTGTGAAAGTTCCGGTGATTGAACTTAAAACTTTTCCAAGTTACCTCAAGTACGCTTTTCTTGGGGAAGAGTAGACACTTCCAGTTATCATTTCAAGCAAGCTCACCAAAGAGCAAGAAGAAAAGTTGATGGTGGTGTTACAGGAAAACAAGGAAGCAATTTGATGGACTATTTCCGACATCAAAGGAATAAGTCCATCCACTTGTATGCATAGAATCTTGTTGGAAGAAGATGCAAGACCTGTCCAGAAACCCCAACACCATTTAAACCCACCTATGATGGAGGTAGTGAAGGTGGAAATCCTCAAGTTACTCTAAGCAAGCATGATCTATCCAATCTCGGATAGCAAGTGGGTAAGTCCAACTCAAGTGGTACCCAAGAAGAGTGGGGTGACTGTGGTCAAAAATGAGAAGGGTGAAATGATGCCCACCCAAGTTCAAAACGGGTGGTGCGTTTACATTGACTACCAGAGGTTAAATGCAGAAACCCGGAACGATCACATCCTGTTGCCATTCATTGATCAAATGCTTGAGAGGTTATCAAGCCACCCTCTCTATTGCTTTTTGGATGGGTACTCGGGGTACTTTCAAGTAGCTATCGCCCCAGAAGACCAAGAAAAGACCACTTTCAAGTGCCCTTTTGGTACGTTTGCTTACCGGCGTATGCCTTTCGGGTTATGTAACGCCCCCGCAACTTTCCAAAGGTGTATTGTAAGCATTTTCTCAGAATTTGTTGAAAATTTTGTCGAGGTATTCATGGATGATTTCACCATTCATGTTAATTCTTTTGACAAGTGTTTAGCGAATTTGGCACAAGTTCTTAAACGTTGCATTGATACTAATCTTGTGTTAAATTCTGAGAAATGTCATTTTATGGTAGAGCAAGGCATTGTCTTGGGCCATGTTATCTCCTATAAGGGTATTGAGGTTAACAAGGCAAAGATAAACACAATTCAAACTTTGCCTTATCCTACTAATGTGCACGAAGTGTGCTCTTTTCTTGGCCGTGCAGGATTCTATCGCCGGTTCATCAAGGACTTCTCGAAGATAGCATCTCATTTATGCAAATGGTTGAAAAAAGAGGTGCAATTTGTGATGGATGAGGGTTGTAAACGGGCCTTCGATACATTGAAAGGAAGGTTAGTTTTGCCTATTAAACAACCCCCAGATTGGTAGTTGCCTTTTGATATTATGTGCGATGCTAGTGATTACACCATTAGAGTGGTGCTAGGTCAAAGGGTGAGGAGAGCACCTCATGCCATCTACCACACATCCATGTCTCTCAATGAAGCCCAAAGAAACTACTCCACCACAAAAAACGAGTTGCTGGCAGTGGTATTTTCTTTGGAAAAATTTTGATCTCACTTGCTTGGTACAAAAGTTATTGTGTACACTGACTATGTAGCACTTCGTCACTTGATGACAGAGAAAGAAGCCAAGCCAATATTGATTAGGTGGATCCTACTTTTGAACGAATTTGAGTTAGAGGTGCGAGACAAGAAGGGCGCGGAAAACCTTGTGACCGATCATTTGAGCTAGTTGACTCCATGCCAAGACATTGAGGTAAACCCTGCAGTGAAGGAGCAACTACGGGAGGAATTCCCTGATGAACAATTGTTCACCATTAGGGATCTCCAACCGTGGTATGCCAACATTGTAAATTTTCTTGTCGCCGGTAAATTCCCCCCTCATTTTTCTAAGGCCCCAAAGGATAAATTAAAGAGTGATGCTAAGTATTATGTGTGGATGATCCCTTTTTGTGGAGACATTGTGCGTATCAAGTCGTTAGGAGATGTATCCTCGACAATGAAGTACACTCAATTCTTGAATTTTTTCATTCTCATGCATGTGGCGGTCATTTTGGAGCAAAGAGGACCGCTAGGAAAGTTTTAGAAAGTGGATTTTTTTGGCTTACATTGAATAAGCATGCATACACCTTTTGAAAATCTTGTGATGAATGCCAGAGAGTAGGAAACATCTCCACTAGGAATGAAATCCCCCAAAGGCCTATTTTGTATTGTGAAATATTTGATGTTTAGGGTATTGACTTTATGGGACCTTTCCCTAGTTCTTTTGGCTTTAAATATATTCTTCTTGCCGTTGATTATGTGTCGAAGTGGGTTGAAGCAAAACTGACTAGGACTGACGATTCTAAAGTGGTTGCAGAATTCCTGAAAGATAACATATTTTCTAGGTTTGGGGTACCCCGAGCCTTGATTAGTGACCGTGGCACCCATTTTTGCAATCGGATCATAGCGACACTCTTGAAGAAGTATGGCATCACTCACAAGACACCTACCATCTGTCACCCACAAACCAACGGGCAAGCCAAAGTTTCCAATTGGGAAATCAAGTTTATCCATCAAAAAATGGTTAACCCTAACCGGAAGGATTGAAGTTCTCAGTTGAATGATGCCTTATGGGTGTATAAGACAGCTTACAAGAAACCAATCGGTATGTCACCATACCGGTTAGTGTTTGGTAAGCCCTGTCATCTACCGGTGGAAATTCAACATAAGGCTTATTGGGCGGTCAAAGAATTCAATCTTGATATATATAGGACTGGCTTGCATAGGAAGTTACAATTGGATGAACTAGATGAGATCCGGAGGGAATCCTATGAGAACTCCGAAATCTATAAAGAGAAGACAAAGGTGTGGCACGACAATATGATCATTAGGAAGGATTTTGACGTTGGTCAAAAGGTCTTCCTATTCCAATTCAACGTTCGCCTATTCCTAGGTAAGTTGAGGTTGCAATGGATCAGTCATTTTTAGGTGGTTAAGGTATTCCCGCATGGTGCGGTGGAGATTCTAGATCGAGCTAAGTCTAATACATTCAAGGTTAATGGACAACGTTTGAAACCTTACCACGAGAAATTTGTGCCGGGAAAAGGAGAGGATGTTGATCTCCTCGATTCGGTTTGTGAGTAAACCCTAAGAAAATGGAGTAAGTCATGTCGACAATGTTAAATAAACTTGGTTTTAATCATCCGAATCATCATTCGTGACTTTCCGTTGATGTTGTTTGGTTTTGGATTTTGTCATTAAGTTTCATTGTTTTGCTTTATGCTTTTCGTAGGTTGTTTTCCATGATTTTGTAGCAATTTTGAAGTAAAGGCATTGGGATTTTGAAGGTAGAAATGCTTGGAGTCGAGAAGGAAAGACTTGGACAAGAGGATGAATAAGAAATTCTTTCTAAGTACTAGGTTAGTAGTCCATCCCGAGTCGCGATGGCCTCGTCGTGAGTCGCAACGGACCATCGTGATTTGCAAAAAACACGTCACGAGTTGCGACAGTCATTCATCCCTATTTTAAAAATGGGCCGATTAGAACCCATTTTGCCACAATTATCTCCCTCCGCCTTTCCTCCACCAAGCAACCGCCGTCCTTCGCCGCTCATAACCACCACTCCATACCCCATTCCTTCTTACCAAGCTCTACCACAAATCCACCTAAAATTGTTGAAGAACATAAAACCCTAAAATTTGGGGGGGTTTTGTGATTTTTTTTTGCAATCGAACTTCAAATTACTTGTGGGTTTCACTCCTTTCCAATCCTAGGCATCTAAGTGGTACAATTATTTATTCTCTTAAGCTTTATTTGTGATTATGATTGAATCAATTATTTTGTGAGATATTGTATGAACTTTGTGTTATACCTTAGGTTAGTTTGATTGATTGGAACATTGCAAATGTTGTTGAATATATTGTTCTTGCAAGTTAATTTGGAAGGATTGTATGAATATTTGGTATTTACGGCTTGGTTGGATGTAGGATAACATGAATAATCACTTTGAGTGTATTGAGTTGCTCTTATTGGTCTTGTGCTTGCATTGCACTATTAGTGTTGCTTTGATTGAGAATGGATTATGGTTTATACTAGATTTGAAGCATGTTTCCCTTGATGAGACTTAGTTGTTATTTTGATGAAATGTTATTGTACTTTGAAATGGTATTTTTCTTAGGGTAGTTTAGCCATGGGTCTCAAATGTGGACATTGTGAGTGTACTAATGATGGCTAAACTAATTAGGCATGGCTGTGATTTTGAGATATAGCATATTCGATTTCAACTATGTGAGGACTTCATGGACTTGAGAATATTGGCATGTGGGACATAATGTGGATTGTATGTGCAATTTTGAGCAAAACTTGAACTAGTAGGCTTGAACTTGATTTGGCTTGTGATGATGAACTAGTGTTAGGTTAAGTATGAATTTGCAATATTGCATATACATATATTCCTGTGCATTTGACTTATTTGTTGTGGTTGTTAGATATGTCCCCTACAAAGAGGCCTAGGGCTCCTCCCCGAGGGGGGTGCACCGCCGCTCCACCTCTGCCTCCACTACCGGCTCCAAAATTGAGCCTTGCACCTCCTCCGCCATATAGGTACATGGGTTTGACCCTGATCACCGGGTCCTATGCTGAAAGGTGGGAAGCCCTGGTGAGTCGTCAACTCAAGGAGACAAGCTTTGTAGACGTATCCACACTAGATGCTCTTGGGCTCACCCAGCCTGTCAGATGCCTCCTCGCCAAGAGGGGAATAGAAGGGTTCATGAGTAGGAACACACCCTCTTACCAGAGATACACGCTAGAGTTCCTGTCCACGGTCAGGATTTGCAGCATGAGGGATGATCAACCATGTGAGAGGTACATTGCTTTCCACTTGGATGATTTATCTAGGCAAATGACAGTCTCGCAGATTGAGGAGGCATTTGGATTTGATACTGGGAAGATACGGGACAGGCTGGACCCACAGGCTCGGGAGCGATCGATCGAGGTTGATATGCAATATTGGAATATCATCAACATGAGGCCAAAGAACTCCTATGACAAGAGCAGTGTTATCATCCACCCTGCACTTTCTTATGTGCACCGACTGTTGGTCGGTACAGTACTTTGCTCGGCGGAGCCGACAAATGTGCCTGACAACGACATTCACTTTCTGTGGCACTTAACCAGTGAGGGACAAGGATACGGGTTGTGGGCTGAGTTGTGGATGAAGAGGATCGTGTAGGTGGCAGGAAAGCCAAAGGAGAAGATCATGGTCGGAGGCATGATAGGTATTTTAGCAGAGTACTTAGGATTGGTTCCTCTGGCTGACTTTCTGCGCTTAGGGAGGCGCATTTCCTACCTTATCACTGCTGAGAGGTTAGCTAGATTTGAGATTCTCAGTGCCACATGGACAACATGGCTATTCCGCTAGTTGTATGGCGCCAGGAAGGTCACATTCATGGAACTCCTCAACCCAACAAGACGAAGATAGAATTTGATACACCTCTAGGAGACTTAGCAATTTCACCTAACTCCTCATGCAGAAATGACTTCCAGTGTAAGCTCCACAACCTTGGCTCAGATCCTGTCCTGCGTGATGATAGAATTCTACCTTTCTCTAAGCGATAACAGCAACAGCACTCCCTGCAGCCTCCACCAAAGACTGAGCCAATGCAGGAGGACGATGTGCCACCTCACTACTCCCATCCTCCACCGGACTTCTATGAGCAGATGACACAGACTATGCAGGATGGATTCCACCGCCAGGACATCATGATATTGGAGCACAATGTGTTTGTCTCCTATACCTTGATCGACATAGATGAAGAGATTGATCACCTATCGGCTCACATCCATGAGATGCAGTCCTAGGCAGGTGGTGTTTCAGTCCCCGATCCGGGAGCAGAGAGGCAGAGAGCTAGGAGGCAGAGGAGCACGGAGTGGCTGGCTCATTATCAGCAACACTATTTTGGCGGTGACCCTTCTTCCTCACATCAGTAATTTGTGAGTACCATATCCTTACCCTTTCCATACTTCGCTTTGTACGTTTTTGCCCTATTTTCTACATTGAGGGAAATCTAGTGTTCTAAGTGTGGGGAGGGGTATCTACTTTGAGGTGATTGGGGTTGAAGATACTTTTGGAGATACTTTTGCATAACTCTTTTGTTTTGTTTTGGATATTTTTCCCTTTTATTTTGGGATGTTTTTCTTTTGATGTACTTGGATAATGTTGGCTTTGATACTTTTCTTAGCCTTAACATTTGGAAAAGCACTCTACTACTTTTTGGATTGGAGAAACGTGAAAAATTTTGGAAAAATTGAAAAAAAAATATAAATGAAAAAAACAATAAAAAGAATCCCGCTAATTTGAAAACTCGAGAGGGAATCTTAGGCAACATTGGGGGCCCGGATAGGTCGAAAACCCGAGAGGGCGACCTAGGAAAAAATTAGAGGCCAAATGTGTGGAAAAATGTGAGATGTTAGCCGAAAAGAAGAAGAAGAAGAAAACATGACGTGTGGCTAGGATGAAAGCCCGAAAGGGCTCCTAGGCAAAATGAGAGAAAATGAGAGAAATTACAAAATGTTAAGTGTTCACTCATTTGCCGGCATTGGAGTCATAAGGTTGCGGTGGCCATACGGATGGATCAGGTAGCTTTACATCTTGAGGACCTTTTGGGAGTGGAAAATTTAGCTAAAGAAGATGAAGTAAGTTACGAAAATCTTGATCGGCAATATGCTTCGTTTTTAGGTTGATACATTGATATAAAGTAAAGCATGTGTTTTGAACCTTATACATGTCTTTAGCTTCACCTTATACCATTGGATTTTGGATTGTCAATTCGGGATTGGGAGATGTTTTAGGGATATTAATGAATTGATAGGGGGTTGTGGGAAATTTCTCATTTGACCTTAACATTGGGATGTGTGATATTGAGAGTTTGGGGAGGTATTGACTTGGGGGAATAGTAGTTAGGATGTGGACACGTCATTTCCTTCGTAGCTTGGATATTTTCTTACTCGAGGGCGAGTAAGGTTTAAGTGTGGGGAGGTTTGATATGTCCATTTTTTGTGCATAATTTAGTACTGTTTCGGGTCACTTTTATGCTCTTTTATTATCAAGAGCTTTTGTTTTACCTTGAAAATTCTCTTAGGAGGGGTAAGACCAACTTTATGCTCTTTTACCTCTTATAAGTGGATTTTGCGTGACAAGGGAAGAACATGGAGGCATGAAGACCGGAGGCCATTGAAGATCACATTTTCGAAGACTTTTAAACACTTGCTTCGAAGACATGAAGACCGGAGGCCATCGAAGACCATTTTTGAAGACCTTGAAGACTTGAAAAATGAGAGGAATCGCTATGAAGATAAATGTTTACCACAAGAAGAAGAAAAGAAAACAAGGTTAAATTCTAGCACTTGTCGTGAGTCACGATGGCCTCGTCGCGACCCATCACGAGTCGTGACAAGCCTGTCGTAAGTCGCGACCAACGGGTGACTAGAATCTAACCTTATCCTTTTTTGTACTATAAATAGCACTATCTTTCCTTTCATTCATATCTTTTTCATCTACATTTTTGGTACTGTTTCAAACCCTATTTTCTTCCATTTTCATCTTTGAGTTCTCTTGTATTATGTTTGTTTGTTTAGCATTAATTAGTATGAACTCTTGTAGCTAAATCTAGTTCTTGAGAGCAATTGACTAAGACTTCCAAGCCCATGTCTTAAGAATAATTTGTAGCCTATTTAATACTCTTACTATTATGCATTTATGGAGCATTGAATGTGTTTTTTAATGTCATTAATGTTATTAAAAGCTTGAATACATGAAGTACTTGTATGATATGCTTGTTAGGGTTTGGGAAAATGAGTTGATTTCCCCTTTTCTTGATAGGAATCAAAGAGTATGATTTAGAGCTTTTGATTGTGTTGATGGATTGATAATTTCTAGATGAAGAGAAATTCTCAGGAAAGGCGGCCTTTCCATAAGGTTATGGACAGTCCTCAGGGGCATTTGTCTTAAATTTTGTAATTTTTTTTATAAAATTTAAATATTGCATTTTATAAGTTAAAACAAGTAATAATATGTATTTGAAGGTGAAAATATAAAAATATATGATATAAAAAAGTATTTTCAAAAATTTTAAATTTTGTATGTAATTTAAGAAATGCAGTGTATAAGGTAAGAAATAAGTGGCCTGTCCATAAGCTTATGGATAGGCCGCCTGTCTGAAGACCCACTCCTAGATGAATATGATAATGTTGAACTCTTTGTCATGTTTTTTGCTTGTAGCAAATGAGAGAAGTCTATGAATATCGGTCGTTCTTGACTAATCTTGTGTAAATGCATGAATTGGCTAAATGCTTAGACACGGTGTAGTGTTTATAAGTGTTGCCAAGCTTGTTGATTATTCGTGCAAAATGCCATTAATGAGATACTTTTAATCGTGTTTCTACTATGGGAGTCATTGATGAGGTTTGGTGAGAGATGTTGAATTCACTCTTGCAAACAACTATCTAAGAAGGATAGAAGTTTAGTCTTCACAACAAGTAGTAAAAGTAGTAAATAGGTTGCATGTTCAATGATGGATAAGAGGCTTGGAAGTGGAAGTCAATTGCGCCCAAGGTTCCGTTAATTGTTGTTTTCATCGTGTCTTTAGTTGTACTGCATGATTAGCATAGTTCTCTTGCTTTGCTAGTTGTTGTATTTCAATTTGATAACTTAGGACTAAACCAACCAAACCCCCCCTTGTTTACATGCTTTTATATGTATCTATGTACATATATGCTTAGTATGTCTTCTCCTATATATGTTCAAACACTTGAAAAGATCCCTCTTCTCGTGGACGGCCCCGACTTTCCATTATCTACTTAATTGTAGATAGGAATCATTCGGGATTGAAAGTATTAACTTTGAGAGGTACATCGGCGACCTCCCAGCAAGTTATGCAAGGAAAAAATGGCCTGTTCATTAATTAGAGTAAGTATGCATTGAATCTAGTAAAGAGATTTGGTTTAAGCAATGCCTGAGCAGTTCGAACACCTATGGGGGTTTCTGACAAACTGGTAGAGGATGAGAAAGGAGTCTCACTTGATCATAAGTTATATACGGGCATGATTGGAAGTTTATTGTATTTAACAGCAAGTAGACCAAATATATGTTTCACCGTAGGAATATGTGCAAGATTTTAGGCTGATCCAACGGAGTCTCATCTCTCTGCAGTCAAAAGAGTTATTCGATATGTAAGTGGAACTTCTGAATATGGTTTTTGGTATTCTAAGAATCAAGATTCTGATTGGGCTGGTAATGTCGATGATCGAAAAAGTACTACAGGTGGATGTTTCATTATTGGTAAGAATATGGTGTCTTGGTATAATAAGATACAAAATTCGATCTCTTTGTCTACTGTAGAAGCTGAATATCTTGCTGCTGGAAGTTGTTGTGCACAATTGTTATGGATGAAGCAAATGATGAACGACTATGGAATTCATCAAGGGCCTTTGAAGATTTTATGTGACAACACAAGTGCTATTAATATTTCAAAAAATCCAGTCTAACACTCTCAAACCAAGCATATTGACATCATGCATCATTTTATTAGAGAGCTTGTTGAAAGGAAGGAAGTTATGGTAGTCTGTGTTCCAACATCTGAGCAATTTGCTGATATTTTTACAAAATCATTGGACACTGCCACATTTGAAATTCTTAGACAATGTGTTTGTCAGATTTGAGGTAATTCTTTTATTTTTCTAGTTGTAAATATTTTATTTATTGTTGATTCGAGAAAACAGAAAAACAAAAAATGGAAAGAAGAAAATGTTACAAAAATAAAAGCTCGGGAGTTATGTATGTTGGAAGAAAGAGACAACTACCAAAAGTAGAGTTATGGTATGTTGGAAGTTGGTATGTCTTGAGTTGACAAGAGAGAAAAGAAGAATCATTGCACTTCTTGGAAAGGGAAAAAGTTTTCACAGCAAAAAAGGCAAGGAAATGGAGAGTTTGTGTTTGGTTAAAAAATGTCTCCATCTCACCATATCCCATTTTTTCGGCCTACGCTCCCACTATTCTTGGTGTTCTACTGACTCTTGTTTCTAAAATTTGCCAAGATCTTTCTCCTTCAAGCCCTAATTCTTTCACGGTGGAAAAAGAAACTCAAGAAATTTCTCAGTCTCCAGATGATGATAATGCTGAGCAGAAGAAAGAAAATATGGAGGCTGACACGACCTGTGATGATGGACAAAGTGAAGAACCCAAAAGAAAGGGGAAGGGTCCCCATCATTAGGTAACATGTCCCAATCCCCCTACTCTCAAAGTTCTTGGTATGGAATTTAAAATAGTTGAGGATATTTTTGAGTGGCTTGAAGCCAATTGAAGTAGGGTGGATTCGACTAATTATAAGAGTATAGAGGGAGAATTTTTGAATGTTAATGTCAAGGAACTTGTGTCTGGTGATATTGGTAATCTATGGGATATTGAAAACTACGAAGTTAAATTTCCGAGGGGAAAATATCAAGTTTACAGAGGGAAGGATATATTTCATGTTTATTCGTCTATTCCTGGCCCTAGCTATGTTAAGATTAAGGAGATAGGTGATGATGAGGCGGCAGGACTGGAAGTGGTTAATTCCACAGATAGGATGCTTGTAGGTTTCTATGATGCTAAGGCTGCTCAGAGAATAGAGAAATTGAGGAAACCTGAGATAATAAAGATCACAGACAGTGAAGAAGGAGACAATGTTTGGTATGTTCCAACACAGAGGGCAGATTCAGAAAATGTTGAAGAGATGGAGATTGATGATGAGGACATAGGAGTTCAATACCAGTTTGATGTCACTGGTAATGCTGATGTTGATGTGGAGTATTCTGATGAAGATCAGACTGGAGGATCTGATTTGAGGCAAGGTGAATCAGTTAAGGATCAGCATGTTGGAACACAGGGCAGGGCAGAGACTACTGGAGAAGAAGAGGCTAGAGACACTGAGTATGTTCCAACATAGGAGCGTGAGTTGAACTGTTATAGTGATGAGGTGCTAAATGAATTCTTCCAAGCCGAAAGGGGAAAGAGAAAGATGGCTGCTACTGAGGACTCCCCACCAACTAAGAAAGCCAAGAAAACTCAAGCTGCCCCAAAGAAGAAAGTGTTGCCACTTCCTCCTGTAAGTGACGCATTGTTTTTTTTCTTACTATGATATAAACTGTGAGGAGATGGGAGAGGTATTTTCTGAAAGAAAGATAATCTCTGAGAGACCAGTAGACTTAGATGCATATAGAGTAAGCGGGTTGTCTGAATTTTTGGAAGGAATTTGAGTGAAAAGGGCTGCTACAGTACAACTTCAGTACAATAAGTAGGTGGTCACTGAAGTGTATTCCAATATGATGGCTAGGAACTTGGAGGCTGATTCAATATGGTTTGAGGGGGTTTATGCAAGGGAGAAGATTATTGATTTCTCTGCTGCCAGGATAAACATGATTTTGGGGCTAAAAATTCCAGAATTTGAAGGAGTTTTTCCAGATGATTTAGAAGTGTCCGATGATCAGATTCTGTAGGTAGTCTCAGGAGGGTACAAGACCAAATGAACTGAGACTGGATACTCACATGCTTCCTGCCTGTCCTCTAGATTTTTTTGTCTGTATCAGGTAACTGTGAACTGCTGGATGCCATCCTCCAATACTACTTCCTTGACTAGAGAAATGGCTAAGTTGTTGTACTGTGTTGGATCACAGAATTCAGTCAACCTAGGGTTGTTAATACAACATAGTCTAGTTAGGAAAGGTACTGCCCCAAAGGCAAAACATGCTCTGGTGTATCCCTGTATGATATCTGCATTGGCTGAGAGTGCCACGATGAAGGGAAAAGCAAAGGATGTGATCATCGATACAGAGTTTCTCCGGCCTAACAAGAAGACTTTTGGCATGCGGCATGTTTATGATCTTCCGTGGAACCCTGAAGCTTCTACTTCTGCAGATGCTGAAAAGAAGGGTGCTCAATGCAAGGTTGAGGGCTATAGCCATCCAAATTGAGGCACTTGAAGTGGAGAAGGCCAGATTTGAGGGAGAGAAGGCTCAGCTAGAGGCACCGGATGCTGCTCCTGAACATGATTGATTTTCCTGCAGTATCTATGTTACAACATAGATCCCATGCTAATGTTCAGGGGGAGATGGTTTTCTGTTTATTACAAACTTTGTTTCTATGGTTTATTGCCTTTGGCATATTCATGGCCCCAGGGGGAGAATATTTGGTAGTTTGGATATTATTTTGGATGACTGTAATCTGAATAATTTTTGGTATTTAGGTATTCTAGTTTTCAAATGGTATTCTTTTATGATCAGATTCAGTTGTTTACATATGTTCCAATAAAGGTGGTTTTCTGAAAGTCTTATTTGGTCTATTTGGAAGTTGTTTTTTGTTGTGGTCTTAAGATCCAATATGATTGGGTCCACAAAATGGCTAAGGGGGAGATTGTATAGTCAAGTGGTATTCATTGAATATTTTAATTGGAAATAAAAAACGTTCCATGTTGGAACATGTGAATGAGTTGCAATAACGCCGATAAGAGTTTACGAAGAAAGGACACAAAATATTATGGTATTTGTGATTTATGGAAATCAGAATATTATGCTATATGATAGGCGTTGGAAGAAGCATAGTTGATTTATAGAAAATCCCTACAAATATGGTTTTGAGATTATCGAATATTTGAGAGATATTGTGATAAGGAAAATCCCTTTATTTATGGGATTTGGATATGCTTCAGAAGCAGATAAGGAATAGGAATATTATGGAGATAATTATGAAGAATTCCGATCTGGTCAAGGCTTTAAAAGGAGACACCAAGTCTACATTAAACTCACGATTTTAATAGAGAAAATCTGCACACATATTTTCATCCTTTCGAGAGCCTTGCAAAAAGCCAGATCTATATGTTCCAACATACACGACCTGTTGTTCAAAGTTCAGAATCGTATACCTTAATTCCCCGGGAGGAGGAGATCCAACGTCGATAAGTTTCGAGGTCAGAGGGAGTCTGATCAAGGCGGATCGGTAGCTAGGGGAGCTAGCAGAATTCACACATTTCATTAGTAAAGATAAGTATTTTGTATGGTGTACTTTATACTGTATCTTTCTGATTAGTGGAATCATTCTGAACTGGGCCAAGTGTCGTAACCAAGTGTCGTGTCTTTAATGCTTTACTTTATTGCATAGTTGGTTAAATAGGTTATGTTGGAACATACTAGTAATAATTAAGAGAATTAGGTAAAACCAAATTTCAAAGACCATTTGGGCTCAGAATTTAAATTGAAAATTTGGATGGCCCATTACACTATCCAGCCCATTTCTTGCAATATTATTTTGATTCTAACAATAAAATTAGGCAAAGTCTTGGGAAAAGCCGTCTTTCCATAACCTTATGGAAAAACATGGTTTAATTAGAATAGTAAAAGGTAAAATGTCTTAGTTACAAAATTAAAATTTTACTATGCAACATGTAGTAGTTATAAAGTTTATAACCCGATAGTTTTATCTTCATTTCTTCTAATTTATAGTTTAAACCTTAGTCTTTCCATGACTTATGGAAAGACCGTCTTTCAAGAGATGGACTCTATTATTAGTTTTAATAATTATATAATGATTTATAATAATTTTATGAGTTTGTCTCTTGAAAGAAGGCCTTTCCATAAGTCATGGAAAGACCAAGGTTTAAAGTGTAAATTAGAAGAAATGAAGATAAAATTATCGGGTTGCATGAATCGAGTTATAAAATCTATAACTACTACAAGCTGCATAGTAAAATTTTAATGTTGCAACTAAGACTTTTACCTTTTATTATCTAATTAAACCCCGTCTTTCCATAACGATATGGAAAGACGGTCTTTTTCAAGACTTTGCCTTTAAATTTAATGTATGTCTTGACTTTCAATATTATAAATTATTAATTTTTTTTATTTTAATATTGATGTTTTATTTTTTCTGATATTAGTGTATCATTTTGGTGTCCACTTTGGTGTTTTAAAATTGATGCTTGCTTTTAGAACTTTAACATGATATTTAATTATTTTAAATTTAATGTATATTTTAGTATTTCATTTTATGTTTAACTTTTTAAATTTGATATGTATTTTTTTTTTACTTTTTTAGTGTTTTTATTTGATGTTTTGACTATTATAATTTGATATGTATTTTAATGTATTTATTTGATATTTTAACAGTTCTAATTTGGTGTGTATTTTATTATTTTTATTTAATGTTTATACATTTTAGTTTTATCTATTTTTAGTATTCTAATTTTATGAGTAAATATTTTAATTTGATATTTTAGTGTTATTATTTAGACAAAGTCTTGGGAAAGACCGCCTTTCCATAGGTTTATGAAAAGACGGAGTTTTATTAGAATATTAAAAAAAGTAAAAAGTTTTAGATGCAATATAAAACCTTTATCATTCAACGTGTAGAAGTTATAAATTTATGACCCGATTTAACCCAAAAATTTTATCTTCATTTCTTCTAATTTACAGTTCAAACCTTGGTCTTTCCATGACTTATGGAAAGACCGTCTTTCAAGAGACGGACTCAAATTTAAATATAACATTCAGAAAAAAGGAAAATTAATTTATAAATGAACACAATGAAAAAATAACACATCGAATAAATGCACTATAATACATATCAACTTAAAGATAGTTAAACATCAAATAAAAATAATTAAACATCAAATAAAATACTAAAAAAATATTAAATAAAAATAGTTGAATAGTAAATAATAATATTAAAAGACTAAATTATTTTTTAGTCCCCTACATATTCTTCAATTCCTTCTTTTGGTCCCCCACTCCAAATTGCATTTAATCGGCCAGTAACATTCTAAAAATGAATCTTTTGGTTCCATGAGGCTGTTTTCAGGTAAAGTCAAAGGTTAAATTAGTCAAAATATGTAAAATTACCATTATACCCCCTAGTTTAAAAAATAAAAAAAAGAAAATGCTGCCTGACCAACTTTGCCACTCCGCAACTGCCTGACCAACTCCGCAAATTTGCCGGCAAGTAGATCTGGAAATTTTCTGGACTCCATATGCAAATTTCAATTAACTCAATTTGAAAATTTTTATTTGTGCAATTGAAAAGTCAACGGCAAGTAGATCTAACTCTTCCTCCTCCTCAATGGTGGTCGGCGCTCGATCTCTTCCAAAGGAAAGCGAGGAAACCTGCGATGATCGCCACCGAGGTTGAAAGGAGGAGCAGAATTAGGTTCGTGTCTTCCCTCAGAGCCATAGCTGATTTGATGGGTCTGACAAGGTCGAGCTTCGCGCCCATGGCTGCTGTCACTTTGACTCCGCCGCTCTGACTCCTGCGGAAACGTCAACAGAATTCCTCTTCTTTGTCCCTACCTGAATTCCTCTTCTTCGTCCCTACCTGAATTCCTCTTCTTCGTCCCGGTGAAACAATGAACCAGCGGCGGTAGTGAATTTGATCCAGGTGGCGGCTTCAAAGGAAACCCTAAAAGAAAGAAAGGAGACGAAGATGTTTTTTAATTGAAAATGTTTTTAATTACTAAAATTACTAAAAAGCCCCTGGCTATATCTGAAAACCATTCCAGTTTACCTGAAAACCGCCTCAGGGGACTAAAAGATTCATTTTTAGAATGTTACTGGCAGATTAAACGCAGTTTTGGAGTAGGGGACCAAAAGAAGGTATTGAAGAATATGTAGGGAACTAAAAAATAATTTAGTCATATTAAAAAATACAAAAAGATTGTCTAAAAAATACGGAGTATATAATAAAAATTAAGTTAACACTAAATGGGTTTACACGTGAATTTCAATACATCAATTAATTGTACACCAAAACTTGACACTCGAAAAAAAAATTAATAGTATTAAATTAAAAAAAAAAAGTAATTTGCACCATTGAAACATCAAAGGATACATACATGGTAACTAATATTTATTCTATTCCAACTCACATGGTATCACACCTCGGTGCGATTGTTACTGTAGCTTTGTGCGAATTATAGTGCGATTTAGCCAAAATGAATCACTGACTGTCGTTTTAACTTTCTCCTCCTTCTTCCTCTTCATTCTAACTGATAACGGTCACTGACCGGATTCATCACCGCCGCTATGGCGGCTCCTCCGTCTGGTCGTGGAGGAGGTAAATCCTTCCTCCAGGCTCTAGCAAACCGGCCTCCTCCTCTATGTGACTCCCTCCCTTCGAACCCAGAGATTGTTCCCAAAACACAATATAAGGGAGACATAGCTTGCTTGGTAAGCCGTAAAGACACAGACATCCTCGCCTTCCACTACCGAAACGCTCTTGTGGGCAAGTTCGCCAGGGGCAAACCATCCATGGCACAGCTCAACGAATCTTTCAACTCTGTGGGCTTCAAGGGCAAATTCCAGATTGGTTCAATTGATTTCTGTCATGTGCTAATTCGCTTCCAAGAGAAAGACGATTACCAGAGGTTTTGGCTGAAGGGTCAATGGAGTTTCAATCACGCCCAAATGAAGGTTTTCAAATGGACGTCTGACTTCTCCCCTGAGGCAGAATCATCTATTGTTCCAGTATGGGTTTCTATACCTTATGTCCCTGTATATTTCTACAACTCTGCTATGCTTGAAATCATGGGAAACCAAATTGGAAACTTCATAAAAGTAGATGCTGCAACTGCGGCTCTCTCAAGGCCTTCGTGTGTTAAAATGTACGTAGAAATAGACCTGAAAAAAAAGCTTCTGTTATTCATCAGAGTTGGAATTGAGGAAGATGGAAATGAATATAATGTGGTTAAACTCCCGTTAGAATTTGAGGATATTCCACCCTACTGCTATCACTGTAAATGTATAGGGCATGAGGATATATCCTGTATCTATTTGCATCCTGAGCTTAAGAGAATAAAGTCCCAGAGGTTTGAAAAGGTGTCTCATAAATTTATAAATCTCATGGATCAAACTGAAGATCAACAAATAGGCTACGAAGGTCATGGTAGAGTGAATTTAAATCTTAATCAGGATGGAAACATAAAAGCTGGTAGTTCAGGAGTTTCAGTGATAGAAAAACAAAAAACGTTCCATGCTCAGAAATTTAAATATGTCCCTAAGCAACAGTTGGTGTCTATCCCAGTTAATGAACAAGGAACTAGTAAGGATATTTTAACTGACAAGGCCCTACTAGGGATTGATCCAGTGACCCCTGAGGCCCCCTGTGACCAACAATAAGATGTAATAACTGAGGCTGAGGTTCCTATCTCCTGTGCTATCCAGGAAACTGTTACTGAGAGTGTTCCTGAGCTCCATCCTATGGTTAGTCAAATGGAAGGTGAAGTACTCCTCCATTCCCAGTCACCTGAATCTGGTATAGTCCTGACCAGTTCTATTATCTCCTAAAAGCCTTCCTCTGATCCCAGTACATTAATATAATTACCTAGGCATTCGCTCTCTGCCCCTCCAAACCTTAGGACAGTGTTTGCTAAGGATGATTTGCCTAGCAAACGTGGTAGGTCTTTCTCACCTTTCAATTCTATCATTGCTGCAAAAAACTTTATCTTCTCTCAGCAGAAACACAGGGAAAACAGATTTTTACCTCTTGCTGATGAAGAATTATCAAGTGAAGAGGCTACCCATGGTGATAATACACTCAATGCAGAATTTCCTACTTCACTGGACACCTCAGCAGCTCCATATTATGTCCATGATGAAGGTGCTGATCAGGTAAGTAAGGTTAGCTCTCCAGTTTCTAATCCTGCTAGGCTGAAAAAGGATAAGTCACTAGGGAAATCTAATAAACTGAGAAATGAGTCGTTCTTCTCACAGAAAAATACTATCATGACAAGATCAAAAAGCTCTAGTAATGTTTCTCTATGAATAATACAACAGTTAAGATAAAAATGCTGGTATGGAACATCAGGGGAATGGACACATCTATGTTAAGACTTCGTAATCTGATCAACAGGCACAAATTTGAGCTCATATGTTTAATTGAGCCTAAACATGATAACATGCAATGTGATGTGTATAAACAACTGTTGAACTATGATAATTGCATCCCTGCAAATAATGGCCAGATTTGGATCTTCTGGAACTCTAGCTTAATCTTAACAGTGAAATGTGACAATTTACAGTTCCTTGCAGTTAATCTGAATTGCATTAATCTTCACAAGACTATGGATGTATTTTTTATTTATGGACTCAGAACTAGAACTGGTAGGAAATCTCTTTGGTCTGATCTCATGTCCTACACTCACTCTGAATCCCTATTCATTGGAGACTTTAATACAATTACATCTATAAATGAGTATAAAGGTCATTCTTCTCCCAAACTTGGGAGCATGAGGGATTTCAATGATTTTATAAATGCAATTGCATTGGAGGAAATTAACACTGTAGGTAACTTGTTTACTTGGACTAATAATAGACTAAGGAGTCCTACAGTTAAAAGATTAGACAGGGGTTTATGTACTTCCTCTTGGTCCCTATCTTATCCTGCATCTTCGGTTCAGATTTTGAATAGGGTTAGTTCAGATCACAACCCTATGCTGTTAACTGTTGGTACTGATATTCCATCCAATCCTAGGCCATTTAGATTCCTGAATACATGGTATAAAAGAAAGGATTTTAATGAGGTAATCAAACAGAATTAGGAGATTCCCCTACATAAATCAGGAATGCTTTCTTTTTATCTTAAGCTTGTTAGACTTAAGAAGGAACTAAAAATCTGGAACAAAGAAAAATTGGCAACATTCAAGATAATGTAGTGCAAGCTGAACTGGCTATGCAGGCACAAGAACTTATATCTGATCATACTGCGTCTGAAATTGAGAGGGTAAAACTCAGGGAGGCTAAGGCTAGGGTAGTTAGGGCTTTGGCTGAACAAAAAATTTTTTGGAAACACAAAGCGAAGATTAAATGGCTAAGGGAAGGGGATAATAATACAAGTTTCTTTCATAACTCTGTAAAGGAAAGAAATAATAGGTTGAAGATCACTAAAGTTAAGAGCACAAATGGTCAGTGGTTAGATAATATACATGATATTGAGATGGAAGCTATAAATTTTTACCAGGACCTTCTAAATGAGGATAGCTCCCCTGACAGTTCTCTCTTCCTATCTCATTTTCTGAATCACATCCCTAAACTGATTAATCAGGAGGATAATGAACAACTTCTGAAACCGGTTTCACTAACTGAGCTTAAAGGGATTGTTCTAAGTCTTAACAAATTGAGTAGCCCAGGTCCAGATGGCTTCACAGCTAAGTTCTACATAAAATCATGGGATATTATTGCAAATGATCTATTGTTGGCTGTTCAGGACTTTCTTACTGCAAATAATATGCCTAGGGGTATTGGCAGTACATGGATCACAATAATCCCCCCAAAAAAAGACCCCCATCTCTTTTGAGGATTATAGACCAATAAGTCTCTCTAATGTTATAAATAAGATATGCTCTAAATTGCTTATGGAAAGACTTAAGTCTCTAATACCTAAGATTATCTCCCCTAATCAAACAGCCTTCCTACAAGGGAGAGACATATCTGATAATGTAATATATTTACAGGAGATGGTTAGGTTTTTGAATCGGAAACGAAGGGATCCAAATTGTATTGTTAAACTGGACCTTAAAAAGGCTTTTGATAGAGTGAGGTGGTCTTTTCTATATAATGTCTTAGCTAAATTTGGATTTCATGCTAAGTTTATTTTTTCCATCATGAAAAATTTGTCCCGGGCCTGGTTTTCTATTCTAATTAATGGTAAGCCAGTGGGATTTTTTCAATCCACTAGGGGAATTAAGCAGAGTGATCCTTTATCTCCTTTCTTGTTTAACATTTTCTCCGAGGCTTTCTCTAGGAGTTTGGCATTCATTTTCCACAGTGGTAAGTTGTCATATTTTGACCTCCCAGGTAATCCTCCAAGAATCTCACATCTATCATATGCAGATGATACTGTTGTCTTCTTTAAAGCAACTAACCTAACTTTGATTAGATTGAAAGCTTTCCTGTCTACCTTTGAAGAGGTCACTGGTCAAAAAATTAATTATAATAAGAGTGATATCTTTATAGGGAAGCATGCTTCGGTTCAAAAGGTTAACTATATTAAAAGGATCTTGGGAATGAAAATTGGGGCTCTCCCAGTTTCATACCTGGGAGTACCTATTTTTACTGGGAGAGCAAAAAAGATATATTTCCAACCCCTTTTTGAGCAGATTGACAGTAAGATTGGTAATTGGAAAAATAAATGGATATCTACAGGGGGTAAGATTACACTGATTGAATCTTGCATCTACTCTTTACCTCAACACATTTGGTCGGTTATAAAACCTAACAAAATTATCATTAAACACATAGAAAAAAAACTGAGCAACTTTTTCTAGGGGGATAATGAGCTGAAACCTAACAGATCTTGGAGAAAATGGACTGCACTTTACTTACCAACTAATCAAAATGGTATAGGTTTCAGATCAATATCCACCATAATTAAAACATGCTCAGTTAAGCTTTGGTGGAAATACCAAAAAGCAGATGCTCCGTGGACTCATTTAGTGGCAGCACTCCCTCCCACATATAGGTCTTCTTCAAATTGGAAAAGGATATGTTCTGTTAACACATGGGCAGAAGCTAACTCTAGAGTCATTATAGGAAAAAGGGAATGTAACTTTTGGACATCTAATTGCCTAGATATAGGTCCCCTTATTGACCATTGTGATCAGAACTTGGTTGATATTGCTGATGACTGTACAGTCTCTGCATTTTTATCCAATAAAACTAATTTCATCAGCAAAATTAATCCTTTCTTACCACCTGAAGTTACTTCTCTTTTGCAGGAAGCAAAACTATCTCCACACAGGGAAGATATGCTAATATGGAAACCGGGCATCAATGGTGATTTCTCGTTTAAATCGACATACCTCATGCTCAGCAACAGTACATGTTCTTTTGCCTCTGTCCAACATTTTTGGAACCATAGAATTGAAAAAAAAATCTCAGTTTTCATGTGGAAGATGACAAACTCATTTTTACCTTTTGATAACATCCTCAGAAATCTGAGATTCTGTTTACCTTCCAAATGTTGTATGTGTAATGTACATGAAGACTCCCTAGATCACTTTTTTAATTCCTGTGATTTTGCTGTGAATGTCTGGAAAATAGTTCATCAGTTTATGGGAATTAGGGATAGAATTTTCACATCCATATAGGAGAGATTATCTTGCTACATTACTCTTCCCACCCTAAGTTCATTACAATCCACTATGGTCCGAACTGCAGCTGTAATTACATGTTGGAACATGTGGAAGATGAGGAATAAATTCCTATTTGATTCTATAAAGCCTTCCACTGTTCTAGTTCTTCATCAAATTAGGGATCAAATTTTTTACTCATTTTGTTCTAAACCGGTTTTCATTAGATCTACATTTGACTTGAGTATTGCTCAACACTCTTTCTTGCCTCTTATAAAACTGCCTCCAAAGCCTAAAATTCTTAAAATTGCATGGGAGAGGCCTTGCTCAGGTTTTAAGATTAACGTAGATGCTTCATGGTGCTGCTATACTAATATGTGTGGGATTGGAATGATAATTAGGGACAGTAGAGGTAGTTTCAAGAGGGCCTTCACTGTATATGATAGTGCTTCATCCCCTATGAAAGCAGAACTGAAGGCAATTAAGTTTTCGATTCAGGAATTTACTGATTACTCCTCACCTGTTCTTATAGAATCTGATTGTCTCAGTGCTGTACTTTTTGTGAATGATCCTAGTAGAGCTCACTGGAAATTGTTCACCTTATCTGATAGATTCACCAATCTCTGGGTGCTTTTAAATTAGTTCACATTTACAGACAGGCAAATCTTGTTGCACACACCCTTGCAAAAAATAGTCTAAAAACTAAGTCTAACTCTTCTTTTCTCAGATTCTCTAAGCTCTCTAACTCAATCCAGGGACTTATTAGACTTGACCAAATTGGTACTCCGTCGTTAAGGATGGTGAATTAGGTCGGATGCTACTGAATTCTATTCTCTCTATGCAGGTTCACATAATTAGGACGGAGGCTCCATGATGGGGTTCCTGTTCCATTGGATGCCTCAATTGCCCCTTATAGGATGGAATACATATGGATTGATTGCACGGGAGCTGTTACTGTGGTTCATGCTCATGATGGAATACACATGATGATGGCTCATGCTCAGGATGGAATATAATTTCACACCTCATTGGTTTTGGGTACCTCCACACTGCCTGACCCTTATCAGTATGATTGAATTGGACACGGGGATTTCTTTGTTTGGATAGTTTCACATGGTTCGAGCAATTATATGTACATACAACTCACTCTTGGATGACTATCAAATTTGCAACCAGCTTGGAGTGATCACATCATTCTCGGTTAGTAGAGGATACGCTTCTAGCCTATGTAGAATGTTTCAGGCTGCCTTGTGTTTCTTTAACTAGATCCACTAATAAGTTTGCACATATCTACTATAGATTAGGAGCTTGGTAATCCTCTATCCATCTTCCGGGTTACCTTCATGTTTTGGATGCAACAAATGTTGCTTCATGAGCCTACTGCTCGACTTTGTATATTAGAACTTAGCTTCGGCTTCTTATTATTGTTTTAACGTTTGTTTATTTCCTGGCTTGGGAAGGCCAAATAAAATTTTCCCCCATCTACGGATGGTTTAATTAAAAAAAAAAGGGATACATACACTAAACAAAAGTATAACATTCGTAATGAAAAAAAAGAAGCATCCATATCAAATATATTTCAATGCTCAACATAAAAAGTCCAGAAATTATAGAAGAACTGGCGCAATATGTCATGAGGCAAGGTGAGAAACGTGCTTTTAAAAGTCAGTTATAACCAACTCTCTGAAGGAAGCTTCTAAGGCGGTTAGGAGCACCAGGCACCAGCACACACACTGAAACACAGTTTCGGTTTTTTCTCGATGCATTCAGTATAAACAGGATAATTGCCGAGAGATTTTTTTCAGAAGAAAAAACGCGCGCGCACTCCATTCCGTAAACAGCCATGGATCTCACAACTATCTTTGGAGTTATTGGTGATTTTTCATGCTGATTTAATTCCTCCTTTTCTTTCTCGAAGATTTTGCTATTGATGTTTATGTTCTTGTAATTTATTGGATTGTTTTGGTCTCTATTTCAGGATGTCTCACTGCCTTCATCACGTTCTTGCCACCATGGTAGGAAGAACTGATTAACATTTTCAGGAATTTCTTCATCTTTTGAGCTGCATTTTGATTGATAATGGTGAAATAGGTGGGACCTTTACAAGATATGGCAGGGGTCATCAATGGAGGACTTCTCACCAACTCCGCATCATGCAGCCTTCATCAGCTCTATGCTGTGGGTGATGTACGGCGATGTTCTTGGCGATACCTTCCTGGTGATCATCCACCGCATAGGTGTTCTCATGGTGTTGTCTCGCGTGACTCTGTTCGTAGTATTCACCCAACCGTGTGAGGAAATGATGGTCCACGAGATCATCTTTATCTCCGAGCTAGCCGTTATCTCTCTTCTTGCTCTCCTGACTCACGTTTTCGATGATCCGAATAGATTTGCCGGCTTAGTCTGCTCGATTGGAAGCCTCTTAATGGGTGCCGTGGTAATTATCGATGTTCCGTAAATCTTGTTTCTAATTGATGAGTTGGATGAGTTTTCTTGAATGAGGTTTCGTCTTTGTGGTGCAGATAATGGAGTACGAATCCAAAAGAATGGAGCGAGTGCCATTTTACGTGCGTCTAGGATCGTTTGTGAATGGAGCTATCTGGTTTGTCTATGGCATCATCACATCTGATAGGTTCATCTGGGTAAGCAACTAGGCAATTTCTTTTGACCATTTTCTTGAACCATTTGTCGTCCAAATCGCATTCACCATTGAGAGTTTAATTTCCTGGTTTAAGTACATTTCTTGTCATCTGAATTACTTGTGTCTGATTGATCATGAACGTTTCAGGTTCCGAATCTGATTGGGGCTCTTCTTGATCTAGTCCACCTTGTACAGCATGCAATCGACTACTACAGACCTGAACCAGTCGAAACTGAAGATCTGGACGAAGGGAGTTTATGAAGTGCGATGGTTTCGAATGCGTGATGTGTGAAGAAAATAAGATTGCAGAAGAAACTCTGAGCTAAGGCTGTTTTGAATGTGCGATGGATGCTTCTGTGAGTAGCAATTTGTTCATGTAATCTGTTAGTAGCATAGTTTCAGAGAGGGAAAGACAACTTTTAGTTTTTTGCTGATTAGATTGATTGGCTGTGACAATACAATATTCATGTATTGATATGCTAGAAGATTTGTTGAATCTTGTTCTGTGGAGTACTTTTCATAAACGCATTTATTGTATGATGTATGTTATGGAGTTGATCCAAGTTTTTTTGGTTGAACCTTTTGTATATTAAAATTGAGTCCCAAAACTTACAAAATTTAGACCAATCTCTCATCTATTACAGTCGCATTTCTATTCAAACTCAGTTTCTATCTATTAAACTTTAGATCAGTTCTTCCTGCACATCATATCTGTCTTCTTTTCACCTTTTCTCCAGCCTTCCCCCTTTTTTGCCACTCCATGCTATGAAGCAATCCCTTAGAAAATAAGGGTAATAATGTGTGTTTGTATTCATGATCTTATGGTACATTATATAGTGGTACAGAATACCTGTACAAGCTAGGAAAAAGAAATAGAATTTAATTACAATTACAAGTAATTCCTTAATACTCCTCAAGTTGGAGCATGTGGATCAGAAATGCCCAACTTGTCAAGTAATGAATGAAACTGATTACGTTCGAGAGCTTTGGTAAACAAATCCGCAGGTTGATCTGAAGTGCGGTTATGATGAGTAACGATAATACCAGACTGCACAAGATCCTGGACAAAATGACAATCAACTTCAATATGCTTCGTACGTTCACTAAACACCAGATTTACTGCAATATGAAGAGTAGATTGACTGTCACAAAATAAATGCATAGGAGTAGTATGCGCAACCCCCAAGTCTTTAAGCAAAGACTTAATTTATAAAAATTCACAACAGGTAACAGCCATAGCATGATGCTCCGCTTCAGCAGACGATAGAGAAACCGTAGGTTGCATCGTAGTCTTCTAAGAAACCGAAGAATCGCCAATCATTACAAAGTATCCGAAAAGAGAACGCCGGGTAATAGGGCATGCAACCCAATCAAAATCACACTAAGCAGTCAACTGTTATGCACTGCGTGAAGAGAGAAATAAACCCTGACCAGGATGACTCTTCAAATAGTGCAACATGCGAACTGAAGCTTGCCAGTGAGGAACACAAGGAGACTTCATGAACTAGGCAAGTGTATGAACATAATAACGGATCTCAAGATGAGTGATGGTGAGGTAGATCAGGCGTTCAACCAGACGCCGGTATTTCTCAAGATCATGGTAAAGTGGACATTCAACAAGGGCCAAATCATGTTGTTGCTCCATCGGAAAGTCAACCGGTTCAGAGGCAAATAAACCTGTGTCAGATAAAATGTCCAGGACACATTTCCACTGTGAAAGAAACATCACATCCGGTCTTCTAGCAATCTCTATACCCAAGAAATACTTAAGTAGACCAAGATATTTCATGTGAAAACAAGAGCTCAAGTATTTCTTGAATTCAGAGATAAGCAACGAAGAACTACCAAGAATAACTAAATCATTCACATAAAGAAGTACATGCAAAGATATCAAACCATGGGAGAATGTAAAAAGAGTGTAATCCGCTTTACTCTGAACAAAACCAAATGCACGCAAAGCCTGGGCCAATTTGGAAAACCAATAGCAAGGAGCCTGACAAAGACCATAAAGAGATTTTGGAAGGCAACATACCGGGGGGCGCAAGATAATCAGGGAGAGGCCACATGAAGGCCTCTTCATGCAGATCACCATGTAGAAAAGCATTATGCACATCCATTTGATGCAGTTCCCAACCACGAATAACTATAACAAACAAGAATAGGCGAACCAAACTCATGTTCGCAACAGGAGAAAATGTCTCAGCATAATCAATTCATTCAATCTGACGATTGCCAAGAACCACAAGGTGAGCTTTATGACATTCGATAGTACCATCAAACTTAAACTTGGTGCGGTAAACCCATTTGCAACCAATGGAAGGCATATCCAGAGGTAGAGGAGCCATTGTCCAAGTCAGATTGCGCTCAAGAGCAGTAATCTCATCATCCTAGCATCTCTCCAATGAGCATGCTTTAACGTCTCGGAATAAGTGGTAGGATCTGCACTAGAAGTTACTACACCCAAAAATCTAGAATGCGTACTAGAAAATTGATCACAATTTACATAATCAGTAAGAGGATAGAGAACACCTGAGGATATTGATGGCGCATGAGTGATCGTAGCAGTGGGGGGGGGGTTTCAGTAGTAACAACACGAACATAATTATCCAAGTAAGAAGAAGGTCAACGATTGTGGACACTCTGTCGGCAAAGAGGCAGCTCGACGGTAGGCGCTGGAGTGACCAACGGAGTAGACAGTGAATTCAGCAGCAGCTGGCGGCAGAAAGCAGAGTCTGGAGCCAGAGACACCGCGTCAGGCGGTGGTGCAGGTGTTGGGGCTGGAGACAGAGGTGCGTGATCGACGGGTGCTGGCGGCACGTGAAATGTGTGTGACAACAGCGATTCAAGCTGCACGTCTTCGATCCGAACCGGTAAAGTAGGTGATCGGTGGTCGGGACCGATCATCAGATCCGACTACAAACGTAGAGCGGCAACTGGCAGGAGCAGCTCCGGTGGCGTCGGAGGTGATGCCGGTGGTGAGGTGGTGGCACCACTGGGATACACTGATGAGGTCGATTTCAGAGTAATTGCATATGGAAATTGATCTTAAAGAAAACTGGCAACTCGACTATTGAATAAAGTGTGGGATTCCAAGTCATAAAGGCGATAACCTTTCTTTCCAGCAGGATATCCAAGAAACAAACATCGACGACTTCTTGGAGCAAACTTGTCACGGAATCTGGGAACATAAACAGCAAAACAAAAGCATCCAAACACCCTCAAAGGTTGGTAGTTTGGAGCTCTTACACAGAGCATCTCAAATGGAGTGCAACCATTGAGATGTTTTATTGGTGTCCGGTTAATCAAATAAGCAGCAGTAAGAACATTCTCCCCGAAAATCAACTGGCAGATTAGCTTGAAAATGCAAGGCACGTGCCACATTAAACAAATAGCGATGCTTGCATTTAACCCGACCATTTTGCTATGGTGTATCAACCATAGATGTCCAAAAAATAATCCCATTTTCAGCAAAGTATGATTTCAAAGGCAGAAATTCAGTACCGTTATCAGCTCGGACGCACAGCACTGAGTGCCCAAACTGGTTCTTGACCAAAACATTGAATTTTATAAATCTGGAAGCTACATTTGACTTAGCAACTAATAAATCAATCCAAACAACTCGGGAATGATCATAAACTATTGTTAAATAATAAAATGTACCACTTGAAGATGGTGTTCTATAAGGACCCCAAACATCACAATGTAAAAATTCAAACAATGAACTAGCATTTGAAGAACTCAAAGAAAAACTATGTCCTATATGTTTTAATCTATAACACACAGTGCAAGGAATAGAAGTATTATTTGTATTAAAATCAATAGAAGAAACAAAAGACAACACCGTAGAGGAAGGATGTCCAAGATGCTGATGCCATAAATCAGAAGTAGACATAGAAGCAACTGTCTGAAAAGACTGCATGATAGGATGGCAAACATGAGTATCCAGCAGACAAAGCCAATAAAGCCCCCCCTCTTTGATGTTCATCCACACCAATCACACTCCTCATACTGATTTTCTGTAAAATGCAATTATTTTCATTAAAAACAGCTGGATAGTTTAAGGCAGATAACAATCTAGAGCATGATAATAAGTTGCATTGCAAAGTAGGTATGCATAGCATATGATTAAGGGTGACATCACCAAATCAGATAGAACCATATTGTGTAGTAGATGGTATAGATCCATCAGGAAGTATAACATTCACAATATCGAAAGCAGTAGCAATATTAGTAAGAGAACCCTTGTCACCGGTCATGTGATACGAGACTTCCGAATCAAGAATTCAAGGTAAAGTAAACTTACTGACCTATGGTCAGACAGAGAATTAAATTGATTAAATAAATGCGTGGTCGTGCTCTATTAGTCATCAGACAGAGCAGGGTCAAATTAAAATTGGGTAGGGGCACTGCCATTGGAGGCCGCCGCTGCAAACCATGGCAGTGACATGGCAACGCCTGCGATCGACGGTAGAGCTGGACGGGCTGTTGTGGCAGGAACCCTGACTCTGGCTGTGGCAATCGGCCGAGAAGCTGGCACCATTTTCATGGCGGCTTTGGCTTTCTCCCTCATCTCTGTGTACCATTCTGTATAGCCTGTGAGCTGGAAACATGAAGCGTTGTCATGACCCTTGCGATGAAAATCGCCTACGGATAAGATTCTTGTGATCAGGTGTAGTGAGGATAACTGTCGAAGTACCCGTAGGTGGAGGGCGTCGTGCAACATATACCATCAGTTCTATTGCATAATCGCAATCAAAGAATAAGGGCTGGGCAGTTTCTTGTTCTTTGTGACACAAACAACAATCATGCTTCTCTAATAAAACATTAAAGATTTGAAGCCTATTTGTAGTTGGTAGTTTCCTGTTGATTATCATCTACAAAAAAAAACCCTATGTGTGGGCAAGATCAGTTTACTCCATATGATCTTGTTCTTGTACTTCACTTCCTTCCCTCCAATCATCATTGCATATACAGCTGCAATTTTTAGCTTTCCTTTCTTGTTAAGGAATTTCCTGAACTTTAAAAAATATCCATCTCTCACATTCATAAGTTCTCTCCATAGCCAACTGTGTGTTGTTGAATGCTTGCAGATTTCTACAGTCCTTTTAAGTAGTACTCAAGTATCCGCTTTCCTCACAATATGTCTGCTTTTCTGGGATAAATCCCAGATGTGCTTACAAAGTGCTGCCTTATTCCATCCAGAAGGGTCTCTTAGGCCTAATCCTCCTTCTGTTTTCCCTAGCAAAGTGAACCCCAAGTAATGTTGTAAAGCCTCTTTGACCTTCTTCTCTACCCCATAGATAGTTTGAGAAAATTTGCACTATTCTTTTCTGTGTAGCTTCTGGTATCTTCATCACATTAGACTAGTAGCCTGAAATGCTCAACAGAACTCCATTTATGAGTTGAAGTTTGCCTGCATATGAAAGATTCTTGGTTGACGAACCGTGTACCCTGACTTTTATATTCTCCGCCATCATTTCACAATCAAGTTTGCTTCATTTTACTGATGATACAAATAGACCAAGGTAGGTCATTGGAAGATTACCTCTTGTCACATTCAGCAAGTATGCAAGTTCACTTTTCACACTTTCATCCATCTTTGAAAGGAAATTTTTTGATTTCTTTTCATTGATGATAGAACTATAACCTGTAAAAATTTAATCAAAACTTTCTTGATGCATTCCATGGATTTCCTGTTAACACCACTGAAAAGTAAGAGATCATCATGAAAGATAAGTGAGTGGATTTTTGCTTTTATGCCTCTTTGATGACAGTTTATTCTTCCAGCCATATGTTCCCTACTTAGTAGCCTTGTTGAATACTCCATTCCAATTAAAAACAACAATGGGGACATTGGATTACCTTGTTTCACTCTCCTCTTGGCTGTAAAGCTTTCAGATAGATGCCCATTCATATTTATACATAGATCAAATTCCATTGCACATCTTCTGATCCACTCAATGACCAAACTGGGAAATTTCAGTTCAGCTAGCTATTTTAAGACAAAGTTCCAGTTCAAGTCTTATATCTATGTGGGCTCCACAGCTTGACTTCATCTTCTTTACATTATATCTATGAAGCAGTTCTCGTGCCAACAACAAATAATGAGAAATAAACCTCCCTTTCACAAAAGCACACTGATTGTTAGTGATGATTTCATGTAAAACCTCCTTTAGTCTATTACACAAAACCTTAGTAATTGTTTTGTAAATAACTGAACAACAGGCTTTAGGCCTATAATCAACTAGTTTTTGTGGTTGTTCTACTTTTGGGATTAAAGTGAGAATTACATTTTAAAATGTACCTGGAATCTGCTCCCCTATGAAAAAACCTCTGATGGCTCTAATCACATCCTTGCCAATCACCTCCCATGTATCCTAGAAAAAAGAAATTGAGTGTCCATCTATCCCTGGACTCTTATTTGAGTGCCTTCTCACTACAGCCCATATTTCTTCATCAGATCATTTAACCTTTATATTTTTGCTTTCTGTTGCAAAAAAATGTACTCAACCTCTCTTAATTTTTCAGCCTCCTTTCTAGCTTCATGTTCCACCTCTTGCATCTTCACTGAGTCTGGTTTTCCATTCAACACTTCCTGTGCCTTTTCAGCCTATTCCCCAATACTTCCAAGCTCTATTTTGTTCAACTTTTTCAGTGGCTTTTCTAGTTTGTGTAGGACTTCAACTAAGTCGTTCAGGTTGTTAACCTTTATTGTTCTCTAGATCTGCTCATCTGTCCCTTAAATAGATTTGAACCTAGCCACATGTTAAATTTCTGAAAGGTTTCTTTTTAGAATCCCTCTCTTCAGTGAAACTGATGACAAGTGACAGGTGATCTGACATCAACTCATTCTTCACTTCACGAATTGCTCCTAGCATTTCCTCTATCCATTTTTTGTTTACCACACCTCTATCTATCCTGCTTATGATTTTGTCACCTCCTCACCTTTTGTTACTCCATGTGTATTGAGATCCGATTGTTTTAATTTCTTCCAGCTCCATACCATCAACCACTTCCTAAAAATCCGCTGTTTCATCCTCGTCAATTGTGTTTCCACCAATTCTTTCAACTGGGGTTAAAGGGGAAATAAAATCCCCTATTACTCACCATGCTTCTTTTATGTCAATGTTTTTCAGAAAATCCCAGAGTTCTCTCCTTTTCTCTCCAGTGTTGTATCCACAAACAAAAGTACATTGAAATTGAATTCCACTATTTCTCTGAGTTCAATTGACATCAACCCAATGTTCACCTTTACTCTTGATATGCAGGTCATACTAATCCTCCCTCCAAGCCAGCCAAATTCTTCTTCCTCTTAACGAATCACCATTTGAGATTATCTTTCATCCAAGCCCTACTTTCTTCCATGTCTTCACTTCTTGGTCTTCTTGTATTTTTGTTTCTAACATTGTAAGAATCCCAACCTGGTTATTTAGAGAGAGTCTTCTAACCATACAGTGTTTCTCAGCTTTATTGATTCCCATCACATTCCATACTACAAAATTAACAGCCATCAGGAGGTTTATCCTTGATCCAATTGCTTTCTCCCTCTTGCATATAAGGGCTAATTAATCTCCTTTGAAAATTAGTTTTACCACTTTTTCTAGTTTTTACTAGTGTGTTCCAACATGCCTAGTTTAACCAAGTGTAAAAAATGTGAAACGTAAAAAACACACAACTTGGTTACGCAGTTCGGTGTAAACCACCTACATCTGCGGGGCCTTGCCCAGTTCAAAATGAATCCAATAATTAGAAAGATAGCGTACATAGTACAGTTTACAAAATACTTATCTTTACTAACTATGACGTGTGGACTCTGCTAGCTCCCCTAGCTACCGATCCGCCTTGATCAGACTCTCTCTGACCTCGAACTCCGTCGACGCAGGATCTCCTCCTCCCGAGGAATTAAGGTATACGATTCTGAACTTAGTGCGGCAGGACAGTGTTGGAACACAGTTTATTGGCTCTTGCAAATTTCGTAAGATCTCAAAATCTGGGTGCAGATTTTTCTCTGTCAAACCGTCAGTATGCAGCCGTGTTTGTCTCATATTTATATCCACGAATCAGACTTGGATACTCCTTGATTATCTCCACAATATTCCTATTCCAAATCTGATTCTTGAAGCATATCCAAATCCCATAAATAAAGGGATTTACCTTAACTCATTCTATCCCATATATTCGAATAAATCTTTTCCTTATAAGTAGGAATTTTCCATAAAACCAATTATGCTTCATACGCCTAGTATATAGCCAATTATACGATTACCATAATTTTTAAAACACCTCAATATTTCGGCTTGAATTCTGTTAAACCCTATGGCGTAACTTCTGCTTCAGCACCATGTTCCAACATGGTCTGTATATCAGTTCAAAAATAATTCACACAAAATTGCCAAAATATACTTGCACATTACTTGACTTTACAATCTCCTCCTTTGGCATTTTTGTGGACCCATAATATTTTGGACTTGCAGCATAGAATCAATATCATACAACGAGCAGAATAATGATCATAACAGCCAGAACTCACATAGTGAAAGCCGAAATCCAGAATTCCACAAATCCAAAAATATACAACCAAATTGAAAAACCAATAATCCAAACTCCAAAATCACTCCCCCTGGGACCACACATAGGCCAAAGGGACTTCATCACACGAAATCAACAAAAATAAAAAATCAGTTTTTAGAACTCCCCCTGAATTAATCCTACTCAGATCAACCTTCCAGCCTGGACTTCTCTTCCTCCAACCGTGCTTGCTCTACTTGTAAGGCTGCAATCTGTATTCCCAAAGCTCCTAGTCTGGCATTGACAACCAACAGTCGGTCCTTCCTGTCTACCGCTGCTGATGAAGAGGCTGACCCAGAAGCTTTCCACGGAAGGTCATGTACATGTCTGAGCCCGAAAGTCTTCTTGTCAGGCCGCAAAAACTCAGTGTCAACTATCAAGTCTGAGGCCTTCCCCTTCACTTTAGCACTCTTAGCTAGGGCAGAGATTAGAGCTAGATAGATAACTGCATCATTAACTTTCGGAGCTGTGGCCTGTCTAATCAGATGCTGCTGAATTAACAGTCCAAGATTGATTTGCTTCTGTGTTCCAACACAGTAAAATAGCTTGGCCATCTCCCTAGTCAATGCGGTGGTATTGCTTGACGGCAACCAGCAATGTACAGCTATTTGATACAGGCCAAAGAATCTGGATGTCAAACATGATGCCTGTGAGTACCCTACAACTGGCCACTCCTCCTTATATCCCCCAGATATAATCGCCAAAATTTCATTGTCAGTCAACTCCAAATCATCAGGAAACACTCCCTCTATCTCAAGTGTTCTCAGACCTAACAACCTATTAATCCGGGCAGCAGATACATCTATAATTTTTCCCCTCACATATACTCTACCAAACCACGGGGAATTAACTTCTAAATTGCCAGGCATGAGATTAGAATATACCTCGAGTACAACCTGTCTGTTGTACTGTAGCTGAATGGTTGCAGCAGCTGTCATGCCTGTCATCTTTAAGAAGTCTGTAAACCCGCTCTCCTGATAGGCTTGTAAGTCCAATGGTCTCTCAGCTAGAAATTTCTTTTCAGAGAAGAAACTTTCCATCTCTGCTCCTTTCTCATCAAAGTAAACTGCTGAAAAGGCCTGGGAGACAGATGGAGGAGGCAGAATCTTCCTCGAATTGCTATCCCGTCTCTTCTTACTCCTTTTTGCTGCCCTAACATCCATGGCAGAGCTAGCCTTCCTTTTTCCTTTTGCCTTCTGAAAAAATCATCCAAGACCTCGTCACTAGAGTATGTCAGATCAGGGGCATCCTGTGTTGGAACACAGTCTGCTCTTTCAGCTGATTCTTCTTCTGGATCATCACCCTGAACTGGCAGATCTCCATCAGACACTTCAATCCCCTGCTTCCCTTCATACTCCTCAGTGTTCTCTCCTCCCATATCTACATCAGAATCCAAGTCCATGTACACCGGTTCATCTGTCTGTGTTGGAACACTCCCTTCACTATCAGACAGAACTATTAAAATAGGTTCCCTTAATTCTTCCATTCTTCTTGCAGAATTGATATCAAGCAATCCCACCTGAAGTTTATCTCCATACTTGACTGTCTCCATTCCAACAGCTTCTTCATCAGTAATGTTCCTTATCCAGACATAGCTATGACTAGACATGTGACAGAATATGTGAAATTTATCCTTTCCTTTTCCATTCAGCTGACCATACATTCCTCTCAGATACTTCACATTCTTATATTCAATATCCCAAACATCAGGAACGTGACCAGAAACAATCTCCTTAATTTTGACATGCAACACTTCCAAATCCTTTCTTATACTCCTGATTTTGCTTAGATCCACAGAATATCTATTTGCTTGTAACCATTCAAAAATATCATCTACACTTCTACTTTCAAAACCCAAGAATTTCAATGGTCGAGGGTCAGGACCAGTTACCTTAGGTTTTTTCTGTTTCTTGCCTCCAGACGCTTCTTCTTGGGCATCAGAATCCCCACTCTGTCTCTGTTTCTTGACAGAAGCCTCTTCCTCTTCCTTTTCATCTTCAGCTTTATCAGGCTCTATTCCAGCTATCTCCTCATTCTCCTCATGGTTAGCATTTACTTTGTTCTGATCTTGAGTTTGTGACTTACCCAATTCAACATATCTTCTCAGCTCATCAAACACTACCAATTTCGAATTCACGGAGCCCCGGTCTTCCTCCATAATTTCTGGCACTGAAGCTTCTTTTATCGGAGAATTTGGGCTTGACATTATTTGGTACAATGCCGAGATAGAGGAGAGTTTTGAGAATAAGATTTTTGGCAAGAGTTTTGGGAAGAAAAAAAATTTGGGCCGAGAGTAATAGAATGCGAAAGGGGTTTTAGAGTTTGAATCAACTTTCAACTCTTCATGAACTTACCTCTTTTCCCGGAAAGTGCCTTTTTAGATTTCCCAAAAAATTGTAATGATATCCCTTTCTCTTCTTGTCACATCACTTTGTCTTCCTTAATCAACTTCCAACACACCATACTAACCAACTTCTATTTTTGTACACCTTTTCTCCTTCCATTTTAAAAAAATTTTTGTAAACCGTAAATAACAAAAATATGTACAGAAAACAAAACTGATTAAGGTAAATATTACCTCAGATTTGACAAACACCTAAGTGTTGTCGAAGGCTCTCAAAAGTAGTGGCATCAAGCGGCTTTGTAAATATATCAGCAAACTGCTCGTGTGTTGGAACATAGACCACTTCCACTTCCTTTCTTTCAACCAGATCTCTAATAAAATGATGCCTTATGTCAATATGTTTGGTTCTTGAGTGTTGAACTGGATTCTTCGAAATATCTATGGCACTTGTATTATCACATAAAATCTTTAGGGGGCCTTGATGAATTCCATAATCTTTCAGCATTTGATTCATCAATAATAATTGTGCACAACAACTTCCTGCTGCAAGATACTCTGCTTCTGCAGTAGATAGAGAGATCGAGTTCTGTTTCTTGCTATACCAGGACACCAAATTCGGTCCAATAAAGAAGTATCCACCAGTGGTACTTTTTCGATCATCAGCATTTCCAGCCCAACTAGAATCACTGTATCCTATCACCTCTGAATCTTGATTCTTTGAATACCAAACACCATATTCTGACGTCCCACTCACATATCTGATAATTCTTTTGACTGCAGTAAGATGAGATTCCTTAGGATCAGCTTGAAATCTAGCACATATTCCAACACTGAGACATATATCTGGTCTACTGGCAGTGAGGTATAATAAACTTCCAATCATTCCTCTATATAACTTCTGATCGACTGAAACTCCTTTTTCATCTTTCACCAGTTTATCAGAAACTCCCATAGGGGTTCGAACTGCACGAGCATTACTAAGTCCGAATTTCTGAATCAAGTTCAAGGCATACTTACTTTGATTTATGAACAGACCATCCCGTCCTTGCTTGACTTGTAATCCCAGAAAGTAAGTCAATTCTCCAACCATGCTCATCTCGAATTCAGATTGCATCGTGGTGACAAACTCCTGTACCATAGATGGTGAAGTAGAGCCAAAAACTATGTCATCAACATATATTTGAGCAATTAGAAACTTTGAGGACTTGTCAAGCACAAATAAAGTGCGATCTACTCCCCTCGACGATAACCTTTCTGAAGTAGAAAGGTAGTAAGTTGCTCATACCACGCTCGAGGTGCCTGCTTTAATCCGTATAAGGCCTTCTTGAGATGATATACATGATGCGGATAATGGGGATCTTCAAAACCTTTAGGTTGTTCCACATAAACTTCCTCATTCACCACTCCATTTAAAAATGCACTCTTAACATCCATTTGATACAAAGTAAAGTTCAAAGAGCAGGCAATAGCTAGTAGAATACGGATAGATTCTAACCTGGAAATAGGTGCAAAGGTTTCATCAAAGTCAACACCTTCCACTTGTGTATATCCTTGAGCAACAAGTCTGGCTTTGTTCCTGGTGACTAAGCCATATGCATCGGACTTGTTCTTGAAGATCCATTTTGTACCAATTACATTAATGCCTTTGGGACGAGGAGTAAGGTACCAAACATCATTCCTGGTAAACTGGCCGAGTTCATCTTGCATTGCAGCAATCCAATACTCATCAAGTAAAGCTTCCTTATAGTTCTTCGGTTCAATTAGGGACACAAAATAGTTTAGACTAGCCAGTCGTCGATAATCAACTCGAGGTACTGATCGAGTGCTTCTCAAGGTTGAGCCAGATCGGTCGAGTGTTGGAACATGGTTGTCCGTAGGAAGGGACTGTGTTGGAACATGGTCGTCTTCAGTAGAGTTCGGGTTCTGGTGCTCATTTGGTTCAGTAGGATCAAATGAGGATTTTGCTTTGTCAGAAGATTGAGACTGTGTTGGAACCTGAGAGTTGGCCGATTCTTCCTCCACAGCTTCTGGTAGTTGTTCCTTTTCTGAATCATCCACAATAACATTTATGGATTCCATGAGAGTTTTGGTTCGATGATTAAAAACTCTGTAAGCACGGCTGTTGATGGAATACCCGAGAAAAATTCCTGGATCACTCCGATTATCAAATTTTGTCAATTGTTCTCTATCTCTGAGAATATAGCAAGTACTTCCGAATACATTAAAATACGAAACGTTTGGTTTCATGCCTTTCCAGATCTCATAGGCTGTCTTTTCAGTGAATGGTCGAAGATACACCCTGTTGATTGTATAGCACGCTGTATTGATCGCCTCTGCCCATCATTTCTTATGGATATCCTTTTCTGCCAACATAACTCGAGCCATCTCCCGTAGAGTTCTGTTCTTTCTTTCGACAATACCATTCTGTTGAGGAGTGATAGGAGCCGAAAACTCATGTTGGATCCCTAGCTCATCGCAGAAGGAACTGAATTGTTCATTCTCAAATTCTCTTCCATGATCACTTCGAATTCGGATTATCTTTCCTACAGGACTTTCCTTTTCAGTTTGTAACTTTACTACAAGGCTTCAAAATACTTCAATCGTATCAGATTTCTCTTTCAAGAAGGCTACCCATGTAAATCTGGAGAAGTCATCAACACATACAAAAATATATTTCTTTCCTCCTATGCTAGGTGTATTAACTGGCCCCATTAAGTCCATATGCAGTAATTCCAGATTTCTAGAAGTAGTAATAAACTGAACTGAAAAATGAGGAGCACGAGTTTGTTTACCTTGTTGACATGGTCCGCACACAATTTCATCCTTGCTGGTCAAGATTGGCATTCCTCGTACAGCTTTCATGTTAGCAATTTTCACCAGTGTTTTATAGTTGATGTGCCCGAGCTTCCTGTGCCAAAGAATTCCTTCATCCTGCTTTGAAAGCATGCATCGAACTTCTTGTTCCAACAAATAACAATTGTCTGAAGATCGTATTCTAGAAAGAACCTTGTTTTCTCCATACTTTACTACACACTTGTCCTTCTGAAATTCCACTATCATGTAGTCATCACACAGCTGGCTTATACTTAGCAAGTTTTCTTTTAGATCTTCAACCAATAATACACTTGTGAAAACTGGAAACCCTTCAATCTTTAATTCACCCTTGCCAATCACTCTGCTCCTTTTTCCATCACCAAAAGTTACGTATCCGCCATCATAAGGAGTAAGGTTTGTAAGGTATTTTGGAGTGCCAGTCATGTGACGAGAACAACCACTGTCAATATACCATGAGTCACTGGAATAGGCTGATAAAGAAGTGTGTGCCACCATACACATAATGGACCTTTTAATAACCCATATCTTCCTGATTCTTGTATGAGTATCGACTGTGTTGGAACACAGTTGTCTTCCTGTCATTTGATCTCTGATCAGTTTTTTACACTGATGTTTAGCATGTCCTTGGTACGTACAGTATTCGCAGATTAGAGGCTTTCTTTGATAAGGTTTCCCATACTTCCATTTTACTTCTCGAATCCTTGCTTTGAGAGTTACTGGTCTTTCGAGCACTTCAACCTTGGGTTCTTTCCTGTATCCAATCCCGTGTCTATCACCAAAGTTCTTTCCCATGTCCAGAATATCATCAAGCTTTGCTTTCCCGGAATTCAATTTAGAAATAGTTGCTTCAGACATCTCGGCTCTCTTGACTGCTGCTATCAATTTCTGACTCAGTTCTTCATTTTGTTTTCCAAGTTCTGCAACTGTGGATCGTAATTCCTTTTCACTTTCAATTAGCTTCCTTTTTTCTTCAATCAGCTCTTTGTTCTTGTCAGCTACTTGAACCCACATGGCATACATTTGTTCGTATGTACTATAAATCTCTTCATCACTTACAGACAAATCATCTTCATCAGTGAGCATCGTCCAGATTCATGTTGGAATATACAACTTTCTCTTTGTTCAGTGTGTTGGAACACTGACCTTCTGGTGTATCATGGACCTTTGCTCCAAAGGCTACATAATTATTTGTGAGTTCTTCTTCATCTTTTTCATTATCTTCATCAGCACTCCAAGAGGTGACATATGATCTTCCTTGCTTCTTGCGGGTGTTAGCACATTCGACCTAAATATGACCAAATCCTTCACATTCTCTGCATTGAATTCGTCCATCATGTTTTGGTTCGTTGTTCTGATTTTTCCCGAACTGCATATTTCCTTGTTCAAATCTCAACCCACGATTGTTGTTCGAATCTTGTTGCTTTTGTCTGTTTCCGCCAAACCTCTCCTGGGATTTCTTGTTAACTACCTTCTTTAGCATCTTTGAGAAATTCTTTGTAATAAGTGCTAGTTTTTCAAACTCATCATCACTGTCAGACTCGTGACTCGCCTTGTCTGGAGAAACTTTGAACACTAAATCCTTGGAGATTCTCTTGGTAGATTGCTGGAATGTCATCTCATAAGTTTGTAGCGAACCCATCAGTTCATCTAGGCTCATGGTGGCTATGTCTCTTGCTTCCTCTATTGCCGCTACTTTCATTGCAAATCTTTTGGGGAGAGATCGCAATGTCTTTTTTACTAACTTAGTTTCTTTGTACACCTTTCCAAGTTGGTAAGCCATGTTGGAGATATCTCTGAGCTTTCCATTGAATATGGCAATGGTGTCATCCTCCTCCATTTTGAGTTCTTCAAACTTGGTAGCCAGCATCTGTAGTTTAGATTCCCGCACTCGACTGGTTCCTTCATGAACGGTCTGTAAAATATCCCATGCTTTCTTTGCTTGGTAGCATGTAGATATAAGCTTAAACTGGTTTTCATCAACAGCAGTGAAGATTGCATTTAGTGCCTTCGAATTTGCCAGTGATTCTTTAAGATCATCTGGAGTCCATTTAGACTTGTCTTTGAGTTGTTGACTTGACTCCCCTTCCACAGCCTTAGAACTTGTAGCATCTTCTGTAGGATGACTCCATTCATTCTCAACATAAAACCACGCCAGTTCGTCCAGTGAATTGATAAATACCCTCATACGTGCCTTCCAATAGTTGTAGTTGTTTCCTTCTAACAGTGGTGGTCGAGAGACTGAAGCTCCTTCTCTTGTCGTCATGGTAAAACCGGATCTCACTTTCCTTGAAAACAACCAAGGGAACGATAAGTGACTCAGCTCTGATACCAATTGAAATTTAGTTTTACCACTTTTTCTAGTTTTTACTAGTGTGTTCCAACATGCCTAGTTTAACCAAGTGTAAAAAATGTGAAACGTAAAAAACACACAACTTGGTTACGCAGTTCGGTGTAAACCACCTACATCTGCGGGGCCTTGCCCAGTTCAGAATGAATCCACTAATTAGAAAGATAGCGTACAGAGTACAGTTTACAAAATACTTATCTTTACTAACTATGACGTGTGGACTTTGCTAGCTCCCCTAGCTACCGATCCACCTTGATCAGACTCCCTCTGACCTCGAACTCCGTCGACGCAGGATCTCCTCCTCCCGAGGAATTAAGGTATACGATTCTGAACTTAGTGCGGCAGGACAGTGTTGGAACACAGTTTATTGGCTCTTGCAAATTTCGTAAGATCTCAAAATATGGGTGCAGATTTTTCTCTGTCAAACCGTCAGTATGCAGCCGTGTTTGTCCCATATTTATATCCACGAATCAGACTTGAATACTCCTTGATTATCTCCACAATATTCCTATTCCAAATCTGATTCTTGAAGCATATCCAAATCCCATAAATAAAGGGATTTACCTTAACTCATTCTATCCCATATATTCGAATAAATCTTCTCCTTACAAGTAGGGATTTTCCATAAAACCAATTATGCTTCATACGCCTAGTATATAGCCAAATATACGATTACCATAATTTTTAAAACACCTCAATATTTCGGCTTGAATTCTGTTAAACCCTATGGCGTAACTTCTGCTTCAGCACCATGTTCCAACATGGTCTATATATCAGTTCAAAAATAATTCACACAAAATTGCCAATATATACTTGCACATGACTTGACTTTACATCCTTTCATCCATCATTTGAAGTTGCTTCATACCAGTACTCAGCTTATCATTTAATCCCGTCTAAACTTCTGCACTTTTCTTTTCATCATATCTGATTTTGATTGGAACATAACTCTGCACCTGCTGTTACTTTCGTTCTACCCCCTTTCCATTGCTTTTCTCCCTTCTGTAGTTTTTCCCTTGATGTCCATACATATTATAGTGTGGGCATTTCACAGGGAACCATTCAAAGGTTACCTCCTGCTCTGCTCTCACTTTTTTCTCATTTATAAAACTGACTTAACTAGGCACAAATAAGAGATTTTCATGTCCAATTTCACTCTTGCATAAGCTAGTCCCTCTTTCTTCACAGTAGCCTTATCTAAACAGATTGGCTAACCTAAAGAGCTGACTATTTTTCTTATAGTTCTAGGTTGTCAGCATTTGAGTGGTAAACCTGGAAGCCTAACCCATACATGAACAGTTTCATATTCATTCTGATCAATGTCCTCATTCTAGTCCTTTACTGTTACGGGTTTACCATCAAACATTAACATACCTATGTCAATCAGTTCATCTCTACAAGCTTTAGTTATCAATTTCACTAGGAACATACCTTTATGGAGCTGCCACACTTTCAACTCTCTGGCCCCAGATTTGAAGCAAGAAGGCTTCCACGACTATGAATGGGGGATTGAACCCAGAATTATAAAAATTATACTCGAATCCCATTGCCTGGAACCTTCCTCAACACCATCCTCAGTAATTTCACCCATTTTGATTTCTCCCACTTTCACTGTTTCATAATATTTCACCGTGATTTGCTCATCATCAAACAACATACTCTACTTTTTCTTGGATTCTTTCTCCACCCTCTCGCCCTACAAAATCCTTTTTCCTGTCACTCATGCATTTGCAACCTCCTTCTCTTTTGTTATTTTACTCTTTATCGGCATTCTCTGAGTCAAACTTTCAATTGAGCTAGAAACATTCCCTTGCTGAACTGAGCTTGCTTCAAGAGATGTCTCTTGTCGTACAATTTGTTAACAATATTCATCCTCCATAGATCCTCCGTTCGTCTCCATTTTGTCCTTTCCCTTGGACTGTACTACATCATCTGTTTTATTTTGTTTCATTTTGCTTCATTTATATTAAATATCGTGTAAGTGTGGGGAAAATTAAATACAATCTATATTAAAGGTTTGGTGCTTTATTACGAAAGTTAATTCACGTTAACAATTTTTTTTGAAACAAACAATCGGTCTTTATATTATCATCATCATATTTTGGTGTACATAGCTTCCACCTATTACATGAATAGCTAAATTATGAGCATTCCATACAATCGGTCTTGGGACCTTCATCATATGGATTTTAGTAAAGACCATTGCTAGCATTATAATATTTCTAATTAGACCCTGTAAACCTGGTGGTACACTTGGAAATTTGCTGATGTGATTTAGAGACATCTCACAGTCCGTCCGTAGACAGATATGTGTTGTACCTTGTGTCCTTGCATCCGCCATTGCTTCGTGGATTGCCGTAAGTTCAGCTTGGACTCCGGATAGAGCATGGATATTCCTCGCTCCAAACCACAAGTTTTCCCCATTCTATCCTGTCGCCCGCCAAGCAGCCGCTGCCTTCCCATCCTGAGCTCTGAATGCTACATCCGTGTCAATTCATGTCCAGCTGGTATAAACTGGGTCTAGGTGATTTCCATGTGAGAACCATATTAATTGAATCTCTCCAACTATTGCCCGTTTTGACTGATTGGCTTGTAGTGGACATGACGCTTGTTCCAAGAGTAATTGATTGGAATTGGGATCTTCCAAGAGTCTATTCTCCTTATTTGGCATTTCTTCCTGCAAATCATTGATAATATCTTGGACCAAATCAATCCTTACCCCCTGTTGTTCAATTGTTGCTTTGTTTTTGACAGACCAGATAGCCCGTATGACGATGTATGTGAGGTTGATGTCTTCGACTTCTGGGGCTATCTTGAACCAGGCTATAAGCCATGCTTTAAAGTGTGTTGGATTTCCTTGTTGAAAATCAAAACCCAATCTTGATAATCGCCATATTCTTCTTGAGAAATCACCTTCGAGTATCATGTGCGTTGGTGTTTCCCTTTCAGAGTGACACATTTGGAAGATAGACGATACCTCCATATTCCTTTTCCTGAGAGAAGGTCCTGTTGGAGCCGCATTATGAGCGAGTCTCCACACCAGAAATTTAACTTTCTCTGGGACTGTAGAGTTCCAAAGCCTTTTCCAAAGATTTAGTTCCGTTTACGTCGAGCTCTTGAGTTCCATGACTCATAATAACCACTTTTGACTGTATATTTTCCAAGGCAATCCTTTTCCCAATATTGGAAGTTCTTATGTCCGAAAGGTTGAACAAATAAGTGAATCCTTGTGATTTTGTTAACTATGTCGTGGCTAAACAAAAGTCGAAGTAAAGGCAAACACCATTGTTTGGCATTATCAATGAGTCACAGTCCCTTCTTTCTTATATTAAGATTTTTAAATTTCACAATCAATCAATTTCATTTACTTTTTTCTACTTTATCCAAATTAGATTTTACTTATTCTACCCACCTGCCACGTGGCGCAAGCCCCTGGCCTCTTACATGACTATACACTAGTCAAAGCTTTACTCCTCCACTGCCACACAAAACATGACTCAAAACAAGTGAATGTGAGGAGTCCCTTGTAGTCAAACTTTAGAGATATGAAAGTGTTAGGGTGTTGATCCAAGTTTCAAAAAGTATGAGTCCTTGTTCCTTAACATAAGGAGCAGGCATCTCCTTGCTCTGGGCAATTTTGATAATGTACACTACTAAAAAATAGGTACATAGGTACATATTTGTCAGTTCTGGAAGAACAATATCAATGCTAGGAATTTCACAAGCACCTGTAATCTGGAAAATTAACCAAAATGTTGGTGCCTATGAATAAATTCAACGCCGGTTCACTGAATACCGGTGATAGCACTACAAGAAAAATGACCTATTACTTCACCCTTTTTACCTCAAGTTTTTGGTTAAGGTAAAATAACCGAGGTAAAAGACTTTTACCTCAGTTCTTTTTTGTGTCGAAGTAAATAATATTTTTTACATCGATCAAAAAATCGAGGTAAAAAGTACAATTATTGACATTGCACGCATGTTTGGTTACTGACGTTGTTTCTATTTGTGAGTGAAGGCGCATGCCACTCTCGCAGACATGAATGACCAACGCTGCACCCCTTTCTTGGTTACCGATATCGTGTATTATAGTAACTGACGTTGCACGTCCCTCTCGCAGACATGAAATGATCGACGTCGCACGCATGTCTGGCTTAGCGACGTTGATTGTTTTTGGGACCGACGTTGCACGTCACGCTCGCAGACATGAATGACTAATGTCACCACATTTCTTTCTAACTAACGTTGCTTATTATTGCGACTGACGTTGCTTGTCCCTCTTGCATACATGAAATGACCGACGTTGTAAGCATATCTGGCCTACCAACATTGGTTGTTTTTGTGATCGACGTCGCGCGTCACTCTTGTAGACATGCTATAAGTATATGAATAACTAGATAAGACCCTTGCGATGCACGATTTAAAAATAATTTAATATATATATAGATATATTAATAATGTAATTTTTTTTAACAAAACAAAATTATAATTTTAAAATTTATTTATGCAACTCAATTTATTTTTAATTTTAAAAGATTTTATAATTATACTTTTGACTATGAATTTATTTTTATATTTTCAAATAAAATTAATGAAATATAGAGTTCAAAAAACACATGATCGGGATTTTAATAATAAAATTTAATGTTAAACAAAACTAAAATATAATTTTGTAAATTTTTTATGCTACTCCATTTCTTTAAACTTTAATTTTTTTTATAACTATACTTTTAACTATGAATTTATGTTTTGACTATATTTTTATATTAAATAAAATAAACGTATAGTTCGAGAAATATGTGATCGAAGTCGAGTATCATTAAATAAATTTTATTTTTTCACCGAATAAAAATTTATATACTACTTATTCATAATTACATAAAATAAGTAGTATAAAAATAATATCTCATTATTTCTCATACATTGCAATTATGACATATAAATATTTGCGAGAAAGGTGATCCGTACCAATTTACTGATTAAATGGATATGTCACTATTGAAAAACGTGCACATATGTACCAATATGAGTATTCAAGAACATGTAACAACGCTTTCCAATATTTCACTCAAAAAATAATTTATTTTATATTTCTATATTTAGGCAAGAATAATGAAAATCATGTATTTTGGAGCAATGGATAATGGGGTAATACAATTTTGGGCCATAGTGTAATTTTCCAAGATTGTGTATAAGTAATCAATGTTGACTTTTTAGGCCTTTCTGTTCACCCATACATGCCCAAATTGCAAATTCACAATCTTATATTATTGAATTTCATTTTGGTGTCACCAATTTTGTGATTCGACAACTCCAACTTTCCTAGAGGTACTTAAGTGCTAAAAATAAAAACTTTACTCGTAACTCCAAACTGATATCTGCTCGAACGTGATGCTACCATATGCACCATCATTGTATTTTTCAAGTCTGTAGCGGAATATTTATCAACAATCGGGCATAAGAACATATCTGTAATCCTTTCCGATTTTCCTTTCTTACTTCTAAGTATTCAACTCTAAGTTACTCACAAGACTAGTGCTTTCCAACATTTCACTAAAATTTTTTTAATTTATATTTCTATATTCAGGCAATAATAACAAAAATCATGTATTTTGGAACAATGGATAATGGGGTAAATCAATCTTGGGCCACATTGTAAATTTCCAAGAATTTATAAAAGTAATCAATTTTGACTTTCGAGCCCCTTCTGTTCATCCATACATGCCCAAATTGCAATTATATTATTGAATTGTATTTTAGTGCCGCCAATTTCGTGATTCGACAACTCCAATTTTATTAGAGGGACCTAAGTGCCAAAAGTAAAAACTTTACTTGTAACTCCAAATTGAAATAAGCTCGAAATAGATGCTCATATACACCCTCATTGTATTTTCCAAGTTTGTAACGAATATTTATCAACAATCGAGCATAAGAACATATCCTTAATCCTTTCCGATTTTCCTTTCTTAAATCTAAGTTTCAACTCTATGTTACCCTAGAACATATACTAGCGCCTTTCCAAATTTTACCAAAAAATAATTATTTTATATTTTCATATTTAGCCAAGAATAACAAAAATCATGTATTTTGGAGCAATGGATAGTGGGACAGCACAATTTGGGGCCACAGTGTATTTTTACAAGAATTTATAAAAACAATCAATGTTAACTTTCGAGCTCCTTTTGTTCACCCATACGTGCCCAAATTGCAAAGTTACGATCTTATATTATTGAATTGAATTTTGGTGCCGACAATTTCGTGACTCGACGACTCCAATTTTCTAGGTGGGACCTAAGTGCAAAAATTAAAAACTTTACTCGTAACTCCAAATTGAAATCCACTCGAACTTGATGCTACCATATACACCCTTATTTTATTTTCCAAGTTTGTAACAAATATTTATCAACAATCGGGCATAAGAACATATCTTTAATCCTTTCCGATTTTCCTTTCTTACTTCCAAGTATTCAACTCTAAGTTACCCTAGAAAATGTACTAGCGCTTTCCAACATTTCACAAAAAATATTAATCATTTTATATTTCTATATGAAGGAAAGAATAACAAAAATCATGTATTTTGGAGCAATGGATAATGGCGTAACACAATTTTGGGCCATAGTGTAATTTTTCAGAACTGTGTAGAAGTAGTCAATGTTAACTTTCGAGGCCCTTTCATTCACTCATACATACCCAAATTGCAAATTCACAATCTTATATTATTGAATTTCTTTTTGGTGTTGCCAATTTCGTGATTCAACAACTCTAACTTTCTTGGAGGGACCTAAGTGCAAAAAGTAAAATATTTACTCATAACTCTAAACTGAAATTCGCTCGAACGTGATACTACTATATACACCTTCATTGTATTTTTCAAGTTCTTAAACGGAATATTTATCAACAATTGGGCATTGGAACATATCTATAATCCTTTCCGATTTTCTTTTCTTACTTCTAAGTATTCAATGCCAATTTACTCTAGAATATATTCCAGCGCTTTCCAATATTTCACCAAAAAAATATATTTTATATTTCTATATTTTGGAAAGAATAAAAAAAATCATGTATTTTGGAATAATGGATAATTAGTTGAAAATTAATTACCATATCTTCCTCTTCTATATTAAATATATAGTAATTTTTTGTAATACTTATTCAAGTTCAACTGCCACAACAGACACAATTTTATACCTTATTATTTTAGTTAAACTAATATGAATCACAAATGTAACATTATTATTATTACATATTATTATATGATTTTTTATAAAAAAAATTCATGACATACAAAAACTACATGAAAATATTAGGACATCAAATCTTTTGTTATTTTATTATAAAATAATAATATTTAATTTATTGAAATCCACAAAATTAATATTAGAACATGTCAATATTGAATTACTCCAATATACTAGTTGTTGTATGAAAAATATTCTTCATCATTTTTTTATAAAAAATATCCTTCGATATTCACAATAATTTTGATATTTCTACTTAAAGTCTAATATCTAAGAAATCAGCACAAAAACCTAAGCCCAAACACAACTAACCTAGACCCTAGTATATATGTAGAACAAGTCTTCTCCTTCTCCTTCAACATAACACAAAGATCTCTCTCACTTAACTCCATCAGCCTTCTTCTCCCCCTCATTCTCCGTTGTTGACCGCCGCCTCCCCGCTGTTGAGCGTTGCCTTCTCCGGCATTGACCTTCACATCCCTGCCGTTGACCGCCACCTTCTCCACTGTTGACCGTTGCCTCCCCGTCATTGACCACCACATCCGTCACCATCTTGCCTGCCTCCGTCATTGTACTGCCCAATGCTTGCCCTTTGCTCAAGTATGGCCCTTTAACGCCTAAGTCTGGCCCTATGCCAGAGTTCGTCTGCTCCGCCTCACCAAAAGACATCATCTCCACCGCGCCATAGTTGCCTGCTCCGCCACATCTCAGATCTATGTCATCTCTAAAGTGCCCGAGTCCGCCTGCTTCTCCACTACTTAGATCTGCGTCCGGTCGCCTCCAGCATCTCTACTTGCACCACCAGCTTCTCCGACAGCACAACTCTCTTTTCCAGTGGCGCCACCATTATCACCAGCATCTCCGGTTTCTTGTATTTTGTTGTTATATTGTATTTTGTCTTTTATTTTGTCCAGTAATTAGTGCATTTTTTTCGGGTGTATGATTCAATGTATTTCTTTTATAATTAGTGTATGGTATTCTTGGTTCCTGTATGATTCCCCTATATTTCCTGTATATTTCTGGTGTATGAACTATCAAAAGTAGTATAGATGTCGATTCTGGTTTCAGAATTTTTTTTAATTCCTAAATTGATATGTGAGACATTGCTCTAGTGTTGGTCCTCCAATTTTATTGTGCGACCTCGTAGTAGTGTCGGTCTTCCAATTTGTTTTTGTTCCAAAATTGTAACGTGCGATTTCACACTAGTGTCGGTCCTTTATTCATTTGCTGCGGTTTGAAATTTGTGTGCGATATCGCACCACATTCGCATGGTTACACTTTTTACCTCTTGAGAAAACTGAGTGAATGATACTTTTTACCTCGGTTATGAACCGAGGTAAAAAGTATACTTTTTACTACACTCACATTTACCTCGATTTTTTAGAGCTAAAAATCAATGTAAAAACCCCTGTAGAACTGAGGTAATAGGGGGTTTTTCTTGTAGTGTAGATACCGGTGCCTTTGAAGAAAACAAATGCCATAATTTGATATTTTTTAGCACCAATTTTGTCTGAATGACGTATACCGGTGCTAACACGGTGCATATAACCAGAATAGTACTTTTGGCAGATAAATTGTCGTGGGAAAATAGCTAGCACCATATAGGTTATAATATACTGGTGCTAGTAGTGCATTTATAGCTCAACTACTCTTTTTCGTGGGTAAAAGTGGATTTTCTTATGTGGCACTCAGATATGTGCACCAAAATATGACACTTAGAAAAAATAAAACATCAGTACTAAAACTTCAAAAAATAATTCACACTATTGAAGCATCAAAGAATGCACTAAATACCCAAATTATACAGTGTTCCCAGTATACAGTAAGTATGGTATCCCCAGAGATAACTATTGAACTAATACATTTTACGATAACTCTGATAATATCTCCTCATACAATGGTTTTAAATAACTACTTAGTTATTGTGATATATTACCGGGGATACACTTAAGTATTGTGTCCATGCACTACAAGAAACAAGACTTTTTACCTCGGCTCTATAGGACTTTTTACATCGGCTCTATAAGACTTTTTACATCGGTTTAGTCCTAAAAACTTGAGCTAAATATTTCCGTAGTAAAAAGGACATTTTACCTCATTCAGAACCGAGGTAAAAATGCCTTTTACCTCAGTTTTGGACCGACGTCGGCAGGTTTTGTGATCGATATTGTTCCAACCAAGAAGGTTGACGATAGGAGACCATAGCTACGACTTCGTTTTGGCCGACATTGGCATGCATAAGGACCGGCATTAGCCATAGCAAGAAGGCAGACAATGGGAGAGGAAATGTTGCAACTTCTTCCAGGCCGACCTCATTCTAAATAAGAGCAACGTCGCAGACACTGGTAAGCAACATTACGCGATGTGGGGCATCTATGTCGTGTGCCTGCTGATGTGGAATGCTGACGGATATGACTTCATTTTGAATGGATGACATTGCAAAAACATATTGACGCCAATTTATGAGACGTTAGTAAGGTTTCATCTCTGCATCGGTTTGGAAAAGTCACGGATTAATCGGTTAGACATCTTTTCTCGTACAATATTATATATTTAATATTTGATGTCGCAAATAATTGTTTGTCGATATCCGTTACATGTTTTTTAAAATTTGATAACTCGTGAAATGGTTAAATATCATACAATAATCAATTGTTCAATTAATGTGGGAAAGAATGACATGTTAAAACCCACAAAACTATAACATATATTAAAAATACATGTTACAATTTACTAAAATACATAAGGTTGATATGAATTTGAAACATTAATTGTATTGAACCTCCATTGTCTACGATGTACGCCATTAGCACTGTCAGGGCGACTAGTGAAATGACAAGTCCGTCCATCTATATGTTGAAAGTTCATCGATAACTATCTTTGTCCTATTACAACCAATACACAAGAAACAAAATTTATGTTCGAATTGGGCAGTCCCCAAATGAAATACATATAATATAGTCATACGTAAACGATATTAATCTCAACATTGAAAAAGTAACTGATCTTATTTAAATCAGCGTCACATGCATGAGTGATCAATGTTGCAAAGGTCGTGTGATAAGCAACGTTGGACATTCATAGATATTTCAATAATCTCCTAGGCATGTGCAACGTCGATCTTTGTTACCATATCGTATGGGCTGATTAACTGTGACCAACGTCACACATTCAAACTGTGTTCATACAAAAATGTAATTATTGTCCACAATCAGCCCTAATCAAAGCCATCTTTCTCACTCCTTACAAACATGACATTATCTTGGAAACACAAACAACATACACAATATAACATGTAACACAATCATCATACTTCATGAAAATATTAAATCTTTGATGAATGAGGAAAAAAACATATACTCCCCCCATCCCACAATGATCTTCCTAATTTGACTTTAGGAGTCAAATACTTTAACTTTTAACTACTAATATTTTTTTTGTGTAAATGTTTTTTGAAAAATTAATAGTTTAAAAATATGTGCTATCATGAATCTAAAACCATATCACATGATAATAATCTTACATATATATTAAGAGAATTTAATGGTTGAAGTTGGTTCGGTTTGACTTCAAAAGTCAAATTAGGACGATCATTATGGGACGGAGGGAGTAGAAGGTATGGTAATAAAATTGCTAAATGAACATGGAATGGATGGAAAACTACCTCAATTAATTTGAACCCGGAGATGCTCCATCCTTGGATACTTATTGATGTTTTAGAGAAGCAATTTGATTGAGCTCTTTAATTGTTGCAATGGTGTGAATGGAAAGGATGGTGTGGAGTTGGGTTTGGAGGAAGTGTGTTGGAGATGGGAAATAGGTGTTAATACTTAATATTATTGACTTGAGATAGAGTTGGGGGAAATTTTGGTTCAAATTTTTGGCTCAAATTTTCGACTCCTACTAAAGATTTCAGGTCGACTGACGTCGGTCGGGGGTTGGTTTTAGGTTCGTTCTATGTAACACAATTGCGACTTTGCACATGAGGGCCATTTTAATTTTTGAAAAGTGTCGTAAAATACTCTGTTTTAAGATTGTGGCCCCTTCTGTTGACCCGTTTATGCTCAAATCAGAACAACATTGTTGTGAAAATGTGAACAAAAAAATGTTGTCTCTAATTTTGCATGACTTCTCCCACTTTCTTGGAGGGACGTAAGTGCAAAAATTAAAAAGATCACTGGTTGCTCCAAACTCAGTTCTGAACGTTCCAAAAAGAAACATTTTCATCCATAGTCAAACTTATAATAATCGAGTAATAAAGAAACTGATCTTATTCCATATAAACTTCAACAAGTTCTTATGACTGACCCTTGTATACCTTTAAATAATCATTCACAATTTACTCTAGACCACGTACTAGCGCTTTCTCAAATTTGATGGACGGAATTTTATGAACTTTTTATTTCACAGATATACAAGAATATGAAATTTCATGTGATTCTATGTGGTGGAAGTTATAGTTCCCATAGCGTTTATTGTAAAGGTATTAGTGGAATACTATAAAAAGGCGGAAGATTACCTCAGTTCGCATCCCTCTTAGACAGTATGCATAATCTCCATATCAAACATTTGTCCTAATGTTCAGGTGTAGAGTTCTAAAGAGTAGTGATTTTCCCAAAGTTTTGTCATATGCTGTTTGTGAATAATTTGGGCCTTTCAATTAACCCGTTCATGCCCAAATCGGAACATCACGGTCGTGACAGTGTGAATTAAATAACGGTATCTCCAATTTTGCAAGTTAACTTCTCCCACTTTTTGGAGGGACCTAAGTGCAAAACTTTAGAAGTTCATCGGTACTCACAAAATCGATTCCGATCGTCCTGGAGCCATCCCTAGTTGAACTTATAATCCTCGAAAGTGATAAAGGAAATGGCATGATCCAACAGAGACTTCCACAAGATCATCTGATTAACCCTTGGATACTTATAAGTTATCATCTACAAGCACTTTTAAAAATTGATGGACAAAATTTCATTATCTTTTAATTCAAAAAATGAAAGAATATGTAATTTTGTATGATTGTCTGTGATAGAAATTATCGTTCTAATAATGCTAATTTTAAGGGTATTAATGGCAAAATACTAATAAAAATGAGGGACAAATATCCAGTTCGTTGATGCCTAAATCAGAACAACATGATTAAGACAATGAGATTTAGATAACTGTGCATCTCCAATTTTGCACTTCGACCTCTCCCACCCTCTTGGAGAAACCTAAGTGTAAAAATGAAAAGGTTCACCGATTGGGCTAAAATCGATTCTGACCGAACCAGACGTTAATCAAGTTCATGGACATTTATAAGTATCAATTAGTAGTTTCTAATATACTAATAACCGTTATTATGGTCAATTATATTCGTGTTGGTCAAACACGAGCCCATTTGCTATGCTAGTGGTTTGAAATGGTGAGGCCCACATCCAGGTTAGCCGACGTCGATCTTATTTCGGTAAGGTTGACTCACGTGCGACGTTGCACATGTCGAGGTGGAATTCGCAAAGGTTCCAAACAAATATATAGATGGAGCCCACCTCATAAATCATTTTAAATATTTAACTTTCCCTCGAATTACAACAGTCCCCCAACCACTCTTCTCAAAGGTATGGTTTCTAGATTCTTTAGGCTACTTTCATTTTTGTATTTTTCCTTAAAATTGGTATGTATATGGTGTGTGAATGTGTTCTATGTTTTTTGTTTTGAAGTTCCTATGGATTAGGGTTCTAGGGTATGGATTTTGTTTTTATGTTCTCCCCCAATTTCGTGGCCCATTTTTTGTTTAGGACCTTTACTTTCTCTGGTTTTATATTGTTGTTAATCTACCAGCTAGGTTTGAATGCAACGTCGCTGGCACTTTGATCCACCTTCATTTTATACGATTGTCATGCGATGAAGCGCATTCATATTTGTGTTGTATTCCATATATGAGACGTCGCACCCTTCTTGGTTAACCAATCGGCTCTGCCAATAGGTGAGCAATGTCGCTCGTACATGTCGGCCTTGCCATTTCTTAAGCCAACTTAAAAAATCTTAATTAAACCGATTTCTATCTAAAAAATTTCCATCTATCATTATATATATATCATCCATGACAATATAAATTTCACAGATTATGGCTGACAATGAAGGTTCGAGTAGTCGCTTACCAATTGAGGTGAGTGATTTTTTTGTTTAAATTGCGACTTTAATTCCTTTTATTTGATTACTTATATTCTTATATAATTTGTGATAATTTCATTGACCAATGCAGATCTGTAGCGATTCAAATGAAGACCATGCGCGAACTTCATTCGACGATACCATTCCACATTTCGTCTGTACTTTGACCCAGACGAAATTCGATTCAATTCCAATTTTGGTAAGTCCTACCCATTTCACATGTGTTTTATTTTCAATTAACATTTCTCTAGATTACTTTCATATATATTAACTATGTTTTTTCGTTTATAATTTAGTACATCCTAAGCCAAATCGTTCCACTCCTACCAAATGTCAAGACACCTATTATCTTGAGGTACTGTGGAAGAGAGTATCACATGCACTACTCGGGAACATGAGGCTCAAGACCTTGACGCCGAAGGATTTTATTGAGTTTCTTGATGCAGAGGAACAGCGGGTTGGGGCCACGCTCTACTTCGAGGTGTTAGATGGTTTTGGGCTGAAAGTGTTCAATATCATCATTAATTCTACCCTCCTTATTTTGGTTTTACTACTTAGAATTTGGAACAAATTGAAACAAATTTATTCAAATTCGAAACATTTGTAACATTAAGAGTATTTGTTGAATGCCCCTTTTTATGTAATTTAATCTTTAATCTATTTTTTGAATGTTATTGAATCCTTAATATTTAACCAACCATATGAAACAAAGTTTTAATATTACGATCATTCTCAAAACTAGAAAATACTTTTATGTAATGAATACTAATTTTTTCAATCATTATGAAAATAGCAAATATTTTCTTGGACCATAAACTTTTTATTAATTCAAACTGTTGACCAACTATTTCCCTAGGTAGAAGACATCACACACAACAAAAAAAAGTTGTTGCAGTAATGTACTATTTACAGGTGTGAAAGTGAGTTTTACTTGTTTTGGTCCTTGGTGGGCTCATTTGTTAGTGGGCTGAAATTGTTAGGCCCAGATAAACGTGCGGCGTCGGTCATGGGTCGATTCATTCTCTCCTAAACCGATATAGGTGCGACGTCACTGCATACGAGGTAGACATCACAAGGGTCCAAAATGACATCATTCTGAAACGGCTATAAATTTACGCAATCAGTTCAAACTTTAGTTCCCAACTTTCCTGCGAATTCCAACAATCTCCCAACCCCTCTTTTCTTCTCTCTCATCAAAGGTATGGTTTAGGTACTCTTCTAACACCTACATTTTTGTAATTTTTACTTTACATTGTTCGATCTATAGCCTGTGAATCAAATAACCGAGGTTTTACCTTGGTTATTTTGACCAAAACCAAAAAAACCGAGGTAAAGGGGGCAAAGTAATATGTCATTTTTCTTGTACGGCTGTAATAGCGTATAAGAATTAAACTAAATAGAAATATAACACTTGGAAAGAAAAACATCCATATAAAATATATTTATGCACTATTGGAAAACAGGTACATAGGCACCGGTACAAATGTACAGGTGCTGAAAAACCGGTGCTAAATATATTATCAGCACCGGTATGAATATCTGAACAAGGAAGTCCTGGTGCCTTTATAATTTACAGCACTGGTAACTGACATACAAGTGCTCAATACCGGTGCGTAAGTGAAAATAATTTACATATAAGATAATTTTGAGCACCGGTATTGCATAGACCGGAGCATAAACCTGTTATCCGAAAACAATCACAGGGAAATAGAAAAATTTTAGCACCTTTTTGATTTTTCGTTGTAGCACCGGTACATTAACCGATGCTATAGTTACAGAACTAAAATTTGGGCAATAGTGCAATTTCAGCATTATGCTTTAAAAGATTTCTCTTTTCAATTTTGGGGACGTTCCATTTATCTAATCATGTCCAAATCACATAGTTGTCAACTTGAATTATGAAATTTCAATATGGAATTGCCAATTTTGATTTTCGACAATTCCAAGATTCTTGGAGGGACCTAAGTGCAAAAAATAAAAAGTTCACCCGGACGTCCAAATTAAAATCCGCTCGAATGTAATGCTACATTTTGAATCCGTAAAGTAGATTGCAAGAATTAATAAAAAAAATATTCATATTTCTTGATAAAATATTACCAATAATCCTCCCTGTTAGAACTTCCTAGTTTCTTAGTCATCTATAGTAAGATACTATAACGAATGTACTAGCACCTTATAATTTTTCACTAAAAGTTACTTTTCTATTTCAAAACTTCAACTACCCCAAGAATGCCTAATATGAAATAAATTAGAACAAAAATGACGGTGTAACGAAATTTTGGGTAGTAGTGTAATTTTAGCAAAGTTACATACAGATCCTTTTCGGGGACCCGTCATACATAATTTTCAAACACGGAAAAGTCAGAGTGTATAATTGATTTCTTATCAATCCAATCGCTTAACTACATTAACCGAAAAAACTATTCAATTTTACCGATCAGTGGATAAAAAAAGTGGGTTGAAATTTTAAATTTTAGATAGTTTAAACTAGAAATGGTTTGAAAGCTACCGGTACTACAAACTTTAAAAAAATTTCTCTGCTTTCCTTTCCTTTCCTCATATTTGTTTTTGAAACCGCCTTAGGCAGCTGCTTCAACTCATTTGAGCACCGGTTCAAATGCTTTTAGCACCGGTTAGTGAACCAGTGCTAAGTACTTAGAAAGGTTCATTTGGCATTGCTCTCAGGCTCCAAAAAGTATGAAAAAAGTAGCCCGGAGCAACTGCATTAAATACTATAGGCACCGGTATTGTCCATTCGGTACCTGTGCTAGTGTGATGAATAGATCTGAACCGTTTATTTGTCTCTTTCATTAAATATCAACGATTAAATTTTTTTTGCTATCTGTATAAACTCTGAAACCCTACTTTTTCCCCATCTCTTCATCCCTCCCACATTTCACTTGTACCCTCTCTATACATTAACTCTCACTGATTTCTCTCTAATTTCATCACTATGCCGACGCCGACGCCAACGCCATCCAGTGGGGAGAGCCAAATACCGATTTCATCTGGTGGGTAGAACAATGAATCGGCGAGCACAAGTGAAATTGGTCTGGCGCCCAGCGAGTAGTGCCAAAAATTGGCAAGCGCGCACTAAAAGGGCCGGAGATGGAGGATAATGGTCCACTGCCCGATTGGGAGAGCCAAAAACCATGGTTATCCTTTTATTTCCTTTCCAGTCTATTTATTTTTTCTTAGACCTACTAATAGATCCGTAGTTTTAATTCTAGCAACAAATGTTTCAGGACAATGTATGTTTTGTTGTCTAGTTTCTTTTTGCTTGAAATAATTTTTGGAGCACCTGTGATATATAGATGATTGTGTCCTGTTAAGGGGTTTGTCTTAATTATATTTTGTAACATATTGAACGTTTGGAATGAATGACGAATTAGATTAAGGTTTAAAGGTATTTTTCTGTGTTTTGATAATTTGGAGTGTTTTACATTGTTTGTTTATACAATCTTTGCTTCCTTGGCCCTGCAAAACTACTTCGTTTCAACATTTTAAATGTTGAAATATGCATTAGTTAAAGGGCACTGCATTTGTTGCCTTCGATTCATTTATTGCCCTCTACTTATGTAATGCTTCTTCCATTATGAAAAGTGTTGTAATATTTGTACAACACTGTAATTTAAATTTTGGAGAATTTGTAGGTGTTTTGATGATTTCTAGTTGATGTTTAAACTATTCAGATATTGCAGTCTACTTGGGCCATCAAAACTCGGAGTGTTTGACATAGTTTGTTTAAACACTCCTTGCTTTGGTGACCCCGAGAAACTTCCTCATTTCAATATTTTAAATTAATAAACATTAGTTACAGGGCACTGCATATGTTGGCTTTGATTCATGTATTGCCCTCTAATTAGTAATGCTTCTTCCATTACGAAAAGTGTTGTAACATTTTTCCAACTCTAAAATTTAAATTGTAGAGAATTTGTAATGTATGAGCACCAAGGATTTTGGTGTGTTTATCTGTTTGCACAATAGGTATACACACCAAAAGCCTTGGTACTTAAATGCTGCAACATTTCAACATTTTAAATGATTTTCTATGTTAATTGTTCTTGTGAACAAGCTTAACGGAAGAAGAGTTAGTTAAAATTTAATGGAAATTGCCGTAACATTTGCTTAACTTTAAAATTTAAATTGTGGAGATTTTGAAGTATATGAGCGTCGAGGAAACATGGTGTGTTAGTGTTTAACATGGTGTGTTTAACATTAACATATATGCAGTGTTAAATACATAGTTAAAATATAGTTATACACACCGTGTTTCCTCGATGCTTAAACGCTACATAATTTTGGCATTTTAAATAGTTTACTTTGACAAATCACATGTGCACAAAGTTAATGGAAGGCGCCGTAACATTTGCAGAAATCTAAAATTTAAATTGTGGAGATTTAGCAGTTTATAAGCACCGTTGAAACATGGTGTGTTAGTGTTTAACATGGTGTGTTTAACAATAACACATAGTTAATGTTAAATACACTGTTAAAACATAGTTATACACACCATGTTTTTCACGGTGTTTAAACTCTGCATAATTTTGACATTTTAAATAGTTTTCTTCGACAAATCGTATTGTGCACAAACTTATGTCATAAAGCAATAGTTAGAGCACCCTAACCCTACTAGAGCACCAAAAATGCAGGTAATAGCTCAGATAAGACGTGCCTTAGCTCTCAACCAAACCGGCGACCACGTTCGACCATGTTTAGGTCTAGTTTGTTTCAAGAATGTAGGGTTATTTTTTTGAATTAATGTAATGAACTTTTTGGTTGTTATAATTTTTTTTAAAATTTTTTGGACATTAACTTACATTTCTTATTGTTGTTCTGTAAGGCCTATTGCTCATAATGAATCTCTGAGTTTAATTTTCCGGCTAGTGAGTTTATAATCACTGGCTAGATTTTTTTTTATTTGTTTCCAAAATACTAGCACTGGTATGTACCCAATAGGCACCGATATTTTGAATATTTTCAAATTTGTGCCTATGGTTGGGGAACATTGTGGTAAAATAGGCACCAGCAAGTGTTATTCAGTGCTGGATTAAATATCTAGCAACGATAACACTTATTAGTACCTATGTAATCACATTACTAGCACCGGGTCACTTACGCACCGGTATAGAATGCACGAAATAGCAGTACCTATTGTATGAAATTACCGGTGCCTATGGGGGTACTCCCAGTAGGGTATACTCTACATAAAATGTCCAGTAGAAGAACTGAGCTAAATGTCGAGGTAGGGTGACAAACGTGCACTTAAAAGTCAGTTATAACAAACGCTCTAGAGGAAGCTTCGAAGGCGGTTAGGAGCAGCAGCACATACACTGAAACACAGTTTCGGTCTTCTCGATGCAATCAGTATAAATAGGATATATACAGAGAGATTTTTTCCAGAAGAAAAAACGCGCGCGCACTTCACCCTGTAAACAGCCATGGATTTCACTGCTACACTCACAACTATCTTTGGAGTTATTGGTGATTTTTCATGATGATTTAATTCCTCCTTTTCTTTCTCGAAGATTTTGCGTTGATGTTTATGGTCTTGTAATTTGTCGGATTGTTTTGGTCTCGGTTTCAGGAAGTGTGACTGCCTTCTTCACGTTCTTGTCATCAGGGTAAGAACTGATTCATTCTCCAAATTTCTTCATCTTTTGAGCTGCATTTTGATGATAATGGTGAAACAGGCGGGAGCTTTACAAGATATATAATGGTTCATCAATGGAGCAGTTCTTGCCTGTTCTGCACCACGCATCCTTCATCAGCTCTGTGCTGTGGGTGATGTACGGCTTTATTCATGGCGATTTCATTCTGGTGATCATCCACAACATAGGTTTTCTCATGGCGATGTCTGACTTGACATTGTTCGTCCTGTTTACTCAATCGTTTAAGGAAATGATGAAGCACCATGTCATCTTTGTCGCCGAGCTATTCTCTATCGCTCTTCTTGGTCACCTGGCTCGCAATTTCAATGACCCGGGTAGATTTGCCGGCGTATTCTGCGCGTATGGAAACATCTCGATGTGCAGCGTGGTAATTATCGATGTTTTGTAATCTTGTTTCTAAATTCAAATGGATGAGTTTTCTCGAATGAGGTTTCAATTTTGTGTTGCAGAAATTGGCGTACGAAACCGAAAGAACGGAGCGAGTGCCATTTTTCGTGTGTCTAGGATCGTTTGCGAATGGAGTTATCTGGCTTGTCTATGGCCTCATCTCATCTGATTGGTTCATCTTGGTAAGCAACTAAGCAATTTATTTCTCTTGATTGATCTCTTTTGCTGTTTCTTTTAACCATTTTCTATAACAAATTTGCCCATATTGGCACTATTAATTCAGAGTTCAGTTTCCAGGTTGTAGATTGAATTTCTTGAGTTTCAATACATTTCTTGTCATCTGAATTACTTGTGTTTGATTAATCAGGTTCCGAATCTGGTAGGGGCTCTTGTTGATCTAGTCCAGCTTGTACAGCATGCAATCCACTACTACAGACCACCCGAACGCCAGATTGCAGAAGAAACTGAAGCTCTGAACCAAGGGGGTTCATAAAGTGCGATGGTTTCGAATGCGCGATGTGAGAAGAATATAGGATTGCAGAAGAAATGTGCCGTGGATGCTTCCGTGAGTAGCAATTTGTTCATGCAATCTGTTAGTAGGCTAGTTTCAGAGAGGGAAAGACAACGTTTAGTTTTTTGCTTAGTACACGGATTAGATTGGTTGGCTGTGACAATATTCATGTATTGTTATAGTAGAGGATTTGTTGAATCTTGTTCTGTTGACTATTTTTTATTGAATGGATCTCCTAACAAACCACTTATTTTTTACCTTATACACTGCATTTGTTAAATTACATGCAAAATTTAGAACTTTTGAAAAACAATTTTATACCATATATTATTATATTTTCACCTTCAAATACATATGATTACTTGTTTTAACTTACTAGAAAATTTAATAATCCTTTCATCTTCACAATCCATCTCCGATCCATTGCCCGATCCATCACAATCGATCTCTTGATCTATTCCCAATCCTCTCGCTCCCATGGCGGCTCCTCCACCTGGAGGAAGCCCGCTATCGGCTTATGCCGATTGTCTCAAAACTAAGAGCGACCCAGCAAGCAAAGTGAACCCTAAACTCAAGAAACTGAACCTCAAACCTCTATTGTCATTCAAAGGGGAACCATGTTGCTTCTTCACGGAGGAGGAAATCGACCTAATTGCAGAGCCATTCAATGAAGCCCTAATCGGCAAATTCACCAGAGGCCGGCCAACCTTGCCATTTCTCCGGCACCATTTTCAGACAATTGGCTTCAAAGGGGATTACAAAATTACAGCTTTGGATGCGCGGCACGTGAGAATCACCTTCGACCTCGAGGAGGATCTGCATCGATGCTGGAGCAGGTACACTTGGAATCTTGGGGGAGCTGTTATGGGAGTTCTTAAATGGACAAAGGATTTTGATATTGACGAGGAACCCCCATTTGCGCCCATCTGGATAAACGTCGAGCTGCCTCCGACTCATTTTTTCCATCCGGATGCTCTCGAAGGAATTGGTCAGTCTCTAGGTAAATTTCTATATGCTGATATCCCAACTGAGACTTTATCACGACCTTCCACTGTTAGAATGAGCGTAGAATTTGATCTAAGAAACCCCCTCCCAAGCAAGGTTAGGCTAGGGACCCTGAGAAAACACAAGTATTACAATATAGTATATGAGGACCCTCCACAGTACTGTAAGGAATGTAAGAAACTGGGACACAATGTATCAACCTGCAGAATAAGAATAGGAAACTCAGCAGAACAAGCCGATCTGCAGGTTGGTAATGGCACCAAAAAGATCACTGCAAAAGGTCAACTACCAAAAGGACAAGGTCCTATCCCCGGAACATATAAGAAACCTCAATCTTTTCCTGAAGCTGGGAAGAAGCATGTAGAGGTCTGGAAAAAGAAAGTGGGTGCTGGCCTTCACATAATCCCTGAGGAGGAAGAAGATGAATTCCTGGATGCTATAAACATGGATGAACTTCTCTCAGACAAAGGAAAAGGTCTGATGAGCAATGACTCTCCACCAACTGCCAACTCGGGGCCATCCAAACAAAAAAGATCTTGTGATGATCCTTCATCATCCCTGAGAACAGGTAATCTGGATAAACAAATTTTTCAATCTACTAACCGTTTTCAGCTGTTGGATGAGCTACAGGAGCATGAACAAAACGCAGAGGACCTAGCTGAGGACTTGGAAATGGACTTCATGGAGGTCAGTATCCAAAGTAATGGACACATGGAGAATACTGAAGTTCCTTCTATCCAGGTTCTCCCCTTCTCCACAACACATAAAACTAATAATCTTACTGCTACATCACCACATGCTACGATTGTGATCGATTCTGAGAATGAGATTGTGAATTTTCTTGATGAGGTGCATGTAGACAAAGTTATGCCTGACATAGAGAAAGTGTCTGTGATGGAAAAAGTGCTAAATGCTCCTTCTAATGAAATATCTGATGCTAGCAGGATTGAAAAATTGAGTGAGGACCATAATGCTAACATCTCACAGGAGGTAAAGAAACGGAATAATGATCATATGGAACCTCTGCACCTAGGGGAAACCTCAAAACTATTCCACACTAGCACCATTAGCTCCCACTCAGCACCTCATGTAACCGCTGCCCCCAACTTGCTAGGTGTAGACCAACAAACTCAGTCTGGAAGGGTTGAGAGGAAGAAATCTACTTTCTTCACTCAACCAAACAGAATCAGCTCTAGGCTAGCAGCAAAACAAAATGTTTTCCATGAATTGTAAAATCTTAGCATGGAATGTAAATGGTTTATCCACCTCTGTGGAAAGAATCAAAGAATTAGGTCTGGTCCATAAGCCTGATATTCTAGCCATTATTGAACCTAAGCAGAAACAAAATTCTCTTGAAGATTTCACCAAGACTTTACACTTTCATTCTGGTCTAGCTTCTGAATCAGGAAAAATATGGATAATGTGGAACAATAATATACAAATACATCTCATCCATAATGACCCTACTTTCACAGTTATTAAAATTGACAATTAGGTTATAGGGAAAGTCTGGAATTTAATTGTAGTTTATGCTGCACACTCAAGACTAGAAAGACAGGAAATGTTTGGTAAAATTTTAAATTTACCCTCAATGCCATATTTCCTCATTGGCGATTTTAATGTAATCAGAACACTCTCTGAGTACAAAGGGACCTCTAATCCTGGAATTGATAGCATAATGGACTTTGATATATTTATTAATGCCATGGAACTGGAAGAACCCCACACAGTAGGAAACATCTACACCTGGGCAGGGTATAGGCTGAAAGGGAAAGAAATCAAGGTAAAAGAAAGAGTAGCTAAGAAACTAGACAGGGGCTTAGCTAATCAAAAATTTAGACTCATCTTCCCAAGTATATCTATACAGGTACTGAATAGAACCACATCAGATCATTGTCCACTTCTAACAAGTTTACATAATCTGGCTAAAACCTATCCAAAGCCTTTTAGGTTCCAAAATATGTGGTATCTGAGAGAGGGTTTCCAGCAGGTCCTAAGGAACAATTGGGAGCAGTCTATAGAGAGTTATGGAATGTTAAGATTTAGTAACAAACTTAAAAGGCTAAAAATTTTTCTTAAACAGTGGAATAAGGATGTCTTCAAAGATGTGTTTCAGAACATTAAAGAAGCAGAGAAGGAGGTAGACAGATTGGAGGCTGAAAATGATGAAAATGATAATGCTTTAACCCTAGGAGCCCTCAACACTGCAAGAACAAACCTCCTAATCATAATTAAGGAAAGAGATACATTCTGGAAACAAAAGAGTAGGGTGAGATGGATGAAAGATGGGGACTGTAATAGCCAATTCTTCCATAACTCTGTTAAGCAGAAACACTCTAGACTATCCATACAAAAAATTAAGGATGATCATCACCACTGGTTAATTGACCAGGATGACATTGGGAGTGCAGGGGTAAGGTTTTTTTCTAATCTTCTACAGGATGAGAATACTGACATCAATGGTGCAAACCTTGCCTTTTTTCTCCAAGACATTCCACCCCTGATCTCCCCCCAGACAAACACAGAGCTTCTGAAACCTGCTACTTCTGATGAAGTTAAAACTGCTGTGTTTAGTCTTAGTGAAAACAGTGCCAGTGGTCCTGATGGATTTCATGGACTGTTCTATAGAAATAGTTGGGATATTATTGGCCAAGATCTTACTGAGGCTGTAAGAGACTTTCAAGCAGGTACACCAATCCCCAGGGCTATGGCATCTACCCATATTGCCCTCATACCCAAAAATCAGCATCCCTCAACTTTTAATGAGTTTAGACCTATAAGTCTTTCAAACTTTAGCAATAAAGTTTGTTCAAAGATTCTGATGGAGAGGATAAAACAGTTGATGCCCTCACTTATATCAAGTGAACAATCAGCTTTCCTTCAAGGGAGGGAAATTGCTGATAATGTGATCCTGATGCAAGAATCCACTAGATTCTTGCAGAAAGACAATGAATGTCTTAACCTAATTCTGAAACTGGACATGACAAAAGCTTTTGACAGGGTTTCTTGGACAGCTCTGAACTCTTTACTGCTCAAATTAGGATTTCATGGATCCCTGGTCAAAATCTTAATGTCTAACATAGCATCTGCATGGTTTTCAGTTTTAATAAATGGAGTAGCCTATGGTTTTTTCAAGCCATCAAGAGGTCTCAAACAGGGGGACTCCCTGTCTCCATTTCTGTTTAATATCCTCACTGAGCTTATGTCTAGGAAGCTCCACACATTATTTGAATCTAGGGCATTAGCTAGGTTTCATCTTCCACAGCACACTACCCCACTAACACATCTGATTTATGCTGATGACACTTGTATTTTTTTAAAAGCAACTGATAAATCCCTCAGAAACTTTGCTGCTTTTATCACCTCATTTGAAAAGGCAACAGGTCAGAAAGTAAATATGCAGAAATCTTGTTTTTACACTGGAAATAAATGCAGCAGAGCACAAAAAAGAAAAATCATTAACATTCTGAGCATGCAAGAGGGCAGTTTCCCCTTTAGGTATTTAGGCTGTCCTATATACAAGGGTAGAAAACTAAATGCACATTTTCATAGTATTCTGGAAGCAATTAGTGCAAAAATTCATACCTGGAATTCAAAATGGATCTCCAGAGGAGGCAGGATCATACTTATTAAGTATGTTCTCTCCTCTATTCCTCAACATGTGTTTGCAGTGCTACAGCCAACTTGTTTTATCCTAAGAAGAATTGAAATGTTGTGTTCTGATTTTCTATGGGGGGAAACTGAAGGTAAAAAGCACAAACACTGGAGATCTTGGGAGAGAATGTCTTTCCCAGAAGATGAAAATGGGATAGGCTTAAAGAACTTAGATTCAATAATTGATGCTTACTCCCTTAAACTCTGGTGGAAAATGCAGCAGGGAATAGCTCCCTGGACTAAATTTATCTGGTCTCTCCCAAAACATAGGAGGACTTCAGATGTATGGAAAAGAGTCCAATCAGTTTCAGATTTTGCAGAAAATCACACAAGAATTATTGTGGGTAGGGGAACTTGTAGTTTTTGGTGCTCTAACTGGACAGGCCATGGACTATTGATAGATAAGATAGGTGGAAATGCCCCACTGAATCCAGAACTAACTGTTAGAGAATTCCTCTCAAATAGGGCTCCATTAATATCTATTTTGGCACCACATATTTTTGCTGACTTCTTACAGGAAATGCAAAGGGAACTCACTCTCACTGAGGACAGGGATATCATGGTTTGGACTCCTAGTCCACAAGGTAAGTTCTCGGTTAAAAGTGCTTATAAAAGTTTGAGACACAGACATAGAGAATCATCATCATTGAAGAAGGTACAATCTCTAAACTTACCTGTTAAGATCACTTTTCTGACTTGGAGAATACTAAACAACTTGATGCCTATGGATGATATGCTCACTGAATTTGGGATTGTCACTGTATCTAAATGTCCTTTTTGTGAGCATGAGGATACTCTGCGACACTTCTTTAACTCATGCCCCTATGCCTCTTTCATATGGAAACAAATGCATGCAATCCTAGAATTACCACAGGCTCAGTTTGCAAATTTATGGGATAGATTAACAACTTATTGGAACATTACAAACCTGTCAAAATTGCATAACTTCCTCTGTTACTCTCTGCCTTGTTTAATTCTATGGGAACTGTGGAAAGCAAGGGGCCAGGTTCTATATCAGAATGTTAAGCAAACACCTTTACATACCTGGAAGCAGGTTAAGGCAAACTGTAGACTCATCTCTATAGTTAGGCCACTGATTTCAAGTAACCCCTCAGATAGCACATGGATCCAACGAGGATTAATCTCACTTTTGAATCCACCCCCACCAATAAAACTGATTCCAATTAAATGGGAGCCCCCAGATACAGGCTTCAAACTGAATGTTGATGCATCTTGCAACCAAAACTCCTCATCTGTTGGGGGACTCATTAGGGACAATGGGGGTAGATTTAGACTCGGTTTCCATAAACTTACTAAGGGTGTTTCTCCTTTGCAGGTGGAGCTTCAGTCTGCCCTTCATGGCATTCAACTGGCAGTGGAAATCGGTTTTCATCAAATTTCACTTGAGATGGACAGTCAGAATGCAGTGAGCATCATCAATGGCAAACTGAAGCCTCCATGGAACTGCCTTCAACTGGCTAGGCAGGTGGCAGATCTAATGAAGAAACATAGCATCCAAGCCAGTCATATCTACAGAGAAATCAATGGTGCAGCAGACTTCTTAGCAAAGTATGGACAACAAAGAAGGGATCCACAACATTTCACGGATCCTACATGCATCCCACAGCTGAAGGAAATACTTTTGAAGGACACACACTACTCTTGGAGAAGGATCAGGGCGTAGAACCGGAAATGCTAGGCTGGAGTGTACATCGACACTAGGGGTGGTGGAGGTGTACACAAACAGAAGGGTATGTCCGGTTAAACGATTAGCTTATATGTTGGGCTAGACATCTTATTTTCCATGTACAGGCCTCTTTTGATATTGGCATAGACTATGCCTGCAAGAATTGCGACAACTAGTGTCCAATTCTCTCTTGTATACATCTACTGGACTGGTTTCACGGGAATTAAATCCCAATCTGATGATTAGGGGAGCCATAATAGAATCCCCCCACCTACTGGTGGTTTTAATTATAAAAAAAACTTGTTTTAACTTATAAAGTACAATATTTAAATTTTATAAAAAATTACAACATTTAAGGTAAATATCCCCGTGGACTGTCCATAAGTTTATAGAAAGACCACCTTTCCTGTAACTTTCTCTTTTTTATTAACGCATACATTGTATGATGATATTACGGAGTTGATCATCTTGATTTGGTTGATAGCCAAGTGAAGGACCCTTCGACTAGTTCCGCACAACATAGGGATTGGCACAAGCCTAAATTAACTTCCATCGTAGGGTCCTTCACTTGTAAACCAATATAATCTCATTTTACAGGGACCAATGGCCAATTCATTAAGCTCTATCACATCTCTATCATCAACCTCGGCTTCAGAAACAACATTTGCCCAATTCACTCTCAGATTCTCTTGTTGATCTCTCCGCTCATCGGCCGAATACTTTAATACCTTTTCAATCAAGTACTGTTTGATTTGTGAATCAACTAGCTCGTCATCAAGCTAATCGTGTGAAAGACCGTTGTGAAGTGCATCATCACTTTGGCCTTGGTGGGGTAACCTAATTTATTGACCCCTAGAAACCGATGTGGTCCAATACCTTCAATGTAATAAAAGACCTCTGTTGAATGCATTTTAGCTATGAAAAGACTAGGATCAGACTTGACAACTTCAACGCCCGCATCACCCCAAATTTTCATGGCCTGGTGAGAAGGAATTTATTTGGCAGAATGAATATAATCTTGGCCTAAGAGCTTATTATACGATGCATTCGAATTGACTACAAAAATGCCGATAGCACACTCTTGCTCCTAACCAATATTTCCAATGGTAAAATTCTCCATGTGTCTATTATATCACTTGAAAAATAACTCACCACAACATCACTAGGCACCAGATCATGCAATGTTTTTCCTAACTTCTTCATCATGCATGCTATAACCGTCAAGTTGAAGTAAATTACTCTAATAGTACTGGCCCTGTTTAATCTTTGATCAAAGCAGTCAGTATGGTAGTTGTACACCTTGAAGGCCTGAGGCAGTGGGTAATCCCAATGGAACTCAGGCTTTTTCATATCCGAGTCTGGGAAGAAAGCAGTCAACTCATAGACAAAAAGTTGTCCCGTATTACAAATGAACAAAAGTCCTAGTCGAAAAGGTTGTTGAACCCGAAGTTGGGTTTGGAGTTGATGCAGTATCGGTTTCAGGGGATATGGATGTAGCAACTTTATTTCTGGACTACTATAATCGAACAATCAAACAAAAGGGTGGCTTCCCTTAGCTCTGTCAAGCCCTCAAACCTATGTAGCAGCTCTTTCTCATTTCTTTGTGGTTGCAGGAGTAGGTGTCCCGGTAGCAGCATTATCTACTTCCAAAAGTAGCTGTTGAGTTTCATTCTTCTGTTTTGTCCCGTATAGAGCGAAATGCTTGTTTTAAGGGAAGTAAGAACAAGGTATATACACGTTGTTCTTTCGTCGCGGGTCTGGCTCTTTCTACTTCCACTCCTGAAGTAAAGTCTACATGTATTTAGCTTTACTGGATTTCTTATACCTATACCAGGAACCCAAGCCTACCTCTTCTAGTTGAAGTTCCAATGAACTTGGTATTCCCTCCAGAGCTGAATTGACCTGTACCGCACATGGAAAGATCTCAATCAATAGAGGGCGAAGGTTAAGCTCCACTACTGGCCCGGGGTCAGGAAGACAGACAAAAGGAGTCAGCGGCTTCAGCAAGAGACCCTATCTTATATAATATAGGCAATTTTTCTTATCCAGTAAAGGAAGTAAGTTCAATAGTTGTCCAAGGGGAAAGAATAGTATTCCAATCTCTCTTGAAAGCAATCAAGAGTGAGAACCAGGATCTGTCCACAGTTTTTGGCCCTTTCCCTTCTCTCCGGATCCTTGTATAATGAAGCAATTAACTAAAAGAAGAGATGCAGTTGAACTCAAAGCTACTGGAACGAGAGCTCTTTTGTCTCTGATTCCTTTTCGCTGAACTACTTTTCCCTAAATGAATAGCGGAACCGGGACTTCTTCATCCGAGCTCCATCAGCTTCAGAATGCAGCTGTAGTAAAGTTGTATTTAGGAGTATAACAAGTGAAATTGTACTTTTTAACACCAGCTTTGAATCTAACACTAACACCAATTTTTTAAAACCGGTGTTAAAATAGGAGATTGAAAATTTTGAAAAAAAATTGACAACGATTTTTTTTGCACCGGTTTAAAACCACTGCTAGTGAGAAATTGGCACTAGTTTTAAGTTACTATTCACAAAACTCGGAGCTAAATTTTGCATTAAATGCTCCCAACTACCACTTGAAAATTAAAGCTGAACTTTGAAGCACTTCTCTCTTCATTGATGGAGGGTTTTTTTGGAAGGTTAGCATCAACCAAAAGCCATGAAGACCACCCATGAATGTAAGTTTTCCTTTTTTTTTGTGAATTTTATATAAATAGTAGTGATTATAACTATTAATGCATGCATGGAGAGAGTTTAGTTGTTGTATTTATTAATGATTTCTATACTTTAAGAGGGTTTATTATCATGTTGTGTGAGTGTAAATGATAGTGAATATAAATATGGTTGTGTTTATTTTGGTAGATGGTACATATATACCTCTCTCCCAAGAACACATTGATACATATACATATACATATGACTCTCGTAGCAAATTGATTGTGTTTATTTGTATTATGTTTGAATATTTAATATTTGTTTGTTTGTATTATTATATTTAGATAATATGGATCGAGAATCGATTCTTGCATGGAGAACGAAAATGGTTAATTATCCAAGTGCAACTAGATGGAGTGGTGAATATATTTCATTTATAGAATCGTTTCTTGATTATACCTATGGTCGGGAGGAGATGATACTGTCCATGCAAGCAATGCTTATGTCATGAAAGGTTGGATGAACATGGGGTTATTAGATTTCACTTGATTAAGAATGGATTTGATAGAGGTTACATTGTTTGGACATTTCATTGAGAGGTAGAGAATCAACATAAGGGTGGTGGGTTTGACAACAAATATGGAAACAATTGTACCGTTGATGCTATGTTCGATGACATTGTAAGATATTATAAGGGGAAGCCCAAAATATTGAGTGTTTTGCTAGATGAAAAAGAGAAGCCATTGTATCCAGGATGTAAAAGTAAGCATACCATAATCTCCTTTTTTATGGAGGCTTTCAATTTGAAAGCTACAAGTTCTTGGAGTGATACAAGTGTGAATTCACTTCCAAAGCTTCTAATAAAGGATAAGTTTCCGGATGGGAATGGAATACGAAAAAACTTTTACAAGGCTAAGAAAATATTGTGTCCACTTGGTTTGGAATACAAGAAATACACGCATGTCCTAATGATTGTGTGTTGTATGATGGTGATCTTAAATACGCGGTTGGATGTACTTTGTGCAAACATTCAAGATATAAGCGTGTAAGGAATGATGTTGATGAGTCATTGGCTAAAAATAAAAGGTCACGTTGAAGTGTATGTGGTATCGTTATATAATTCCAAGGTTGAAGTGGTTATTTGCAAATTCAAAGGATGCAAAGAACCTGAGATGGCATGGAGAGTGGGAAAGAGCAAGTGACGGCAAGATAAGACATCCAGCAGACGGTGAACAATGGAAAAATTTTGACAAGCGATATCCTATATCTGGTTTAGAAGCTAGAAACTTATGCCTTGCTTTGTGTATTAATGGGATAAATCCATTTGGAAATATGTCATCGAAAGATAGTTCTTGGCCCATGCTGTTGTTTATCTATAATTTTCCCCCTTATTTGTGCATTAAACGGAAATATGTTATGATGCCTCTATTAATCTCAGGTCCTAGACAACCTAGGAATGGAATTGATGTGTATTTGCGACCATTGATTGGTGATTTGAAGATAATGTGGGAAGAAAAAGGGATGGCGGTATTTGATGCCCATATGAGTGTGGAGTTTCAATTGCGTGCCATGCTTATTTTCACGATTAATGATTTTCTAGCCTATGGAAATTTTTTGGGGTATGTGGTGAAGGGGTACAAAACATGTCATATTTGTGAGGAGAAGACATAATTCAAATAGTTAAGCAATGGAAGAAAGACTGTGTATCTCGGCCACAGAAAATGACTTCAAAGAAATCATAAATACCGGGATGATGTGGTCAATTTTGTTGGGGGAAAGTAGTATTGGGAAAGCATAAAAGCAAGGCAGGAATACATTGTGATGGTCCATGGAAGAAGAGGTCAATATTTTTTGATTTACCGTACTGGGAGCATCTTCAGGTTAGGCATTGTCTAGACGTGATGCATATTGAAAAAAAATGTATGTGAAAGTTTGATAAGCACCTTCTTGAATATTCCATGGAAGACGAAAGATAGTTTGAATGCCCAGTTAGACTTGGTAGAATTGGGAATCCGAAATGACCTTGCTCAAAAAATGAAGGGTAAGAGGACTTACCCCATACACCCTGTACATTGTCAAAAGAGGAGAGAATCTCAGTTTGTGATTGTTTTAAATTAGTGAAGGTTCCTATTGGTTATTCGTCGAATGTTAGTTGGGCTATTACAGAGGATTCTAGGATGAGTGGGTTGAAATCTCATGATTATCATGTTTTGATGCAACAATTGTTACCTATTGCTATTCGTGGAGTAATGGAGGCTGATGTAAGGTACTTAATCACTAGACTTTCTTTCTTTTTTGGTTCCATATATCAGAAGACTATTGACTGGGACCATTTGGATGTCCTACAAAAAGAGTTGTTGTTGTGCTATGCAAGTTGGAAATGTATTTCCCTCCAGCATTTTTGATATAATGGCTCACTTGGTTGTTCATTTAGTATGGGAGATAAAGATATGTGGTCTAGTTGGTATGCATTGGATGTATCCTTTTGAGTGTCACATGAAAGTAATCAAGAGATATGTGAAGTGTGTGAGTTGGCCAGATGCTAGTATCGTTGAGAGGTATGTTACTAAAGAAGTAATTGAATTTTGATCTAGCTATTTGTAGGAACAATGTAATTTTGGGGTGCTTGAGAATCGACATGTGGGAAGGAAGGTGGGAACGAAGTCAAGGGGAATGTTATTCACTCCATTGAATAGTGATTTGATGACAGTTCATTTGTATGACTCGAGGAATTGTATGGAGACTGTAGATTATGTGACTGAACACCTTAATTTGATCATGGAGCTTCATCCCACGTGGCTCCCCAATAAAGTTCAGTTGGAGCACAATGAAATGTTTGTGAATTGGTTTTATGATCGATGCAATGTTGGTGATTACAACAAAAACATTAGTGCATTTGCAAGGAAACCAAATTGCACAGTATTGAGGTATTCTGGATATGACATAAACAGTGAGGTTTATGTTGAGTCTAAAACAATGTGGCAAATAAGTAAGAAACACAATAAACTAGTCCTAGTTGTGATGTCGTTTTATGGTGTTATTGATGATATTTGGGAGCTTGACTATAGAGAATTCAAAATTCCAATTTTCAAGTGCCAATGGTTTGACAACACAATTGGAGTTCGAACTGATGATCCAATGGGTTTTACCCTTGTTGAAAAGAGTCATGAAGCATATGAAAATGATTAGTTTGTTTTGGCCGACCAAGTAAGACAAGTTTTCTACGTTGATGATCTGTGCAATGTAGGTTGGTCGGTTGTCTTAAAAGGTAGGAAATACTCTTTCAGTGATGAGATTGATTTTGAAGTTACAAAGGAGAAATAGGAATTTCCATCAATTTTCCCTCTACTGATTAGTGATGGGAGTGAGGCTGGAGCCATACGGAGGAAACAAAAAGATGGCATTTGAATAGATGAAGATGGCCAAGAAATAGAGGTTGTGCAATCGAAGAAAAGGAAGATGGTTGGAGAATAGTGGCTTAGAAGCAGTGAATTGTTTAAATAAATTATGCATTTTTGTAGTATGTTGTGTTTTGTATGACTCTCAACTACTCTGAAACTCTGTTGTAGTTGGTACTTATTTATGTGACTCTCAACTACCCTGAAATACAGAACCTGAGGGAAGCTGCATGGAATCGCTCTATTAGTTTAGCAAGGGAAAAAAACCTAAAGTAAGTATATGGTCGCTAAGAGGAGCTGCATGCATCTGATCTAATACTTCATTTAGGAAAAACAAAACCTGAAGAATATGGCCGCTGAGAGTAGCTGCGCACAGCTGCTCTTTGGGTTCAATTGAAAAAAGAACAACCTAAAGTAATTATACGCCCCCTGTAAAATAAACAAATAGAAGTAGATATATACCCACAACTAACAACATCCAAATTCATCATCTAAGATCAACATTAATCATCAATATCCAAAATAAACTAACAACATCCAAAATCATAAGTCTAAAATCAACCTCCATCATCAACATCCCAAAATCAACATCCAAAAGCAACTAGCAACATCCAAAATAAGCTTACACATCAACATGAAGGGAAAATCAACATGCATGGGAACTTAATGAGTTAAACATTAGAATTCAATCCTCATTTGTGTTGTCTTCCCCATTGTTGCTAGATGGTAGGTCGAACATAGGTAGTGAACCTAATGCATTCAAGATCTCGTCACCCATGGTTGTCAAGTACTCTCCTATGTGCTCAGTCCATCGCACCAAGTGATCCATCATCAACTCCAATGTGTTCATGCACAAAGCATATACCTCCTTAGGGAATTTACTACTATCATGCCCTGACGACATAGCAATTCTCTTTTCCCTTTTCTCAAATACATAAGGGTTGATTGGAAACTTTGGCATCTTTGGAATATCTCTCGGATATTTTGGGCAACCTGCTTTGGAGTACAAAGAAGTAATCAGGGAGGAGAAACCAATGCAGTTGCGCACATTGATACAATCCTGGATATACTTCATTATCGTACTCCCAACGTTGATACTCAGGTTCTTCTTGATCTTGTACAGTAGCCAACACGTTTGATGTACTTCATTGTTGATTGTCACCGGTTTCAGACGTGCACCAATGAAGTGGTACCACACGTTCATTTCATTGGTGAAGTATCTCTTGTCAATACTTGACCATTCTATAGGCAACTTCTTGATATCATCACCACCACCACCGTCATTGCATATTGCTTTTAAAATATCATTCAAAGATACTTTTAACATCTAATTATATTCTCATATAATATGCATACAAATGGCTTGCATTTGTTTGTTGAATAGAAAACCCTTTTTGATAAGAAGCAAAAGGGAGAGTTGGTTATAGTAGGAAAAGATGATATTCTCATTCAAGAAACGGGTAAGAAGATCATGGGGGTGGTTGGAGAGGTTTTCCCACATTGGACAAGATTAATGAGGCTCTCTCATATATTGTTGTTAGCTGTTATGCATCTAGTTGACGTGGGAGCACAAACACAAAAACATTTAAAGAAACGTCAAACCAAAAACATGTGTTCACAGAGATCATTTAGCTCAACGAAGATATGTTTCCTATTTTGTGGTGCAAACATAATGGCTTGCTGGACAATTGGGCAAACCAATTCTCCCACACCTAATTTCCTTGCTACATTATCCAACCCAACCAATAAAGACAACCGGCTATTCATTCCTTCAGTATTTGGATCAAGTGACCCACAAGGATATGTTGATGATGACAAGGTATTCTGTAACATGTACCTTGATACACATTATGTTATGCCAAATGTGATAATAGCAATGTATCATGTTTAGTTTCCTTTTATTAATAAATACATTAAAAAAACAAACCCATTTGTTTGTAAAATGTATGTGATGATAATAAATATTAGGCCAATTCCGCTGTGATAATAATAGATATTTGGTTATGTCCCTGCTGAAAGCAGCTGCGCCCTAATCAAACAATATTATATATCTTGTTATTTCCTTGCTGAAAGCAGCTGCTCTCTCTGCTAGTTTTTTTTGTCTAATTTTTCAACATCTCCCTAGGTATTCCTTAGCTCACATAGATATATAAGATTAGTTTCAGCAAAGGAAAAAAGGTTGATGTTGAATACTCGTATCGATTTATACTTTTATGGACCATGGTCCCCATTGAGATTGATTACATTCTAAACATTATTTACTTTTGATTTATTAATTACACTTCCTTCTTATTCTAGTGATTTTTTTTCCTTTTGTAAATTTCGCGTTCAGAAAGGGAAAAGTGTTTCCTATATGTTTTGAACCATAGTGGAGAAAGGGACGCATCTTCATTTGGTATCTTGTTTCCAAAGGATAAGGAAATGGACTTACCCATCAAGTGGGAGAAAGTTAAGCTTTGTGGACCTATGATCATCTCGAAGGAACCTTTTCCTATTGAAAATGAAGAGTTTTAGTTTGTAAATGAGGCCATTGGATATAAGATTCTATGGCCCAGAAAGTTGATCAGTGTCATTGGCCAACAAGATGATGAAGTGTGATAATTGTATTCTTGTTTTGATCCAATCATATATATCTGTTCATATATTAATTCAACATAATTTATTGTTAATCCCTATTACCTAGGAGAACAAGAAGCAATCGCCTCAAAACATGGTGGTGAATGAAGACGGAAGTCTTGAAAAAAATCCTTACACTAAAAATTGCCATGGAGAAAGAAGAGGTTAAACAATTAATTATATTGACAGACTTCGAATTCCAAATATAGATTAACGCACACTCTTTTACAGGAGGTTGTCGCTCACGAGGATACTCCAAAAGAAAATCTTACAAACTATAATCAATCAGTTAAATGAGAGGTCAAACATACCACCCAACACTTTTTTTTATTCCCAACTATTGCTTTCAATGCCTAACTAACATTTTACCCATTAGTATGTAGCAAAAGAAAATATTGCATCGATGGAGAACAGGCAATCAACCCCACCAGTGTTGGTTTCTGACCATTACATTTCTGTAGGAACTCATTTACATTTTATAATCTCATCTAATACTGAATTATATACATATACATTTCAACTAACTTTATTAGATTCTCAAAACTAATTAAATATCATGTATCTTTTAGGGGGTCACAAAAGACCAAGAATGCTTTGGGTCTGTTCAACAGATTAATGAACTTATAAGTTTATCTACACAACTATGGGAACCTGACAAAATCTTCCGCATCAATTTCAATGTGGATGTGTTCGGATCAAAAGAAGTTTACTCAGCCATATTTATTGACAAACTAAGACTGTTCATGAGCAACTTGAACAGAGAAAACGTAATGAAGTGGATCAGTGGATCACAACTTGATCTATGGGCATAGTAAGAATGCATGCTTACATTATTATAGATGTTTGATAACAGTTGTTCCATTTACAAAAAAAATTTCCAGACACCTATGTGATGAGATGGTTGATCGATGGCACGTCCAGTTTATTCCGGCTGGTTCAAATTCTAGTGCACAAAATGTACTTTAAAGGGTCAAACAGACTGTGGACGAGATTTTTGTAGTCATGTGTCTCACTCGAGCAAGGATGTACGTCTTCCCGTACAAATGGGAGTAAGTTCTATGCATGTCCAAGATTAACTAAATTGAGGTTTTATTCATTTTTGGGTTGTTTGCCCCCTAGAAGCAGCTGTTCTTGTGGTTTTTTTAAAAAACTTTATGTATTCATAACTGCATTAGGTATTTTGTTGTTGCCTTTTGTAGGAGCCATTGGTTTTTGCTCGTATGTGTACCGGAACATGATCGTGTATATTGCATCGACTCGATGAGTAGGGGAATTTGCAAATGTAATAAGCTATGCCTTAAATTAATTAATTTGTAAGTAGAACTATAATTTCCTATTTCATCTTTTCAATATTGTACAAAATTATATGTCCCCTTTACAATGTTTGCTCGATCATTTACAATTAGTGTTAATATCTAGTACAATGACATCCATTGTTCTGTTCATTAGTTGCTTTCATCAATACATATAGGAAAAGTTTATACGTAATTAAACTATTATGATCCACATATAGTTTTGGTATTTATATATTGATAAAAATATATTTCATCGAATGTAGGATTGCAACGAAATATCCACGGTACATCAATTGCAAGCAAAATAAAACCTACCATCCAAACTATACATGTCATGAACATCACTATAAGTATTATTCATAAATTCATAACTCCTATGTCAATTTTATGTTTGTAATCATTTGAACAAATCCTTTTTCATATCAGCACAAGAAACAACGTGGTACTTGGGAATGTGGATACCATTGCATGTATTATATGGAAAAAATTGATAAGGAAGTCCATGAGATTGACATTATTTCGGTATGTTTTCTTATATTGTTTTTTTTGTATGTGTACTATCTCTCACATGTAGTAGTTTGTAACATACAATTAAATCCTCCCTCCGGCAGAATTTTTGAAAGCCCCTTCAGGCAAAGGAAAAGGGGAAAAATGGTAGTTGAAGGCGATATGCCCAAGAGGAAAGCCCAAGATGATGGGGCTTCAAAAAATCCAAAGAGAAAGAAGGTCAAGATTGATGCCTTGAAACTTGTTGTGTCAGTTTCGAGAACCATCGAAACTGACACGGAGCCCTTGAAGGCAAACAATGTCGAAGAGGCCTGTTGAAGAGTTTCTCCCCACCCTCCTAAGGTAATTGCATCATCCTTTTTTTACTGCTTTAACTTTATCCCCCTTTCTTTTTTCTTTAGTTCTTGACCTATCTTTCTCTTAATTTTTTTAGTGAATTTCATTGATATTCTTGGTCTCGGAAATGAAGAGGGAGTGGAGGTGGTTTATGAGGAAACCTATCAGGAGGTTCAATCCGAGCCCCTGGTCGGCGGGCTTATCCGAATAGAGCCTGGTTTAGAGGTCTAAGCAGAGGTCCGTGATGACTCTATGAGAAATAAGTGGCCTCAGGATGATGTTTCCCCTCACTACCCCTCCTTTCTGAGGTAGCGGATTGATGGGGCCATGCTGCTTTCGAGCCCCCTCATCCAACTACAAGCCAGTGGTTTTGGGAATGCCAAGTTGGTGGTTGGGCATCTCTTGGGGCAGGGTAATCCCACCCCTCCGAGCATGATAGATTCCACCTTGGCTTCTATTCCGGAGGTGCCTGCCTTCTCAACCGCTCTGGATTCAGCTCTCAAGATTTTCGTGGCTAAGGCTAAGGAGGCCCAAGTGGTTGTTTCCATTTTTAAGGAGCTCGAGGAGGAGCTCAAGAAGGTTTCCTCTGACCATAAGGAAGATTTGGAGAAGGTGGCCCATGACTATGAGGCTAAAACCGTAGAAATGGCCTCCAAACACAAGGAGGAGCTCAAGAAGCTAATCCTCGAGAGGGACGTCCACCTGAGGGATCTTGAAACAAAGCTGTCAGAGGCCCAGGCGGCTAATGGGACTCATGCCCGCAAAAGTTTTGAGCTGGCCAGCCTTTGTTCTCCCGAGCACTAGGCCTCCATCTTCGAGGCCTATAACAATAAGCTTGTGAAGACCCAGGGTTTGCGGTACTTCTTATCATCCATGTCCAATGTCTTGGTGGGGCTCACTCAAAAATACTTGGCTCGGTCTATCTATAAGGAGCTCTATGTTGAGTACGCAACCATGCTAGACTTCCACAAGAACAACACGGAGCCAGATCATCTGAACCATCTCTGGTGAAAGTCCATCCAAGACAGGGGCGTCAAAATCCCATTACTCGACCACTTGAAGCCCCTTGGCAAGTTCTTTTCTCTAAAGGAGATCCGCTATCTGGAGGTGGATGGGGAAAAGAAGTGGAGTGAGCTGGACCCCTTCCTGAAGCCCAACGTAGGCCCACCCCTTTGAGCTCTTCTTAGACAGAGCCTAGCGTAGAGAATGATGTATGAATTTTTCTTTCTAGGGCTTCAAATGTACTTCCTCTTTTTTTATTATCAATGAATGTTTCCCATTTCTTTACTTATGCGTTTCTACTTTTTTGGTACTTGTAGATTTTAGACATTGTTCTTTATCATCCTCCACATCTTCAAAAGGGAACCTCCTTTGACTTCTTTTTCCAAGTCATGAAGGAGTGGTACCACCGGAATGAAGAATATGCTTGGGAGCACCAAATCAAAGCATCTCGATTCTGGTACAAGTCCATTCAGATCAAGGAACAACTTAGAGCTGTCCTTATAGAGCTTAATTTGTGGTGCAATGACTTTCATGAGAGGTAAAAAGAACTTTTTGATGCACTCAACCATTCGAGGAAGGAAAGGGATTCCCTGGCTGTGGCTAAAGACAAGATTTTAGATGATTATGACTCCTTCGAGGCTTGGCACAATGATGTCCTTGAAGAGATCACCATTAAGGTCGGGTTCACTTCAATTTGCAAGTGCATCACCGCTTCCCAAGCTTTCAAAGCTATTGGTGGGGCTTCATCTTCTTAGCCCAACGAGTCCATCGAGCATTACTGCCACGAGGCTCAAATGGCTCAAGAAAATGTAAAGGTGGCTCAGGCAGGCCTTGTAACTGCTACAACCAAATTGGAGGAATGGAAGACAAAGTTTAGGGAGTACGAACAAAGTCTCGTTCCCACCCTAGAACTGACTATTAGGCAGAATAAAGCCCTTGTTGGGGTTTCCTTTTGAGATACGAAGAAGGTTGAGAGGGAGCTTTCTGAGTTATATGAAACGTACAAAGTGACAGCCAACAACATTCGAGCGTAGAAACTTCAACTTGTAATGGTCGAAGTGCCTCTAGTTGAGAATTTTAAAGTTTTTCTTTAGGGTACCATTAATATTAGGGAGAAAAATAACCTCACGAGAAATCTAAAGTACCGTGATGCTTATGAAGAAGCCCATAGGTGGTTAGGAAGATTGCGAGAGGAGAATAAGAGTGGAGCTTCGAGCTCTATTACTGCTTCTAAAAGAAGTGTGGCTTCGAACCCTGCCAAGACCCATCATCCTGAGGCTTTGAGGGTTAACTCATTAGGTAATCTGAGTGGTGCCTCCATCTGAGGGAGGGAGGCTCCTCCTCCCACTAGGGGCTTTTTGTCTGGCACAAGGGGTAGTGCTGCTGGCACAAGGGGTAGTGCTGCTGGCACAAGGGGTAGTGCTGCTGGCAGAAGGGGCTTTGAACCCTTCCAAGATCCATCATCTCGAGGCTTCGACCCCGATGTTTAACTCATTAGGTAACCTGGCTGGTACCTTTGGCCAAGGGAGGGGTGCTTCCCCTCCCACCAAGGGCTCTTCATTTGGTAGAAGGGGTAGTGCTTCTGGCGGCCGAGGCTGAGCAACCCCACCCCTTTTGAGGCCAAAGATGAACCTCTGGTGAGGAGGCCAAGGTGATAGATTCCTCGAACCTTTAAAATCCGCTCTATAACCAGAGGCCATGGGCTTTTTCTTTGTGGTGGTTTTTTCCCTAGCTGTAGGTAAATAGTTGTTGTAATCGCATCAATGTACTACAAAGCCATTATGGTCTTTTATAATTGGAATAAAACTTCTTGCTCTCTATTATTTTTCTTAGAGCATTTGGATTATTAAAGGTTAGTAACACTTCTATCCGAGTCGGGTGCTTCAATTTCTTTTTGAATTGCCCTTGGAATATATTCAAGGTCTCCACCTTGGGCGCTTGATGCGCAATACGGGGATCTTACCCCCTAAAATGTTTGATGGGCTTTGTTGACCCTTCGAATATGCATTTCTCTAATTTAAGGAGAATGGTGCTTAATGCGAATTCAATGGGCTTTGTTGGCCCTTCGAATATGCATTACTCCGATTTGAGGAGAATGTCACTTGATGCGCATTCGATGGAATTTGTTGGCCCTTCGAATATGTATTACTATGCTTTGAGGAGAATGGTGCTTGATGCACGTTTGATGGGATTTGTTGACCCTTCGAATATGTATTACTCCGATTGAGGAGAATGACACTTGATGCACGTTCAATGGACTTTGTTGGCCCTTCGAGTATGTATTACTCCAACTTGAAGAGAATGGTGCTTGATGCACATTTTATGGGCTTTGTTGGTCCTTCAAATATGTATTACTCAATTTGAGGAGAATGGCGCTTGATGCTTGTTCGATGAGCTTTGTTGGCCATCCAATTATGTGTTACTCCGATTTGAGGAGAATAGGGAACTTTCGTTACCCTGTGGAAATGTGCATTTTAATTCTTAGGAACAATAAGTTATTATAAGAATCATGCTTCCATCTAAAATAAAATAAAAACAAAGGAACCCTATCACTTACAACACTTATTTGTCGAGGGTGTCCTTCGACTCATAGCTACTTTAAGGCGGGCCTTTATATATGTCTTGGGATTTAGGGGAATAGTACCTCCTAAGGTTAGAAATGTTCCATCAGTGTGGAATCGATTCACCTTTGGGGGTTTCTAGCGTGTAGCTACCTCTTAGGACGGCTTCGATAACTCGGTAGGGTCTCTCCTTGTTTGCTGACAACTTCCCATCCTACTCCCTTTGGATTTTCTCATTTCTCCTCATTACGAGGTTTCCAAGGGAAACTGAACTCTTCAGACCCTCCAGTCATGATACCGTTTGAACCTTTCCTTGACATTGTCTTTGTGGAGGAATGCCTTCTCTCTTTTTTCTTCGAGAAGGTCAAAATCCAAATGGCACTGCTCGTCATTGACCTCTTGACGTTTGTTACATATAGTGAACCTTTGAAAGGTGGGAAGCTTTATCTCCACCGGAATGACCGCCTCCAAACCATAGACTAGACCATATGGGGTTTCTCCCGTGGCAGATGACTCTGTTGTTTGGAATGACCAAAGTACATTAGGAAACTCATTGATCTGGTTCCAACCTGCCCCTTCGAGCCTCGAGCGGATGCAACTGACAATGGTTCAATTAGTGACCTCTACATACCTATTGGCTTGGGGGTGGTAAAAGCTGGTGACCCTCTGACAGATCTTATATTCCTTACACCAGCCTTTGAAGGGTTATTAATGAACTAGGAACCATTCTCCGTGATGATTGTTCGAGGAATCCTAAAGTGGCATATAATATTCTTCTTGTAAAACCCAACCACTGTTGTCCCTTTGATACCAATTAAGTCTTTAGCCTCGACTAACGTTGTAAAGTAGTCTACAGCTACAATCAAGCATCAAAAGGGGCTTGAGGGCTCCGGGAAAGGACTCACCGGATCGATCCCCGAATTGTTGAATGACCAAGAACAATTAATGTTTATCATTTCTTCTTGGGGGACATGGGTGATTAGTGCAAGTCTTTGGCACTGATTGCAGGCTAGAATGTGCTTGTTTACCTCATCAAACATCTTCGGCCAATAGTATCCATCCAAGAGAAGATTCTTAGCTATTGATCGAGCTCTTTGGTGACTTTCACAGGCTCCTTCGTGAGTTTTGCGGTTCAAGTAGCTAGCCTCATGGGGGACTACGTATCGGAGAAGAGGTTGCAAGTGGCCTCGACAATAAAGCACATCTTCGTGGATCACATATTTAGGTGTCTTAAGCCTGATTTTTCTTGCTTTGATGGTGTCCTCCGGAAGGGTACCCTCTCGAAGGTAGCTAATAATGGGCGTTATCCACGATTTATACTCTTCCACGATCATTACTGTGTCTTCCTCCTCGAAGCTATGCTTACTCAGCGTCTCCACCATCAAATGCCCTTTGGATTTCAAGTCTAGGTCCAACGAGGCTAGTTTGCTCAGGGCATCAACCTTATATTTTTTTCGAGGGACTTGAGTAAGGGTGTAATGGTGGAAATGGTCAATGAGGGGATTCATCACCTCCAAGTAACATTGCAGGTTTCTTTCCCTAGCCTCATATTCTCCCTTAACTTGAAGGACCGTGATTTGAGAATTTCTAAATATATCTAGCCTTCGAACTCCAAGGTCTTTGGCTATTTGAAGGCCTGTGATCAGCGCTTCATATTCTGCTTCGTTGTCCGTGGCTTGAAGTTAAAGTGTAGGGCATATGAATAATCCTTCTGTCTGGGGCTTGTGAGTAAGACTCCAGCCCCACTTCCTCCAGAGTGAGATGATTCATCAATGTACAACTTCCATGTCTCTTCAGGATTTTTTTCATCATCGAATGCTATTGGTTATGTAAATTCCACAAAGAAATATGCTAATGCTTGGCCCTTTATTGCTGTTCTTGGGCAAAGCTAGATGTCATGCTCACCTAGTTCGATTGCCCGTGTCATCATTCATTCTGAGGTATCCGGCTTGAGAAGCACATTCCTAATTGGATGGCTAGAGAGCAAGATGATCTTGTGACTTTGGAAATATGGCGTCTGAGATATCTCGCAGCATGTATTAGGGCCAATATTAGCTTTTCTAGGGAATTGTATTGAGTTCCAGACTATGCAATGCATTTATTATGAAGTAAATTTGGTGTTGGGCTTTGCCCTTTTCCTTTACTAGAACGGCGCTGATCGATAAGAGGGATGCACAGATGTATAAGTGCAAATCTTCCCCCTTGTTTGGTTTTATTAGGGTGGGTAGGCTTCGTAAGTGTTCGTTTAACTCCCGGAAGGCTTTGTCACATTCTTGTGTCCATTCAAATATTTTTGGCTTTTCGAAGCACATCAAAGAGTGTCAGGTGTTTTTCGGCCCCCTTTGAGAGGAATCGATTGAGTGCCGCCAGTGATCCTGTTAGCCTTTGAACATCTTTGACTGTTTGGGGGGGGCTTCATGTTGATCAGTGCTTCGATTTTCTTGGGATTGACATTGACCCCCCTCTTTGAAACCATGAACCCAATGAATTTACCGACTCTGACTCTAATTATGCATTTAGCTGGGTTTAGCTTTAAATTGGCTTCTCAAAGCCTTTGGAAGGTTTCTTAGAAGTCCAAGAAGAATTGGTTGAAGCCTCTACTTTTGACTACCATGCAGTCAACATATATCTCAATGTTTTTGCCAATCTATTTTTTGAAGATCTTGTCGACTAGCCTTTAGTAGGTGGCCCCTACATTCTTTAAGCTGAATAGTATCTTCTTATAGAAAAATGTCCCCACATCTATTATGAAGGATTCTTTCAGCTTATCCTCCTCCGCCATGAGTATCTGGTGATAGCCCTTATAAGCGTCGAAGAAGGCTAGCACCTCATACCCTACTATAGCTTTGACCAAGACATCAATAGAGGGTAGGAGATAGCTATACTTGGGGAAATATTTTTTAAGATCCATGAAGTCTATGTACATTCTCCAAGCCCCATCATGTTTAATGAACATCACCAGATTCAGGGTAGAATACCTCTTCGATAACCTCAGCTCGAAGCAGTTTTTGAACTTCCTATTTTATGGCTTCGAGGTGAACGATCTCTGCTTTTGCCTGATTGGCTTTTGGGAGGGGTCCACATTTAACCTGTAGACCATCAGCTATTTCGGCACCCCTGTGAGGTCGAAGATTTCCCATGAGAACACGTCAACATAGTCGTCCAGAAGGTTCTTCAGATTCTTTCTTGTTGCGGGTGGTATCATTTTTCCCACAGACACCGACCCTTTTTCTCGAATGGCCATTGGCTCCCTGTTTGAGGGTGGAATTTCTCCGTTGAACAAAGCCACTCTGTCCTTCTTTTTGGCTTCTTTTAAAGCTATAGCCAAATAGCTCCTGGCCTCCAGTTGATCCCCCCTTATGACTGCCATCCTCAGCTTGGTAGGGAACTTCATGGTTAAATGATTGGGGGACCATACAGATCATGACTGGCACATCTTGGGCCTTCCAAGTATCACGTAATAGGGGGATACCACATCAATCAATACAAAGCTATAGACAGTTATAACTTCCTTGTCTGTGTCGGCTAGTTTAACAGAGAGGATCATGACCCCTATGGGTAGGACTATTTTCCCGGTGTAACAGGACAAGAGATAGAAAGGTTATTCTCCTCAAACTTTCACGTCCGATCCCTAGTTGATCGAAGTAGTTGGCAGACATTACTTCCACATTGCAGCCATCCTCCACTAACACCCTTTTGAAGTAACAATCTCCAATGGTTGCAAGGATCACCATTGGGTCCATGTGGGGTGTTCGACTTAGCACCAAGTCAGCTTTCGAGAAGGTGATTGCTTCTTCAGGTTGAAACCGCTTCTGGCAGGGTTCTCCAGGGGGCACATATCGGGATGGGGATTTGATGATATTGTTTGAAGCCCGGTCACCTACGAATCCATTGATGAAGTTTATTATTCAATTATCCATATCCTTCCGATTTTTGTCCGCTCGAGCCTCAGCGTCGGGTCGTACACCTGCCTGGTTTCCAGCTTGCTCTCCATCGTTCGCCTGATGTTCTCTGTAAACACGATAGGCTCTTTTCTTACCTTTCTAATGGAGTGTTCCTCGTCCCCTGGAGGAGGATTCTCCTCTCAGTCTTTCATTGCATTCCAAGAGCAAGCCATCTCTCATGCATCGTTCAACTTCCTACTTCAAGTGAGTGCATTCATTCGTGTTGTGGACCTGTTCTTTGTGATAGTCACAAAATTTGGACGGATATCTTTTTCCCAGGTAGTCTCTTCCTGGACGGGGGGGTTCTGAAATAGCCCTTTTTGAATGGAGTGTGTTTCCATCGGGGACTTGGTCAAGGGAACAAAGCCCTAAAAACCTTTCTTTTGAGGCTTAGGCCTTTTCGATCGTGATTCAGAGGTTTTAGACCCCTTTTCACCCCACTTGTTCCCCTCCCACTTCCTCTTCGTGGCTTCTTCGATTTTCAAATACTATTCCACATTCTCTTGCATTTGTTGCAAATTTTTTGGTTTTTTTGGACCAGCTTCTTGTACAAGTTGAGGTTGGACATCCCATTCATGTAACCAAGTATCACCCCATCCTCAGTTTGATTGATCACATTGAGGCTCTCATCTACGTATTGCTAATAGAATGCCTCCGTCGATTTGCTCAGCCTCTGCTTATGCTGGAAGAGCTCAATCGGGGTTTTCATAAACCTTTTTCTTTTGGAAGAATTGTCCCAAAAGGGCCCTTTCGAAGTCTCTATACGAATGTAGCGACCCGATGCCCAGCTTGTTAAACCATTCTTGCGCTTTCCTCGAAAATAGCTTCCGACCAGCTTGCATATCAGTTGTTCGTTGAAGTCCCTCAAATTTATCAAACTAAGGAATGTCTGCATGAACTTCTGGGGGTTCGAATCCCCACTGTACATGGGGTGCCCCTCAGGTGGTTTCACATCACTGGGGCAACAATTGGCCATTATTGCACAGCTGAAGGGGGAGGCTGTGACCAGGCCTGAAGGCCCGATCAATCTGTCTAAATATCTTGTGAAGGCATCGATCAATTCCCCTCCCATCTGTGAATCTCCATATGGACCATGCTAGAATGGAGCGTCAAAGCTAGAGATCCTGTTTGAGGCCAAGTAAATTGAACCCGGTCCTCCCTCTGCCGAGTTGTAATATAACTCTTAGAGGTAAAGATCGTACGGGGGGCACTCTGGTCGAGGCCCTGAGTACATATGACTCTAGAAACCTAGGATGAACCCCATTGGCCCAGCCATTAAAAAAGGAATTGTCTGGCTCAAAATAGGAGGTATCGAGATAGGCTCAAAGTGGTTGGGGCCGTGTTTGGGCCTCATCGTCCACTCGATAAGATACCCCTGGGGGGATCTGTAATCGGAGCCTCGGTTACACCACCAAGAGTATAGAACGTGGGGCCTCACCTACTGCTGGACCATCATTTGTTAAAGCATTGGAGGCTCCACCTGATGGCCAACTGATCTAAGGATTTGGGCCCACAGCGCTAGGTCCTGCTGCGACGTGAAGGGGGGAACGTGTTATTCGTGACCCTCATTGCCCAAACAACCCCTTTAATTGCTTCTGTTTGTGAATCTGTCATAGCCTCCATAAATTAGGGCTCCTCCTCCCTTGGTCAGAGCACCTGACTTTGTGAATTAGGGGCTTCAACACCTCCTACCTAAGGCTTGACACTTACCTTCATGGTTCTTAGGGGTATGTCAGCTTTAACTGGGGAAGCTTCTGAACCCCTTATTTATGGGATCTGGCTTTGGCCAACTTCTAGAGGCTTGTTACTGGCACTAGAGGGGGTGGGGTCCGATTTCTTATTAGACCTACACATTCTCCTTCTCTGGTAGGGGGATTGTACTTCTTCTTCAGTGCCTAAAGCCTTTCCTTTTAGCCACTTGCTTCTACGTAGGGCACTTATCGTAGACATGGACACAAAAAGCGAAGGAAAACATAGATCTGACTAACGGTCCCAATGGGTGTGCTAACTTGATGTGCCCCAATTTACTACCGCCGCTGTGCTACCGTTTGTATGCCTGAATCTACAAGACAAAGCCCCCAGAGGTGTCCGGGGGGAAGAGGCTCTGACAGCCAAGTAAGCAAATAGAATTACAAGAGTGTAATTAGGAATGAATATTTGAGTGTGTAGGGTAACCTTTAGCCTTCATATAGGTAGGCAAGTAGGGCAATAGTAGGGAGACACCGCATCAATCATTGCAATGCTACAGTCAATTATAACTTCCTTGTCTCTATCAACTACTTTAACAGATAGGATCACGACCCCTATGGGCAGCACCACTTTCCCAATGAAACCAGATAAGGGAAAGTTTGTTCTCCTCAAACTTTCACGTCCAAGCCCTAGTTGATCGAAGAAGTTAGCAAACATTACTTCCACAATTCTGCCATCATCCACGAACACCCTTTTGACGTAGCAATCTCCAATGGTTGCAAGGATCACTATTGGGTCCGTATAGGGTGTTCCGCTTAGCACTGGGCCAGCTTCCAAGAAGGTGATTGCTTCTTCCGGCATAAACCGCTTCTGGCAGGGTTCTCCTAGGGGCACATACCGGGATGGGGATTTGATGATCTTGTTTGAAGCCTGGTCACCATTGATGAAGTTGATCACAAAATTACCCCTGTCCCTCTGGTTTTTTCCGCTCGAGCCTCAGTGTCAGGCTGGACACCTGCCTGGTTTCTAGCTTTCTCTCCTTGGTCACCCGATGTTCTCTGTTGCTATGATTGGCTCTTTTCTTGCCTTTCCAATAGAGTTTTCCTCATCCCCTCGAGGAAGATTCTCCTCTTGGTCTTTTAATGTAGTCCAAGAGAAATCCCGCTCTTGTACATCTTTCACTTTCCTACTTCAAGTGAGTGCATTTATTCATGTTGTGGCCCCATTATTTGTGATGGTCACAAAATTTAGGAAAATCTCTTTTTCCCAGGTAGTCTCTTCTTGGGGGGGGGGGTGTCCAAAACAGCCCCTAGTGGATGGAGTGTATTTCCATCAGGGACTTGGTCAATGGAACGTAGCCCTCAAAACCTTTCTTTGGAGGATCGGGCCTTCTTGATCGTGATTTGGATATTTTAGGCCCTTTTTTGCCCCACTTTCCCCCTTCTACTTCCTCTTCGTGGCTTCTTCAATTATCGAATACTATTCCACAATCTCTTGTAGTTTTTGCAATGTTTCTAGTTTTTTTAAGGCCAACTTCTTATACCAGTTGAGGTTAGGCATCTCGTTCATGTATCCAAGTATCACTCTATCCTCAGTTCGATTAATCACACTGAGGATCTCATCCACATATCGATTATAGAACGCCTCCGTTGATTTTTCCAGCCTTTGCTTATTCTGGTAGATTTCAATCGAGGTTTTTGTAAATCTTTTCTTTTGGAAGAATTTCCCAAAAGTGCACTTTCGAAGTCTCTATACAAATGTAGCGACCCCCTACCCAGCTTGTTAAACCATTCTTGTGTTTTTCCTCGAAGATAGTTACCGACCAGCTTGCATGTCAGCTATTTGTTTAAGTCCCTCGAATTCATCAGACTGAGCAATGTCTATATAAACTCCCGGGATTCCGAATCCACACTGTACGTGGGAAGACCCTCGGGTGGTTTCATGTCGATGGGCCATTGGGTGGCCACTATTGCGGGGCTAAATGGGGGGGGGTTGTGGCCTTGACTAAAGGTCCGATCAATCTGTCTAGCTCTCTTGTGAAAGCATCACTCGATCCCGCTCCCATCTAAGGATCTCCGTATTAACCCGGCCAGAATGGAGCATCAAAGTTAGGAATCTGGTTCAAGGCCAAGTACCTTGAATGTAGTCCTCCCACCGCCGAGTTTTAATACACCTTTGGGTGGTAAGGATTGTAGGGGGCACTTCGATCGAGACCCTGAGTACATATGACTCTCAAAACCTGGGAAGAACCCCATTGGCCCAGCCGTCAAATAAGGAATTTTCTGGCTCAAAACAGAAGGCATCAAGATGGGCGCAGAGTATACCATCGTTTGATCCATGCTCAATAGTTTTGGTTGGGGCCTTGTTCCTCAACGTCCGCTTGATAAGATAATCCTAGGGGGATCTATAACCAAAGCCTAGGTTGCACCGCCAAAGGCATAGAAGGTAGGGGGCACACTTGCGATTGGACCATCCTTTGAGACTCCGCCTGATAGCCAGTTGATCTGAGGGTTTGGGAACATAGCGCTAGGTCTTTCCGTGAAAGGGAGACGTGTTTTTTGTGCCTCTTATCGCCCGAACAACCCCTCTCGTAGGTTATGTTTGTGAATCTGACGTAGCCTCCATAAACTACAGCGCATCCTCCCTTGGTCGGTGTGCCTAACTTTGTGAAGTAGGGGATTCAACACCCCCTGCCCAAGGCTCGACGCTGACCTTCATGGTTCTTGGGGCTATGTCAGCTTATACTAGGGAAGCTTCCGGACCCCTTATTTCTGGGATCTGGCTTTGGCCAACTTCCAGAGGCTTGTTACTGGTACTAAAGAGGGTTGGGTCCGATTGTATATTGGAGCTACACCCTCTCCTTCTCTGGTGCCTTAAGCCTTGACTTTTAGTTGTTCGCTCTTACATAAGGAGCTTACCTTAAAATTGGACATAAACAGCAAAGGAAAACACAGATCTGACTAACGGTCCCAACGGGCGTGCCAACTTGACGTGCCCCAATTTACCGTTGCCGCTGCGCTGCTCTCCGTACGCCTGAATCTGCAAGACAAAGCCCCCAGAGGGGTTCGGGGGAAAAGGCTCTGATGGCCATGTAAGCAAATAGAATTACAAGAGTGTAAGGAATGAATAGTTGAGTGTGTAGGGTTACCTTTAGCTTTTATATAGGTAGGCAAGTAGGGCAACTGTAGGGGATACCACATCAATTACTGCGAAGCTACATTCAATTATGACTTCCTTGTCTTTGTCGGCTACTTTAACAGAGAGAGTCACGACCCCTAGTGGCAGTACCGTTTTCCCGGTTAAACCGGACAAGGGAAATGTTGTTCTCCTCAAACTTTCTTGTCCAAGCCCTAGTTGATCGGAGTAGTTGGCAAACAATACTCCCACATTGCTGCCATCATCCAAGAACACCCTTTTGACGTAGCAATCTATAATGATTGCAAGGATCACCATTGGGTCCATATGGGGTGCTCGGCTTAGCACTGAGTCAGCTTCCGAGAAGGTGATTGCTTCTTCCAGTTGAAACCGCTTCTGGCAGGGTCCGGGGGGCACGTACTGAGATGGGGATTCGATGATGGTGTTCGAAACCTGGTCACCTACGACTCTGTGGATGAAGTTGATCACCCAATTACCCCAGTCCCTCTATTTTTTATCTTCTCAAGCCTTAGCATTGATTCGGACACCTGGTTGGTTTCGCAGCTTGCTCTTCATCCGTTTTCCTAATGTTCTCGGTCGCCATGATTGGCTCTTTTCTTTCATTTTCAATGGAGTTTTCCTTGTCCCCTCGAGGAGGATTCTCCTCTCGGTCTTTTAACGCAGTCCGAGAGCAAGCCCTCTCTTGCGAATCTTTCGACTTCCTACTTCAAGTGAGTGCATTCATTCGTGTGTGGCCCCGTTCATTTTTATGGCCATAAAATTTGGGCGAATCTCTTTTTCCCAAGTAGTCTCTTCCTAGACGGGGGGGTTCCGAAACAGCCCCTTGTGGATGGAGTGTAATTTCATCAGGGACTTGGTCAAGGGAACGTAGCCCTCAAAACCTTTTTTTGGAGGGTCGGGACTTCTCGACTGTGATTCGGATATTTAAGGGCCCTTTTTTGCCCCATTTGCCCCCTCCCGCTTCCTCTTCGTGGCTTCTTCGATTTTTGAATACTGTTCCACGATCTCTTGTAGTTGTTGCAATGTTTCTGGTTTTTCCGAGACCAACTTCTTGTACAAGTCAAGGTTGGACATCCCGTTCATGTAACAAAGTATCACCCCATCCTCAGTTCGGTATTGTTCATTGAAAAGGTATTGCTCAACTGGAGCACAATATTGTTCATTCAGCTTTTGATACGCAGACTTTTTCTTATCAATGAAAGTTGATTGAGGGGAACTAATAAAACCGATCACATTCTTCGCTCCTTTAACAATTTATGCAGTTGATAGAAATTTGTTTTGCTTTCAAACTACAAATATAATCTTCAACTGTTTCCAATAACTCTCAAACTGACATAATTAATGACATTTGCTACATGCTCTAAATTAATGCATCACTATTCTAATATTTGATCTCATTGTTAACCTCATATTTGGAGGTGTTTGGCTGCCACCTTATTCTGTACATACCATTTTATCAGAAAAGAAGAGATTGGCTTCTGTAGAAATATAAAATACTTTATTATGGTGCATTGATATCACATCAATGACACACCTCATCAATGATGAGGATTACAATATATAGGCTTACAACAAACCAAAGTCTAACAGGAATATAATTCTAAGTCTATAAGGAAACTATCATCTATAACTAATTCTATAAGGTAACTACAATCTATAACTAATTCTATATGGTAACTACCATCTATAACCTTTCCTACAAGGAAAGGTTTCTATTTCCTTAACACCCTCCCTCAAGTTGGAGCATGATGACAAGAATGTCCAACTTGCGAAGAAGATTATGAAATTGCTAATCAATAAAACAAAACAAAAAATTTAAAAATTCTCAGTAGGGGTAGAAGTAGCAGCAACAACCGTAACAGTAGCAGCTGGTAGAGCAGTATTTGTAGGAGATCATTCAAGGTAATTCTCTTGACCCTTCGGGATGGTGGGTGCAATAACCAAACCAGGTCCGTCAGAAGTGCCAATGAAGTAGGGCTTAGTCGACAAACGACCAACATGTATAGGTATTTTAGGGTCACATTGCAACTGCAACTGTTTCAGTAAAGTCGCAATTACCTCATAGCCATTATTGTTCTGAAGCAAAGTAGCCTCAAAACCAACATCAGTGTGGGCGGTACAAGTTGTAAACCTGGACCATCGCCAGGACCAATGAAGTAAGGATCAGTCGACACACGACCAATCGGTAAAGTAGTACGAGGGCCAGATTGCAATTGCAGCTGCTGAAGTAAAGCTGTAATCACATCATAACCACTCATATCCTGAATCTTCGGAGCAGCAGAATGAGGCTGATCTTCAGAGCCAGACATATTGTAAAAATCAGGTACAAATCAGGAGCACAGGACACACCGACGGAGAGTAAGCGGCGGCGCGTGAGGGCGGGCAGCGGTCGTCGGACGTTGGACGACGGCGAACGGCGATTGGCGCATGGCGGTGGTTGGCGCGTGGCGTCAAGATCGGCGGCGCGTGGACGTCAGACGGCAGGTTTTAATGCAGCGGAAAATTTCTATTCAGGTTTCAGAATTTTAGACTCTGATACCATGACAAAATATTAAGAACTTTATTATGGTGCACTGATATTAATCAATGACACAGCTCATCAATGATGAGGATTACAATATATAGGCTTACAACAAACCAAAGTCTAACAGGAATATAATTCTAAGTCTATAAGGAAACTATCATCTATAACTAATTCTATAAGGTAACTACCATCTATAACTAATTCTATAAGGTAATTACCATCTATAACCTTTCCTACAAGGAAAGGTTTCTATTTCCTTAACAGCTTCCAAACTTATATTTGTCATAGGATAAAGATACTTTTTCATCTTAATACTTCTTCAAGGACATGGATCATGTTGTGGTCCACATTTATAAAAGGGATAAACAGTTGGATAAAGCACATACTAAGCTTGAATCCTAGTAAGATTTCTTTCCTTTGATGCATATATCCATACAAAGCACTTTCGTGTTTGTATTACAGATTCTAGGTATGCTATACTCATTTTCTGGAGCATGGTTTATTTGTGTGCGATTTGGTTATCATATTACTGCATATATGTTAAGTAGGAATACTAAGAACCATGGTTAATATTTCATCATGTAGTTATAAGTATGTTAGTTCCATTTAACAATTAAAATACTACAGATTCAAAAGAAAACTAACACACACCTTGGAAGCAAAAACAATCATAACTAATCCACAAAAGAATAATAGCAGTTATGGCCAGAAGAAAAGAGCATAGTTCTTTGAAAATTTCACTGAAGCTTCAGGCTTTCTTATTAACTTAATGAAATATATAAACTATTTTTTAAACTCTTTGACTTGAACGGGAAAAGGCAAAATATAACCTTATCATCATATAGCTACTTTTGTGTTCAAGCAAAGCATGTGGGGATCAAAGAATGAAATATAATTCCTTAAACAACTTTTCTCATGCAGATGCAGAGCAAAATTGACCTGGACCTTACTTTAAAATGTGAAACAACCAAGAAACACCCATGACAGTTGGAAGCAAATATCTTTCCTAGAAAAAAAAGTTCAAAGATCTGTAATGCAATTTTAAAAGACTACCAAAGCATATTGGCACCAGAAGAAGCAAATAGGATATTCACAATATGATCACAAAGTTTAACAAAGTTAGTCTTGATTTACTGTGTGCGAATTTAGGCGATTTCGGTGCGATACTGTGTGTAACTTGTCTTCCTTCCTTACCAACGGTCAGTAATACAATTCTCCTCTTCCAACGGTAAACTGCCAGAATTTCTGTCCCTCGGCATCGAGCCTCACCATCGGCCATCGCCGTAACGATGGCCGATAACGTAATTCCCAAAACCTTTGCCGCTGCTCTTCAGACCAAAGCTCCCCCTCTCTCCAAAAATCTCCCAAGCAATCCCGAATTGGTTCCAAAATCTACTCATCTCGGCGATCCGGCCTGTCTCTATTCGGATGAACAAATTGCCACACTAGCGGCGCACTATTCCAACGCCTTGGTCGGAAAGTTCACAAAAGGTAGGCTATCAATGGAGCAAATGGAGACAGCTCTCAAAACAATCGGTTTTGAAGGTAAGTATCAATTAGGTTCTTTAGATTTCAAACATGTTTTACTCCGCTTTGAGAACATTAACGATTATCAGAGATGTTGGATGAAAGGTATCTGGAACTTTAATGGGGTTTTCCTTAAGATGCTTAAGTGGACTCCAGAATTCTCAACACATAAGGAATCACCCATAGTTCCGATCTGGTGTACCATTAGAGAAGTACCTTTATATTATTATAACTCTGCCTCCATTGAATCAATTGGTAATAGCATAGGGAATTTCATAAAAAATGACCTTGCAACTGATATGCTCACCAGACCCTCGGCCATCAAATTCTGTGTTGAAGTGGATCTACAGAAACCTCTGAGCCCTTATATTAGGCTAGGCTCTGTCTCTAACAACACTAAGTACAAGATAGAGTACGAGGATATCCCCCTCTACTGTAACCACTGTGCTAAACTTGGCCACTCCCTGAGTCAGTGTAGAGTTATTTCTCAAACCACCAAGGATAGACCTGAGGATGTTAGCTTAAAGCCCACCCAACCTCCTCCTCAGTGGCAGGCAACAGGAAAAATGTTCACCAACCCTCCTTTGATCAAGGACTTAACTAATGATCCTCCATTAAATGAGGATGAAATGGCTGTCACAAACCTAGAAAATAATTCTCCAAGAGTAATACTTAGTACTCCTGTTAGAAATAAGCCAAAGCAGGCTGGCACCCCTATGCAATCAGGAACTGGCACTCTAGTGATCCCTGAACATTCAATTACCAGATTAATTAATGAGACTGAAAAAGCTAAACCTGCCCGGATTTCTTATGCTAAAGATGATCTTCATGTTGGTTCACTGATGGAACCAAGCACTACTAACAACCCTACACTTTCCTTACCTGGAAAGATGTCAAACAGATTTTCTGTTTTACAGGATGAAGGCTGCTCTTCCCAGTGTCATGAGGATAAAAATGAAGGGACAACAGAGGATCTGCAAAGGGCAATGGATATAGCATCCTCTGATCAACAATAGTTACAGGAGGCTTCTCCATCAGATTCCCCAGGTAAGTATGTACAACAAGGTAAGATAAAAAACAAGAAGGTTACCTACTTGAGTCAGCTCAATAAAATGCTGTTGAGATCAGCCACTAAAGGTAATAATGCCAATGAAATATGATAATGAAGACCAACATTAATTTTCTGATATGGAACCTTCGGGGTATGGAAACTTCAATGACTAGACTTCTTAGTCTGATCAAACTAAGGAAAATTCAGTTGTTATGTGTTATAGAGCCTATGCATGACAATTCTAAAGTCCAGTACTACATGAATGCACTTAATTTCTCTAATAATATGGTACTTCCTAATGGGAAGATATAGCTGTTTTACTCTAATCCTTTGTCTGTGACACTACTTTCCTACCATGAACAGTTTATGCATGTGAATATCTCCCATCTCACCACTAATCTTTGTATGGAGGCTGTTTTTGTTTATGCTTTAACAAATAGGGAGGGTAGGAAAAACCTTTGGACAGAATTAAAGCTGATATCTAAGGGGGATACTATTTTCATAGGTGATTTTAATACTATATCTTCTGTGGCTGAATATAGAGGTCCCTCTAACCCTGGCCTTGGTAGTATTAGAGATTTTAATACATGGATGAACTCTAATGGAATTCAAGAGATAAACACAGTAGGTAACTTGTTCACTTGGTGTAACTCTAGACTTAGAAATCCAACATCTAAGAGATTAGATAGAGGACTTTGCACTTTATCTTGGTATACTAAATTCCCTTCATCAACAATTCAGATTCTTAATAGAAATACATCAGATCACTCACCATTACTCCTCCAGCTAAACAATTTAGTAGTCTCATTCCCAAAGCCATTCAGATTTATTAATGCTTGGTTCCAGAGATTAGAACTTTCAGCATTAGTTCAGGAAAATTGGAATAAGCCACTACAGGAGACAGGAATGCTCAGATTTTACCTGAAACTAATCAGACTTAAAAAGATGCTAAAAATATGGAACAAGGAATGTTTTGGGAACATAGATATAAATGTCTCTCTAGCGGAGGAGGCTCTAAGGTTACAAGAACTGACTTATGACCTGAACCCAACACTGGTAGAGAGAGTCAGTCTTAACCAGAAAAAAGCTAAGCTCCTAAAGTCTTTAAAAGAGAAGGAGAAATTTTGGAAACAAAAAGCTAGGCTAAAATGGCATAAATTGGGGGATAATAATACTCAGTTTTACCATAAAGTGGTACAGGAAAAGCAATGTAGGTTACAGATCAGTAAAATCAAAAATCATGAGGGTCAATGGATAAACACACAAACAGAAATTCAAAAAGAAGCTGTTAGATATTTTACTGATTTGCTAAATGATCCTAATCAGAACAACTCAGATACATATAGCTCTCATTTCCTGTCCCATATCCCCACAATAATGACTGATAGGGATAACCAATTTTTAGAAGCCTTAGTTACTGATACAGAACTTCAAGCAGTGGTAAACAGCCTAGACAGTAACAGCAGTCCAGGACCAGATGGGTTCACACCAAAATTCTACAAGAAATGCTGGACTGTAGTTAGGCAAGATCTCTTAGATGCTGTTAATGACTTCATTTCTGGTTCTCAAATCCCAAAAGGTATATCCAATACTTGGATAGCCCTTATCCCAAAAAAAGCCACACCTTGCTCTTTTGGAGATTTTAGACCAATTAGTTTATCTAATGTCATAAACAAAATCTGCTCTAAGGTCTTCATGGAAAGACTAAAGCCTCACATGGAGGCTTTAATCTCTCCTAACCAGTCATCTTTCCTGAAGAAAAGAAATATTTCAGACAATATTTTATATCTTCAGGAAATGATAAGGTTCCTAGATAAGAAAAATAGAGTTCCAAATTGTATATTGAAACTGGACCTCATGAAAGCATTTGATAGAGTAAATTGGCCTTTTCTTAGTCAGATCTTAACCAAATTTGGATTCACTGGGAAATTTTTAAATGCCATTATGAATAATTTATCCCAGGCATATTTCTCTATCTTGATTAATGGGAATCCATCAGGGTTTTTCAAAGCTACAAGAGGTATTAAACAAGGTGATCCCCTTTCTCCTTTCCTTTTCAATATTTTCTCTGAAGCATTCTCCAGAAGTCTGTCATTCATTTTCTCAAATAATAAGATTGCTAGCTTCCAAGTTCCTGCCTCTATCCCTGTTGTTTCACACCTGATGTATGCAGATGACACTATCATTTTTCTGCAAGCATCTAAAAACAACCTGGTTAGGATCAAAGCTTTTTTAGATATCTTTGAAATCACTTCGGGACAGAAATTTAACTTTGAGAAGTCAGAATTTTATATCAGCAAGAGAGCTTCAGCTTTAAGATTCAACCAAGTTAGGGCTATACTGAAAATGAAAAAAGGCACTTTCCCATTTACTTACCTAGGTTGTCCTATATTCAAGGGTAAAACCCTTAAAAGATATTTCCAACCATTGATGGCTAATCTTGACACTAAACTCCAGAGTTGGAAAAATAAATGGCTTAGTGCGGGGGGTAAAATGGTTTTAATTAAGCATTGCTTATACTCTTTACCTCAGCACCTGTGGGCAGTCACTAATCCCCCTAAAGCAATCATTAGAACCTTTGAAAAAAGACTAGCCAGATTCTTCTGGGGAGAAACTGAGGGAAACAACAAAAAAATCTGGAGGAAGTGGTCTGCAATTGCAGTCCCCACTAACATGAATGGTCTTGGGTTTAGGTCAATGAATGCTATCATAGATACCTGCTCTGCAAAGCTATGGTGGAAAAGCCAGTTAGGAACAACTTTGTGGGCAAAACTGCTTTGGGCTCTGCCTATGTCATACAGGAAATCAGTAACTTGGAAACGAATTTTAGCTGTAAACTCTTTTGCTGAGAGGAATACAAAAGTTATTCATGGTAAGGGAAGTTGTAGCTTCTGGCTGGCTAATTGGTGCCCAACTGGCCCCCTTATTAATAGTATTCCTCAGAACATAGTTTCTGAAATGCCATACCTATCTGTTTCTGACTTCATCCAAGATAAACTTTCTGTTCTATCTCAAATCAACTCTTTCCTAGATTGTGATACTCTGACTTTTCTCCAGGATGCACAACTAATGGAAGATAGAGATGACAGACTAATCTGGATGCCTGAACCCTCTGGTAATTTTACATCTAAATCAACATACAGAGCACTAATTCTGCATACAGGTAATTCACCAGCCTCTAAATTTATCTGGAATAATGCAATTCAGAAGAAGGTAGCAATTTTTACTTGGAAGCTGTTACATTCCTATCTTCCCTTTGATGAGGTTCTCATAAAATGTGGGTTCAGTTTGGCATCTAAATGCCCTGCTTGCTGCAATTCTGATTCAATTCAACACTTTTTTATATCATGCCACATTGCTAGAGCAGTTTGGAGTAACATTGCATCAATAGTTGGCTTTTACATCACTCAGGAGCACTCCCTATCAGAGAGGTTTTTTCTATTCTGGGATTGTCATGATTTATTGGGCTGGAAGCAATTCATATGCAAAATTGTGCCATCCATAACATGCTGGTCTTTGTGGAAAGCTAGAAATAGTTTTATTTTTGACTCTAAACCCTTCTCCACACTGGCTATTACCAAGGATATACAGGAGCTGATTAAAATGTCAATTTTCTCCTCACCAAGAACACTTTTCTCCCATCCTGTAATGGATTCTCCTCTAAGCCAATGGATACCTTTAACTCGACCACCTCCTAAGCCAAATATTTCCATTGTTAGATGGGAGAAGCCACCTGTAGGATCAATTAAAATCAACATAGATGCATCATGGTATATAGATAAGGCCTCAGTTGGTTTAATTGCTAGGGACAACCTAGGGAACCCATTACTTGTTTTATCTGCTCCTACTAATGCTGATTCACCTCTTCAAGCTGAATTGAAGGCTATTTTAGTGGCCTGTAATAATTTCCATGATCAGGACCATCACTACCTTTTTGAAACTGATTGCCTCCTTGCTGTTCAGATGATAAATGAGCCATATAGGGAAAATTGGAAGCTTTTTGATCTGGCCTATAGAATCAAAAAATTGCTGGGATCATCACATATACAATATGTGGCCAGAGAATGCAATGTAGTGGCACATTCTATTGCAAAATTACATCACAGCTCGGCCCAGGGTATTAATATGCAGAACATTCCACCACACATTAAGGGGATGATATCCTTAGACAAAGCTCAGACTCCACATATTAGAGTACATCGCTTTCCTCAGAATTGATACTGTTCTTCTGTTTATGCAGGTTGGAGATATAAAAGCGCTATGACTGTATTGAGCTGGCTCCTTAAATGCAAAACTTTGATGATGATGCTCACTTGATACTACTGATGCAGATTGCTGCAACACATGCAGTTTGAATTTTGGAGTTGCCTGGCCACAAGGGAGAACTAACACAAGGGGTGGAGGTTCTCGCTAGTGGATCGCAACTCCAGTACAGTAGTTTGCAAAGTCTACATCCTAGCTTAGTTAGCTAAATTACTTTTGGAGGCAACGGGGTTGCCTCACCATAGTTTCAATTGCGATATCTCTATTCTGGTTTGTAGAAAAAACATTTCGGTTTGGCTGGGACTGGGGAACCCAATATATATCCCCCACCTACGGGTGTTTTCATTAAAAAAAAAAGTTTAACAAAGTCATCTATCGGCTAAGATACTCAAATTTGAGCATTCCATTAATCTACAAATGGTTTCTTTCAAGTTTTCTTCTTTTTTTTTTAATGGAAACACCCTAAGGTGGGGGTTATATATTGGTGCCCCAAACCATGAAAAGTAGCCCTCAAAGGTGGCTTGAGTTTGTACAAAAGGCAAGAGACTTACCCCGAGCTACGTTAGGCTATAACAGTGAATATCCATGAGTTGCGATTCCAAAGCGACGAATCTCCACACCCCGTGTTAATTCGTTCTTTGGCCAGGCAACTCAATAGATATCCTAGCCAATACTAGTAAAGAAAGAGAAGTTAGTTTACAGACATAGTAAGTACTCCAGCCGGGAAATATGCAAGTAGTTGGAGACTGAAGCAAACTTAGAGGATTGACTAGTTGCAAGAGGGAGCAGTTGCAGAAGTCCATGCACATCGGATCAGTAGCCAAAAAACATTGCAGCCAGGTTACCACATTAGTAAATGCAGCAGTACTCAGTAGAAACGAGTTAGACTTCGGATTGGAGTGGGAGAGATCCATAATCAGGTAGATGGCAATTCGGCTACCCAAAACAAAGTCCACCAAGTTTGTTTATCCAAACAGCAGATCAATAACCTGCAGGAATAGAAAACATCTATCAGCAGTATCAATCCTATCATGAATCCTGAGCAGAAGTTCTAATTTGAGGTGTATGGGATCTATCCAGGGCAATGAGACCCTGAATATGCAGAGGCAGGTTATTAAGGTCCCATGATATGTTATCTGAAGTATGATGATGTTTTGCAACTGCATCCGCCACCAAATTTCCCTCCCTAGGAACATATAGAAGAGTAGCACCACACAGGAGCATATTAATTTTGTAAACCACATCAAAATATGTCCAATGAGCAGAATATGGTTCACAAATCATCTTAACAGCAAGGTAAGAGTCAGACTCAATTATCACCAGATCATTCATAGTACAGGATTGACAAGCAAACTTAATTGCAAGTATTTCAGCATATAAGGATGAATCGGCTGAGACTGACATCGAATTAACCAGTGAAGGTGTTCCCATGCAATTCCTAATAATTATCCCAACAGAAGCTCTATCTGGGAACCATGATGCATCAGTGTTAATCTTCTTGTGATATTGTGGTGGTCTATCCCAGGAGATTAGTCTAATGATAGGTTTGGGGGGAGGTTGTGATTGTGGGCAAAGGTTTCTTAGAAACTGAGGCGTGGTACATGAAGATTTCAGACAGGAAGGATTAGCAAGCATAGCAAGCCTGATAGTGTCTATAGACTCCTTAATGATATAGTCAGCAGATATAGGGATCTGATCATAGAGGAATCTGTTCCTGGATTTCCAAAGACACCAGCAAGTGATGGTGGGGATGATATGACAAAGTAGCTGACTGGCCTTTGGCAGGTCACTAGTATTCCAAAAGGTGAAGAATGTTCGGATTAAAGTATGGGGTTCAGGTAGCTGAAACTTTACCAGAGAGGACATAATCCTCCAAACAGTTTCAGCCAGAGAACACTGTATAAAGAAATGTTCAAGGGAGTCTATATGGCAGCAGCATGGACATTTGGAGGCAAGACTAACACCCCATTTCATGAGAACATTATCAAAAGGGAGGAGAGATTGAAGCATCCTCCAAACAAAAATAGATATCTTTTTGGGTAGAACTCTATGCCATATTAGTTTAACAATCAGAGAGTTACCTGTTGGACCAGTTATAGCATGGTATGCAGATTTCGAAGTAAAATTACCAATTGGGTCTGGTTTCCAAATGAGTCTGTCCTCCCTTGATTCTTCAATTTGTGCTTCCTGTAAAAAGGAAAGAGTATCATTTTCTAAATAAGGAGCAATCAGAGGCAGAAAATTAGACTTATTAGAGATGAACTCGGTCACAGAGAGCTGCATAATTGGATCAGAAATATGTTGAGGGACATGACCAACCAGTGGTCCAATCTTGCACCAGTTTGCAGTCCAAAAATTACATAGCCCTTTACCATGAATTACTAAGGAATTTTGTTCAGCAAAATGATTAACTGCACAAATCCTTTTCCAAGTACTAGATTTTTTATATGACTCCGGAAGGGACCACAACAGTTTTGCCCATAAAGTATTACCAATTTGGCATTTCCACCACAACTTAAGAGAGCATACCTCTAGAATATCACGGATTGATCTGAAGCCTAAACCACATCTTGAAGTAGGAGAAGCTAAGAAGGACCATTTTTTCCAGACTTTATTCCTTTTTCCATCTGTCTCACCCCACATAAACCTAGAGAATCTTTTTTCTAGGTTCTTGATTACTGATTTAGGTGGTTTAGTTACATTCCAAAGATGCTGAGGCATGGAGTACAAACAGGATTGAATCAGTACTAATTTACCTCCAGGACTGAGCCATTGATTTTTCCAGTTATGAAGTTTATTATCAATTTTCTCCATTAATGGTTGGAAGTATCTATTAAGGGTTCTTCCTGTAAAGATTGGGCATCCTAGGTACTGGAAAGGGAAAGAGCCCTGCTTCATTTTCAGAATGTTCCTCATCTGATTTATTTTTCCAAGTGAAGCCCTATTACTAATATAGAAGTCAGACTTATTAAAATTAATTTTCTGACCAGAAGTAAATTCAAACACATCTAGGAAAGCCTTAATTCTGACTAAATTAGATTTAGAAGCCTGCAAAAGAATGATGGTGTCATCTGCATAACTAAGATGAGTCACTGCAGAAACAGAAGAAGGGATCTGATAATATGAAAGTTTCTGATTCTGAAAAATGAATGCTAAAGACCTGGAGAATGCTTCAGAAAATATATTGAACAGTGAGGGAGATAGAGGATCACCTTGCTTAATCCCTCTAGTAGCCCTAAAAAAAACCAACCGGATTTCCATTGATGAGTATGGAAAAATAAGCTTGGGAAAGGTTAGACATAACAGCATGAAGAAATTTACCTTGAAAACCAAATTTCAGTAAAATGCTTCTCAAAAAATGCCAGTTCACTCTATCAAATGCTTTCTGCAAGTCTAATTTGAGAATACAATTTGGAATCCTGTTTTTCAAGTTTTCTTTATAAAAGTGATCAGTGAAGACAAGAAAATGAATTCTTGAGCACATAAGGAACAACGCTTGTAGCAGCAAATGTTTCAAGCTGTTGGTATGCCTTGAATACTGTAATAGCCGCTTCTGCAACCCTGGCCTGGGGGTCCGGGGGGGCGGCAGTCGCCCCCGGGAAACAAACGGGGGTCTCGCTCGACAAGTATTTTCTTGTTATTTGTGTCTTGTTATTTTCGTTCATATTTTCTGTTCTTTCTCCATTCCGCACAACAAACTGGTATCAGAGCGGTTTCTTTTTCCGACGATATCCGTAGTGGGTATATCGGATTCTGGGCTAATCAGATCGGGGCTAATCGGGGAGAAAGATGTTTGGGTTGAACGTGAAGAAATACAAGTATACTGGGAGAAACAGTTTCAGTTTATGGCAGATCAAGATGTGAGCTTTGCTGAAACAGCAAGGTTTGTGGACTCCGCTGACGAAGGATTTCGCGAGCAGTTCTGGCGATGTGGTGGGTCTGGAAGAAAAGGCACACTCGACGATTATGCTGTGTCTCGCGGACGAAATCATCACTGAGGTCTCAGATCAGGAGACTGCTACACAACTGTGGCTGAAGTTGGAGAGTTTGTATATGACGAAATCTCTAACCAATAAGTTGCTTCTGAAATAACGCCTCTTCGGTCTCCGAATGCAGGAAGGTACGCAACTCAGAGACCATCTAGAGCAATTGAATACTTTGTTATTAGAATTGCGAAATATAGATGTGAAAATTGAAGATGAAGATGCTGCTTTGATTTTGCTAGTTTCTTTACCACTTTCGTATGAGAATTTTGTTCAGTCATTTATTGTTGGTAAAGATTCTGTGTCTCTGGAGGAAGTAAGATCCTCTCTCCATAGTAGAGAGTTGCGACATAAGGCAAACAGTACAGGTACAGAAAGTCAGGCCACTGGCTTGTTTGCTAGTGACGGAAACACAACAGGCAAGGAAACCGGCAATGAGAAGAAGGGCAAGAAGTCATCTTCAAAGGGTCCCAAGGCCAATGATGTTTGTAACTACTGTAAGGAGAAGGGGCATTGGAAAAAGGAGTGTCCGAAGAAGGCTAGTAAATCTGGGAGTACATCTGGTACTGCTGCTGTGGCTGAAGGGGATTTCAGTTCTGAAGATGATTTTGCTCTAGCTGTTACTGGGCAAAATAATCATTCTTATGCGTGGTTTCTTGATTCTGGGGCATCTTACAATATATGCCCAAGGAGATATTATTTCTCAACTTATGAGCAAGCTGAGGGCATCATTACTACGGCAAATGGTGTTGCGTGCAAGGTAGTTGGGATTGGTTCAATCAAGATCAGGACGCATGATGGTAGTTTCTGTACTTTGAACGATGTCAGGCATGTTCCATCGATGACAAAGAATCTGATTTCTCTTCCTACATTGGATAGAAGGGGTTTCGTCTACTCAGGGAGTGATGGAGTTCTGTGTGTCTGCAAAGGTTCTAGGCTGGTTCTGAAAGGTGTTCTACATGGTACTTTGTATTTTCTACAAGGTTCCACGGTTATGGATTATGTTAATGTTGCATCTTCGGAGGTTCACCGGGATGATATGACTAAGTTATGGCATATGAGGCTTGGTCACATGGGTGAAAGAGGGATGCAGATTCTGTCGAAGTATGATCTTCTTGGTGGCCACAAGATCAAGAGCTTGGACTTCTGTGAGCATTGCATTTTTGGGAAGCATCACCACAGCAAGTTTCCTAAGGCGATTCATAGAACAAAGGGCACATTGGATTACATCCATTCTGATTGTTGGGGACCTTCCCGAGTTGAGTCACTGGGAGGTCACAGGTACTTTGTTTCTCTGATTGATGATTACTCAAGGATGACTTGGGTTATCATGATGAAAGATAAGAGTGAAGCTTTCTCGAAGTTCAAGGAGTGGAAAGATTTGGTTGAGAATCAGACCGGGAAGAAGATCAAGAGGATTCGAACTGATAATGGGCTGGAATTCTGCTCATCTGAGTTTGATCAGTTTTGTAGGGATGAAGGAATTTCTCGTCATCATACAGTCAGGAATACGCCACAGCAGAATGGCGTAGCTGAGCGGATGAATCAGACATTGCTGGCGAGAGCGAGGTGCATGCTCTCTAATGCTGGTTTGGAAACGAGATTCTGGGCAGAGGTGGTGAGTACAGCTTGTTACCTGATCAACCGCGGGCCTCACACGGGTATAGAGTGCAAAATACCTATGGAGTTGTGGTCAGGTAAAGTTTTTGATTACTCCAAGTTAAAAGTTTTTGGTTGTACATCTTATTATCATGTTAGTGATGGTAAGTTATAGCCCCGAGCCAAGAAGGGTGTCTTTGTGGGTTATGGAGATGGAGTTAAAGGCTCCATGATATGGTCTCCATCTGAGAAGAGGGTTATTCTGAGCAGGGACGTTGTCTTTGATGAAAATTCTTTGCTTAGATTTATGGTGAAGCCCACAGTTGTGCCAGAAACTAGTGGAGTTGATAAACAGGTGGAGCTTGAAGTCACTCAAGGTGAAAATAGATTGGAACAATTTGAGGTGGATCAAGAGCCACAGACAGAATCTGAGATACCAGAATCTCCACCACCAGATCCTCAACCATCAGGAGCTACAGTCCGCAGTTTAGCTCAGGACCGACCCAGGAGGGTTGGAGTTGGGCGCCAAAGAGATATGGGTTTGAGGATATGGTAGGTTATGCACTGTCAGTTGCCGAGGAAGTGGATACTCAAGAGCCATCAACCTTCAGAGAGGCTACTTCATGTACTGATGCTGATAAATGGCTTGCTGCAATGGGAGATGAGATAGAGTCTCTTCAGAAGAATCAGACATGGGAATTGGTCAAACAGCCTCAAGGGAGAAAGGTAATCAGTTGCAAATGGGTTTTCAAGAAGAAGGAAGGAATATCACCTGCAGAGGGAGTCAAGTACAAGGCAAGAGTTGTTGCAAGAGGTTTCAGTTAAAGGGAGGGGGTAGACTATAATGAGATTTTCTCACCAGTGGTCAGACACACTTCCATCAGAGTGTTGCTAGCCTTGGTGACACATCAGGATTTGGAGCTTGAGCAACTTGATGTGAAGACCACTTTTCTACATGGAGAGTTGGAGGAAGAGTTGTACATGACTCAGCCAGATGGTTTCCAGGTTCCTGGCAAGGAAAAGTATGTTTGCAAGTTGAAGAAGTCTTTGTATGGACTTAAGCAGTCTCCGAGGCAGTGGTACAAGAAGTTTGACAGTTACATGCTTCAGCTGGGATATACGAGGTGTGCTTATGACTGTTGTGTGTACTACAGCAGGTTGAGAGATGGGTCATTCATCTATCTGGTGCTTTATGTAGATGACATGCTGGTAGCCGCAAAGAGTAAACACGAGGTTCAGAAGTTGAAAGGACTTCTTAGTGCTGAGTTTGAGATGAAGGATCTGGGTGCAACTCGAAAAATACTAGGAATGGAGATTCTTAGGGATCGAAGTCAGCGGAAGCTTTTCTTGTCACAGAAAGGCTACATTCAGAAAGTGTTGGCTAGGTTTGGCATGTCTACAGCCAAGCCTATAGACACTCCTAGTGCTGCAAATATTCATCTCACCACTATGTTTGCTCCTCAGTCAGACGAGGAGAAGGAGTATATGTCTCGGGTTCCTTATGCCAGCGCGGTGGGGAGCTTGATGTATGCTATGGTTTGCACGAGGCCAGATTTAGCACAGGCAGTCAGTGTTGTGAGCAGGTTCATGGGACAACCGGGAAAGGAACATTGGCAAGCAGTGAAGAGGATCTTCAGGTATCTTATAGGTACGTCTGATGTGGGTCTCATTTATGGAGGTGATACCGAGTGCTTAGTTACAGGCTACTCTGATTCTGATTATGCTGGTGATGTTGACACGAGGAGATCGATGACTGGTTATGTATTCACTTTGGGAGGTTCTGTGGTTAGCTGGAAGGCGACTTTGCAACCTACAGTGACGTTGTCTACTACGGAAGCAGAGTACATGGCTATGACAGAGGCTGCAAAAGTGGGAATATGGCTGAAAGGGCTAGTTAGTGATCTTGGTCTACATCATGATCAGGCTACTGTGTACTGTGACAGCTTGAGTGCAATCTGCCTAGCCAAGGATCAGGTCCATCATGAGAGGACCAAGCATATTGATGTCAGATATCATTTCTTGAGGAGTGAGAGGAGAATCAGGGTGAAGAAAGTGGGAACTGCAGATAACCCCGCTGATATGTTCACCAAACCTGTTCCACATAGCAAGTTTCAACATTGTTTGGACTTGCTGAACATCAGAGCTGATTAGGTGCTCTATGGGCAGTCCCGGGAGCGGAGGGCGAAGTCTACTCATCTGGCACTGTAATGGTGCATCTGGAGTTTTCTACTTTGAGGATTCAAGTGAAGGTGGAGATTTGTTGGTATGCCTTGAATACTGTAATAGCCGCTTCTGCGACCCTGGCCTGGGGGTCCGGGGGGGCGGCAGTCGCCCCCGGTCCGATGGTATAGCTTGTCTCTTTATTGGACTGCTGTTGATTTGGGCCGAATTGTGTTTTTGGCCCAGTTTGTTAGGGTTTAGTGGAGACAGCATATAAAGTGTCTCTCTTCTCTCTGTAAACATTAATTCTGATATAGTGAATCCGTCTCCCGTGGATGTAGCCAAATTGGTGAACCACGTAAATCTTGTGTCTTGTTATTTTCGTTCATATTTTCTGTTCTTTCTCCATTCCGCACAACAAAAGCAAAGAACATGGGTACATTAGCGAGCACTAGTGCAAACAATACAGTCTTAGTAGAACTACAACTCTAAGTCTCATAGCAATCTTACTGAACACTATGATTGAAAGCAACAGGAAGAGAAACAGATTGCTAGAATCATAAAACTGTGGAAATCATGCTAAAATCCAACAGTATGAACTTCGGAAAAACTACCCAGCAGACAAAGATGAAGTAATTAATCTGAAGATTTAATACTAAAATTTGTAATCTAAAACCAGAGCTATTGTAACAAACAAGTTCACAATCACGACCAAAGCTATTTTATCTCTATAGATCCTGATACAAACTTTATTCCCAAAAACAAAAACAATTCTAGGACTTACCAAGTTCTTCTAATCCTCCCCTTCAAATAGCTCCCAAAACCTGTAATCCTCCCCTTGCAAAGTAACTCCAAAGCTAACCCCTTCTACGACTCAACGATTTTGGAAGCCTAATTGTTAGGATGAATCAAATTACTGATTAGATTATGATTTATTATGATTAGAGTTCTTTACTTATTAAATCTCTATTGTACTCTCTATATATTCAGTTATCAATAATACAATTCCTTATGGCAAATCATTCTCTCATGGTATCAGAGCCTCTTCTGATCCAAAATCAAAAACCCTAGCATCCCATCTACCTTTTTCCTCGGCCGCTGCTGCCTCTCCCGGCGGCTCCCACTCTGCTCTGGCACACTTCCTTCCGCTCCCTGCGGCTCCACTCTACTCTGGAGCACTCCCCTTCGCTCCCAGCGGCTCCACTCCCACGGTTCCCCAGTGCTGCTCCTCTCTGTTCCTCTCCAACTTTGGCTTACAAAAAACTCTCTTACAACACTCTGCTCCAGATGGTGCAGATTAAAATCACTCCATCAAATTATCTTCTCTGGAAGCTTCAAGCAGGTTATGTACTTCATCCCCAACGTCTGTACAGTTTTATTTGTGGCACTAAACCTCGTCCTACTCTCCCACCACCACCGCCACCGTCGCAGCCTCTCTCCTTTGCTGCCACAATTTCAACTCGTTTGCGTAGCAGTGGCAAAATTGATCTCCATGAGGCTTATTTTCAAGCAAACGAAGAGTATGATCAATGGGTTGATGAAGATCAACATCTCTGCAGTCTCATGTTTTCATCTCTCACCGCTGAAGTTCTCGCGGAACTCCCAGATTGTGCCACTTCCAATAATATCTGGGATAATGTTGCTCTCATCTATCGAAATAGTAGTTCCTCCACCATTTTCCGTCTTTGCGCAGATGCGCATGGTAATCGTAAGTCTCGCACTGTTCATGAACTTCATCTCAAATTTAAGGAGATTTTTGAACAATTGTCTGTCATGGGTAATCCGGTTTCAAATGTTAATCAAATTGTATGGCTCTTGACAGCAAATGTTAAAGATATCGTTGGATGTGGCACAATCTAGGAGTGGCACAATCTGAGAGTTCTGCGAGAACAGTTGTTCCAGTTCTCAAGCGGCAGTCTTTTCCGGTTCTCAGGCGGCTGGTTCAGTCCCTGGTCGTGGTCATCCTTATTGTTCCTGGTGTGAAGGCTTGGTCACTATGCTACGCATTGTTACCAGTTGCAGGCACAGATTGGTCATTTCTCTAGGCACTCATTTGGCAGAAAATCATCACCTTTTTTAGCAGTCCGATATTTCTTCTCGTCTATCAGATTGGTACCTTGATTCTCGTGCTACCAGCCATATGGTGACTTCCACCTCAGGTCTAGACAGTTTCACTCCATATACTGGTAAATCTCGTGTTCTTATTAGAAATGGTGCTCCAGTTATGATATCTCACATTGGTGATTCCAAAGTCTCCGAGAACTTGCATTTGTCTGGTGATTTGGTTGTGTCTGATATTACTAAGAATTACTGTTTTCTAGTCAGTTAACAAGAGATATGGGTGTCCTAATTACATTTGATGACCAGAATTTTGTCATTCAAAACAAAGTAAACAGGGTCGTCGTGGGTCGGGGGCACAGTGAGGATGGATTGTACATTTTGGACCGGGGAGATGCAGTATTTGTTTCAGTTTTGCAGCAGAATAAGATTCGAGCTTCATATGAGTTGTGTCATGCTCGCCTAGGTCATGTTCCTAGTGTGGTGATTACTAGCTTACATAAGTCTGGTTTACTTTCATGTTCCTAAACCGCATACCTGTGCCCCCTGTGTTATGGCGAAAGGTCAATGGTTGGCTTTTGTTGAGAACCCTAAACATGCTGACAATGTTCTTGATTTAATACATTGCGATTTATGGGGTCCCTCCTCGGTTTTATCTACAAATGGTTTTTTGTATTATGCATTATTTGTGGATGATTTTTTGAGATTCACTTGGCTGTACCCCCTTCGTCGTAAATAAGATTTTGTTGACACTTATTTGCAGTTAGAGGCATTTGTTGAGAATCAAGTTTCTGCCAAAATTAAAGTTTTTCAAAGTGATGGTGGCTCTGAATTTTTGAACACAAGACTCAGATCACACTTTGCAAAAAAAAGGTATTCATCATCAGGTTTCTTGTCCAGCCACTCCGGAACAGAATGGACTTGCAGAACGCAAGCATTGCCATGTTGAAATGGGTCTCACGATGCTTTTTCACTCCCATCTTCCATTTTCTCGTTGGGATGATGCATTAACCACTGCTGCCTGCATTATCAATCGTTTTCCTACTCCAGTTCTGCACGGATCGACCCCTTATGGTCTTCTGTATTAGCGGGATCCTATCTATGGTAACTTTCGTGCTTTTGGTTGTCGGTTTTTTCCTTTTGTCCGCCCCTTTCCTGATCAAAATCTATCTCCCTGTAGTATTGCATGTATCTTTATCATTTATAGCTCGCAATATAAGAGGTTTCAGTGTCTTGACCCTACCACTGGCAAGGTTTATGTTACTCGCCATGCTCGATTTGATGAGGCTTATTTTCCTATGGCTCTGGCTTCGGGAACTGGGTCTCCATCCTCAGTTTTGGATGTCTCTGCCTTTATTGATCCAGAACGTGGGATTGCGCCGCCAGCAGCCTCGGTTCCATCTTCACCTCAAATCTGCTTTCCGTAAGATAAGCTGTCTTGACCTGCTGACCCACATCTGCCGTCCCATCTTGCATCCGACCATTATGGTCTCTCACCCGTACCTTTTGGTCTCTCGCCCGCACCTACGCCCACGCCTAGTGGTCTCTTGCCTGCATACGCACCCAGCCATGATGGCTCGCACCCGACAGCAACAGACGCCCCAAACGGCCTCGGCCTTAGATGGTCATGGCCATGCACGGACTGCCCCAACCATGCACAGCCCCAGCCATGCACGGCTATGCCACGGCTGAGGCTAGCTCACACTTGGCTGCCATGGGCCTCCTTCCCGAGCAGCCACGTATGGCTGCGGGCCTCCTTCCCGCACCGCCACACGCGACCTCAGTTGGTCTCAGCTTGCTCTTTCCCGCACTACCACACACAGACTTGAATGGTCCTAGCTCACTTTATTCCACCTCAGCCACGGCCAGTCACGGATCCGCCATTTCAGCTCTAGCTTCTTGCATGGTTACACACTCTTCCAAGGGAGTTATTCAGTGCCAAAATTATTCGGATATTAATGCTCACGGTCTTCTTGCTGCTCTTCTTGCTCAGACAGAACCGAGTGATTATCATTCCACAAAACAAGATCCTTCTTCGGTTTCTACCATGGATGAGGAGATGGCTACTCTTCGTAGTCAGCATACTTGGGATCTTGTTATGCACCCTCCGAACGTCAACATTGATGGGTCCAAGTGGGTTTATCTACTGAAGTACAAACCTGATGGTTCGGTTGATCACCATAAGGTACGTTTGGTAGCTCAGGGTTTCTCTCAGATTCCCGGTTTTGACTTTGACCATACTTTCAGCCCTGTGGTTAAAGCTCATACAGTTCCGACAGTTCTTGCTATTGCTACTATGCGTGCTTGGTCTCTACATCAGTCGGACGTTAAGAATGCCTTTCTTAACGGTGTTCTTATTTCTCTGGCTTTTATGGCGCAACCCATTGGCTATAAGGATCCCACTCATCGAGACTATGTTTGTCGTCTACAGAAGGCCATTTATAGTCTTAAGCAGGCACCTCGAGCATGGTTTCAGCATTTTAGTGCTTATCTTTTGCAGCTTGGGTTTCATTGCAGTTCTTCTAATACTTCATTATTTGTGTTATCTCGTGGTTCGTCATTGTTGTATCTTCTGGTCTATGTTGATGATATCATTTTGACTGGCAATGATTCCACTCTTATTCGACAGTTCATTGATCGCACCCGTCGAGAGTTTTCCATTAAAGATTCGGGTGTTTTACATTACTTTCTTGGCTTGGAGGTCACACTCACTGCCTCGAGACTTCTTCTGGGACAGACGAAGTACGTTAGGGACAGACGAAGTACGTTAGGGACATTCTTTCTCGGGTTGGTATGTTAGATGCAGTGCCAGTCTCTACACCATTTCTGTTGTATTCTTAGCTTCACAGCAGTACGAATTCCCAGTTCAAGAATCCGACACTATATCGCTCTTTGGTTGGTGCTCTCCAGTATCTAACCATCACTCGTCTGGACTTGGCATTTCCTATTAATTCTGTTAGTCAGTATCTTCCGGACCCTCGGGAAAATCATTTTTTGGCTGTCACTCAGATTCTTCGCTATGTTTGGGGGACCCTACATTTTGGCCTCAATTTTCATGCAGCTTCTTCTCCGGAAGTGCTCAGTTATTCTGATGCAGATTGGGCCAGGTGTTTAGAGACCCGTTGTTCTACTTATGGCTATGCTGTCTTCTTCGGAGGTAACTTAGTTTCTTGGAGTGCGAAGAAAAAGCCCACTGTGTCGAGGTCCAGCACAGAGTCGGAGTATCGTGCTTTGGCCAACACTGCTTCTGAGGTCATCTGGATGACTCATTTGCTTTGTGATCTTCATGTTCCTCTTTCTGATGAACCTCTTCTACTTTGTGACAACAGCAGTGCCATCTTCTTGGCTCAGAATTTGGTGATGCATAAACGGGCTAAGCATATTGACATTGATTATCATTTTGTTCACGAGTTGGTTTCTTCGGCTAAGGTTCGTGTTGCTCATGCTCCTACATCTCTACAGGTTGCAGATATCTTCACCAAGGGTCTTTCTCATCCTTTTTTTGGAGTTCTTCAGATCCAATCTTTGCGTCTCTGAAAATCACACGCTTCGCTTGAGGGGGGTGTTAGGATAAATCAGATTACTGATTAAATTATGATTTATTATGATTAGAATTCTTTCCTTATTACATCTCTATTGTACTCTCTATATATTCAGTTATCATTCCTTACTGTAAATCTTTCTCTCACTAATAAAATAGAGCAACCTCAACATGAAGAATTGAGGATGCTCAAAAATGGAAATGATATGCCCCTATTTATACCAAAGCCTGAGGCGGCTATAGATTGAATTCACCCCCAATACGTTGGAGAATTGAATTTAATCCCTTTCACGTCCGCCAGTTACGTTCTTATAGGTTCATTCTATACTACTCTTAACCCTTCTTACATTGACAGCTCACCTCTCTGCTTCCTCACTTTCTTGCCACCTACGAATTTCCAGAAGTTCTTTGGCCTTCTCTCTTCTTCTTCCTCCTTTCCATTTTTTTCCTTCTATGTTTTGTCCTTCTATCTGCGTTTCTAGGTTTATAGGGTTAAGCTTGTAGCATTTTTTTTTCTTGGGCTTAACTGGCTAAGCCCAAATTTATTTTTAATTAATGTAGGTTGAATGACCTTTTACTCCCTTGTTGTCATTTGTTTTAAATTTTTATTCAATTAATTATTATTTACTTTAGTGATATTTTTAATCTTTTAATTAATTTCTACTATTTTACAATATTTAAAATAACTTAAATATAATTTAAAAATTAAAATTTTATCACGTCATTAAATATTAGAATATCATATTCTCATCGATAGTTTATTATACATTCTTAGTTATGTATCTTTATTTTGATACATGTATTGTCCAACTTGCTTCTAGGTCAGGGGTATCACAGTGACGCTCGATGGTCTCATTGGGCGGAGAAGAAGATGCTCCCCAGAAGCCTTAAAAGCTTTATCAGCAGCGATGCACTCATGCATCGAAGTAAACTTGACTTTAGTGGTGATCTCTTCGAGGACCTTATTGTGCCGAGCCTCAAGAGAGCGATAGACTCCCAAAATTTCATCCTTAGCCGCAGCTAGGAAGTCCTTTTCCTCCCTCGAACAACTAAGTGTATTGAGAAGTTCCTTTTGTCTCTCATGAAGACCGGTATACCCTAGGCTAAGCTCCTCGTGGGCAGCTCGAAGCATTTCTTTGAGCCAGACCAACTTATATCAGAATAGAGAGGCCTCGTTTCTGTGCTCCCATGCCCACTTTTCAATCCGATGATACCATTCTTTCATAACTTGGAACAAGAAGTCAATGATTGTACCCCTTTGTAGTTGGGGGGGAGGGGCTGTAAGGTACAAAGTCATGAATCTACAAGTGACCAAAAAAAGTAGAAATGCATAAGTAAAAAAAACAAAGACTTTCATTAATATTGAAAAGATAGGAAGTACATGTAAAGCCCTAAAAGAAAAAATTCATACATTTCCCTTTACGCTACAATCTGCCTGGGTAGAGCTCGGAGAGGTAGGCCTGCGTCAGGACATTGGAAGGGTCAAGGGGTTCAGATTGCTCCATTTCTTGTCTTCGTCCACATCCAGATGGTGGATCTCCTACGCCAAAAATAATTTGCTAGAAAGTGATCATGCAACAGGAGTTTGATGGCGCCATCCTGGACGGACTTCCACCAGAGATCGTTTAGCTGCTCGGGCTCGGTATTATTTTTATGGACATTCAGCATGGAGGTCCTTGCAGATGAAGTGGGCCAGATTATTCTGAATGATCCCCACCAAGACTTTGGAGAAGGACCAGAAGAAGTCCTAAAACCCCTGGGTCTTCACAAGCTTGTTAGCGTAGGCCTCGAAGATGGAGGTCTGCTGCTCCGGAGAACAAAGACTGGCCAACTTAGTATTTTTGCTGGCTAGGGTTTCATTGGATCCCCGGGCCTTCGACAACTTAGTTTCAAGCTCTTCCAGACGGCCATCCTTCTCAAGGCCCAGTTTTTCCAGCTCCTCTTTATTTTAGGAGGAAATTCTCGCTAGTTCCGCCTCATGACCGAAGGCCACTTTCTCTAATTCCCCCTTGTGATCGAAGGAAACTTTCTCCAATTTTCCTTGATGATCGGAGGCAACTTTCTTAAGCTCTTCAATGAGCTCGTTCACCCTAGATTTTTTGGGCCTTCGACTAGGCCACAACTTCTTGAGCTTTATTGGCCTTCGCCATGAAGGTCTGGAAGATAGACTCCAAAGCGACCACGACAGGGGCCACCTCCAAAAAAGAGGCAAGGTCAGGGTCAACCTAATCCAGAGGGGTTGGGTTACCCTCCCCGAAATATGCCCGGTTGCAGACTCAACAACCATTGGCCACTAGCTTGGGACCCAACGAAAATAACCTCGTTTGTTTGTTGCCTTAGGGGAGAAGGGTTGTGAGATGAAGTGCCATCTCGTTGCCGCTTGTTAGTCGCCGAGGTGCTGGGAGCCTCCGGGTGAGGCTCTATTTGGATTGGCACCTGGACCGGAGGCTGGGAGTGAACTCCCACGTAGGTTTCCTCAAAAGTTATCTCTTCTTCCATCTTATTTCCAATACCGAGCAAGATTGTGAAGTCCACTAGATAACATAAAAGAAAGGAAATTCAGGTGAAGAAACAAAAAAATTAAACAACAATTAAGGTAAAAGCTAAGATACCGCAAACAACTCCGTGTGGGGGGGGAGGGGGGAACTCTTAGAAGGGCCTTCTGTGGCATTATCTTGCTTTGGGGGCCTCTAAACAGGCTCGGCAGGCTTCGAAAGTCCAAATTTTACCTTCTTTTTCTTTGGCATTTTTAGGCCCCATCAACGGTAACCGAAGGGGCCTTCCTCTTAGCCTTCTTAGGCTTATCACTCTCAACAACCTTCTTTTTTCCTTTCCCCTTACCCAAAGTGACCTTCAAGGACTATGCTAGAGGGATGGGCTTGATCAAAACTAGTTTATGATGGTAGATCTACTCGCAAACCTCCCCCGGCTAAGTATAATCAAAATTCCTCGAAATGGGAAGGGGTTCACTCAACATTCGATCCCTATCCGCCACTACACTTTTTGGAGCAATGTAACTAGCGTTGTTCTCAAACTTAGGGTTCAAATTCCATCCTGGAACATAATATTCCTCAGTTTCACTTTCGAAGGTGTATATGGGGATCTTGTTCCACCCTTTGCAGCTCGAAGAGATTTTTATAGGGTTGTTCAAAAACCTATTGCTAAGGGTTAAAATCCCACTAATCTTCATATCCCCGTGCACCACAGCTTTACTAGTAGAAAGGTAGCATATGGACCTAAAATGCTTGTAGCTAGAGGTTATACCTAAGCTAATACACTAGGTCATAAATGTCATAACTAAGAGTATGACGTTTGAGTGGAGCTGTACTAGGTTAATTTGGTGCTTCTCATGAAGATGAGAGAGGGCAAGAGAAAATAAATCCCAAATTTGAGATGGCGCTCGTAAATGGTGCACCTACCGTGCCTCGTATCCCTAGGGTTTTCATCTTCCCAAAGGACCTTCAACCCAAGTCCTTTTGAAGCCTAATTGAAAGGGGTAGGGAATATAGAAAACTAGAGATCTCCTAAGCAAATGGATGGGGGCTCTCGGGGCTCTCAAAAACTGGGGTCTCAAAAAACAAAATTTGGCCTCCCTCAAAATATGGAACCTCGAAGTAACCCACTTGCGATGGTAGCCCTTAGGCAGCACCGAGCAATTGGCAGAGCTACCTCTACCTTCCCTGTCAGCTGAATTGAAACTGGTGACCAATGAGGGAATGGTGCCTAAATCTTTGAGGCGGGAGTTCTCAACCCCGCTGGTGGAGGAAACAGCTGGAAAATAAGCTGGAATTAAGCTCTATCCCCCTTACGGTGTTTGCAAAATTTAAGTAAGAGAAAGAAAGAAGATTATATAAGGGGGGACTACTAGTTCTTAGCTGGAGTTTGGCCAGAGTTCTCTAAAAGTGTTAGCGAGGAGAAAACACCTTGAGCTGCTCCAGAAGAGAGAAAGAGGGAAACAAAGAATGAAATTTGAAAATCATTTTGAGTAAAGAATGAAGTAAAACGTTGAGAATCACCTTATATAGAATAAATAAAGGTTAATTATTACCACGGGATGCCACGAAGTAAGTGAATACGTGGGTAAATGGGTCGCGGGGGTAAGAAATCCTGGGCATTAATGGCGAAAGTGGCACGCGTAAAGTCCAAGGACTTCATGCTCTCAAAGGTAAGGGTGAGTGTCACGCTCCCATGACCTTTCCACTTCCCACTTTGAGACCATGTTCATGGATTCTAACATAGATTAGAAGGCTAAAGTTTGAATCTCTTATTCCTAAATACTGGGATTCGAAGGTCCTCAGATTCTAACACAGATTAGAAAGCTTAAGGTCGAATCCCTTATTCCTAACTACTGGGATTCTAAGGTTCCCATATTCTAACAAAAATTAGAAGGCTGAAGGTCGAATCCCCTATTCCGAACTACTGGGATTTGAAGGTCCTCAATTTCTAACACAGATTAGAAGGCTGAAGTTTGAATACCTATTCCTAACTACTGGGATTCGAAGGTTCTCGGATTCTAATACAGATGAGAAGGATGAAGGTAGAATCCCCTATTCATAACTACTGGGATGCTAAGGTTCTCGGATTCTAACATACATTAGAAGGCTGAAGGTCGAATCCCCTATTTTTCACTCCAGGGGCTCGAAGGCCCTCAGATTCCAACACTGATTTGAAGGCCGAGGGTCAAACCCCTTATTCAAAGCCACTGGGGTGCAAAGGCCCTTAGAATATAAATGGGATTGGAGCCAATCCCTTGGGCTCTAACACATATTAGAAAGCCGAGGGTCAGACCCTAACATATTAATCCGTTCGAACAACAAATTCAAAGCTAACTTGGAGGATTTTGAATCCACCCTTGGAACGAACCCTTAATGCATCACAAGGGTCCAAAAATTGTACCGCTAGAGCAGTGCGAGATCTCAAAAGGCAGACCCTCGCTTAACCCCCAATTCGAAGCAACCGCATCAAAGGGAAAATCACCAAAATTTCAGGAGCGAGCACGGATTCAAACCCATGACCTTGGGATATATTCAAAGCCTGGACCCTCAACTTTCTAGATTGATAATGTGTAAATTAATACTAGACCCAAGTACCTAAGTACGGCCAGCCCAGGTTTCTAATATTACCCTTTGGGTAATGACCTTTAGGCTGTTCTAAGGGAGAATTACTTGCTCCACAAGCAAACAAAATAGTTTCCCTACTTGACAACCTATATAAAGACTAAAGGTAACCCTACAAACTCAACTATTCATTCATAATTACACAAGTGCAATATCTTTTGTTGACTTGATCGTCGGAGCCTCTTCCCCCTGACACCTCCGGGAGCTTTGTCTTGCAGATTCCAGCCACAAACGGTGATGCAACGATGGCGGTAAATTGTGACACATCACTATCATTGCTTTCTGATAAAAGGAAGTTGGATTTGCTTTTCTTTATGCCTTAAAGGTAGAAGCCAAGCCCGTTGGTGGAATTTTTGAAGCATAATTCGATCGCTTATTCTTCCCCTAGCAAGGATGACTAGTTATGCAATCTCAAGGCCTTCCACAGGTCTTTCACCAGGAAGATCTAGGATTGATCCTGCGGCTGGTCTTACTAGATCTCTTTACCAGTGAAGGTTTTAGTTTGACTTCCTGTTGTAGTAGTCTCTAGGCCCCTAATGTGCCACTACCGCACTATACTGCACTAACGCTTACTATGTAAAAAAGCCTTAAGTACTGTTGTTGTCGCATAAAAGCAATGGTGGACCAGAGAGCGGAACCCAAATATCATGAAGCAAATGAGTGAGCAAAAAAACCTCTAAAGCAGTGTTGGAAAGAGCATGGTACTCAGACTTAGTGCTAAAGCGAGAAACAGTGGGCTGTTTCTTGGCACTCCACGAGTACAGATTCCCACCAAGGAAAAATACATAACCATAAGTGGATCGACGAGTCTGCTAACAGTGAGCCCATTCAGCATTAGAATACCCCCAACACCTCAGGAGAACTGGCAGAACAGAAGTCAAGTCCAAAATGAAGGGTACTGCGAACATAACGTAGAATCTGTGTGACTGCAGCGAAATTGTCATCTTTGGAATCTTGAAGATACTGGCTGACCGTGTTGACCAAAAAAAGAAAATTCATACAAGTGTGGTGACATACTGAAGTGCCCCAACAAGAGAACAATACAAAGTTTGATTCCTAAACCAAGAACTGGTCGAAATCTGCAGCTGAGAACTGGGCACAAATGGCGTAGAGACTGGTGCAGCATTAGACATACTGGCCCGAGTCAGAATTTTCCGACCATAATTCACTTGACCAATAAGTAACCTTGAAGAGGTAGGCGAAACTTCAAAGCCAAGAAAGTAATGAAGAGCACTAAGATCCTTGATCCCAAACTCTCTATTTGTTCGATCAATGAACTATCGAAGAAGATTCAAGTTGTTTCATGTAAGGATGGCATTGTCCACAAACAAAAAAAGATACAGTAATAATGACCCTCTCGAGAGGAAAAATAAAGAAGCATTGGCTAAGCTGCACTGAAAACCAAGCTGAGTCAAATAACTGCTGAAGCACTGGAACCATGCCCGATGAGCCTTCTTAGGACCATAAATGACCTTTCGCAAATGACAAACATAATTCAGATAAATAGGGTCTTGATAGCCTACAGTTTGCTTCATATAGACTGGAGTATCGAGAACGCCATTAAGAAAAGTGTTCTTGACATCCAGCTGATAAAGTGGCCAGGAGCGCATGATGGCAATGGCGAGAACCGTTCGAATAGTGCAGGCTTTGACTACCGGACTAAAAGTGTGGTCAAAGTCAAAACCCAGAATCTGTAGCTTTGTGACGATCTAAATGTGTCTTCCATAAAAGTCTCCGGGTTTGAAAATTAGCATACTTGCAGCCGGGTCAAATTTAATTAGCACTATCAAAGAAAGAACTATGATATAGTTAGATGAATTCAGCTTCTCTTGAACGAAAAAGGAGTGAACCCGCCTTATTGGATTCCAAGAGATAGAAACATTTTTTTCTCGTTGGCTAGCTAGCTATGTAAAATTGAGCGATTCACTTATTACTGTATGAGATTCACCCCCGAACTTCTTATTGTCAAATGATACTAGAAAGTTTCCAGTAACTTGAAATGAAATACTTATGAAATTTGATTTTACCTAATTAATTCAATAATTACTACAGTGTTCCAACATAGCCTATCTAACCAAGTATGCAATAAAGTAAAGCATTAAAACACAAGCCTTGGTTACGCAGTTCGGTGAAATCCACCTACATCTGTGGGGCATGGCCCAAGTCAGAATAAATCCACTAATTAGAAAGATAGAGTATAATGCACACCACACAACTATATTATATGTTTTAATTACAACGTGTGGATTTGCAAGCACCCCTAACTACCGATCTTCCTTGATCAAAATCCCTCTGACCTCGAAACTCATTGACGCTAGATCTTCTCCTCCCGAGGAATTAAGGTATACGATTCTGAACTTGATCAACAGTTTAAGTTCATGTTGAAACACAGACGAATGGCTCCATAGTACCTTTCGAAAGATATTAAAATCTGGATGCAGATTTTTTTAAAATTAAATTGTGAATACACAGCCGTTATGTCCATCAATATATATACCATAAGCATATTGGAATTCTCCACATTTGTCTTCATAAGATTCCATTTCCAAATATACTACTAAAACATATCCAAATCCCTTAAACAAAAGGATTGATTATCCCATATTATTCCATAAATTCAATTCCATAATTATAGAGATTTTCCATAAATCCAATATGTTTCAATCACATGCATAATAATATATTGCAAAATTTCCAAACTTCCATAATATCCACGCAATATTGTTCATGCGGATAACACTTCTAAATCCCAGCTTTCCAAATGTTCTAACATGGGAAGTTTTGTACGCATGAAGTCCCGTTCAAATGTAATTCCTTCTCCACATAATATTCTGATTACAATCAAATCCCTTGAAGATAGGATTTACCAAATCTAATCCCTTTAAGTAAGGAATTTAATTACCTCATCCAAATCCTAACCATAACTGAATATCCCAATTCCATAACATTAATCAAATCACGCAAATATAGGAATTGATATATTCTCTGAATCAAATACAACTGGACAAGATATATATTTCTCGGATTCCATCTTCAACCATTCCTTATATCACTGAAATTCCCTCTTTGATATTACAACCCAATAATACCATAACTGGTAATTTTCCACAAATTACCAATTAGATAAGTGTGGACTTTACAATCTCCCCCTTTGGCATTGTGTGGATCCATCAATCTTTTTGGACTTTCAACGCAACAACTATGCAAATATATATATATATATATATATATATAAACTAAAACCAGTAGAAATGTTGGAACATGAGCTCAAAGAATCTAACTCCCCTTAAATCTTATAGCTTCAAATCATCAGAACCTCAACATCCATGTTGTAACATCAAAAGACAACCAGTACTTATCTTTCCCAGAAAAAACATGTTACAACACAAGACCAACAAAAACACATAAGTAGTGAAATTCGAGACTATACCACATATTAAATACAAACTATTCATCATGGCCTTAGCTTCAAGCTGGGCCCAAAATAACTCAGAACCAGAAATCCAAAATTCCTCAACATCCAGGAATAAGCATGTTGGAACATCAACCCAACGGGCCAATAAAGTCATCCAAGAAATCCAAAACATGTCCCTTAGGATCATAAACATGCTAAGCGCAATAGACACAGAAAACCAATGAACAATATCCAGTAAATGCAGCTTCCCCAAAAGAAAATATCTAGCCTATGTTGGAACATAAACATAGTAGAAAATTTAAACCTCTTCAGGAGTAGCTATCAGTGCCTCCTCTAATCTGACCTTTTCTGCCTCCAAAACTAACATCCAAATGGCTAGAGCTCTCAACTTCACATTAATGGCCACAAACTTGGCCTTCTTCTCATCAACATCAGAAGTTGTAGCCTCAACATTCCATGGCAGATCATGCACATGTCTTAGATAAAATGCCCTCTTGTTTGGCCAATTCTTAAGTAAGATTTGTAGTGTTTCAAAAATGAATCCAACGGTTTGCATCAATCTGGAATAGACAAAAATACTAGGTAATCAAGTTAGATAAAGTAGTGTTCCCTTGAGTGAACATAGATTAAAATCCTCCAGTAATTTCTTACGGAATCAGATTGTACTTCACTGCAAAGTTCTCAGCATAAAATGTCTCTAAATCCATGAGGGTGTGTAGTCAAAGTTACTGATAGATCAATCTTCTAGAAAATCTCACTGCCTTGACTATGATGTAAACTCTATTATATCACTCAGATGTTGGAACATAGTAAACTTCTACTTCTTTCCTCTCAACCAGATATTGAATAAAATGATGTCTTATATAGATGAGCTTTGTCCTAGATTAATGTTATTGATTCTTTGAGATGTCAATTGCAAATTTTTTGTCACATAACTTCGTTAGAAACCCTTCTTTAATTCCATAATCACTAAAAATTTTCTTCATCCATAATAATTGTGCACAACAACTTCCACTTGAAAAGAAACATCCACTTTTGGTGCTTTTGCGACCATCTGCATTACCACCCCAATCAAAATCACCATAACCAAGCAACATTTTCTGTTGGAACATAGGACCAACAGAAACACATAAGTACTGAAATTCGAGACTAAAACACATATTAAACACCAACTATACCGCATGCCCTTAGCTTCCAGCTGGGCCCAAAGTAACTCAGAACCAGAAATCCATAATTCCTCAACATCCAGGAATAAGCATGTTGGAACATCAACTCAAAGGAGCCAATAAAGTCGTCAAATAAATCCAAAACATCTCCCCTTGGGACCATAACAGTATCCAGTAAATGCTGCTCCCCCCGAAGCAAATATCTGGCATATGCTGGAACATAGCCATAGAAGAACCCTTAAACCTCTTCAGGAGCAACTATCAGTGCCTCATCTAATCTGGCCTTTTTTGCCTCCAAAGCTATTATCTAAATGGCTAGAGTTCTCAACTTTAAATTAATGGCCACAAACATTTCCTTCCACTACTGGGAGAACCCTCCCCCCATAGGCACCGGTATTTTAACCCCATAGGCATTAGTGTTTTGAGAATTTTTATATCGGTGCCTAAGTGACCAGGTGCAAAAAGTGTAGTGTATAGGAACCAGTAAGTGGTAACAGTGCTAGAATCTATTCCAGCACCAGTACATTTACCGGTGCCAATGCATTGAGTACCGGTGCTAGTAAATATATGATCAATAAAAAAAATCTGGCCAGTGAGAATAAACTCATCAGCAGGAATGTGAAACCCAGAACAAACAAAACACAAAAAAAAATAAGCTCGAGTAAGAAATTGAAAAATTCATACCACAACCCAGAACTTTAGTACATATAATTTAAATACATAACACCTCTCAATTCATGAAACAATCTATACCTAAACATAGATTAACAACATCAATAATCCTAAAAAATAGAACCTACTTTCCAGAAACCTAGATTGGTGTGTATAACTATGCTTCAACAATGTACTTAACATTAACTATGTGTTAATGTTAAATGCACCATGTTAAACACTAACACACCATGTTTCAATGGTGCTTATAAACTGCAAAATCTCCACGATTTAAATTTTAGATTTACGCAAATGTTACGACACCATCCATTAATTTTTTGCACATATGATTTGTCGAAGTAATGTCAAAATTATGCAGCGTTAAGCACCGGGGAAACTTAGTGTGTATAACTATGTTTTAACTCTGTATTTAACACTAACTATGTATTAATGTCAAACACGCCATGTTAAATACTAACACACCATGTTTCAATGGTGCTTATAAACTGCAAAATCTCCACAATTTAAATTTTATATTTATGCAAATGTTACGGCACCTTCCATTAAGTTTGTGCAGATATAATTTGTCAAAGTAAACTATTTAAAATGTCAAAATTATGCAGCGTTTAAGCACCGAGGAAACTTAGTGTGTATAATTATGTTTTAACTATGTATTTAAGACTAACTATGTGTTAATGTTAAACACATCATGTTAAACACATCATGTTAAACAATAACACACCATGTTTCAATGGTGCTTATAAACTGTAAAATCTTCACAATTTAAATTTCAGATTTCTGCAAATGTTACTACACCTTCCATTAAGTTTGTGCACATATGATTTTTCAAAGTAAACTATTTCAAATTTTTGCAGTGTTTAAGCACCAAGGAAACTTAGTGTGTAAAACTATGTTTTAACTACGTATTTAACACTAAATATGTGTTAATGTGAAACAAACCATGTTAACATACCATGTTTCAACGGTGCTTATAAACTGCAAAATCTCAACAGTTTAAATCTCATATTTATGCAAATGTTACAGCACCTTCCATTTACTTTGTCGGAAAAAAACAATTTTAAATGTCGAAGAGATGCAACACTTGAGCACACTGAGCGGGGCATGGTGTGTATACATATGTTTTAACAATGTATTTAACATCAACATTGTTTAACATTAAACACACAAGTGCCTCCTTAGTGTGCATACACTACAAAATCTCCACATTTAAAGTTGTGGAGTGCTATAAAATTTGTAGCACCATTTTCATAATGGAAGAAGTATTACTAAGTTAGAGGGCACTAAGTGAATAGAAAGCAACCCATGTAGGGCCCTTAAACTAATTCTTTCACCGTTAAACAATTGAAATAGAAAATCATTTAAAATGTCGAATTGAAGCATCTTTTGAGCACCAAGAAAACTTGGTGTGTGTAACTATCCTTTAACATTGTACTTAACATCAACAATTATTTAATGTTAAACACACAATGTTATACAGTTACAGAGTTCTATACATGTTATAAGCATGACACAGTTACATGGCCATACATTAATCGAAGGCAACATATGCAGTACCCTTTAACTAAGTAATGCTTATTAATGTAAAATGTTGAAATGAAGCAGTTTCTCCAGGTCACAAAAGCAAGGAGTTTTTAAATAAACCATTTCAAATACTCCGAGCTTCGGTGGCCCTAGTAGAATGCAGTATCACAACAGTTTAAACATCGACTATAACTAATTAAATCAAAAGGTACAAATGTTACAACACTTTTTATAAAGGAAGAAGCAATACATAGTCATAGGGCAATACATAGGCAACCAATGCAGTTCCATATAACTAATGCTTATTCATTTAAATTGTCGAAATGAAGCAGCTTTATAGGACTAGGGAAACATGGAGTGTTTATGTAGACAAACCAGGTCAAACACTCCAGACTTCCTCGGCGTTGTTAGGCCGCAGTATCTCAGTATTTTAAACTTCAACTAGAAATTATCAAATCAAATGCAGAACAAAAATTAATCTTAAAAAAACCTTAATCTAGTTCAAACACAGTTACATAGAAAATCACAGTTTTATATGTACCACAGGGTACAAATTATACAATTTAAAATCACATAGTACCCATGTACAATTTAAAATCACATAGTACCAATGTACAATTTAAAATCTAATTATCACAAACCCCTAAACATGACACAATCATCTATATATCAAAAGTACAAGATGTTAACGAGTAACTGCCCTCCATCAGCGGTTGCGCTAGGTCATCAGCCTTGGCAGCGGTAACGTCCTCGGCCTTGGCAGCTGTGATGTCTTCGGCCTTGACTGTTATTTTCTTCAATTGTGGTCCACTCATCTTCCTCTTCGTAGAGGCCTTCTTTTTTGTTGCCGGAATCTACAATAGCAACAAAATAATGCCAACAAATGGCATAACATTATAGCGAGTTCGTAATCAACTATGAGTATAATGAACTTACACAATTTGCATAAAAAATACAATAACATGTTGGTAAACCCAAAAAGTTTACATGGGCTACCAAACACAGTCGTTAACCATGTAAAAGCAAGGACCCAATACTGGTGCAACCAAATTCAAGAACTACACATATGTTGGTCAAACACGTGAATGAATCTTATTCCATCATATAATAAAACCACCTATATAGATTCCCTAGTTACCATATTAAATAACACAAGAATATCCTCATATGCAAACCATTTCAACTCAATCTCATCTCTAAGAAAACAATCAACAACATTTAATGATGTATTGTATTGGGAAACAATTAGGTACAAAAGATTAAATTTCATTCTATGAGGTACTTCATCGAACACATTGCATTCATAGTAATTTTAGTAAATTCTAACAAGAAAATAATAGGGAAACAAAAGTTTCTCTCCATCAGAATTCCATACATATCTTTGAAGGACAATAAGATATGAGGGTTCTTCAATGTGCAATCATCAGAGCTTTGCTTTGATGTTCCAACGAGCTTAGCGGCGGTGATGCCGTCAGCCTTGGCGCCAAGGTGTCAGGAAATGGATTAGAGCAGATGAAGAGGTGGGGAAATGGGCGGCGGAGATAAGAAGGTGGGGAAATGAGCGGCAGTTTCAGAGAAGTGTGGGAGAGATGAAGAGGGCTTCAGGGTGGGAAAGAAAGGGTATTAGGGTTTTTATAGGTAGCAAAAAAAATTTAACGGTTCATATTTAATGAAGGAGAAATATAAATGGTTCATATCTAGTAGTATCGGTAATGAATGCACAATACGGGTGCCTATTGTATTAAACGTAGTTGCTCCGGGCTGCTTTGAATGGATTTTTTTTCATAGTTTTTAGAACCCGAAAGCAAAGCGGAATGAAAATTTTCTAAGTACCAAGTAACGGCAAGGAAACTGGTGCTAAAATAAACCCAAGTGGTGCTAATATACATTAACACAGCCGCCTGAGGCTGCTTTTAAATTTTTTTAGAAACGGTGAGGAAAGGAGAAAAAGGTTTTCTATGTACTAAGCACCGGTACCAAAACCAGTGCTACAATCATTCGAACCGGTGGTAATACATGTTAACGCGGCTGCCTGAACAAATATTTAAGTTTGTAGCTCCAGTATCTTTCATACTGGTATCTTTCATACGGGTGCTAGTTTAAAACTTTCTAAAATTCATAATTTCACCCCACACTTTTTATCCACTAACCAGTTTCATTGTATAGTTTTTTTTTGGTTTTTGTATTTAAGTAATTGGACTGATAAGTAATCAATTGTACAGTTTGTCCTTCCCATATACAGAAATTGTGTATGTCGGGTCCCCAGAATGGATCCGTATGTAACTTTACTAAAATTGAACTATTGCCCAAAATTGTGTTACACCGTCGTTTTTTAATCAAGTTTATTTCATATTTGGTATAATTGGGTTAAGTGAAGTTTAGAAATAGAAAAGTAACTTTTAGAGAAAATTTATAAAGCGCTAGTACATGTGTTATAGTATTTTACTATAGATGACTAAGAAGTTAGAAAGTTCTAAAAGGGAGGATTATTGGTAATGTTTTCTCATGAAATGTTAATAAATTTTTTGATTAAGTCTTGGCATATACTTTACGGATTCAAAATGTAGCACTTCATTCGAGCATATTTTAGTTTGGACGTCCGAGTGAATGTTTTGCTTTTTGTACTTAGGTCTCTCCAAGAATCTTAAAATTGTTGAAAACAAAAATTGGAATTCTATATTGAAAATTTATAATTAAGTTTCACAACTATGCGATTTGGACAAAACTGGATAGATGGAACATCCCCGAAATTGAAAATAGAAATCTTGCACAGCAAAATGCTGAAATTGCACTATTGCCCAAATTTTAGTTATGTAGTTATAATACCAGCTCCGTTACCGGTGCTACAACGAAAAATCATACCGGTGCTAAACGTTGTCTTACTTTTTGCGTGATTTTTTCCATATAACAGATTATATGCACCGGTATGTGCATTACCAGTGCTCGAAGTTTTAGATACCGGTGCTATAAGTAAAAAAGGCACCGGTACTTCTTTGTTCAGCTGTTTATACCGGTGCTAATTATATTTTAAGCACCGGTTCAACTATGTACCTATTTTCTAGTAGTGTTCTTCTCATCAACATCAGAATTTGTAGCATTAGGATTCCATAGCAGATCATGCACATGTCTTAGATAAATTGCCCTCTTGTTTGGCCAATTCTTGAGTGAGAGTTGTAGTGTTTCAAAAGGGAATCCAACAATTTACATCAATCTGGAATAGACTAAAATACAAGGTGGTCAAGCTAGATGAAGTAGCGTTCCCTTGAGTGGTCACATAGATTGAAATCCTCCAGTAGTTTCTTACAGAATTTGATTGTCTTTCACTGTAAAGTTCTCAGCATAAACATTCTCTAAATCCTTGAGGGTGAGTAGTCAAAGTCATTGATTGATCAGTCTTCTAGAAAATCTCACTGCCTTGCCTCAAATGTAAACTCTGTTGTATCACTCAGATGTTGGAACATAGTCAACTTCCACTTCTTTCCTCTAAACCAGATCTTGAATAAAATGATATCTTATATCAATGAGCTTTGTCCAAGAATGATGTCCTGGATTCTTTGAAATGTCAATAGCACTTTTGCTGTCACATAACTTCGTTAGAAGCCCACCTTTAACTGGTATTCGCACCAGTTGCCAGGTTAGAATCTATTTTCATTCTCCTTGCTATAGCTTGCACAATGATATTTACTCTGTATCAAATAGTTTTCAAGAGTGCTCTCCTAAATGGTGTGGTTAATGAGGAAGTATATCATCGACTTAAGAAGGTTTTGTATGGATCAAAACAAGCACCAAGGGCGTGGTATAAGTAACTCACTATCTTTACTATTCAAAAACCTTATCGCCGAGGGGGAATAGATTGCATCTTGCTTGTTTAGGATATTGTCTTTGGGTCTACTTCATAGTCCTTGAAGCTTAAAGCACTAACCCTCTGTATAACCTTGATAGGTACAGTAACCACACATTAAATCTTTTCGTAGGCATGTTTTGACCATTTTTCTCCTCATAAATTGAAATTCTGTTTTGAATACCTCAATACTGGTGAATGGTTTTTCGTAGCCTATTCCTTGTCGATTTCCAAAACTCTGACCCATGGTGAGAATGTCATCCAATTTTGGTTTTCCAAAATTCAATCTTTTAATAGTCGTCTAAGCAACTTCAGCCCTCTTTGTCTTCGAACTCAGATTTAATTCCAACAACTCAATTTCCTTTCGGAGTCCTTCCACTAGGGATGTCATCTCTATTCCTTCTTCAGCTAAAAGGTTTTTCTCCCTCTTTGAGAGTTTGTTAGCATCAGCAACGTTCACCCACATTTTATACGTCTTTTCATATGAAGTATAGACATCCTCATCACACAATCGCGTCTTCGTCATCACTCGAGGAGTATTCTTCACATACCTTCTCCGTGTTGGAACATTGAACTTCAGCAACCTGAACCATGCTGGAATGTCGATCCACATCTTCTTGTCCGATGTTGGAACATTCAGTAAAAAAATTGGAATCTCCATAAAGTTTTTCTCCAAAAGCCACATAATTACTGGTCAGTTCCTCTTCATCATCTTCACACCATGGATTAACATATGATTTTCCTTGCTTCCTCTGAGTGTTGGCATATTCAGCCTGGATATGTCCACACCTTCCACATTCTCTGCATTGTATCCTTCATGAATGCCTCAATTTTCCATTTTGATTTCTTAAGGATTACTGAGTGGTTTTTTTCCATCCTTGGTTCATGATTATTGCCAAAGTTTTGAAACAGTGATATGTTCCCATTAAACCTTTCCATATAATTATTACTTACCCCTTTCTTCTGCATCCTTGAGAAATTCTTTGTGATAAAAGCAAGGACTTCATTTACATCACCGCTATTCTTTTCATAATTGTTTCATGATGAAAAATTTTTGAATGCCAACTCCTTCATTGGATGTTCCAACGTCATTTCATAGGTTTGTAGTGATCCCATCAACTCATCCAAAGTCATTGTGGCCACGTTCCTTCCTTCTTCTATTACTGCTACTTTAATGGAAAATCTTTGGGGAAGTGATCTCAGGATCTTCTTCACTAGCTTAGACTCTTTGATGCACCATAGTTGTGATGTCTCTGAGTCTTCCATTGAATACTACAATAGTCTCATCTTCTTCCATTTTCTACTCTTCAAATTTTGTGGCCAGCATTTGTAGCTTTGACTCACGTACACGACTTGTCCCCTCATGTACGGTTTGTAGGATATCCCATGCTTTCTTTTCTTGATGACACGCATAGATGCGTTTGAACTGATCTTCATTTACTACAGAAAAGATGGCATTTAATGCTCTGGAGTTTGCCAAACCACCCATTTTTTCAACTAATGTTCACGACTCTTTAGACTTAGCTAATGGCTCTTTAGAACTAGATTCTCCTTTTTCAGAACTTCCCATAACTGGGGATTTCCATTCCGTTTCAACATAGTGCCAAGCCAATTTATCCAGTGAATTTATGAATGCCCGCATGCAAGCCTTCCAGTAGCTGTAATTCATTCCTTCCAGCAGTGGTGGCTGAGACACTGAAGCTCCTTCTCTAGTCGCCATTGGTAAAAGTGGATCAAACTTTCCTTGTCAAAACCAAGGTAAAACAAGTGACTTTGCTATGATACCAGTTGAAATTTAGTTTTACCTAATTAATTCAATAATTACTACCGTGTTCCAACATAGCCAATCTAACTAAATATGCAATAAAGTAAACCATGAACACACGAGACTTTGTACGCAGTTCGGTGAAATCCACCTACATCTATGAGACCTAGCCCAGTTCAGAATAAATCCACTAATCAGAAAGATATAGTACAATGCACACCATACAACTATACATATCTCTTCTAATTACAACGTGTGGATTTGCTAGCTCCTGTAGCTACCAATCTGCCTTGATCAAACTCCCTCTGACCTCGAAACTCGTCGATGATGGATCTCCTCCTGTCAAGAAATTAAGGTATACGATTCTGAACTTGATCAACGGTTTAAGTTCATGTTGGAACATAGACGAGTAGATCTGTAGTACCTCTAGAAAGATATAAAAATCTGGATGCAGATTTTTCTTCAATTAAATCGTGAGTGCACAACCATGATGTCCATCAATATATATACCATGAGCAGATTGGAATTCTCCACATTTGTCTTCACGAGATTCTGTTTCCAAATCTGCTTCTGAAGCATATCCAAATCCTTTTTTTATATCCAAATCCCTTAAATAAAGGAATTTTCATCATCTCAATTATCCCATAATATTCCATAAATCAAATTCTATAATTATATAGATTTTCCATAAATCCATTATGCGTCAATCACACGCATAATCATATATTGCGAAATTTCCAAACTTCCATAATATCCACGCAATATTCTTCATACAGATAGCACTTATAAATATCAGTTTTCCATATGTTCTAACATGGAAAGTTTTGTGCGTGTGATGTTTTGTGCAAATGTAATTCCTTCTCCACATAATATTCAAATTACAATCAAATTACTTGAAGACAGGAATTACCAAATCTAATCTCTTTAAGTAAGGAATTTAATTATCTCATCCAAATCCTAACCATAACTGAATATTTCAATTCCATAACATTAATTCAATCCCACAAATATAGGAATTGATATATTCTCTGAATCAAATACAACTGGAAAAGATATATCATTCCATCTTCAACCATTCCTATATCACTTAAACTTAAATTCCTTCTTTGTGTTACAACCCAATAATACCATATTTGCATAATTTCCACAAATTGCCAACTAGATAAATATGGACTTTACAACTTATTTTTCAAAAAACAAAAAACCAAGCCAAGAAGATCTTAGAGATCCAAACAGAGGATGGGCAATAGCTAATAGATTAGAAACGAATTTAGGATGAATTTCTTGGCCGATTAAAGCAGATATAACAGATACAAGATATTTGTCCTCATATGCCTGATTACAACTGCTCAAAAGAAGAGTTGATCAATTTCATTCCTTTCGGGCTAAGCTAGGAAGATATAGCTACTACTATTAGAGTAAAACATATTTCTGATTAGATTATAATTGATTCTAGATACGCCATGTTGACTGAGCTAGAGTTTTACTCATATTCTATCATCTTATTGTACTCTATATATTCTTGTCAGCAATACAATATTACTTACGCAAAATACATCTTCTCATGGTATCAGAGCAGTGTTCTGATTTACCTTCTAAAACCTAAAATTTTTTCGGCCGCTGCTTCTCCTCCCTCTTCCTCTAGCGGCCGAACTCGTTCTTCCGTTCTCATCATGGCCAGTGAAAAATTATCGTTTAATACCCTTCTCCAGATGCTACAAATTAATCTCAATAAGGCCAATTTTCTTCTCTGAAAATGCTAGATTGAATACGTTCTTCGCCCTCATAGGCTTTTCGGATATCTCGATGGGTCGATTCCACACCCTCATCTTCCCACTCTGCCGACAGTTAATTCAACGACTTCTTCCTTTGCCACCGCCCTTCGTACTCCTCCCCCTAATCGTACGGCTGCTCAGGCGGCTTACAATATGGCCAAGGATGCTTATGATCTTTGGATGGATGAAGATCAGAGGGTTAGTAGCCTACTGTTCTCCTCTCTTTCTCCTGAGGCCCTCTCCGAAATTCCAGCATCGTGTGTGACTGCCAAGGATAGCTGGGACCATTTTTACGCCACTTTTCAGACCAGCAGCACTTCCACCATTCTTCGTCTTCGAGCTGATGCCCATGTTATACGTAGGAGTAGTACTGTTCATGAACTTCACTTACAATTTAAAGACATTTTTGAGCAGTTATCCCTTATGGGTTCACCTGTTTCTAATGATGATCTTCATCTGGTTTTTAACTGCTCTCGGGTCTGAGTTCAAGGATTTTTCTGCTCCTCTAATTAATTCTCCCCCTACCTCACTTTATGCTGATGTTTTATCTCGCGCCAAGAATTATGAGGAATTTTTTTAAAATGTTCAAGGAAATTCGATACATGCTTCTGGTCCGGTGGCATTCTCTGCAGGTGAATAGTCTTCTGTCGGGCGTTCTTGAGATTATGCAAAAGCCTGGGTGGCAGCGCATGGGATTTTTGTGCCCCTCGAGGTGGTCGTTATGGTGGTCGCAGAGGCAGTCATGTTGGTGCTGGTCCTGGTCAGTTCACGGCTGGTGCCAGTTCTGGACACGCCGTCCCCATTGTACCGTGTGTTGTCGTCCGGGCCATTATGCAGCTACCTGTTATAAGATGTTAGCACAGACTTATCATTCTGATCCCTTGCACTTGGCTGACAATTTTCAAGCTTCGGTACAGATAGAGCCACACTCTCGCGCATCCGACTGGTACGTTGATTCTGGTGCCACCAGTCATATGGCATTTTCTTCGTCTAGACTTGATAGTGTCGAACCTTACTCTGGTAATTCCTATGTTTCTGTTGGTAATGGTGCCTCTATTCTAATTTCTCATATTGGTGATTCTTGGATTTTTTATTCTTTGACACTGTCTGATGTTCTGGTTGTACCTGCCATCACTAAGAATATACTGTCCACTAGTAAACTGACCAGGGATTTAAATGTCTTTGTTACGTTTGATGATAACAACTTTGTGATTCGGAACAAAGTTTCCAAGGAAGTCGTGGGCAAGGGCCACAGTGAAGACGGCTTGTACATTTTGGATAAGGGTGGCGCAATACTCATTTTCTTCTTGCAGTAGAATACTGGACGGGCATCTTTTGAGCTTTGTCATGCTCGGCTAGGGCATGTTCCAGCCTCTATCATCTCTAGTTTACAAAAGTCTGGTCTCTTGTCTATTTCTTCTTTATTATCCAAACCGTATACTTACGCTCCATGTGTTATAGCAAAGGGGCAGCGGTTAGCTTTTGTTGAGACTAATAAGCGTGTTGCGTACATCCTAGATTTGATTCATTGTGATTTGTGGGGGCCTTCCCCAGTTTTGTCTTCAAATGGTTTTTCTTATTATGCCTTGTTTGTGGATGATTATTCTCGCTTTACATGGTTTTTTTCCCTTGCGTCGAAAATCCTAGTTTTTCGACACTTGCAGTTTGAGGCCTTAGTTGAGAATCAATTTACATCCAAAATTAATGCTTTTCAGAGCGACAGTGGCACTGAGTTCTTAAATACACACTTACGCTCCCATTTTACCTCTAAAGGCATTCATCATCAAGTCTCGTGTCCTTACACCCTGCAGCAAAATGGTCGGGCTGAGCATAAACACAGACATGTTGCCGAAATGGGATATACTATGCTCTTTCATTCCCATCTGCCCCTGTCAAGATGGGATGATGTCTTTGCTACTGCAGTTTACACCATAAATTGGTTTCCAACTCCAGTATTACAAGGGACTTCTCCGTATGGACTTCTTTATCATCATGATCCGACTTACTCAAACTTTCATTCCTTTAGTTGTCGAGTATTTCCTTACGTTCGTCCTATGGCCCCTCACAAGTTATCTCCATGAAGCATTCCATGTGTTTTCATCGGTTACATCTATCATTATAAGGGCTTTCGTTTCCTTGATCCTGCCACTGGCAAGATTTTTGTCACTCGTCATACATGCTTCGATGAAGGCTGTTTTCATTTTGCCTCGTCTTCGACCTCGGCAACTGGATCTGCTCTCTCGAATTTGGACATTTTTGTTTTTCTGGACGCTGATGGAAACTCAGGTTTGCCCCTCTTGACCTCTAAACAGACGTCTCCTATGCCTGACTCTTTTTGCTCGACGGACTATGTTCCACTGACTGTTGACCTGTCCACCCCATCCCAGTCACCGGTGGCCAGTTCTCCTCCTTCTGCTGCATCATCTTCCGCCATCTCTGATATTCAGTCCTTGGTGCCCTCTCCAGTTCCTTCTTCTCCGGCTTCGTCTTCACAGCGTCGTGTTCATCACATGGCCACTCGATCTTCCACTGGGGCTGTTTGCCCCGAGACCATTCTGGTCTTGTGGCTTATGGCCTACTTGCTGCCCTTCTCGCTCAGTCCGAGCCCACAGATTATCATTCGGAATTGAAGGACCCGTCTTGGGTTACTGCGATGAATGAGGAGATTGCTGCCTTATAAGAACAGCATACTTGGGACCTTGTTCCACGTTCTTCTGGTGTCAACGTTGTTGGCTCCAAATGGGTTTACCGGCTGAAGTATCGTCCTGATGGTACGGTTGATCATCACAAAGCTCGCCTTGTTGCGAAAGGGTTCTCTCAGATTCCGGGGTTTGATTTTGATCATACCTTTAGTCCGGTTGTCAAGGCTTCCACTGTCTAAACCGTTCTTGCCATTGCCACTATGCGGTCTTGGCCTCTTCATCAGTTGGATGTCAAGAACACCTTCTTGAACGGTATTCTTGATACTCCGGTCTATATGGCACAACCAGTTGGTTACAAGGACTCTCTTCATCCTGATTATGCCTGCCGCTTGCGAAAGGCCATTTATGGCCTTAAGCAAGCACCTCGAGCCTGGTTCCAGCGGTTCAGCACCTATTTATCTCAACTCGGGTTTCGGTGTAGTTCTACCGACACTTCCCTATTTGTTCTCTCTTGAGGCTCGTCCTTGCTCTATCTCTTGGTCTATGTTGATGATATTATTCTCACAGGCAATGACTCTGAGCTTCTTCGAAATTTTATTGATCGGACACATCAGGAGTTTGCTATTAAGGATTTGGGTGCTCTCCATTACTTTCTTGGCTTAGAAGTATCACCCACGTCTTCGGGTCTGCTTCTCGGTCAAGCTAAGTACGCTCGAGATATTCTCACTCGTGCAGGTATGTCCGATGCGGTCCCGGTCTCTACCCCTTTTGTTCCTGGTTCGCAGTTACACAGATCCACCAGTCTGCCATTTTCGAATTCGACGTTATATCGACCTCTTATTGGTGCCCTCCAGTATCTGACAATTACTCGTCCTGATCTGGTATTTGTGGTCATCAACACAGTCGGTCAGTTTCTTCAGGATCCTCGTACTGACCATTATGCCATAGTCACTTGGATTCTTCGCTACGTCAGAGGCACTCTCCATTTTGGCCTCACTTTTCGCTCGGCCAATACTCCTGAGGTTTTGGGGTATTCGGATGCTGATCAGGCTCGTTGTCTTGAGACTCGCCGATCTACGTATGGATATGCAGTCTTTCTTGGTGGAAATCTTGATTCTTGGAGTTCTAAGAAGCAACCTACCATCTCTCGATCTAGTACTGAGTCTGAGTATCGAGCTCTTGCCAACACTGCCTCGGAGATGATCTGGTTGACTCATTTACTTCGCGACCTTCGTTTTTCGCTTTCGAGCTCTTCGTTGTCCGCTTTCGAGCTCTTCGTTGGTGTTATGTGACAACAGTAGTGCCATTTTCTTGGCTCAAAATCTGGTTGCTCATAAGCGGGCCAAGCATATTGATATCGACTATCATTTTGTTCGTGAGTTGATGGCATCTAGCAAGCTGCGTGTTGCACATGTCTTCACTGGTCTTCAAATTACTGACATCTTCACCAAAGGACTTTCTCGTCCCCTCTTTGAGTTCTTCCGGTCCAAGCTTTACGTTGCTGAACATCCGACGCTTCGCTTGAATGGGGATGTTAGTGTAAATCATATTTCTGATTAGATTATAATTGATTATAGATAAGTCATGTTGACTAAGCTAGAGTTCTACTCATATTCTATCACCTTATTGTACTCTATATATTCCTGTCAGCAATACAATATTACTTACGCAAAATACATCTTCTCACTCCAACATCCTTTCTTAGAAGCTGAACTCTGGGAGGCAATTAAAAATATGAAGGCCTGGTGCGTGCCAGGAAAGGATGTATTTCCTCCTGGCTTTAATCAAAAGCATTGGTCAACGGTGAAGGATCATTTGATGAAGTGCATCACTGGACATACGCAAACTAGAGAGAGCATCATTATAGCATATGAACTGATTGATTTCATTAGGAAGAAGAAATCAGGAAGGAAATCCTATGCTGCCATCAAACTTAACATGAACAAGGCTTATGATTGTATTTCCTGGTCCTTTATGCAATCAGGTTTAGAAAGGATGACCTTTCCTCATGATTGGATACACATGATAATTGTAATTCAGTTCCACCTAAAGTCTATACTTTTATGACAAGTTGTTTAACTGTTTGGTGTTAAAACACAAAGTAAAATACGCAGTGCACACACAACTTGTTTACGCAGTTTGGTGCAAATACACCTACGTCTGCGGGGCCTTGCCCAGATCAGAAACCATTCACTAGAAAGCAGTCTTTAGTACAAGAGGCTTAACTTAAATACTAATCCATTGCTAACCTATTGAGTGAATGTTGTGAGATTCCCTCACTACCGATCCTACGTCGTTGAACCCCCACGATCAACACGTCTTCCTGGATCTCCTCCTCCCGAGGAATTAAGGCTTCCTTGTTTCTGATCTTTACGGACTTGATTGATTGATTTTCCAAACCTCCAAAAACACTCCAGACAGACAGCTCCAAGAAAGTATCTCAATGTAGAGATGAATACTTGGTCACCCGTATTCGATGTCTCTTCTCTCTTTTATCCCGTCGTACTCCCTCCGTGCGTACAACTCTTTCCTTGTCTAACTCTACCAAGAATAGACTTCTAGACTAAGGAAATATCTAATTCTAATCTGGTATTTAAATGGACAATCCTTTATTAATAGGACTTGTACCATAAATAAACTACTTAATTAATTCCTAACTATTACAAGGAATATTTGTTTACCAGAATTAGATTGCCACGAAATCACACACTAATCTTCACAATATTCCGTTCTGATCGCATGATTATACTCCATAATTTGCTCCATAAATCGTGGCTAGAAACTTGCTGTCTGAAAAAACTGGATTGATATGGTGTTAAAACACCACATTACTAGTTCACACAATATGCCACAAATAAGTCCAACTCCCGAGGACTCTACAATCTCCCCCCTTGGCATATTTGTGAATTCATCAGTACTGATAACATAAACAACCAGATAACACAATTATCCAAACATCCAAACTGATTCAAAAATCAAACAAAATCCGAACAACTAATCAAAATCAGTCAAAATCAAAATCTCCAAGTTTCTCCCCCTGAATTCATTAATATGTCAAGAATGCCGTTTATTCCAAATTGTCATCAGAATCATCCGAACCACCATTAGCATCCTGCTCCTCTGAAGCTTCCTGCGTTGCTGCCGCCAACAATTCTTCTCGCTCCGCGTCCAATGCAGCCAACTCCCCCTGAATCTTTTCTACAGCAGCCTGATGTCGTTCAAGAAGTTCCTGACATACTACAACTCGTGCCTCAATAGCACTCAACCTCGCCGCACCAGCATCCGAGCAACCTTTTTCCGGAGGTGTCCAGGGTAAGTCCTTGATAATCCGACCACTCAATGTCCTGAGCGTCGGTCTTAAGGCTTGAGTAGAAATCCACTCATCAGTGTCCCTTGTAGCTGCTCCCCCTTTTTGCAGCACCATGGTGATAACACATGGATGTACCAATGCTTCCTTCCTGGTCTTGCGCGCACAATCCATAATATAATTAAACACCAGTCTACCCATATTGACCCTATGACGTGCTCCCAGACTATATAGGAGTGTAGCCATCTCTTTGGTGACACTTGTGTTATTGACTGAGGGAATCCAATTGTGTGCGGCTACCATATACAAGTAATAATACCTGGAAGTAAGGTTGGATGCAGTTATCTGCTGACGACCAGTCACAGGCCATGTACTTTCCACTCCACCAGTAAGCTCCACTGCCACCTCATTATAATTTTCTGGCATCTGGTGTTTGAACACCGATTGGTTATTCCTTGAAGTGCCACGCTTCAGACATTTATTTACTGCCTCTGGTGAGAACTCAACAACCTCCCCTCGCACATACACCCTATGAAACCAAGGGGATTCTTCGTCTTCACACTCCACTTTCAGATTTGAATAAAATTCCAGCACAATCTGCTTGTTATAATCACCGAAACATGTAGCAGCCTTAAACACTTTTAGATAGTGTAAATAATCTATGAATCCACAATCCCTGTATTTCTCGGAATCAGCTGGCCCTTCTGCCAGTATCTTTCTACCACAGATAAACTCCCATTTATCTCGGCTTCCCTCATCAAAAAATTCAGGGCTAATTGCTTCACTAGCCTCAGGTGCAGGTTGTGCACGAGACTCCAGTGTCTCAGCTGGTCTCTGCTGCCGGTCAGCACGTAACTTCTTCAGTTTCAACCCAATCGGCTCATCACTATCCTCACTTGTGTCCATATTCTTATCTCTGCACCGCTTAGATTTTCGAACACCTTTGGAAGATGAGGCCGCACTGCCCTTGGCCTTCTTTGACCTCTGAATAACAAGATTTCCTCCAGACTCTGGTGGTGTTTCAAAACCCACCTCAATGCCTTTCCTCTTTGATCCACGTGTCTGTCTGGTCTCTGGTGGTATTTCAATACCAACACCAGTTTTCTCTACCACATTCTCCTCCTGTGCTTAACTCACAGGATCCTGATCATCATTATCCGAGTTCACAACTGGTGTTTGAATACCAGAACCAGTCACTTCAGCACCTCCTAAACTTTCTCCAGCAATTTCCCCATCCTCTTCATTCTCAGAAGATGACTTCAAAAATTCTGGCAGAGTCTCACCCACAACAGATGCATATTCAGGTTCATTCATTATCGAAACTGTCTCAGCTTCATCAGCTCCCCCTGCATACCATGTCTCCTCTTCACTATCACTGATTTCCACCACTGGGATGGGCAATCGTCTTAGCAATTCTTGAATCAGGAACATAGAACCATTAAAGCACTTTATCTCTTTGCCACTTGCTCTAGCAAACTCAGTGGATTTAACCACTGTAACCCAGGGTTGCACAACAGCATCATCCCCTAAGCTCCTAATAACAGGCCTGAGCAGCGAGGCTATCCTCGTATAGATAGTAAAGTACTGACCTATTTCATCCCCCACTTTGTACTGTTCACCAAAATCTACTCCAACTAACGTGGCATGAAAATCACTAATTTCACAGATTTCTCCAATACCACCAGTTAACAGTTCCTTCAAATTAAATCCATTAACCTTTCCATGCAAATTCTTGAATTTCCGAAGGTCAACATAATCTCTGTTTTGAACCATCCATTCAAGGAACTCGAGAACAGAGCAAAAATAAACTCCATCATAAACGAAGGAATGATCAAACCTTGCCTTAGGTCGTCGACGATATACTCCACCCCACGTGGTCAGCCTCTGTTCTCGACCTCTACAAAGCTCACCCAAGTCTACATCGGAGTCGAGTTCTTCAATTCGCGGATTTTCAGGCACTCGCACAGTGACAAAATCTTGAACCAATTTCTGGAATGTGGGACTCACCATTGTCAAGGGGTTTTTTGTGTGGGTTACAAAATCTGAGGGTTTTGAGAAATTTCTGATTTCTGGTGAGGCACTCGCGCGAGTTCTGTTCTGGGAAGATGAACAGTTGGGAAGAACTTGAATTTGTGTGGGAATTACAAACCAGTCGCTTTCACGGTCCTTTTTCGAAAACCAAAAAGCCACCCTACTTTTTCTTCTTTCAGAATACCATCATGTGCACATTTAAGCCCATTATCATAACTTTCTGGCCCAAGGTTAGCCCGTCTGGTCTACTTCCCAAATAAGATATTTTTCCAGTAACCCTAGCCCTCGGTGTTTAAACACCGCTTCACATATTTTTGGTATTTTCGATTTTCCAATTTTTTTCGACTATAAAAAATAACAGAACAGTAAATAGTACAACAGAATAAACAAATCTGGGTACCTTACATTCGACACACACCCAAGTGCTGTCTGAGGCCTTCAAAAGTCTCACCATCCAGAGGCTTTGTAAAGATATCAGCAAGTTGTTCTGATGTTGGTACATAATGAACTGTGACTTCTCCTTTTTCGACCAAATCTCTAATAAAGTGATGTTGGATATCGATGTGTTTTGTCCTAGAGTGTTGCACAGGATTCTTGGAGATATCAGTGGCGCTTTTATTATCACATAAGACTGTCAAACTCACATCATTGAATCTATAGTCTCCCATCATCTGCTTCATCCATAATAGCTGCGCACAACAACTTCCTACAGCCAAATATTCTGCCTCAGCCGTAGACAATGATATAGAGTTCTGCTTTTTACTGTACCAGCTGACAAGATTTGAACCAGCAAAGAAGCATCTTCCAGTGGTACTTTTACGATCATCAGCATTCCCGGCCCAGTCAGAGTCACTAAAACCTACCAACTGCGAATCCTTGTTCCTAGAAAACCATACTCCATACTCCACTGTTCCACTTATATATCGAATGATTCTTTTCACAGCTAACATATGTGATTCCTTTGGATTAGCCTGGTAGCGGGCACAAATCCCAACACTCAAACAGATGTCTGGTCTACTTGCAGTTAAATATAACAGGCTGCCAATCATACTCCTGTATAATGTTTGATCAACACTTTGACCCTGATCATCTTTTGTAAGTTCATCGGTAGTAGCCATTGGAGTGCATACTGCCTTTGCACTTGCAAGTCCAAATCTCTTGATCAAGTTCTCTGCATATTTCTGTTGGTTAATGAAAAGCCCATTCTTTTCCCGAGTAACCTGCAACCCCAGAAAGTATGACAATTTTCCTACCATACTCATTTCGAACTCCTTATTCATTAAGTCAACAAACTCCTTCACCAAAACTGAAGAGGTGAATCCAAAGACAATGTCATCAACGTAAATCTGTGCAATTAGAATATTTGTCCCCTTATGCATCACAAACAGTGTACGGTCCACTCCCCCTCGACGATATCCCTTCTAAATCAGAAAGGTTGTCAGTCGCTCATACCATGCACGGGGTGCCTGCTTGAGTCCATACAATGCTTTGTTCAATCGATAAACATGGTCAGGAAAATGTGGGTCTTCAAATCCCTTAGGCTGCTCCACGTAAACTTCTTCCTTCACTAGACCATTCAGGAATGCGCTCTTGACATCCATCTGATGAAGAGTAAAGTCCAGAATGCATGATACGGCCAACATTAGTCGGATCGACTCTAATCTGGCCACGGGTGCAAAAGTTTCATCAAAATCAACCCCTTCTACTTGGGTGTACCCTTGAGCGACAAGTCGAGCTTTATTTCTTGTGACGTTACCATCTGCATCTGATTTGTTCTTAAAGATCCACTTGGTTCCGATCACATTTACATCAGCAGGCCGCGGGGTGAGATACCAAACATTGTTTCTTTCAAATTGTTGTAACTCTTCTTGCATCGCCAAAATCCAATACTCATCAAGCAAGGCTTCTTTGTAATTCTTGGGCTCAGTAAGAGAGATAAAACATGATAATCCTGCCAATTCTCTGTAATTTACCCGTGGCTGATCCCGTAACTGCATGTGTTTGGTTGAACTTTGTTCACATTCATGTGTTACTGTTTCCGGAGTTTCAACACCGGTTGACTGTGTTGGTGTTTCAACACCAGTAGGATTCACTGGATCGAGAGTATCACTTTCACCCATAGTTTCTTCTTCTGAATCATCAACAACCACATTAATAGACTCCATGACTGCTCCAGAGCGCTGGTTAAGAACTCGGAAAGCTCGGCTAGTAGGGGAATAGCCCAAGAATATACCGATATCACTTCTAGACTCGAATTTAGCTAAGGGCTCTCGGTCCTTCAGAATATAGCACTTACTCCCAAAGACATGAAAATACGACACATCTAGTTTCTTCCCTTTCTAGATCTCATATGGTGTCTTCTCAGTGAACGGACGCAGATATACTCTATTGATAGTGTAGCATGCTGTATGTACCGCCTCAGCCCAATATCTAGCTTGAATTTTTTTCTCGGCTAGCATTGATCGTGCCATTTCCTGCAGCGTCCGATTCTTCCTTTCTACTATACCATTTTGTTGAGGAGTTATGGGGGCAGAGAACTCGTGGTGTATACCAAGTGTCTCGCAGATGTCATGAAACTTAGAATTTTCGAATTCTTTTCCATGATCACTCCTGATACGTGCAATTCTTACTTGAGCGGTTCCTTTTTCTACATGTAGCCTGTGCACCAAGTTCTTGAAAACATCAGCAGCCTCTGACTTCTCTTTGAGAAATGATACCCATGTATATCTCGAGAAATCGTCTACACATACGAAAATATACTTCTTCCTAGCCACACTAGGGGTGTTGACCGGCCCCATTAAGTCCATATGCAGAAGCTCCAAAAGTCTTGACGTTGAAACATCATGTACGGCATGGTGTGGTATCCCAATTTGCTTTCCTTCTTTACACGACCCGCAAACAATCTCCTTGTTGTCACTGATTTCAGGAATACCTCTGACTGCATTCAGTCTAGAAATACGTGATAAGGATTTATAATTCATGTGCCACAGAGTACTGACTTCCTTCTTTGAACTCAAGCAGGTGACAACTTGATCTAGCAGATAACAATTATCCATTGATCTTGATCCAGTGAATACTCCAGTACCATGGTTTACTACACATTTCTCTTTGTCGAAAAACACTGTCATTTCATTGTCACATATATGGCTGATGCTCAACAGGTTTGCCTTCAGACCTTCCACTAGCAACACATCTTGAAACACTGGAAGCCCTTTGATGGCTAACTCACCCTTGCCGATTATTCTTCTACGTTTCCCATCACCAAATCTAACATGTCCACCAAATCCAGGTTTGAATTTTTGCAGAAATTCAGGAACTCCAGTCATGTGCCTTGAACACGCACTATCGAAATACCAAGAATTTCCTGTATGTGCCCCAAAACATACAAAACTTGAAAAACAAACATCTTGAGATTTTCGAACCCATACCTGTTTTACTGGTCGAGTGATGTGATGCAAACTTTGGTTGACACGTGTGTTCAGGAATCCGGTGGTGTATCCTCCAGTGTTGAAACGTTGCCTTGTATCATATCCTAACACAGTGTTGAATCTTCGATCTGCTGAATTAAAAGACAGTGTCCTAAGCAGCTTAAAACATCTATTTCTTACATGCCCTTGAGTTCCACAGTAGCCACATCGTCCAATCCTTTTGGTAGGGAAATTTCTCTCGATTATTCTTGGAGAAGCCGCACCGTGATCTACCTTGTTACTCCGTGAATTTACCGGTGAGGATCCTTCATAGCCAATTCAGTACTTGGTCGTCTGTCCCATTCTTAGACAATCTTCGAGCTTAGCTTTTCCTGTATTGAGTCGTCTAATAGATTGTTCTACTGCCTCTGCTCGTTGCACCATTTCAGCAAATTCCTTCTTGAATATTTCCAATTCGCCAATTGCCTTTTCCTTTTCAAGTTCCTTCATTTTAGCTTCTTCACTCAATCTCTTGTTTTCAGACTTGAGCACTTTGTTTTCATCCGCCACTTTTAACCACATCTTGTACATTTCCATGCTTTCCTTGCGAATGTCATCATCACTAATGCTCCTAGTCTCTTCATCTGAGCTATCACTCTCATCTTTATTCAGCCCACTGAGACCTTCCTCAAAAGAGTCTTTTAACTCCACCACTGTCACACCGAAAGCAACATGATTGGTATAATCCTCTCCATCCTTACTATCATCTCCTATGTCATCATCACTCCAGGTTGTAGTGTACGATTTCCCTTGCCTTTTAAGGGTATTGGCACACTCAGCTTGTATGTGCCCGAAACCTTCACACTCTCTACACTGGATTTTCCTGTTCGGGTTTGGATTTGTTGATTTAAACTTTAGTGTTTCAACACCAGTTACTTGGCCAAATCTTGGAGTGACACCAGTTCCTTGGCCAAATCTTGGAGTGGAGTTTGCGTTTGGATTTTTGTTCCCACTTGACTTCTCTTGTGGCTTCTTGCCCATCTTCTTCATAAATCTGGAGAAGTTCCTGGTTATGTTTGCGATGTCATCGGACTCTTCATTATCTGAATGGTCTTCTGACTTTCCAGAGGTTATGCTTGAAAAAGCCATCTCTTTCTTTCCTGCTTTTGTTTGCAACATTTCCATCTCATACGATTCCAGTGATCCCATAAGTTTATCAAGTGTCATCGTCCCTATCCTTCCATTTTCATTAATCGCTGTGACCTTCATGTTGAAACGTGGGGGTAATGCTCTCAACACCTTCCGGACAAGCTTTTGATCTTTATACTTTTTGCCGAATTGAAAAGCTTTGTTTGCAATATCTCGGACTCGTCCATTGAACTCAGAAATAGTCTCATCTTTGCGCATCTTTAGTTCTTCGAATTTTGAAGTGTAATGCTGCAGCTTTGATTCTCTGACGGAGCTTGTCCCCTCATGATAAGTTTGTAACACATCCCACGCTTCCTTAGCAGTTTCACAGTTTGAAATCATCTTAAAGTGATCTTCATCCACTACCGTAAAGATGGCATTCAATGCCTTTGAGTTGGACACGTGTGCTTTGTGCTCCTCGGTAGAGTATTTGGAAAATGGTTTAGCTGTCAGTGAGCTTAATCCTCCAGCTTCGTCACTTGTAGGTGAAGTGTATTGATTTATGACATAGTTCCAAGCTTGATCATCTAATGCTCCAATGAACACCTTCATACGTGCCTTCCAATAAGCATTATTTCCTTGTTCCAGCAATAGTGGTCGCGTGACTGAAGCCCCCTCCTTTGGTGCCATGGTGAAACCTGATCTTACTCTCCCTGTATAGGGGTTAGCAAGTGCCGTGCTCTGATACCAATTGTAATTCAATTCCACCTAAAGTCTATACTTTTATGACAAGTTGTTTAACTGTTTGGTGTTAAAACACAAAGTAAAATATGCATTGCACACACAACTTGTTTACGCAGTTCGGTGCAAATACACCTACGTCTGCGGGGCCTTGCCCAGATCAGAAACCATTCACTAGAAAGCAGTCTTTAGTACAAGAAGCTTAACTTAAATACTAATCCATTGCTAACCTATTGAGTGAATGTTGTGAGATCCCCTCACTACCGATCCTACGCCGTTGAACCCCCACGATTAACACGTCTTCCTGGATCTCCTCCTCCCGAGGAATTAAGGCTTCCTTGTTTCTGATCTTTACGGACTTGATTGATTGATTTTCCAAACCTCCAAAAACACTCTAGACAGACAGCTCCAAGAAAGTATCTCAACGTAGAGATGAATACTTGGTCACCCGTATTCGATGTCTCTTCTCTCTTTTATCCCGTCGTACTCCCTCCGTGCGTACAACTCTTTCCTTGTCTAACTCTACCAAGAATAGACTTCTAGACTAAGGAAATATCTAATTCTAATCTGGTATTTAAATGGCAAATCCTTTATTAATATGACTTGTACCATAAATAAACTACTTAATTAATTCCTAACTATTACAAGGAATATTTGTTTACCAGAATTATATTTCCACGAAATCACACACTGATCTTTACAATATTCTGTTCTGATCGCATGATTATACTCCATAATTTGCTCCATAAATCGTGGCTAGAAACTTGCTGTCTGGAAAAACTGGATTGATATGGTGTTAAAACACCACATTACTAGTTCACACAATATGCCACAAATAAGTCCAACTCCCGAGGACTCTACAATAATGCAATGTGTATCAACGGTATCCTACATGACAGTCTTAAATAGGTAACAATCAGAAAGCTTTTGGCCTCTAAAAGGACTAAGACAAGGCTATCTTCTCGCGCCTTACCTCTTCATCCTTTGCCAGCAAGCTTTTTCTTCATCACTTATCAAAGCAAAAATAATAACTCCAGGTTGGGTATTTAGATAAGTAAAAATGGGCCACAGAGTACACATCTTATGTATGCAGACGACAGCATAATTTTCATTGAGAACACACAGAATAATGTCAGAGGGCTTGCTTAAAGATTGAACTCCTACAAAAATGGTCAGGTCAGAGAGCTAGTTTTGACAAGTCCTCATTTTTCTTTAGTCCTAATATGCAATATTGGTGGAAAACCTAGGCATCATATGCGCTTAACATCCACAGACTAGGCCTCCCAGATAAATACCTTGGAATAAACATACTGAGTGCCAGGAAGAAGAATCTGATGTTCGAAGGCTTGATCACCAGTCTGAAGAGGAAAATGATCATGATGTGGAAGCAGAGTGGAGTTTCCCTCAATGGTAGAGTTGTTCTAGCCAAGTCGGCGTTGCAGTCGGTTGCATCTTTTGTGATGTCAGTGTACAAGCTTCCAAAGTCAGTTTTGGAAAGCTTGGACAAAGTAGTCAAATCTTTCATATGGAGTGGCTCAGCAGGAGATAGGAAAATTCACTGGAAGAACTGGGAAACTATGTGCAGACCAAAGCAGGAAGGAGGTTTGGAGTTAAGATCTTCTTTACATATGAATCAGGCTCTGCTGGCCAAACAAGCGTGGAAGTTTCTGCATGATAAAACCTCCTTAATGACACAGTTCTTTAAGGCCAAACATGGTATCAATAACTTGCTTGCCAAAAGCCCGAGAGGAGGATCTTCTTGGGGATGGAAGTCCTTGCATTGGGAATCAGAAATTCTCAAATGGAGAGTTAGAGACAGTTCAAATATCAACATCCAGGAGGAGCGGATCCCGAGGGCGTCAAACCCGCTATCAGCAGGGAAATCATGGGTTAACCAAGTAAACCTAAAAGTGTCCCATCTTCCTTCAACAGACAGGATGGTTCTGTGGCACAATGGATTATCACTGCTCCATCCAACAGGGAGATCGTCCTGTCCTTCTGTATGATTTGGGAAATATAGACGCATAGAAACACTGTGATTTGGGATGGCATACAGGTTAATCCCACGATCACGCCGATTGAGGTCTGGGAAGAGGCGAATAGGAAGCACTGCATATATTTAAATTCAAAGGAAGGTGACAACATATATGAATTCTCCCGATACAACACTCGCTGCTCGGAGGTGATTTCAAGTAAGGGAGGCTGCTTATTTAGGAATGGTGAACCCCTGCTCCCGCCTCACCCATTTCAAGTCTTTGTCACGGATGCGGCTTTTAATAGCTACAAAGGTATATCAGTTGGTGCATGGTGTGAAGTGCACCTAAACAGCGCATCACAACTCCAGAAACAGGATGAATCTTAGAGTGCATGATTTTGGTGTGGTCAAAATTCTCATGCTGGATGTAAATGGGGTAATTTTTTTTTTTGGAAGCAAAGGGTTGAGGACGCATTTCCATAATGCATCCTCTTGGGCCCTTTTTTTTTCCAGCTTTCTTCCCTTTTTTGTTTTCGGAAGTGGTCCATTTTTTTTTTGTTTTCAAATGCAATTAGGCCGGGCAATTTTTTCTTTCGGAAATGGTTATCAATTTTTTTATTGTTTCTAAAATCAATTAGAGGACTCGTTTTGGAAAAGATTTTATTTTTACCATCAATTAGAGGACTCGTTTATAAATTAAAATAATGCCTGATTTAGCATTATTTTATTTTTCCCGAAATGATTTTCGTAGCACTCGTTTTGTGGTCGACCCGGCGGTTTTTTTTTCTGAAAGTATTTGGAGGAATCATTTTTTTAACGAGCCCTCAAACCTGGCAACAATTTGATTTTCGACGGAAGAATTTAGAGAATTCATTATTTAAAACAGTTTACAAATCAGGCATTATCTAGCTCTTGGGGATATTATGCGGAGGACTCATTTTTGGAATGAGTCCTTGGAAGCCGCCTAATTTTATTTCTCCGAAAATTAATCATCAAAATGTTGGAAATTTGTGCAAATTTGCATGAATTTATTTCTCGGGAGCTCTTCGAACGAGTCCTGGAATGGGTATTCCGAAAATAGTTAGGATTTATTTAATTTTTTCCAAAATCAATTAGAGGACTCATGTGGCATTATTTTATTTTATTTTTCTAATGTGGCATTATTTTATTTTTTCCGAAATGATTTTTGTAGCACTCGTTTTTTAAACGACTCCTCGGAACAGGTGAATTGTTTTTTGAAATTATTTTTTTTTCTGGAAATTATTTAGAGGACTCTATTTTGAAACATAAATATAAACATATATATAAATATAAATATAAATATATAAATATAAATATATATATAAATAAAAAAAATATAAAAATATATACATATACGGATAAATATATAAGAAATATATATATACGGATATATATATATAAATATATACATAAATATAAATAAATAAATATATATATGAATAAATATATATATATATATAAATATATATAAATATGTACACACGTAAATGTGTGGATGTGCACACACGTAAATGTGTGGATGCACACACACGTAAATGTGTGGATGCGCACACACGTAAATGTGTGGATGTGCACACACGTAAATGTGTGGATGTACATATATATATATATATATAAATAAATAAATAAATATATATATATATATAAATAAAGACATATATAAATATAAATATATACATAAATATAAATATAAATATATACATATATATAAATAAAGATAAAGATATATATATATATAAACATATATATAAATATAAATGAAGATATACATATATATATATAAATATATACATATATATATAAATATAAAAATATATATAAATATAAATAAAGATATATATAAATATAAATATATACATATATAAATATAAATATAAATATAAATATACACATATATACAAATATAAAAATAAATATAAATATAAATATAAATATATACATATATATAAATATAAAAATAAAAATAAATATAAATATAAATATATATATATAAATATAAATATAAATATAAATATAAATAAGGATATATATATATAAATATAAACATATATAAATATATATATAAATATACATATATATATATAAATAAATATATATATATATAAATATAAATATAAACATATATATAAATATAAAAATAAATATAAATATAAACATAAATAGAGGACGCATTATGGTAATGCGTCCTCGCCACGTGGTGTGGCCCCAGTCGGCCACGTGGCATTACCTCAATTTGACCAACATTTATTAAAAAAAATTTAAAATGGAACGGAGGACGCATTATGGTAATGCGTCCTCGCCACGTGTCAACCAACCGTGCGTCGTTTGAAAATTTTGACCGAAATTTTTTTAAAAAAAACAAAAAATGTGAGGACGCATTTCCGTAATGCGTCCTCCACATGCAAATTCCGTTTGTGGCAACGGTAGCCACAAACAGGTCATTTTCTCATGAATCTTACAACATAAATTCAGCATCCTCCCCGCTACAGGCATAAATCACAGCAATCCTAAATTGCCGGGAATATAACATGCAAAAGGCAGGAATCACATTTGGATAGCCTCAGATTGCAGGACGGCGGTGGCAATGATAAATGAAAATCAGAAACCAAGTCTGGACGTGAAAGAAGTAGTCAAGGAAATTCATCATATCTGTCGGTCCTTAAGGTTTGTTAAGTTTCTCAATGTGGATAAATCTGAAGGTCAACTGGCCCATAATTTGGCCAAGTCTGTAATGAATCATATATAATTATTAATATAAGTTTTGTGTAGACAAAAAAAGAGAGATTGAATTATGCGTGGGTTTAGTTGATTATGTTTTTATGGGATTTTGGTGATCTGATTATTGCCAGTCACTAGGTTCTTTTCTTCTTCTTTTTTCAATGCAAGCTAAAGATAAACACTGGACAAAAAAAAATCACAAGACTCTCAATTCTCAACTCGGACGTTCTCGCTCTAGCACAAATGGTGAGCTTAATTTTTGTTTCCATGTTTCAGCATATCTTAAGGAATTTTGCTTATTCATCTTGTATACTTTTTCTTGAAGAATATTTTCTTCTTTTTTTGGTTTCAAGGCATGGTCTTTTGTTAATTATAGAATTAGAATGGTATTCTTACGATAATTGTAGATGTAATTGTATTCTATTACCTTTTCCTAGCTTGTATAGGTATCATGTACTACTATATAATGTATCATGAATTCATGAATACAAACACAGATTATTACCCTTATTTTCTACATGGTATCAGAGCCTAAAACCCTGAAACCTCAAAATAGAAAATTCCGCTGCCCTTGAGCTTCCGCTGTCGTTCGCTGATCAACGCACGCGCCGCCACTCACCGACGCGCCGCCGTGACACACGCCACCACTCGCCGCTCCATGCCACCCACCTCCGCTTGGACGCTGCCAGCGCCACTACTTCTGACCGATGCACGACCAAGCTCTCTTGATTTTCCATCATGTTTGGTCCTGAAAAAAAGACTAGTTTTGATACTCCTGAGGCTTCGAAACTTCAGGACATAAGAGGTTATGATGTGATTGCAGCTTTACTTCAGCAGCTACAGTTGCAATCTGGCCCTCAGACTACTTTACCGATTGGTCGTGTGTCGACTGATCCTTACTTTACTGGTTCTGGCGATGGTCCAGGTTTACAACTCATACCGACCACGCTGAAAGGTTAAGAAAATTACATTGAATGGTCCGATGCGATTTGTCGTGCATTCCTTGCCAAACACAAGATTGGGTTCATTGATGGATCCATTACCAAACCCCAGGATGATCATCCTGATGTTGCCGATTGGCCTGGGGTTAATGCTACTCTTGTCTGCTGGATCTTACAAACCCTGGATCCGGTGTTGAGATTTTCTACAAGTTCATTTGCCACAGTCAAGGATCTGTGGGATGACCTGAAGGCACGATTTATTCTCGCCGATGGTATGAAGCTTTTGCAGACACAAGAAGCCATTCAAAGTTGCAGGCAAAACGGTCAGCCCATCGACATTTACCTTGCCAAACTGAATAAGTTGTTTGCAGATTATCACTGCATGCGACCTCCCCTGGTTTGTACCTGTGAAGATTGCAAGGCATTATGCCAGTGCAATCTTGCTGCGAAAGTCTTCCAAGAGAGAGATAGGATTTGATCTACTAATTTATCTCTGGCCTCGACGAAGGTTTTCACACCCTGCGATCACACATCATGAGCATTGATCCAATGCCATTTGTCATGAAAGTGTATGCCCTTGTTGCTCAGGAGGAGAATCATAGAGCTATCATTCAAGCTCGTGAGCCTTCTTCTAACTCCATGGCATATGCTGCCCAATGTTCACCACCTGCAAGCTCTTCGCCAGTTGTTCTTTCTGCAGCCGACCGCAAGAATCTTGTTTGTACCCATTGTCATCGCAAGTGTCATGATAAAGATACCTGTTTCCAGATACATGGTGTCCCAGACTGGTTCAAGAAAAGCAAGAAATCGGCGCTACCTTCCAAGCCATCAGTCTCTGCCGTCGGTTCTGGAGGCGCCACCATTTGCCGGAGCTGCCACATCGCCCCCAAGCCTGGTGGCGGCGGCTTCCTCTTCCAGTGATGTCCCTGCCCATTCCGAGTTTGGCCCTGCTCTTTCTGATTACCAATGGAGCTCGACCATGCACTTGTTCAATCAGTTTAATTCTTTTACTGGTGATGAGTCTGGTAAGGCCACTTTACCATGGATACTTAATTCGAGAGCCTCATATCACATGACTGGTGACAAAGGTTCTCATACTGATCTTACTACTACTATTGATTCTGTGAATGTTGTTATGCCTAATGGCTCGGTATCATCAACTTCACAATATGGATCTCTTTGCTTTGGTGGTTTTATTCTGCCGCATGTTTTATAAATACCTACATTGCAATGCAACTTACTGTCATGCTCTAGATTGTTATCTACCCTGAACTGTCTAGCATTGTTTACGGAAAATTATTGCATTTTATAGACAATCAGTACGAGGAGAGTGATTGGCGTGGGTAAACAAAAAGGGGGGGGTGTTTTGGCTTCGTCTGCTGGATGCTCGTGTTCACCGTCCTATCCTGCAGTCTCTTCCTACAGTTGCTTCAGTGTCTTCTTCCGATTTATGGCATCAACGTTTTGGTCATCCTTCTTCCACGGTGTTGTCTTCTATTTCTTCTGGCATTAATAAACATTATGTACCTGCTCTATATGTTATAGAGCAAAACAGACAAGATATAGTTTTCAATTAAGTTCTACATATGCTACTGCATTGTTTCAATTAATTCATTGTGATGTTTGGGGACCTTATAGAACACCATCTTCTAGTGGTGCATTTTATTTTTTTTGACTATAGTAGATGATTATTCAAGAGTTGTTTGGTTTTATTTGTTAGTAGCTAAATCTGAAATAGCTTCTAGATTTTTAGAATTTAGTGCCTTAGTGAAGATCCAGTGGGGAAGAACCATTCAACGAGTTTGGACTGATAATGAGTTCGGGCTCCAAATTATTCATCGTTAAGGGTTTTTGGATGCTTGTGTTTTGCTACTCATGTTCCCAGATATCGTGACAAGTTTACCCCACGAAATCGGCGGTGTCTGTTTCTTGGTTACCCCGCCGGAAAGAAAGGCTATCCCTTTTTTTACTTGGAGTACCGAGCGATCTTTAACAGTCGAGATGTTGATTTCTTTGAAGACCAGTTCCCGTACTCTGCAACTCCGGCATCTGCTTTATCTGATAAACCTGGTGGCGCCACCACACCGCCGCTGGATTCGTCCTCCTTCTCACCGGAGCCGCACAGATTTTTGGCTCCACCTTCCGTTGTCGATCCACCGCCGCCGGTCGCCGTTGGCCTTCCACCATCCGCCAGTGTCTAGCTGCTACCGTCCGCTGTCCCATCGGTGAACGTCGACCAGTCAACGCCGGAGAACGCCGACCAGTCAGCACCGATCTTCACCGGCCAGTCAATGTCGGTTATTGCCTACCGGTTAATGCCAATAAAACAACACCGGTGAGTTATCTACTGCTCGAAGCCTGTACCCCCGTGCCGTCCACAGCCGGCCTACCATCACCATTCACTGTCGGCTTTTCTCCGCCAGTTGTTGCCGATGCTACACCCTCGGTCTCTACTTTACCAGCTTCTCTAGTACCGGATGGTTCAGCTACTAAGTTACCACCTTCAAGATAAAGTGTTAGATCTCGTCGTCCTCCATCGTACTTGGCAGATTACGACTGTGATGATCATGCTTGTGCTCTTACTTCTGAAGACTCCCCTCCCCCTTCGACTACATTCCCTCATGCGTCGTCACTTTTCTCAGGTGTTCTCTATCCTCTTACTGATTATGTAAATTGTGATAATTTTTCTAGTATGCATTCTATATTTTTAGGTGTTGTAACATCTAGTACAGATCCCACTACTTATTCCGAGGCTTCCCATCTTTATTATTGGCGGGATGCTATGGCTGAAGAAATTTTTGCACTGGAGCAAAATCAGACATGGACTTTGTCTTCTTTGCCTGTTTATAAGAAGGCAATTGGGTGCAAATGGGTATACCGTACAAAGTTTCGTTCAGATGGTACTATTGAATGTTATAAGGCACTTCGTGATTCTTGGTAATCGCCAAGTTGAAGTAATTGATTACACTGAGACTTTTGCTCTGGTTGCGAAGATGAGTTATGTTCGATTGTTTCTGTCAGTTGCAGTTATCCATGGTTGGGAACTATATCAGATGGATGTTCATAATGCCTTCCTGCATGGTGATTTGCATGAAGAAGTGTTCATGCGTCCTCCGCCTGACTACGTTGTTCTGCCTGGCCAAGTTTGTCGCCTTTAGAAATCTCTTTATGGTCTTCGTCAGGCTCCTGGAAATTGGTTTGCTAAACTGTCTCAGGCTTTATAGGCATTTGGCTTTTTTCAGAGTAAGGCCGATTACTCTTTATTTGTCTATTCCCGTGGATTTGTTTCTTTACATGTTCTGGTTTATGTGGATGATTTGGTTATTGTTGGTAGTTCTTCTTCGCTCATCTTCGAGATCAAGAAATACTTGGGTTCTAGTTTTCACATGAAGGACCTTGGTTTGCTTAAGTATTTTTTGGGCATAGAGATTGCTAGAAGACCAGAGGGGATGTTTCTCTCGCAAAGGAAATATGCTTTGGACATCTTATCTGATACAGGCTTATCTTCTTCTAAACCAATTGATTTTCCGATGAAGCAACAACATGATTTGGCACGTGTTGAAGGTCCAGCCTACCATGACCCAGAGCAGTATCGACGCTTGGTTGGGCGTCTGATATATTTGACTATCACTCGTCCTAAACTTAGTTATTCGGTTCATACTCTTGTGCAATTCATGAAGTCTCCTTATGTTCCTCACTGGCAAGCTGCGATTCGTGTGTTGCATTACATGAAGAGTCATCCTGGTCAAGGTTTATTTCTCTCTTCCCGTGGTTCTTTACAATTGATTGCTTATTGTGATTTTGATTGGGCTGCCTGCCCGATTACTAGGCGTTCTATATCTGGTTACTTTGTTATGGTCGGTGATTCTCCAGTTTCCTAGAAAACCAAAAACCAACCTACTGCTTCTCGGTTTTCTGCTGAAGCGGAGTATCGTGCTATGGCAGTTATCTGCTGTGAGTTGTTATGGCTTAAGTATTTACTGAAGTACTTAGGGGTTTTGCACTCCTCTCCTATGCAATTGTTTTGTGACAGACAATCCACTTTTCACATAGCGGCCAATCTGGTTTTTCATGAACGCACCAAGCACATTGAAGTTTATTGTCACTTTGTCCGGCATCTTGTTCAATCTGGTACACTAATTACTCAACATATCCGCACTACAGACCAGCCTGTAGATTTGTTCACTAAAGCGCTCGGACGTAACCAGTTCCATTCTTTACTTGTCAAGTTGGGCATTTCCGACCCCATGCTCCAACTTGAGGAGGAGTGTTAAGGAATTAGAATTTGAATTGTATTCTTACCATAATTGTAGATTTAATTGTATTCTATTACCTTTTCCTAGCTTGTATAGGTATCATGTACTACTATATAATGTATCCTGAATTCATGAATACAAACAGAGATTATTACCCTTATTTTCTACATCTTTTCAAGCCTCTTTTTCATCAAAAAAATCTATTTTACAGATTAATGTAATTTTTAGTTTTCTTATTCCCTAGAGTAGATAGCATTTTCTGATGCGCATAAAAGTATTAAATCATAGCCACACTGATATGCTAAGCCCCAAAAAGTGAAGCAAAAAAGAACTACAATTGTGTCACAAGAAAATAAGAGGTATATTATACGAGCTTAGCTCGATTTTGAAACTGGGCTCGGTTAAATTCTAGTTTGAGTCGAGTTTTAATTGATTTTTTTGTGAGTTTTTTGCGAACCACTCAGTTTGTCTACGTACCTAGGTGAACACGTACATTTAAATTTACTAGTAAATGAATTAAGGATAAAATATTTTCTGGATCAGACTCGATCCTGAGTGCAGTATAAATAAATGGATGTACTCTCTTCGTTCCCACTATTTTTACGGAGAGAGAAAGAAGAAGTTTTTTTACAAATCCATTATTATATGCTTTCTTGCTCATGTGCTAGTGGGGTACATTCATTTTATTTTTCTTTTCCATTTGATTTCACCTCATTTCAACATAAAAAAATGAATAAAAGTCGGCCAAAAAAGGAAATAAAAGGAGGAGTGCAAAAACAGTTGGGACTTCCCAAAAAGGAAAGAGTGTAACAATAGCTGGGACGGAGGGAGTACATGTCTAAATTATTATAATTCATTTTTTTCCTTTTTCTCTTTTAGGTTATTAAAGATGAATGCAAGTGCAATTCAAGAATTATGGAGTTTTTAGCTACATGACCCGATTTAATTGAATGTTGTTAAAATTAGTTTCTCTTAAGAATTTATTTTGTAGTCAAAGATCTTTAAAATTTTATGTGTCATGACTTAAACATTGGATATCCTTTATTTATTTATAGAAAATTGATGAATTACTTAATTTGTTATGTTCATTTTAGCAGATTATACAATAATCAATAAATACAATAAATATTGTAGAAATTTAATAAAAATGTGTATGTAAAACATAGTATTGTGTTGTAAATAGTTGTATTTATAACTAGAATAAGTGTTGTAAATAAAATGAAAGTGACAACCAAATAAACTTTTACAACAGACAATATTTTTGTAATAGATGGATTTTACATCTAAAGTAGCGACTTGTTGTAAATGTATCTTTTACAACGAGTGAGTAAGAGTTGTTGTAATGTCAATTACAACCATGCCTATTACAATTAGACACATACTTATTGTAAATGATTTACTACAACCAATTTCAAGTTTTTTACAACAAAACTTCCTCTCGCTATAGGGGGTATTTCTGGTAGTGTTTCCACGGATTATAAACTTTTTCACAAACAATTTGGATGTAATACTGTATTCTTTCTTATCTTTTTAATTTCTTTTATCACCTTAGAAATGGATAGGAAAATGTATACAAGTGTCAAAAGTTTAACTTTTGAGATAAGGTATTAAATTCCACTCTTAATTCCCAAAAAAACTTTTTACTACATAAGTCATACTATTACAATTAGTAAAGATTTATTAGTTTATGTGATTAGAATGTTTGTTGCTCGTTTCAAGAATTTTCTTTAGACCTTAATTTTTAGGGAAAAAGACCCATATGACCCTATGTTTTGCTTATATGTGCCATATCAGAAAGTGCTATTATAACCCTACGTTTTACATTAAAAGTGCCGATATAACCTTTTGGCACTATTTCAGTGTTGACAAGGTAGTTTCCGGCATTGACCAAATATAAAAAGACTAAACTACCCCTAGTCTTAAAAAATGTAATGACAAAAATATCCCTAAAATCTTCTTCTTCGTCTCCATAACCACTGCTGCTCCACCACTGCTACCCGTCGCCGCTCGCCTGGTTCACAGGCAGTAGCGACGACACAAAAGCCCAGCTCATCGCTAGTAGCGGCATTGTCGCCACCAGCCGCAGCTCAGCAAGCACGCCTTTAATGCCCCTGTAGTTTACTGCCTCACCAATGCGGCCATTGCTACTCGTTTCTCCTGTGCAGCCATCACCCACCTCCGAGTTGCCGTCCTCATGTTCTGTGCCAAATTCGATGTCAGTTCTTTCTTCTCATCATCCAATGGCTACTGGCTCTCGTAATGGTTCTCTCAGGTACAAAGATTTTTCCAACTATGATATTTCTAGTTTACCGAGTGTTTTATTTGCTAAAACCAAACCTCAAAGTCATCGCTCAGCTGTTAAGGATCATGAATGGGTTGCTGCTATGGATTCCGAGATGGAGGTTCTTCTCACTCAGCAAAAGTGGGATTTGGTTCCTCGTCCATCTAATGCAAATGTTGTTGGTTCAAAATGGGTATATCGTTTGAAGTATAAGGCTGATGACTCACTAGACAGGCATAGAACGAGGTTAGTTGCTCAGGATTTTTTGCAATTTCCTAGTTTTGATTATGATCATACTTTTAGTCCTACAGTGAAAGCCTATATTGTTCATGTTGTATTGTCTTTGGTTGTCACTCACAATTGGACCTTACAACAGCTCGATGTTAAGAATGCATTTAAAAATTGCGTTCTTGACTCTCCAGTTTATATGGAGCAGTCTACTAGATACAAAGATCTCATGTGTCCGAATTTTGTTTGTCGTCTACAAAAGGCTATTTATAGTTTGAAGCAAGCTCCTCGTGCCTAGTTTCAATGTTTTAGCTCATTTTTATTGGCCTGGGTTTTGTATGAAGTTCCTCTGATACATCTTTGTTTGTATTTTCACAGGGTGCCTCTCTGCTCTACTTGTTGGTTTTTGTTGATGACATTATTCTTACTAGGAATGATGGTCGTCTCATTAGAAAGTTTATTGATTGGGTTAATCAGCAATTCAAGATTACCAATCTTGGCATTTTGTAGTATTTGTAAGGTTTGGAGGTTGTTTGACTTCCGACGACTTATTCCTTGGTCAGGCCAGATACGCCAAGGACATTTTATTACGCATTGGAATGCGGGATTCAGTGCATGTTGCCATTCCTTTTGTTAGCTCTTCCAGAAAGCCGTTCGGAAATCCCACACTTCATCAATTTTGGTTCGTGCACTTTAGTATCTGTCGATTACACGTCCCGATTGATCTTATGTTGTGAACATAGTCAGTTAGTACATGCAGGCTACTACTGATGACCATTTCCAAGTTGCTACTCGAATTTTTCTCTGTGTACCTGGTAGTCTCCATTATGGTCTTTAGTTTCGCGCAAATTCTTCTGCTTTACCAGTTCTGGGTTATTTTGATGCTAATTGCGCTCATTGCATTTACTCGTAGGTCTACATACGGTTATGTCATTTCCCTTTTAAGATTATTTTTTAAGATGACACTCTTTCTTTTTTAAGATGATTTTTTTATTGATGTCTTCATCTTTTGAAAAATTTTAGATTGTTTTTATCCACTCGATTTATATTTATTCTTTCAATTTAACCATCATCACTCATTCCATTTTCTAAAAATTTTATTTCCATTTAAAAGAAGATAGTATATTTATAAAACTCATTTTACTTTTTCTTTACAAAATTGCCAATAGTCATTTAGAAAGAGGATGTTATTAAAAAACCCGGTGGGAGTAGTAGTATATAATCTGTAAAGTCAAGAGATTTGCATTGAATATTTAATTGGCAGTTTTTGTGAACATATTTAGAAACGAAGAAATTTCCATGTTGGAACATGCGAAAATAGCATATTTATGCCAAGGATTTTTATAGAAAAAGAAAGAATATATGGTATTTGTGAGTTATGGAAATCTGTATATTCTGCTATATATCAGGCATATGGAAGCATAGTTAATTTATGGAAAATCCCTACAAATATGGAGATGAGATTTGCAAATATATGGGATACATGGTGATAAGGAAAATCCCTTTATTTATGGGATTCGGATATGCTTCAAGAAGCAGTTTTGGAATATGAATATTGTAGAGATAATCAAGAAGTATTCCGATCTGCTCATGGATATAAAAGGGGACAATCACGGCTGCATTTAACACGAATTTAACAGAGAAAAATCTGCACACAGATTTTTGTACTTTCGAGAGAATTGCGAAGAGCCAAATTTCTATGCTCCAAGATACTTGACCTGTTGTTCAAAGTTCAGAATCACATGCCTTAATTCCTTGGGAGGAGGAGATCCAGTGTCGATGAGTTTCGAGGTCAGAGGGAGTCTGATCAAGGCAGATCGGTAGCAAGGGGAGCTTGCAGAATTCACACGTTATAGTTAGTAAAGATAAGTATTCTGGATGATGTACTTTGTATTGTATCTTTCTAATTAGTGGGTTCATTCTAAACTGGGCTAGGTCCGGCATATTTAGGTGGATTTCACCGAACTGTGTAACCAAGTCTTGTGTCGTTAATGCTTTAATTTATTGCATACTTAGTTTGATAGGTCATGTTGGAACATACTAATAAGGATTAGAAAATTTTGGTAAAACCAAATTTCAATTGGTATCAGAGTCTGGTCACTTATTATTCCCTTGGTTATGTCAAGGAAAGTGTGATCTGGTTTTACCATAGCAATTAAAGAAGGAGCTTTGGTGTCTCATCCACCTCTGCTAGAAGGCAAAAACTACAACTAATGGAAAGCATGCATGAGAGTTTTCATCGACTCATTAGATGAACTTGTGTGGTTCTATGTTGAGAATGAGTGGAATCACCCTACGAAAGATACAAGCTCTAAGGCGATAGAAGGGGAGTCAAGCCAAAGGGAGTAGAAACTCAAAGACAAAGTTAGTTGGACACCTGATGACCTCAAGGCATCTTTGGCATATCAACTTGGAAAGGTTTACAAAGAGACAAAGTTAGTGGAAAAGACCTTGAGATCACGTCCTAAGAGATTTGTAATGAAGATTGTGGCAATAGAAGAGGCAGGAGATGTAGCCATCATGAGCCTAGATGAACTAATAAGATCATTACAGACATATGAGATGCCATTTCAACAAGCTACAAAAAGAGTCCCTAAGGAACTGGCATTCAAAACATCTTTATCAAAAGACAATCACGAGTCTGACAGTGATGATGAATTTCAAAAACTTGCACTTATCACAAAGAACTTCTCAAGGATGCTGAAGAAGGTAGTTAACAAGAAATCTCAGGAGAGGTTTGGTGGGAATAGACCAAGGCCATAGGATTATGGAAATAATCGTGGAACGAGGTTTGAGTAGGGAAATCAGCAGTTCTTCAAAAATCAAAGTAGTGAAATAAAATAGCCTGGACGAATTCAATGCAGAGAATGTGAAGGATATGGCCATATTTAGGCTGAATGTGCAAATACCCGGAAGAAACAGGAAAACTTATATGTCACCTCATGGAGTGGAGATGAAGAAGATGAAAAAGATGAAGAGGAACTTACAAGGAACTATGTGGCATTTGGAGCAAAAATCCATGATGCATCGAAGGATGGATGTGCCAACACACTGGACAAATTCGAAGCTGTATGTTTCAAAATAGATCCGTATGTAGCACCCAGTGATGAAGACGATGGTATTTCTGTAAGTGATGAAGAAATCTACAGCACTTATGAGAAGATGTACGCTATGTGGGTTCAAGTAGTTGATATAAACAAAGAGGTGAAAGAAGAAAAGATGAAGTTGATGGAAATAGAAAGAGAATTGCGTATGAAAGTTGATGAACTTGCAAAGGAGAATGAAGAAATAAATGGGAAACTGATATTAGCAATTAAGAGAACTGAGACTTCTGAAGCAGCAATTTTTAAGCTAAATGCTAGAATAGCAAAGCTTGACGATATTCTGGACATGTGAAGGAACTTTGGTGATTGACACGGTATTGGGTATTACAACACACAAGGCTGAAGCACACAAGATACTTAAGAATCTAGTAACCCTCAAGACCAAGATTCGAGAGATAAAATGGAAGTTTGGCAAGCCTCCCCAAAGAAAAGCGCTCATATGCAACTACAGCACATATCAAAGTCATTTAGAGGAACAATGCAAGAAACTGATCAGAGACCAAATTTCAGGACGACAACTCTTGGTATGTTCCAACATAAGCGAGGTCCAGAAAATAAAATTGGTCAGAAAGGTATGGGTTGTCAAACAATCTGGCACATGTCTGGTTGTACACACTTTGCTTATATCATATTCCAGAGATTCGTGGTACTTTGATAGTGGCTGTTCTTGCCACATGACTGGCACTCCAAAATTTCTCACAAATATCACACCATACGATAGTGGGTATGTGACTTTTGGTGATGGAAAGAAGAGTAGAGTGATTGGAAAATGTGAATTAAAGATTGAAGGTTTTCCAGTATTCACTAGTTTGATGTTTGTTGAAGATCTGAAGGCAAATCTGTTGAGCATAAGTCAGTTGTGAGATGACAATTTGACAATGGAATTTCATAAGGATAAATACATTGTGAGACACGGAGACACCAGGGTTCTTCCATGCATAAGATCATCACATAATTTCTATCTGTTGGAGTAGGAAGTACGATGTATGATCTCGAAGCAAGATGAAAGAGTTCTGTGGCACGGGAGGCTCGGTCAAATCAATTATAAAACATTGATGAAAATTGCAAATGCAAAAGTTGTACGAGGTATGCCTACCTTAACCATTAAGGACGGAATTGTTTGTGGACCATGTCAACAAGGTAAACAAATTCGATCTCTCCACTCTTCAATTCATTAATAACCACCTCTGGAAATCTGGAATTATTGCATATGGATTTGATGGGTCCAGTCAATACACCTAGTATAGGTGGAAAGAAATATACCTTCGTATGTGTCGATGATTTCTCTAGATTTACGTGGGTAGCCTTTTTGAAAGATAAATCTGATACGTTGGAAGTATTTAGAAGTCTGGTAGTAAAGTTACAAACTCAAAAGGGAAGTCCAATTGGAAAGATTGTTCGAATTCGTAGTGATCATAGTAGAGAGTTTGAGAATTCTCAATTTAGTGATTTTTGTGACGAGCTTGGGATTCAACATGAATTTTCTGCACCTATCACCCCTCAGCAGAACGGTATTGTAGAATGGAAAAATAGAACCTTGCAGGAGATGGCTCAAGTCATGTTAGCTGAGAAAGAAATTTACAAGAAATGGTTGGCAGAAGCTATTAATACAGCTTGTTATACAATTAATCGAGTATATCTGCGGCCATTCACCAGCAAAACATCCTACGAGAGTTGGAAGGGCGGGAAATCTAATGTCTCATACTTCCATGTGTTCAGAAGCAAGTGCTACATACTCAGAGACAGAGAGCAGTTGACAAAATTTGACAATTAGAGTGATACATGAATTTTTCTTGGGTAATTAGTCAACAGCCGTGCCTATAGAGTTTCTAATAATCGAACCAACACTCTCATGGAGTCTATAAATGTTATTGTGGATAATTCAGATGAAGAACAAAAGTTAGATGTTGTAGAAGAAGAACCTGCTAACACTCATGTTCCAACACAACCGCATCAACCTGACAAGGCAGATCCATTAGTTGAAGCTGAACCTCATCAACATGCTGGAACATCTGAGATCTGAGCAGATCAGTGCTGAACTTGTCGAAGCTGAGCATGTTGGAACATCGTCCCCCGGTACCGAACCCTATGTTCCAACACATGACCAACCTGAATCCATCATGAGAAGTACTCGATCGGTTCCTCGAGTGGATTACCGAAGGCTAGATGGATTTCATTGCTTTGTCTCTCTCATTAAACCTAAGAATTACAAAGAAGACTTGTTGGATGAGTATTGGATTGCTGCTATGCAAGAAGAACTAAGCCAGTTGGCACGAAATAACGCCCGGTATCTTACTCCTCGCCCCAAAGGCATTAATGTCATTGGTACGAAGTGGATTTTCAAGAATAAGTCTGATGCTGATGGTCTAGTTACTCGAAATAAGGCCAAACTAGTAGCTTAAGGATATACACAAGTGGAAGGGGTTGACTTTGATTAGACATACGCACCAGTTGCCAGGTTAGAGTCAATTCAAATATTACTTGCTATTGCTTGCTCTATGAACTTTATGTTGTAACAGATGGATGTCAAGAGTGTGTTTCTAAATGGAGTGGTGAATGAAGAGGTTTATGTTGAACAACCTAAAGGTTTTGAGGATCCTCATTATCCACACCATGTGTATCGCCTCAAGAAAGCTCTATACAGTCTAAAGCAAGCACCCAGGGCGTGGTATAAATGACTTACTAACTTTCTTCTTCAGAAAGGCTATCGTCGAGGGGGAGTAGATCGCACTTTGTTTGTGCTGGAAAAGTCATCAAAATTTCTGAGTGCTCAAATTTATGTTGATGATATAGCATTTGGATCCACTTCATCCTCTATGGTACAGGATTTTGTCACCATCATGCAAGTCGAATTTGAAATGAGCATGGTTGGAGAGCTCACATACTTTTTGGGATTGCAAATCAACAAAGGAAGAAATGGTTTGTTCATAAATCAGAGTAAGTATGCTTTGAATTTAGTTAAGAGGTTCGGTCTGAGCAATGCACGGGCAATTTGAACTCCTATGGGTGTGTCTGACAAACTGGTAAAGGATGAGAAAGGATTCATAGTTGATTAGAAATTATACAGAGGCATGATTGGAAGTTTATTGTATTTAATAGTTAGTAGACTAGATATATGTTTCAGTGTTGAGATTTGTGCAAGATTTCAGGCTGATCCAAAGGAGTCGCATCTCACCACAGTTAAAAGAGTTATTCTTAATGTAAGTGGGACTTCTGAGTATGGTGCCTGGTATTCCAAGAATCAAGAGTCTGAGTTGATTGGGTACAGCGATTCTGATTGGGCTGGTAATGCTGATGATCGAAAAAGTACAACAGGTGGATGTTTATTTATTGGTACAAACTTAGTGTCTTGGTATAGTAAGAAATAGAACTCTATCTCTTTGTCTACTGCAGAAGCTGCGTATCTTTCAGCAGGAACCTGTTTTGCACAATTATTGTGGATGAAACAAATGTTGAAAGACTATGGAATTCATCCTTGAAGATTTTATATGACAGCACAAGTGCCATTGATATCTCGAAAAATCCAGTCCAGCACTCGAGAACCAAACATATTGACATAAGGCATCACTTTATTAGAGATATTGTTGAAAGGAACGAAGTGGAGGTAGTCTATGTTCCAACACACGAGCAATTCACTGGTATCTTTACAAAGATGTTGCACACTGCTACTTTTGAAAGTCTCAGACAACACTTAAGTGTTTGTCAAATTTAAGGTAATCCTTGCCTTAGTTCAGTGTAAATATTTTATTTTGTTTATTATTTTCTGTCGAAAAATTCAGAAAAAAAAACAAAAAAAATGAAAAGAAGAAAAGATGTTTTAAAAAATAGAAGTTGGAAGTTATGGTATGTTGGAAGTTGGCAAGAGAAAATCATTGAAAATCTTAGAAAAGGAAAAAGGTTTACGTGGCAAACGAGGAAGTAATGTGAAGAGTTGGTGTTCGGTTCTAAGTTGTCTAAATCCTTCCATATCCCCTTCTTCTTGGCCACTTTCACAATCATCCCGATTCCTCTCCTTAATCCTCTTGTCAAACTACTTTTTGATCCCTCTACTCATCGAACCCTTGCTAGAGAATGGCTTCCAGTCCTAACTCTCCCACACAAGAAGAAGAACTTCCAGGAACCTCTCTACCTACAGAGGACATGGAGGATGAATCAATGACTGGCCAAATTGGGGCCGGAGCACTTCCCGAAGAAAATAATGGTCAATGTGAAGAGAATGTTGAGGCAGAGATAATAGATGGTGGTGAAGAGAAGGAAAAGCCCAGTGGTTCTGGTGTCAATGGCGACGGTCAGGAGGAACTCACTAGTGTTAAAAGAAAGGGTCTGTATGGAAAGGTAACTGGTCCTGATCCCCTCACTTTAAAACTTATGGGTATGGAGTTTAAGACCATAGATGAAATATTTGAATGGTTAGAGGCCAATAGAGTTGCAGTTGATTTAACCAAAAATCAAGAATATAGAAGGTGAATACTTGTCTGTTAAGGTTAAAGAACTAGTGACGGGTGATATTGGTGATATGTGGAGTATTGAGAACTGGAAGGTGAAATTTCTAAAAGGGAAATATGAGGAGTACAGAGGAAAAGACAAATTTCATGTGTATTGTCGCATGCCTTATCCAAGTTATGTACTTTTGAGGGAGATTAGTGAAGAAGAAGCTGCAGTAAGGGAGGTTATAAAGTAAACAAACAGATTACCTGTTGGTTCTTTGATTCAAATGCTGCACAGAGAATGGAGGAACAAAGGAAACCGATAGTAATTGACCTCTCGGACAGTGAGGAAGAGGAACATAGTACATATGTTCGAACATAGCCGGTTACGGATGAAAGCAGTAAGGAGGTGGATTCTGATGCTGACATGGGAGGAGAAGACTAGGATAACATATTTGGTAATAAATATGATGACAAAGAAGGAGATGACAATGAAGAATCTAGAGCAGGAGATGATGAGGCTGCTGAAACTGGAGGAGCAGAGGATAATCAGCATGTTCCAACACAGGAACATCTCGAGATGCAATATTCAAGTGATGAAGTTCTGGAGGAGTTTTTTCAGTCAGCTAAGGGCAAGAGGAAGGCTACTGATGCTGAAGTACCCCCACAATAAAAAAGAACCAAGAAGAGTCAGGAATGCACCAAGCAGAAAGTACTTCCTCCCCTCCCAATAAGTGATGCACTTTCATTTTCTTACTTTGATTTAAAAGGTGAAGAAATGGGAGAGGTCTTTGCTGAGAGAAAATTTATCCCTGAGAGACCAGTAGATTTAGAAGCATACAGGGAGAGTGGCTTTTCAGATTTTTTGGAGTTGATAGAAATGACAAGAGCAACTACGGTTCAACTTCAGTATAACATGCAGGTTGTCATTGAGGTGTACTCCAACCTAATGGTTGGAAATTTGGATGCCAATTCCCCTTGGTTTGGAAAAGGTATATGTAAGGGGAAGGATTATAGACTTGTCTGCTGCCAGACTTAACAAGGTATTGGGGATCCAAACACCTGAGATTAATGGAGTTTTTCCTGAGGATTTGGAAGTCACGGATGATCAAAATTCTGGAAACTATCTCAGGTGGATGCAAGTCAGAGTGGTTTGTAACAGGGTATTCACAAGCTTCATGCTTGTCCTTAAGGTTTTTTGGGTTGTATCAGATTGCAGTTCACTGTTGGATGCCATCGTCCAATACTACAGCACTGACAAGAGAAATGGCCAAGTTGCTATACTGTGTTGGAACATAGAAGCCTGTAAATCTTGGACTATTTATCCAGCAAAACCCAGTCAAGAAAGCCACTGTTCCCAAGCCAAGCATGCTATTATCTATCAGGGATTGATCTCAGCACTGGCTAAAAGTCTAAAGTGAAAGGAAAGGCAAAAGATGTGGTGATTGACACTGAATTTCTGAGGCCAAACAAGAAGACTTTTGGGTTGAGGCATGTGCATGATCTACCATGGAGTTCTTTTGGATCAACTTCTTCATCGGCTGAAAAGAAGACTAAACTGGTAGCTCTGAATGCCAGACTGGGAGCCATCGCAATTCAAATGGCAGTGCTAGAGGCAGAAAAGGAAAATCTGGAGGAAGAGAAAGCACGGTTGGAAGCCTACGCCTGATATGGATTTCTTCTCTATGTTCCAACATAGAGGTCAAAGTCAGGGGGGCCTACTTGATGCTTGTGTTTTTGGTATTTTTTTGCCTTTGGCATATGTGTGGTCCCACGGGGAGAATTTTTTAAGTTTATTTTTGTGTGGCTCTGTAATTTGAACTTTATTTTGTGATGGAATTCTTGGATTTCTGGTATTTGGTTTTTTGGTATTCATGTTTTATGGGAATTTGGGTACTCAAATTTTTGTTCAAATTCAGTAGTATGCATATTGTGCATATGTTCCAACATAGGTGAAGTTTTGAAGACCTATGCGTATGATGACAAGTTTTTCGTTGTGTGATTAATGGTCAAAAAGTTATGGGTCCACAAAATACCAAAGGGAGAGATTGTAAAGTCAAGAGATTTGCATTGAATATTTAATTAGCAGTTTTTGTGAACATATTTACAAACGAAAAACTTTCCATGTCGGAACATGCGAAACAGCATATTTACGCCAATGATTTTTATGGAAAAAGAAGACAGAATATTATGGTATTTGTGAGTTATGAAAATCCATATATTCTGCTATATATCAGGCGTATGGAAGCATAGTTGATTTATGGAAAATCCCTACAAATATAGAGATGGTATTTGTGAATATATGAGATATATGGTGATAAGGAAAATCCCTTTATTTATGGGATTTGGATATGCTTCAAGAAGCAGTTTTGGAATAGGAATATTGTGGAGATAATCAAAGAGTATTCCGATCTGCTCATGGATATAAAGGGGGACAATCACGGCTGCATTTGACACGGATTCAACATAGAAAATCTGCACACAGATTTTTGTACTTTCGATAGAATTGCGAAGAGCCAAATTTCTATGTTCCAAGATACTTGACCTGTTGTTCAAAGTTCATAATCACATGCCTTAATTCCTCGGGAGGAGGAGATCCAGTGTCGACGAGTTTCAAGGTTCGAGGGAGTCTGATCAAGGCGGATCGGTAGCAAGGGGAGCTTGCAGAATTCACACGTTATAGTTAGTAAAGATAAGTATTATGTATGATGTACTTTGTATTGTATCTTTCTAATTAGTGGATTCATTCTAAACTGGGCCAGGTCCCGCATATTTAGGTGGATTTCACCGAACTGTGTAACCAAGTCTTGTGTCGTTAATGCTTTAATTTATTGCATACTTAGTTTGATAGGTCATATTGGAACATACTAATAAGGATTAGAAAAATTCGGTAAAATCAAATTTCAATTGGTATCAGAGCCTGGTCACTTATTATTCCCTTGGTTGTGTCAAGGAAAGTGTGATCCGGTTTTACCATGGAAATTAAAGAAGGAGTTTTGGTATCTCGGCCACCTCTGCTAAAAGACAACAACTACAACTAATAGAAGGCACGAATGAGAGTTTTCATCGACTCACTAGATGAACTTGCGTGGTTCTATGTTGAGAATGAATGGAATCACCCTACGAAAGATACAAGCTCTAAGGCAATAGAAGGAGAGCCAAGTCAAAGGGAGCAGAAACTCAAAGACAAAGCTAGTTGGACTCCTGATGACCTCAAGGCATCTCTGGCATATCAACTTGGAAAGGTTTACAAAGAGACAAAGTTGGTGGAAAAGACCTTGAGATCACTTCCTAAAATATTTGTAATGAAGATTGTGACAATAGAAGAAGCAAGAGATGTAGCCACCATGAGCCTAGATGAACTAATGAGATCAATACAGACATATGAGATGACGTTTCAACAAGCTACAAAAAGAGTCTCTAAGGAACTGGCATTCAAAACATCTTTATCAAAGGACAATCACGAGTCTGACAGTGATGATGAATTTGAAAAACTTGCACTTATCACAAAGAACTTCTCAAGGATGCTGAAGAAGGTAGTTAACAAGAAATCTCAGGAGAGGTTTGGTGGGAATAGACCAAGGCCATAGGATTATGGAAATAATCGTGGAACGAGGTTTGAGTAGGGAAATCAGCAGTTCTTCAGAAATCAAAGTAGTGAATCAAAACAGCCTGAACGAATTCAATACAGAGAATATGAATAATATGGTCATATTCAGACTTAATGTGTAAATACCCAGAAGAATCAGGGAAAATTAGAATTCTTCAAATATCAACGTGAAATACGACACCAATACTGCCGTGCACTATTCTTTTGCATTTACTGTCTGCTTACTCGTGATATTTTGTTATCCTTTTGGATTTACTGTTTGTGGACAAAAAATACACTATTGATCGATACCGCTGCTCGTTTTACACGTTCTTTCAAGAAGAAATGAAGAAGAGGCTATCGTGGTTGATCCGAGTGGGAGTGTGGGACGTCTGATACACTGGTCCTGATGAAGTACTCCCAGTCGGTCCCATCTTTATTACACATAATTATTATCATGCTATTTAATAAAGGGATAAGAGTCAATATAACTCTATCTATCTGAGTAAGTGTCAATATAATCTTATGATAACTTTTAGTGAAAATATAACCTTAACTAGTTAATGAAAGGGCCAATATAACTCTCAGACCCCATTTTCGGCATTGACCTCAATTTTTCAGCATTGACTCTATATAAATTGACCAAAATACCCTTTTGGCTAACTCTGAAATTAGGTGGATAATTTTACCCTCATAGTTCGCCGGACCGCCATAGTTCGCTGAAATTAGGTAGGGTTATATCATCACATTATGCAATCTTATTGGGTTATATCAGCACATTCCTAATGTTTGTAGGGTTATATCAGCACATTTCTAATGTTTGTAGGGTTATATCAGTAAATCCTTAAAACTTATAAGGTTATATTGGCACTTTTACTAACTATATAGGGTTATATTGGCACTTTCGAATATTGAAAGGTTATATTAGCACTTATGTCAACTAGGTAGGGTTATAAAAGCACTTTTTTCTTTAATAAATATGTATGACCGCTAAATATGTACCTACGTATAATAACGGTAAATAAGAAGTTGTTATTCACTCTGTTTTGTTAGTTATTAGCCCGTCCCCATCCCCAGCCACTCGCATGGTTCTTGGCGTGGCTCTCGAGCGGCTGACGAGAGTAGGTCGGGGTAGGCCAACAAGAGCGGACGTCGCAGCCAGGTCAGGGCAGGGCAACGAGAGTGGGCATACGACGAAGGTAGATGGGGAGAAGGAGAGCCAGAGAAGGAAAGCCGAGAATGGAGAGCCGGAGAATGAGAGTCAAGAAAGAGAGCTGGGAAGGAGAGAATCTCGGGATCTGGGAAAAGAGAACTAGAGAAGAGAGCCGATCGAGGCTGGAAATCGAGAACGGAGAAGACGCAGGAATCCAGCGGAGCGCGCAACGGAGAATATGCCAGAATCCGAAGGAGCGCACAATGGAGAAGTAATGCAAACCCCTACGGACAGCCATCTCCGTCGCCGGCGAAGCACTCCCTACCGCCGTCCTCGACCCCTGGCAAAATTACCGCCGGACGTCGTGCACCACCGTCGGGAAACACCTCCAGTGGCGGTGGTAATGTGTTTAAATATAAATTTTATTTATTATTATTTTTAACTTATTTAAATTATTTAAATTAAATTTAAAATACTCATTTTATATTCAATAGTATAAATACAGGGCACAATCAAATAAAATACAGGTGTTATATAGCGATTCACTTTTTTACCATTTGAAATATGGCAGTATAATTTATTATAGTGAGCTGATCATAAATGTTTCTAACAACATCATATTCCCAACTTGACATTTTAATGAATTTCTCATGCTATCTCACGTACTCGTAAAATAAACCTTGTCCACACATTCTCTGTCACTCCCAAGTCCCATCCTCTTCTTCTTCTTCTATATAAAGCATGCATTCCCAAGCATTCCATACAAATAACAAGAGTAAAAACTTAGTTTATACACAGTCGATCGTTTTGAAAGTAGCCATGATGAAAATGGTGAGTGTGCTTCTTGCCATTGTGGTGGTGACCATGGCGCCACTAGGTCACTGCCTCCCGGACAACCAAAGCCCCGCCGCCGTGGAAGATTGGTTCAAAGGTTTTCCCAACCTAAAACCGAAGTTGACAGGCCTTCGTTTCTATCTCCACAATCTTGCCCACAGGTATTTGTTTTTCATAAAAAAAACTCACTTAGTTGTGGGTCAGGAGTATATAAAAAGATGATAATGGGAAATTTTTAAAACTTTACTTATTTCTAAAGAGTTAATCATGATAAGACGGTTAATTCTCCTCAATCCAGAAATTTTTTTATGTGGGGTGTCCTTAATATGCATGCTACTGCTCATATAGGAACCCTCCAGCCAGCACCCCAGTGGCTCGGGCCAACATCACCGACTCATCACCGACGAAATTCGGCTTGGTAAACGCAGTAGACGCTCCCTTAACCGCGCAGCCCTACTCCAAGTTCATCATCGGCTATGCCCAGGGCCTGTTCACATTCTCATCACAGGAGGAAATGAGCAGCCTGATGACCCACAACTTCGTCTTCACCCAGGGAAAGTACAAGGGCAGCACTCTCAGCGTCGTGGGGCGTAACCCGGTGAACGCCAAGTACAGGGAGTTTCCTCTCGTCGGCGGTTCTGGTGATTTCAGGTTGGTTCAGGGCACCGGCATCGCCAGCACTTACAACGTGGACCCTGTTTCTGGGGATGATATTCTTGAAGTCACCTGCTACTTCCACCGCTACGTTACTGCTTCAGGGGATTCTGACAATGGTGAGATTGAGATCGAGTATCTTGCTGATGAGGAATATGAAAAATCGTTGATGTGAAGATCTCAAAGTGCTCGTTCCTTCACTTTTAATGTATTTCAGAGTATTGCAGCATTTCCGTCTCTCTGTTTTCTTGTGTAACCATAATAAGTGAAGTTTGGTTGAGAACTCGGAGCAGTTCGATCCTCACCAAAATTGCTTCCAGCTCACATTTGAGAATAATAATGTCCTCCTCGTATCTTTTTGCGTCTTAATATGAACGTCAAAATTAGGCACCCTAGATATGTCATTTCTTATTACCCCACCGATCCAAATCTATGCTTGGAATGGTAATGGGCATCTACCTAGAATTTAATATTCATTCCCGCTCATCATCCATGTCCGGTACTACTTTTTAAAATTCACCCGTCTTATTAAATTTTATAGTCCTGCACATAACATTTTTCAAAATTTTCAATAAAGAGTGAGTTTTCTGTCAGACGGTCTGTCCATAAGTTTATGAACAGATAACTTATTTCTTATCATATACACTACATTTGTTAAATTACGTACAAAATTTAGAATTTTTGAAAATATTTTTATAGCATATATTTTTATATTATCACCTTCAAATACCATATTATTACTTGTTTTAACTTATAAAATACAATATTTAAATTTTATAAAAAATTACAGCATTTAAGATAAAAACCCTCGTGGATTGTCCATAAACGTATGGAAAGACCGCGTTTCCTGAAACTTTCTCTTCAATAAATATGTGGGACTACAAATATATGCAATTACGTATAATAATGACACATAAAAAAGAAATATTTAGAAATTACATGTTACGGCGAATCTAACAGTATCTCATACGGTAGTATTATTGTTCATATATCCATTCAAATATGTGGTCAAAGTTCGACAACTTCAACTATAAAAAAGATTCTGTACATATTTGACTTGGACAGATAGAGTACAATATTCACTTGTTTCATCATTCACTTAAGTCTTCCTTACCGATTTAAACCTGATATACTCACCCCACATATATCTAAAATTTACCTAAAATTCATTTTATAATACAAATTTAATATTAAAATTTAATAAGTACTTCCGTGAACAAATATAGGTAAGATTCGGTCATCATTAATAAGTAACAATTTATAATACATTAAACTGGTGGGGTCTAGTAGGACTAATCTTCCTACCCAGTTTATAATACATTAGCAAAAAATTACTTTAAAACATGTGCATGGCACTGGTACCTAGTATGGAGGAACAAAAATTGGTGCTAACATTTAACATTGGCATTGGTATAACTGTCCAAATCCTACAGAATCGGTGCTATAATAGTGTATCTCTACCGGAAATTTGGTGCCACACCTAATAATAGCACCTAAAACAATAAAATGGTGGAATGTACTGATGCTATTCAGTGTTCCCATAGCAAAATAGTGATTTTTGCGCCAAAAAAAGTGGAGGGAAAGATACAGCACTGGCGCACAACTCCCAACCGGTGCCTTAGATTAAACCTAGCATCAGATGTGAGTACACCGGTGCTAGAAATATTGTACCCATATGCAGTAGAAGGTAGTGTTGACCAAAGTAGCACTAGTATAAAATTAAATCTCCCTCCGGTGCTTATAATGATGAAATGGACACTTTGGCGGGTAAATTTTGGGAGGGCAATTTCCTAGCACCGATATTAAGCCATGAAACCAGTGCTAGAAGAGCATTTAATGCTCACCTACCAATATTCAGTGACGAGTAAAAAGTGGGTTTCTTGGTAGAGAAAGACATTTATGGTGTTTTTGGAAGGATTTTGACATTTAATGCTTCAATGAAGACCCACAAAGGTAGGTTTCAAATTGTTTGACATGTTATTGATGATCTAATATGTCAAATATGGTTTGTATGCATATATTGTGTGTGTTTGATCATGATTATGTATCTTTCATCATGTTCATGATACTTCTATTCATGGATGAAATTTGATTGTTTTTTAGATTTTTGATGTGATTAATACCTTGCTTAGGAATGTGATAATGTAGCTGTAGTTTGGAATGTTGTGACCCGAGTTGTACGTAATCTTTCCCAGTTTGAATTTCCATGTTTAGAATCTTGTGTAGCCATGGTCATTTTGTGAAAATATATTAATCCCATTTTTGTGAATTTGTAGAGATGGAACGTGCAATTGAGAGGCGTAAGCATTTGTACTGTAACGTTAGTTGGTTGAGCAAAGAATATGTTGATTTTGTGGAGGGTTTTTTAGAGCACGCTTTTGGTTGTGAGAAGCGAGCATTATGTCCTTGTCGTGATTGAAAGAATCGTAACTGTAGTGGTGATAGAGACAAGATGAAACTTCACTTGGTCAGGATAGGGTTCGAAAAAGATTGTTTTGTTTGGACCTTTCATGGAGAGAAGGCACCGCTGGAGGTGGTTGTAGGTGGTAGAAGAGAGTATTTTTTAGACTTAAATTTAGATGACATGTGTGAGGAGGTTATCAAGGAATTTAGGGGGAGACCCGAGGTTTTGCCAAATTTCTTAGGTGAGAAGGACATGTCGTTGCATCCCTGTTGCAACAAGAGGGATACATCGATGTCATGTTTGAAGGGATTGTTTAATTTGAAAGGCCTTGGTGCATGGAGCGACATTAGCATGAACAAGTTGCTGAAGTTATTGAATGAGAAGCTTCCAGCCGGCAACGTGGTACCGGACAATCTTTACGAAGCGAAGAAGATAATATGTCTGATGGGATTGGGGTATGAAAAAATACATGCTTGTCCCAGCAACTGTGTTTTGTACAGGGGTGACTTGTTGAAAGGAGGTGGCATGCCCAGTATATCACGTGTCATACTACAAGAAAAGGAGAAATTGGTTGTCGATGAAGATGTTGTCGTGAGCTAAGGAAACGTGTTCCCACAAAATGCATGTGGTATATTTCAATTATTACCAGGTTGGAGAGGCTGTTTAAGAATGCAATTAATACAAAGAACATGACGTGGTATATGGGCAGGGGTTCTGTTCAGGACGATGTGCTTCGTCATCCAGCATATGCCAATCAATGGAATAGATTTGATAAGAGGTATCCGGATTTTCCAAGTGAGCCAAGGAACTTGTGAATGGTTCTGTGTACCATGATTTTGTTCGGCAACCTGTCCTCCAGTCACAATTCATGCCCGGTAATGCTCGCCATATACAACCTTCCACTGTATTTGTGTAAGAAGAGGAATTATGTGTTGATGCCTCTGTTGATTTCTGGGCCGAAACATCCCGAAAATGACATCGATACGTATCCAACACCTTTGATAGAAGATTTGAAGATTCTATGGTCTGACGGAATTGATGTGTTTGATGGTTTTAGAGGGTTGGAGTTCAATTTGAAGCAATGATTTTCTGTACCATAAATAATTTTCCCGCATACGGAAATCTTTCGAGTTATGTGGTGAAGGGGCATAAAATGTGTCCGGTGTGTGAAGAGTCCACTGATTACCAATAGCTGAAGAATGGTCACAAAACTATCTATTTGGGCACCGGAAATTCCTCCCGATGAAGGACAAGTTGCGTGATGATGCATTACAGTTTGTTGGCGAGAGGGAGGTGAGGAAGGCTCCAAGACCATTAAAGGGGTTTGTTATACAAAACAAGGTGAGGAAATTGAATGTTGTTCTAGGGAAAAAGATGAAGAAGGTTGGTAGAATGCCTGATGGATCTTGGAAGAAGAGGTCAGTTTTCTTTGATCTACCTTACAAGGAGCATTTGGAGGTTCGACACTGTCTAGATGTATGTGATGTACATTGAGAAAAATGTGTGCGAGAGTATTATTGGTACCTTGCTTAATATTCCGGTGAAGGTGAAAGATAGCTTAAATGCTCAGAAGGATTCAGTGGAGCTTGGAATTCGGACGGATATAGCACCGGAGGTGAGAGTGAAGCGAACATACCTCCCTCCTGCTCAGTACAATCTGTCAGTGGATGAGAGGAGATCAATTTTTGAGCGCATCCAAGGGATCAAGGTACCATACGGATATTCTTCAAATGTTAGTCGATATGTGAATGATGATTTGCGTATGAATGGCTTGAAATTGCATGATTTTCATGTTCTCATGCAACAATTATGGTCTGTTGCTATCCATGGGGTTATGGAGTAGGATGTGCAATTTAGCGTTATGCGACTGTGTTTCTTCTTCAACTCCACTTGTCGGAAGAATATAAGTAGGCTGATGCTTAATGTCTTGAAGCGGAGACGGTATTAGTGTTATGTCACATGGAGAATTACTTTTCTCCGTCCCTCTTTGACATCATGGTTCATGTAGTTATTCATTTGGTTCGGGAAATTTGACTATGTGGTCTGGTAGGTATGCATTGCATGTACCCTTTCGAGTAGCACATGGATGTTTTCAAAAGTTACGTTCACAATCATAGCCGACCGGATGTGAGCATCGTGCAAATGTATGTCACCGAGAAGATAATTGAATATTGTACCTCGAACAGTGATGACAGTCTAGCAAGAAAGAAAAAACCCTATCGTTGCAGTGATGGCCTTTTACAGGGTGATTGAGGAAATTTGGGAGTTAGACTATGTTGAATTCAAAGTTGTGGTTTTCAAGTACTGGTGGGTTGATAATGGAAATGGGGTTCATACGGAGAAACCCATGGGTTTCACGTTAGTGGACCTTAACCGAATTAGGTTCGAGGATGACAAGTTCGTCTTAGCTGCCCGGGCACGACAAGTTTTTTATGTCCGGGATCCTAGCAATGAGAAGTGGCTTGTTGTCCTACATAGGAAGAAGTTCTACTTTGATGAGGAGATTTATTGTCCCATCTAAAATTCTAGAATTCCCATATATATATTTCCAGGTTTAGAGGATGTGGGTGGAGCTTTAGCAGGAAGACGGTCACATGGCGATGGATTGTGGGTTGATGAGAGCGGTCAAATTGTAGGGGGGGTGACGTTGTGTTGTAAAGGGAAATGTAGGTGCATGAAATGACCGTAAATGTAATTATCATTATGATTTTTTTGTAATAGCCATTGTTCTACGTAATCAACACAATGATATTATTATAGGAATTTGGGTTTGACTTGTCCACAGTGTATTATTGCTCGATTCTGGTCTTCACTTTCCTAGAAAGGTCCGTTAGTAGTATTGTCTAAAAAATAAGCTCAGCCGTTATTCGTCAAACCGTTGCTGGAAAACAGAGCATCAGCAAAGTTCCTAAATATAAGCCCTGGGAAAAATACAAGTGGATGGACGAGGAGGAGTGGAAGAAATTTGAGGAACACCAAAGAACTGAGGAAATGCTATTAAGTACAATGAAGACATTCTATTTATGAAAAATATATCAATATCATATTGCCATATTTACTGAGATGCTAATTATATTATTTAATATATATAGTTTGAAGTAAAAATTTAAAAAATAGCAAGAATTCTAGGGAAAAGAAGTATGCCCACCACATCGGACCATAGGGGAACATGGTGACGAAAGAGAAGTTGGTGGAGCAGATGAAAGAGAAAGAGAGGAAGAGGCTTAGGACCTTGTATACATGGAGGAAGATTTTGAGGAGGAAATAAAGGCAAAGGAATTGAAACCTTACAGATCTCTGGTGCACTTAGAGTCGAACTGGGGACAAAACAAGGACTACACAACCCTTGAAGGCCATAGAGGACAACATTGTAAGTATTTGATTTCGTCATTTTTCTATTTTAGGTCAACTGTAAATTTCAATACTAACACGATGAATGAAACACATTTGAAGATCAACGAGGAAAAGAGAAAAGAACTCTAATCTTGGACATCTTGATAAGAGCGACAAGAAAGAAGGATCACCCAGAATTGTATAGAGGTACCTAATCTTGACTTTCGAAAGCTGTTGTTATCCCTAGATTATCACGAAGAAAATGCGGCAGAAGCTCCTCATCCTAGAAAAAACCTGCCAAAAAACCCTTTGTTGATCAACTAGTTGTGAAGGCAATGTCTCGTGCCTCAAGCAATTCAAAGAGTATAGCTGCAGCTAGGTGTTCAATATTCACAAGGGCCTTGCAGACCCACAGACTTATATTAAGAATGCATTGTTCGGTGGTATATCCACCAATCTCAGTGGCTCTCGCCAAGACTCCCCCCAGCGATGGAGAAACAGATGAGGAAGTAACCATAGCATACTATTTCAAAGGCTAGGTAACTATTTTCCAATTAAATTTCTAGCTAACTATTTCAGAGGCTAACAAAACTATCATGTCTTTTGTAACATGAAAGTGAGATGGCCACTCTGTGCATCAAGTGCATTAAGGGACGGAGGATAAAGGCTGCACAAGTTTGGCTACAAAAATCGAGGCATCCAGAGCAAGTACATGGACCATTAGCTCGTGTTCGGGTGACTGAGCCAGTGTACCATCTAAGAGCTGGGTTTCTATCTGCCAACCCCCAATTCAATGATGTGGGAGATGCTCTGGGGAGTGTGATAGACTAGCTGATGACTGCAGTTATGTTCAGGGTTGACGTTGAGATAGAGAATGATGAGGAGGGCAAATCACGAACAGATAAGTTTACTGTGGGAATGTGAGCGACAATGAAGTAACTAAATGTAGTAATATAGCAACATCTTTAACATTAAATAATGTTTTTTTGGATAATCATTGAAATTGTTTACATTTCCTACATAGGAATCCACCACCAAAAGTTCTTGACAAACTCGTTCCGTCCCTGGGAGAAACAATTTTTACATGAGAGGCCTCTCAAGCAGGTATCTCTCGCTAAAAAAAAGTCACCTGTACTTTATATCTTTCATTAGGAAGTTGCTTAATTTTAATTTAAGATTGTCAACAAGCGCCAATTCAAGGAATATACCTCCATGGGGAAGTACATCACATACTGCAACGAGCTTCTTATAACCTTGCAACTGTCGGGGTTGGTGGGCTTATTTCTGGAGTTCAGACCAAGCTTATTTGCTAGACCGCATAAATCAGGATTATTTATTGAATGCTTGGTGGACTTTGGGACCAAGCTTGGAAACTTGAAAGGAATGGCATGGCTATCGAACTCAATGATAGATGTGTGGATGAGGGGAGATTTACTTGTTCACAATTTCTTAATGATTTGTGTACACTTATATGTTCCAAATATTAACTATTTTTATTTGTCAAGTTACCTATGGGATCAAGTCTTCAAATTAAACAATGGCCGCATCCAATTTTTACCGTGTTGTACATGAGGATACTACTCAAAAATAAAGGAGATGGAGGTCGAAGGCCAATTGCAAGATTGGTAGAAGAACGGAGGCCATTAGCTAAAAATGGTAGAAGATGAAGGATCGCAGAAAAAGGAAGCCAAGACTTTGAATCAAAATAAAAAGGCACAGGCCTTTTCGAATATCATGGTTTGTGTAATCAGCTTGTGCTCGAAGAAATTTCCAAAATAAGAACCGTGCATAATGACACGGTCCTTGCAATCAGAAGGAAGACAAGCAACACTCCAGGACATTAGCCGTAAAGAATGACACGGTCTGTGTAATCAGAGAGGCACAAATTAGAGCTCCAGGATAAGAACTGTCCAGATTGACACGGTCCATGAAATTAGAGGTTCCAAGACAAGCTTCCAAAACATGATCCGTGTAGATGCGTATGAATGTTGCAAAACAGAAGGATTCGTGCTCAACTGGTAAACTAGGGTTTTGAGTTGGGCCTTTTGGGCCTTTTTCCCTCTTCTTTATAAAAGGCCTAATTCTTCTAAACCTAAACGAGGGAGGGCGGTTGTAGTTATATTAGATCTAGGCTCTCTCCCTCTCACTCTCTCTCTCTCTCTTTATTCACATCACTTCGCTATTAGATTTAATCCATTGAATGCCATGTGTTTCATCTTAGTCGCGTAAATGTATTACTTGGGGATATTTATAAGCATGTATTAACTTTTTATTTGTGAGACTTTTAGATCCATTTCTATTTATCCATGCTATAAATATCGAGCTTAATTTGTACTTTAACTTCTTGTCATAATCTATGCCCTAATTGCGATTAGGATGTACACCTAGTTTAACGCATGCATGATTTTGCTCTAGGCTTTGAATTTAGCTTGGGAGTGTGGATTATCAAACTTTCTTGTAGCCTCGTGAGCACCGGGGGGGGGGGGGTAACACAAACCTTGTGAGATGTAGGAGTGGTAATAGGGTGATAATAGCAATTGGATTAATCGTTCTTGGTGTATGGAAACATTATATAATTCCTAAGGTTAGGTTGAATCAGTTAAATTAGGTTGGGGTATATTAAATTTCTAAACAGGGGAATCCGATTAGTACCCAAGAGCTAAATCCTAGAGTTCAACAACTAAGTGTTGGTCTTTGGTAGTTATCACAAGGTACTGGTGTCCTCTTCTTGTTGAGGTCTAGGATGGGTATTCATGGCGGAGGCCCCTCTATCACTACAAGAAAAAACACTTACTAATTTGCCCCTTTTACATTAGTTTTTTTGCCTTAGCCCAAAAAAGAGAGGTAAAAAGTTCTTTTATCTTGGTTCTTTTTTTCAAAGTAAAAAATATTATTTGCCTAGGCTATAAAAAAACTGATGTAAATAATAGGTTTTTTTACCTCGGTTTTATGGCAGCCAAGGTAAATGTCATTCTAAATCAAAGTAAAAAGTCTAACCGACGTAGCTGTGATGTCAGCAACATGTGTCTGTCCAAGCAGTATTATTTATTTATAAGATTACTAAAATTGCAGTACTAGTCGGTTTGACCGAATATCTAACGATCGTAAGGAGCGAAATCGCATCTGTCGGGATTTGGTAAGTATTTGTTTCCTTTGACGGAATTCAATCAGAATTCCATAAATTTTCTTCCCCGTTGAAGATGGCTCTACAAAATCCAACCCCTCATTGTTGAAGGAGGGCTATAGGGTTGTGGATTGTGATATATCTCCCCACTCAAGTAGCAAGTAAGTATTCCATGCCTTAATTTTTATTTTCATCTTCAATTTTGGTTCTAGGTTAGTTCAATTGATATGAGTGGATGTGTTTTAACTATGGGTTGATTGAATCTAGTTATTGAATAATTATATATGGTTGATGTTATATATATATATATGTGTGTGTGTGTGTGTGTGTGTGTGTGTATGGGAGCATGATAATAAAAGTTTTTCATTGGCACACATATGTATATGTCTATATATATTTTGCTCTAATCAATATCCATATATATTTAAGGAATCCATGAATTGAATGAATGTAAGTGTATGTATTTTTTGCTAAGATATGATCCTAAACAATGCGTACTTATTGTTGTATGTAGGAATGTCTATGGATAAAACCCATTGTTTTGATGGGCATTGATTATGAAAAGATATGTGCTTGTCGGAAGAATTGTATCTTGTACAGGGGAGATTAATTGGACACTGAGGAATCCCCGAAATGCAATGCTCCAAGGTTAAAATTAAAGGAGGCGGATGTTGATGGGGAAATTTGTAATCGCCAGATGAAGAAGGTTCATTTCAAGGATATTTGGCATCCGCCTATTATAACTCGATTGAGAAGATTGTTTGAAAATCCTGAGGATTCAAATAATTTGAGTTGGCATGCAGACTGGATAGTGGTTGATTTTGAAGTCATTAGTCATCCGAAAAATGGTTATCAGTGGAGAAGATAGATGCGGCCTTTTGTGAATTTGGGATTGAGGCTTGGTTTGATATCTGGTCCTAAGCAACCGTGGAACGATATCGATGTGTACCTATCCCCGCTGGTGGGAGACCTTAAAAATTTGTGGGATCCTGGAATGAGAATGTATGATGGGTTTCAGAGGGAGTCGTTTGATTTTAGAGCCATGTTGTTTTGCACTGTTAATGACTACCTCGCATATGGAAAACTGTCTGGCTATTCAGCTAAAGGTCACAAAGCACGCCTTATTTTTTTGGAAGGAACATATTATTGTCAGTATAAGCATGAAAGTAATACAATGTATCTTGGGTACCGAAGATGGTTTACAACAACTCGTTGGTGGTGGAATTGGCGTGCTGAGTTTGATGGCAAGGTAGAGTTGGCGCCCCTCCTCCCATATTAATAGGTGCATTAATCTCAAACATGTTGCGTAATATTTGCAATAACTTTGGCAAGAGGAATAGGAAACTATAAACTTACGGTAGTTAGAAGAAGCATTTTAATTTTTTAACTACCGTATTGGAAGATCCTTGACGCCCGACACTGCTTGGACATGATGGGTATTGAAAAGAATGTATGTGATAGTTTGGTTGGTACTTTGATAAATATCCCAGGTAAGAAAAATGATGGGGTGGTGTCAAGGAAAGATATGGTTGAAATGAGAATTCGACCTAAATTGGCCCCCGAGGATTAGGGATCGAAGAGGTACTTTCTCTCTACTTGTTACATGCTTTCAAAAGTTGAGAAATAGTTGATATGTTCTAGTCTTAAAGGTATGGTTGTCCCGACGAGCTACTCTTCTAGACTTAGCAATCTAGTATCCAACGAGAGATTGAGATTGAGTAATATGAAATCACACGTGTCACATTGTTTGATTCAAGAATATCTCTCAATTGCGACCAGATCAACCTTTCCAATTCACGTCAGAAAATGCATTACCCGGTTGTGTCACTTCTTCAAGGGAATTTTTTGTAAGAAGATTAGGTGTCATAATTTGGAGAAACTGCAGGAGGAGATAGTAATCATTCTGTGTAAGTTAGAGATGTATTTCCCTTCTTCCTTAACTGAAATCATGGTGCACTTGTTGGTTCACGTTGTACGGGAGATATTGATATATAGTTGATATGATATTCCCAATCAGTTCAGACGACTAATGTTAACTGCGTATCACTATGAACCTGTAAAACAGATCCCGAAAGTGATTATGGGGAATAGGCTCCGACGATTAAGTTAGTACTCTCCTTCAGAGGATTGGTATTTCTCAGTTTAGTTTTCACTTAGTCAGTGTTGTTGTTCTTGTATTTACAGTGGACTATATTCGTGGCTTCGCTTTGTTAGTATTCATGATCGTGGGCTACATTGTGGTCCCTATAAACTTGGTTCATGTTTTGTTTCATGGCTGAGACTTGAGCATGGCTCCACCTTTCTCGGTTCATGGCTTAGTCGTTCGCGACATGATCCTGCTTTTCTAGGTTCACTGCCAAGAGCTCTTAGGCATGATTGTGTTTATTAGTCTACAGCTAAATCTTGGGCTAGCCTCAAGACCAACATTCTGTGGTCCATGGCCCCCATTGCCATGAAGACTAGGAAACATGAAGCGATGGAATTGTTTGTGAAATATATGCAAACTGTTATTTTTTGAGTTTTTTAAGCTCTAATAACATGTTTTTCATTAGTATAACTTACATTGTCCTTGTTTCTTGATTCTTGGCTATGCTTAAGATTTTGTTTGTATTTCTGATTTTGAATTTTGAATTTGAATCTTTACTGTAGATTTCATATATCCAATAGACTTAGTTGTTGAGATTTTGTTTCAATGGACCGAGATTATCTCTTTATTCTTCACTACACTGTTTCAATTTTTTTAACTTATATTATCGTTTCTCCCTTTAAAAGGGAATTTAAATCATTGACTTAGTTCCATCATCATTTAGTGGATCATCTACTCGAATTCCACCGCCATCTCGATTTCTGTAAAAGGTAACTTGCTTTTGTGTCAGTCTGTAATCATGATGCTTTTTGATTGATTCAACTTCTCATTTTGTATGTTTTAGTATTTGAGTTTAAATACTGAAATTTATTTCTTTCTTTTATTAACCATTCGGACATTCAATCTTTCGTCTTCTTCGGCTCTTCTCAATCCTTCTGGGAATCATTGTTCTTCAGCCTCTTTAAGAGTAAGCTTTTCCTGCTCTTTCTTTTATCTCTTTTTTTTGCTATATTCATTGTTTCTAAATCTATAAATCATCTTTCTTCAACCAATTTTTCGTTTACACTTGAATCATATTTTTTCTGGTCATCTTCTTCAGCGTACACTAGTGTAGGGTGCGGTGTCAAAGGCGGTTCTATTGAACAAACAAAGGCACTTTCGTTATGCCTTCATTGGCCCTACCTTCCATCGCACGTCATTAGACGGCGGTTCCAAAATTGCCTTTAAAGTTTCCAGCGAAGGCGGTGAAAACCACCTTTAAAAATGAGTGCGAACAACCTTTTAATGTTTACGACGTCAGAAACGTTTTGAGTCTGTCGTACCATTGCACAGGTTTTTGAGTTTGAAAAGTCACAATTTCCAAACTCAGAATTATGTAATCTGCTCTTTGTGAATATATGGCCAATGTTGGAACATAGCCATAGAAGAACCTTTAAACCTCTTCAGGAGAACCTATTAGTGCCTCATCTAATCTGGCTTTTTCCTCCTCCAAAGCTATTATCTAAATAGCTAGAACTCTCAACTTTGCATTAATGGCCACAAACTTGGTCTTCCACTACTGGGAGAACCCCCATAGGCACCAGTATTTTCACCCCATAGGCACCGGTATTTTGAGAATTTTCATACCGGTGCCTAAGTGACCTGGTACAAAAGGTGTAGTGTATAGGAACAGGTAAGTGGTATCGGTCCTAGAATCTATTCCAGCACCGGTACATTTACCGGTGCCAATGCATGGAGTACTGGTGCTAGTAAATATGCGATCAATAAAAAAAATCTGGCCAGTGAGAATAAACTCACCGACTGAAATGTGAAACTCAAAACGAACAAAACACAAAAAAACATAAGCTCGAGGAAACTGGAAAATTCATACCACAACCCAGGACTTCAGTATCTATAATAAAATACATAATACCTCTCAATTCATAAAACAAGTTATACCTAAACATAGATTAACAACATCAATCATCCTAAAAACTAGAATCTAATTTCCAGAAACCCAGATTGGTGTGTATAACTATGTTTCAACAATGTATTTAACATGAACTATGTGTTAATCTTAAACACACCATGTTTCAACGGTACTTATAAACTTCAAAATCACAACAATTTAAATTTTAGATTCTGCAAAAGTTACGGCACCTTCCATTAAGTTTGTGCACATATGATTTGTCGAAGTAAACTATTTAAAATGTCAAAATTGTACAACGTTTAAGCACCGAGGAAACTTAGTGTGTATAACTATGTTTTAACTATGTATTTAACACTAACTACGTGCTAATGTCAAACACACCATGTTACACATTAACACACCATGTTTCAATGGTGCTTATAAATTACAAAATCTCCACAGTCTAAACTTTAGATTTCTACAAATGTTACGGCACCTTCCATTAAGTTTGTGCACATATGATTTGTCAAAGTAAACTATTTAAACTGTCAAAATTATGCATCGTTTAAGCATCGAGGAAACTTAGTGTGTAAAACTATGTATTTAACACTATGTGTTAATGTGAAACACACCCTATTAAAAACTAACACACCCTGTTTCAACAGTGCTTATAAACTGCAGAATCTCAACAATTTAAATCTCAGATTTATACAAATGTTATGGCAACTTCCATTTACTTTGTCGAACAAAACAATTTTAAATGTCGAAAAGATGCAACACTTGAGCACACTGAGAGAGGCATGATGTATATACATATTTTTTAACAATGTATTTAACATCAACTTTGTTTAACATTAAACACACCAGTGCCTCCCCATTGCGCATACACTACAAAATCTCCACATTTAAAACTGTGGAGTGCTATAAAAGTTGTAGCACCATTTTCATAATGGATGAAACATTACTTAGTTAGAAGGCACTAAGTGAATAGAAATAAACCCATGTAGTGCCCTTAAACTAATTCTTCCACCGTTAAACTTGTTCACAATAACAATTAAAATAGAAAATCATTTAAAATGTCGAATTGAAACAGCTTTTGAGCACCAAGGAAACATGGTGTGTATAACTATGCTTTAACATTGTATTTAAAATTGTATTTAGCATCAACAATTATTTAATGTTAAACACACAATGTTATACAGTTACAAAGTTCTAAACATGTTATAAGCATGATACAATTACAAGGCCATACATTAATCATATGCAACCTATGCAGTGCCCTTTAACTGAGTAATGCTTATTAATTTAAAATGTCGAAATGAAGTAGTTCCTAGGGGTCACAAAAGCAATGAGTGTTTAAATAAATCATTTCAAACACTCCGAGTTTCGGTGGCCCAGGTAGACTGCAGTATCTCAACAGTTGAAACATCAATTATAACTAATTAAATCAAAGGGTATGAATGTTACAACACTTTTTATAAAGAAAGAAGCATTACATAGTCATAGGGAAATACATAGGCAACCAATGCAGTTCCCTATAACCAATGCTTATTCATTTAAAATGTTGAATGAAGTAGCTTTACAGGACCGGGAAAATATGGAGTGTTTATATAGACAAACCAGGTAAAACACTCCAGACTTCCTCGGTGCAACATCTTAGTAACTTAAACTTCAACCAGAAATTATCAAATCAAATGTAGAACAAAAATTAATCTAAAAAAACCTTAATCTAGTTCGAACATAGTTACATAGAAAATCACAGTTTATATATACCACATGGTACATATTATACAATTTAAAATCACATAGTACTTGTGTACAATTTAAAATCTAATTATTAAAAACCCCTAAACATGACACAATCATCTATACATCAAAATTATTTTACAATTGTTTACCAGCACAAGATGTCGACGAGTGACTGCTCTCCATTAGCGGCTACACCAGGTCATCGGCCTTGGAGGTGATGACGTCGTCGGCCTTGGTAGCGGTGATGTCGCTGGGCTTGACTGCTATTTTCTTCATTTGTGGTCCACTCCTTTTCCTTTTCATGGGGGCCTTCTTGTATTTTGGCGGAATCTACAATAACAACAAAATAATGCCAACGAATGGTATAACATTATAGCGAGTCCATAATCAACTATGAATATAATTAACTTACACAATTTGCATACAAAACACAATAACATATTGGTAAAACCAAGAAGTTTACATGGGCTACCAAACACGATCGTTGACCACGTAAAATCAAGGGCCTAATGCTGGTGCAACCATATTCAAGAACTACGCATACATTGGTCAAACGCATGAATGAATCTTATTCCATCATATAAAACAACCACCTATATAGATTCCCTAGTTAGCATATTAAAGAGCACAAGAAGATCCTCATATGCAAACCATTTCAACTCAATCCCATCTCTAAGAAAACAATCAACAACATTTAATGATGTATTATATTGGGAACCAATTAGGCACAAAAGATTAAATTTCATTCTATGAGGCATTTCATCAAACACAATGCATGCATAGTAATTTTAGTGAATTCTAACAAGAAAATAATAGGGAACAAAAGCTTCTATCCACTAGAATTACATTCATATCTTTGAAGGACAATAATATAGGAGGGTTCTTCAATGTGTAATCGTAGGAGCTTTACTTTGAAGCTCCAAGGAGCTTAGCGGCGGTGACATCATCGGCCTTGGCATTATATCATCAGGAAATGGATTATAGCAGATGAAGAGGTGGGGAAATGGGCGGCAGAGATAAGGAGGAGGGGAAATGGGCGGCGGTTTCAGAGAAGTGTGGGAGGGATGAAGAGGTTCATGGTGGGAAAGAAAGGATATTAGGGTTTTTATAGGTACCGAAAAAAATTTAATGGTTCAGATTTAATGAAGAAGAAATATGAATAGATCAGGTCTAGTCGTCACATTAGCACCGGTAATGAATGCACAATACCGGTGCCTGTTATATTTAACGTAGCTAATCCAAACTGCTTTGAATGGAATTTTTTTATAATTTTTGGAACCCGAGAGCAAAGCTGAATGAAAAATTTCTAAGTACCAAGCTCCGGTAAGGAAACCGGTGCTAAAATAAATCCAAGCGGTGCTAATATACGTTAACACAGCTTCTTGAACTGCTTTCAATTTTTTTGTTATAAACATAGTGGAAAGGAGAAAAATATTTTCTAAGTACCAAGCACCATTACCAAAATTGGTGCTGCAATCATTCTAACTGGAGCTAATACACGTTAGTGCAGCTGCCTGAACAAATATCTAAGTCTATAGCACCAGTATCTTTCATACCGGTGCTAGTTTAAAACTATCTAAAATTCATAATTTCCCCTCACACTTTTTATCCACTAACTAGTAACGTTGGATAGTTTTTCGGTTTATGTATTTAAGTAATTGGACTGTTAAGTAATCAATTGTATAGTTTGTCCTTCCCATGTACATAAATTGTGTATGTCGGGTCTCCGGAATGGATTTATTTGTACTTTACAAAAATTGAACTATTGCTCAATACTGTGTTACGCTGTCATCTTTTAATCAAATTTATTTCATATTTGGTATTATTGGGTTAATTGAAGTTTAGAAATAGAAAATGACTTTTAGTGAAAATTTATAAAGCTCTAGTACATGTGGTATAGTATCTTACTACAGATGACTAAGAAGTTAGAAAGTTCTAATAGAGAGGTTTATTGGTAATGTTTTCTCAAGAAATATTAATAAATTTTTTGATTAAGTCTTAGCATATATTTTATAGATTCAAAATGTAGCACTTCATTCGAGTGGATTTTGATTTGGACGTCAGAGTGAACTTTTTGTTTTTTGCACTTAGGTCTCTCCAAGAATCTTGGAATTGTTGAAAAGCAAAATTGGCAAATCTTGGAATTGTTGAAAAGAAAAATTGGCAATTCCATATTGAAATTTTATAATTCAAGTTCACAACTATGCGATTTAGACATGATTGGATGGATGGAACATCCCCAAAATCAAAAACAGAAATCTTGTACAGCAAAATGCTGAAATTGCATTATTGTCCAAATTTTAGTTATGTACTTATAGCTCCGGTTCCATTACCGGTGCTACAACAAAAAATCAAACCGGTGCTAAAATATTTTCCTACTTTTCGCGGGATTTTTTTCCATATAACAGATTATATGCACCGGTGCATGCATTACGGTACTCAAAATTTTAGATACCGGTGCTATAAGTAAAAAAGGCACCGGTATTTCTTTGTTCAGCTGTTTATACCGGTGCTAATGATATTTTAATCACCGATAACGCTGTACCGGTGCCTATGTACCTGTTTTCTAGTAGTGTTCTTCTCATCAACATCAGAAGTTGTAGCATCAACCATGGCAGATCATGCATATGTCTTAGATATTTTTCCCTCTTGTTTGGCCAATTCTTGAGTAAGAGCTGTGGTTTTTCAAAAGGGAATCAAACAGTTTACATGAATCTGGAATAGACAAAAATAGCTGGTAGTTAAGCTAGATGAAGTAGCGTTCCCTTGAGTGGCCACTGAAATTTCAAATCCTCCAGTAATTTCTTACGCAATCTGATTGTCTATCACTGCAAAGTTCTCAGCATTAACAGTCTCTAAATCCTTGAGGGTGAGTAGTCTATGTCACTGATTGATCGGTCTTCTAGAAAATCCCACTGCCTTACCTCCAATGTAAACTTTGTTGTAGCACTCAAATGTTGGAACATAGTCAACTTCCACTTCTTTCCTCTCAACCAAATCTCGAATAAAATGATGTCTTATATCAATGAGCTTTGTCCGAGAATGATGTCCTGGATTCTTTGAGATGTCAATAACACTTTTGCTGTCACATAACTTTGTTAGAAGCCCTTCTTTAACTGGTATTCACACTAGTTGCCGGGTTAGAATCTATTTGCATTCTCCTTGCTATAGCTTGCACTATGAATTTTACTCTGTATCAAATAGTTTTCAAGAGTGCTCTCCTAAATGGTGTGGTTAATGAGGAAGTATATCATCAACTCAAGAAGGTTTTGTATGGATCAAAACAAGCACCAAGGGCGTGGTATAAGTGACTCACTATCTTCCCTATTCCAAAAGCTTATCGCCGAGGGGGAATAGATCGCATCTTGTGTCTTTTGGATATGGTCTTTGGGTCTATTTCACCATCCTTGAAGCTTAAAGCACTGATCCTCTGTATGGCCTTGATAGGTACAGTAACCACACATTAAAGCTTTTTGTAGGCGTGTTTTGACCATTTTTCTCCTCATAACTTGAACCTCTCTTTTGAATACCTCAGTGCTGGTAGATGGTTTTTCGTAGCCTATTCCTTGTCGATTTCCATAACTCTGACACATGGTGAGAATGTCATCCAATTTTGCTTTTCTAGAAATCAATCTTTTAATAGCCGTCTAAGCAACTTCAGCCCTCTTTGTCATCGAACTCAGATTTAATTCCAACAGCTCAATTTCCTTTCGGAGTCCTTCCACTAGGGATGATCTCTCTCTTCCTTCTTCAGCTAAAAGGTTTTTCTCCCTTTTTGAGAGTTTGTTAGCATCAACAACTTTCACCCACATTTTATACATCTTTTCATATGCAGTATAGACATCCTCATCACTCACAATCTCGTCTTCATCATCACTCGAGAGTATTCTTCATATAACTTCTCTGTGTTGGAACATCGAACTTCAGCAATCTAAACCATGTTGGAACGTCGATCCACTTGTTCTTGTCTGATGTTGGAATATTCAGTAAAAAATTTTGAATCTCCATAAAGTTTTGCTCCAAAAGCCACATAATTACTGATCGGTTCCCCTTCATCATCTTCACTCCAAGGATTAACGTATGATTTTCCATGCTTCCTCTGAGTGTTAACATATTCTACCTGGATATGTCCATACCCTTCACACTCTGCATTGTATCCTTCCTGACTGCCTCAATTCACCATTTTGATTTCTTAAGGATTGCTGAGTGATTTTTTCCATCCTTGGTTTATGATTGTTACCAATGTTTTGAAACTGTCATATGTTCCCATTAAACGTTTCCATAGAATTGTTATTTACCCTTTCTTCTGCATCCTTGAGAAATTCTTTGTGATAAAAGCAAGGACTTCATTTACATCACCGCTATCCTCCTCATGATTTTTTTCTCGACGAAGAAGTTTTGAAAGCCACCTTCTTCGTTGGATGTTCCAATGTCAATGTCATTTCACAGGTTTGCAGTGATCCCATCAACTTATCCGAAGTCATTGTGGTCACGTCCCTTGGTTCTTCCATTACTGTTACTTTAATGGGAAATCTTTGGGGAGGTGATCTTAGCATCTTCTTCACCAGCTTAGACTCTTTGTAAATTTTTCCAACTGATGTGCCATATTTGTGATGTCTCTGAGTCTTCCATTGAATATTGCAATAGTCTCATCTTCTTCCATTTTTAGCTCTTCAAATTTTGTGGCCAGCATTTGTAACTTTGACTCAGGTACACGAATTGTCCCCTCATGTACGGTTTGTAGGATATCCCATGCTTTCTTTGCTTGATGACACGTAGAAATGAGTTTGAACTGATCTTCATCTACTGCAGAAAAGATGGCATTTAATGCTCTGGAGTTCGCCAAACCACCTATTTTTAAAAATGATGTCCACGACTCTTTAGGCTTAACTAATGGCTCTTTAGAACTAGATTATCCTCCTTCAGAACTTCCAATAACTGGGGATTTCCATTCTGTTTCAACATAGTGCCAAGCAAATTCATCCAATGAATTTATGAATACCCGCATGCAAGCTTTCCAGTAGTTGTAATTCGTTCATTCCAGTAGTGGTGCCGAGACACAGAAGCTCCTTCTGAGGTCGCCATTGGTAAAACTGGATCACACTTTCCTTGTCAAAACCAAGGCAAAACAAGTGACTTAGCTATGATACAAGTTGAAATTTGATTTTACCTAATTAATTCAATAATTACTACTGTGTTCTAACATAGCCTATCTAAGCAAATATGTAATAAAGCAAAGCATGACCACACGAGACTTGGTACACAGTTCGGTGAAATTCACCTACATTTGTGGGGCCTGGCCCAGTTCAGAATAAATTCACTAATCAGAAAGATAGAGTACAATGCACATCATACAACTATATGTATCTATTCTAATACAACATGTGGATTTGCTAGCTCCTCTAGCTACCGATCCGCCTTGATCAAACTCCCTCTAACCTTAAAACTCATCGACGCTGGATCTTCTCCTCTCGAGGAATTAAGGTATACTATTGTGAACTTGATCAACAGTTTAAGATCATGTTGGAACACAGACGAATGACTCTGTAGTACCTCTAGAACAATATGAAAATCTGGATGCAGAATTTTCTTCAATTAAATCGTGAGTGCACAGCCATGATTTCCATCAATATATATACCATGGGCAGATTGGAATTCTCGTCATTTGTCTATTCTTTTATTCAGTTTCCAAATCTGCTTCTGAAGCATATCCAAATCACTTAAATAAAGAGATTTTCCTCATCTCAGTTATCCCATAATATTCCATAAATCCAATTCTATAATTATATGGATTTTCCATAAATCCAATATGCTCCAATCACATGCACAATCATATATTGCAAAATTTCAAAACTTCTATAATATCCACACAATATTCTTCATGCGGATAGCAATTATAAATCACAGTTTTCCATATGTTCTAACATGGAAAGTTTTGTACGCATGAAGTTTTGTGTAAATGTAAATCCTTCTCCACATAATATTCTGATTACAATCAAATTCCTTGAAGATAGGAATTACCAAATCTAATCCCTCTAAGTAAGGAATTTAATTATCTTGTCCAAATCCTAACTATAACTGAATATTCTAATTTCATAACATTAATCCAATCCCACAAATATAGGAATTGATATATTCTCTGAATCAAATACAACTAGACAAGATATATACTTCTCGGATTCCATCTTCAACCACTTCTTATATCACTGAAATTCCTTCTTTGCGTTACAGCCCAATAATACCATATTTTCATAATTTTCCACAAATTGCCAACTAGATAAATATGGACTTTACAACTTATTTTCAAAAAAAAAATCTCAAGCCAAGAAGATCTTGGAGATCCAAATAGAGGATGGGCAGTAGCTAACAGATTAGAAACGAATTTAGGTTGAATTTCTTGGCCAATTAAAGCAGATGTAACAGTCATAAGATATTTATCCTCACATACCTGATTACCACTGCTCAAAACAGGAGCTGATCAATTTCAATAGAAATTTTGGTTTTACCGATTTTTATAATCCTAGTTAGTATGTTCCAACATAACTTATTTAACCAAGTATGTAATAGTTAAAAACATAAACGACACACGACTTGGTTACACAGCTCGGTGAATTCACCTACATCTGCGGGGCCTGGCCCAGTTCAGATTGAATTCACTAATTTGAAAGATACAGTACAATATTACAAAATACTTATCTTTACTAACTATAGTTTGTGAACTATGCAAGCTCCCCTTGCTACCGATCCACCATGATCAGACTCCCTCTGACCTCAAAATTCGTCGACGCAAAATCTCCTCCTGCAGAGGAATTAAGGTTTATGATTCTGAACTTTGTGCAGCAGGTCAGGTATGTTGGAACATATGAATCAGGCTCTTAGCAATTCTCGAAAGTCTCAAAAATCTGTATGCAGATTTTTGCTCTATTAAATTCGTGAGTATGCAGCCGTGTTTGTCTCCTTTTATATCCATGAATCAGATCGGAATACTCCTTGATTATCTCCATAATATTTCTATTCCAAATCTGCTTTTTGAAGCATATCCAAATCCCACAAATGAAGGAATTTTCCTTATCACAATCTATCCCATATATTCTCCAATATCAACTCCATATATGTAGGAATTTTCCTTAAATCAACTATGCTTCACACGCCTCATTCATAGAGGAATATTCATAATTCCATAAATTATAAATACCACAATCTTCTATCTCCATATTTCCGTACAACAAGTCTCGGCGTGAATCATGCTTCCTTCGAGTGTTCCAACATAGAAAGTTTTCCGTTTCCAAATATGTTCACAAAACTGTGAATTAAATATTCAATGCAAATTTCTCTGACTTTACAATCTCCCCCTTTGGCATTTTGTGAACCCATACCATTTTGGTCATGTAACTCGCAACGGAAAAACTCTTGTCACGCATATAGGCTTCCGAACTTCACCTATGTTGAAATCACGCAACAATATACACATTACTGAATCTGAAAACAACAGAATACCAGAAAAAGAATACCATAAATCCATTAATCCAGAATATCTATACAAGATAAAATCATTCAAATTACGAGCCATAACAAAATTAATATCCAAAATATCTCCCCCTGGGATCACACAGATGCCAAAGGCAAAAAAAAATAGCAATTTCCCAAGCAGCGGTAGACTCCCCTTGAGTATGACCTCTATGTTAGAACATAGAGCAGAAATCCAGATCAAGTTCAAGCTTCCAACCGTGCTTTTTATTTCTCCAGACTTGTCTTCTTTGCCTCCAGCGCTGTAATGTGAATGGCAATAGCTCCCAATCGTGCATTCAGAATCATTATCTTGGCCTTCTTTCCTGCTGCTGTTGATGTAGCACCTTCTGGTTTCCATGGTAAATCATGAATGTGCCCCAACCCAAAGGTTTTCTTAGTTGGCCTTAGAAAGTCTGCATCTATGATCAAATCATCAGCCTTGCCCTTCACTTTTGCAATTTTATCCATTGCTGAGATTAGACAAGGATATATAATGGCATGTTTAGCCTTAGGAGCTGTAGCCTACTTCACCAAGTTTTACAGAATGAATAAACCAAGATTCACTTGCTTCTGTGTTCCAACACATAATAGAAGCTTTTCCATCTCCCTGGTCAGTGAAGTAGTGTTAGACGAAGGCATCCAGCAATTTATCGCAATCCGATATAGGCCAAAAAATCTGGAAGTTAGCCATGAAACCTATGAGTATCCTGTTTCAAGCCAATTGACCTTGTATCCCCCCGAAATGACTTCCATAATCTGGTAATCAGTTTTATCTACCTCATCAGAGAACACACCTTCAAAGTTTGGTGTCTTCAACCCCAGAATTTTGTTTATCCTATCCACTGAAAAATTCACAAATTTTCCTCTCAAATAAATTCTACCAAACCAAGGAGATTCCATGTCCAGATTTTCAGACCTCAAATTTGCATAGGCCTCTATCACCACCTGTCTATTATATTGAAGCTGAACAGTTGCAGCTCTCTTTATTCCAATTTGCTCAAGATAATCAGAAAATCCACTTTCCCTATATGCTTCTAAGTCTATGGGCCTTTCCAAAATAAATCTTCTCTCAGCAAACAATTCACCCATCTCCTCACACTTTGAATCAAAATAAGTGAATGACAAAGCATTACTTACAGAAATAGGTGGCAAGACTTTCTTCTTTGGTAATCTCTGGTCTGTCTTGAGCTTCTTAGCAAGTGGAGAACCCTTTGAAGCAGTCACCTTCCTCTTACCTTTGGCCATCTAGAAAAATCCATCGAGCACTTCATCACTTGAGTGTGCCAAATCAGGAAGGCCAGTGTTGCTTCATCCTCCTTAACAGATTGTCTTTCAACCTGCTCATCTTGATCCAAGTCCTTCGAGTCAGTCATTTCCTCTCCAGGTTGCTCATCATACTCATTACCAGCCATATCATTCGGGTCTTTTATTTCACTAATGTCTCTTAAAACTACATAGCTTGGAAAGGGAATACGACAAAACACATGGAATTTATCCTTCTCTCTATACTCGGCATATTTTCCCATCAGAAATTGCACATCCCAATTCTCAATCCTCCTTATATCACCTATATTACCCGTCACAAGCTCCTTGACCTGAACAGTCAAGTATTCACCTTCTATGCTTATGATTTTTGTTAAATCTACAGCAACTCTGTTTGCCTCTAGCCATTCGAAAATTTCATCTACACTTTTAAATTCCATGCCCATCAATTTTAAAGGAGGGGGATCAGGACCAGTTACCTTTCCATATCGGTCCTTCTTCTTGGCACTGGTGAGTTTTTCTTGTTCATCAAGTCCAATACCAGAGCCACCGGCCTCTTTACCTCCATTGTATGCCTCTTCCTCTACACCAAGCTCTTCATCTTGACCAAGATTTCCTTCAGGAAGTGCTTCGACCCCAACTTGATCCGAGTTTTCTCCACCTTGATCTTGATTTTCTTCCAGTAGCGATTCATCCCAAGTTTGGTGTACACATCGTCCCTTCCTTTCGACCAATGCCGACTCCAAATTTACTGAACACTGTTCCTCCTCCATGACCTCTAAGGGTAGAGACGATCCTGGAAGATCGACTTCTTGTGTGGGAATAGTAAGGCTGGAGGCCATTTTTGTTTTTTGGTAGGGGTTCGGAGAGTAGTGTTTTGAAGATGATTTCCGAGATAAATTCGAGAGAGATTCAAGAACAGCCGAAAGAGAGAATTTGGAATGTGTTTAAACAACATAGAAACCCAAACCAACTCTTCAACTCACTTCCTCTTTTCCCACGAAACTCCTTTTTTGATTTCCAAGACTTATAATGATTATCCCTTTTAACTTGTCAACTCGAGATGTCACATCAAAATAACTTCCAACATACCATACAATCTATCTTCTATTTTTGTACATTTTTCTTCTTTCTATTTGTTTTTGTTCATTTTCAATTTTCTAAACAAAAATAAATGGAATATTTGCAGTAAAATTAAGGTAAGAATTACCTCAAATTTGACAAACACCTAAGTGTTGTCAAAGGCTTTCAAAAGTGGCTGAATCCAACGGCTTTGTAAAGATATCAGCTAATTGCTCGTGTGTTGAAACATAGACTACCTCCACTTCCTTTCTTTCAACCAGATCTCTAATAAAATGGTGCCTTATATCAATATGTTTGGTTCTCGAGTGTTTGATTGGATTTTTTGAGATATCAATTGCACTTGTGTTGTCACATAAAATCTTCAAGGGGCCTTAATGAATTCCATAGTCTTTCAACATTTATTTCATCAATAACAATTGTGCACAACAGCTTCCAGCTGCAAGATACTCAGCTTCTGCACTAGACAAGGATATCGAATTCTATTTCTTACTATACCACGACACCAAATTCGTACCAATAAAGAAACATCCACCTGTGGTACTTTTTCGATCATCAGCATTACCAGCCCAATCAGAATCACTGTACCCAATCAATTCGGAATCTTGACTCTTAGAATACCAGACACCATACTTAGAACTCCCACTTACATATCAAATAACTCGTTTAACTGCAGTGAGATGCGAATCCTTTGGATCAGCCTAAAATCTTGCACAAATCCCAATGCTAAAACATATATCTGGTCTACTAGCTGTTAAATACAATATACTTCCAATCATGCCTCTGTATAACTTCTGATCAACCGAAACTCCTTTTTCATCCTTTACCAGTTTGTCAGAAATGCCCATAGGAGTTCAAACTGCTCGAGCATTGCTTAGACCGAACCTCTTCACTAAGTTTAGAGCATACTTACTCTGATTTATAAACAGGCCATTCCTTCCTTGCTTGACTTGCAATTCCAGAAAGTAAGTGAGTTCTCCAACCATGCTCATCTCAAATTCGGATTGCATGATGGTGACAAAATCGTGTACCATAAAAGACGAAGTAGAGACAAATACTATATCATCAACATAAATTTGAGCAATAAAAAATTTTGAATACTTTTCAAGCACAAATAAAATGCGATCTACTCCCCCTCGACGATAGCCATTCTGAAGAAGAAAGTTAGTAAGTCGTTCATACCATGCCCTGGGTGCTTGCTTTAGACCGTATAGAACATTCTTGAGACGATAAACATAGTGTGGATAATAAGGATCCTCAAAGCCTTTAGGTTGTTCAACATAAACCTCTTCATTCACCACTCCATTTAGAAACGCACTCTTAACATCCATTTGATATAACATAAAGTTCATAGAGTAAGCAATAGCAAGTAATATTCGAATTGACTCTAACCTGGCAACTGGTGCAAATGTTTCATCAAAGTCGACCCCTTCCACTTGTGTGTATCCTTGAGCTACTAGTCTAGCCTTATTTCGAGTAACTAGACCATCAACATCAGATTTATTCTTAAAGATCCACTTCGTGCCAATGACATTAATGTCTTTGGGGCGAGAAGTAAGATACCAGAAGTAATTTCGTGCAAATTGATTTAGTTCTTATTGCACAGCAGCAATCCAATACTCATTCAGCAAGGCTTCTTTGTAATTCCTCGGTTCAATGAGAGAAACAAAGCAATGCAATCCAGCTAGCCTTCGGTAATCCACTCGAGAAACTGATCGAGTACTTCTCATGTTGGATTCAGGTTATTCCTGTGTTGGAACATAGGGTTCGTTAGACTCAGCTTCGACAAGTTCAACACCAATCTGCTCAGTTGTTCCAGCATGTTGATGTGGTTTGGCTTCTACTAACGGATCTGCCTTGTCAGGTTGATGCGGCTGTGTTGGAACATGAGTGTTATCGGGATCTTCTTCCATAACATCGACCTTTTGTTCTTCCTCTGAATCATCCACAATAACATTTATTGACTCCATGATAGTGTTGGTTTGATGATTAAACACTCTGTAGGCACGGATGTTGATAGAATATCCAAGAAAAATTCCTGTATCACTCTGATTGTCAAATTTTGCCAATTGTTCTCTGTCTCTGAGAATGTAGCACTTGCTTCCAAACACATAGAAATATGTAACATTTTGTTTCCCGCCCTTCCAAATATCGTAGGAAGTTTTGCTGGTGAATGGTCGCAGATACACTCGATTAGTTGTATAACAAGCAGTATTAATTACTTCTGCCACCATTTCTTGTGAATTTCTTTCTCAGCTAACATAACTCGAGCCATCTCCTGCAGGGTTCTATTCTTTCATTCTACAATACCATTTTGTTGAGGGGTGATAGATGCCAAAAATTCATGTTGAATTCCGAGCTCGTCACAAAAATTACTAAATTGAGAATTATTAAGCTCTCTACCATGATCACTACGAATTCGAACAATCTTTCCAACTGGACTTCCCTTTTCAGTTTGTAACTTTACTAACAGACTTCTAAATACTTCAAACGTATTAGATTTATCTTTCAAAAAAGCTACCCACGTAAATCTGGAGAAATCATCAATACATACAAATATATATTTCTTTCCACCTATACTAGGCGTATTGATTGGACCCATCAAATCCATATGCAATAATTCCATATTTCTAGAGGTGGTAATATACTGAACTGAGGAGTAAGGGGATCGAATTTGTTTACCTTGTTGACATGGTTCACATACAATTCCATCCTTGCTGGTTAAGGTAGGCATACCTCGTACATCTTACACATTTACGATTTTCACTAATGTTTTATAATTGATGTGACCGAGCTTCCTGTGCCACAGAACTCCTTCGTCTTGCTTCGAGATCATACATCGTACTTCTTGCTCCAGCAGATAACAATTATCTGATGATATTATGCCTGAAAGAACCTTGGTTTCTCCACATTTCACAACGCATTTATCCTTATGAAATTCCACTGTCATATTGTCATCACACAACTGACTTATGCTTAACAAATTTGCCTTCAGATTTTCAACAAACAATACACTAGTGAACACTGGAAAACCTTCAATCCTCAATTCACCTTTTCCAATCACTCTGCTCTTCTTTCCATCACCGAAAGTCACATATCTGCCATCGTATGGAGTGATATTCGTGAGAAATTCTGGAGTTCCATCCATGTGGCGAGAACACCCACTGTCTAAGTACCACGAATCTCTGGAATAAGATATGAGCGAAGTGTGTGCCACCAAACATGTGCTAGATCGTTGACAACCCATACCTTTCTGATCGATTTCATTTTCTGAACCTTGCCTATGTTGGAACATGCCAGAAGTTGTCGTCCTGACATTTGGTCTCTGATCAGTTTTTTGCATTGTTCTTCGTAATGTCCTTGAAATGTGCAGTAGCTACATATGAGTGGCTTTTTTTGATAAGGCATGAAAAACTTCCGTTTCACTTCTCGGATCTTAGTCTTGAGGGTTACTGAATTTTCGTGTGTTTCAGTCTTGTGTGTGTTTCCATACCCAATACTGTGTCGATCACCAAAGTTTCTTCCCATGTCCAGAATATCATCAAGCTTTGCCTTTCCAGAATTTAGCTTAGAAATTTTTGCTTCAGATGTTTCAGCTCTCTTGACTGCTACTATCAGTTTTCCATTCAATTCTTCATTTATCTTTTCAAGTTCTGCAACTGTTAATCGCAATTCTTTTTCAATTTCCATCAACTTCTTTTATTCTTCGTTTAGCTCTTTGTTTGTGTTAGCTACTTGAACCCACATAGCATACATTTTTTCATAGGTATTGTAGATTTCTTCATCACTTACAGAAAGATCATCATCTTTATCGCTGCGTGCTTCATACAGATCTATGTTGGAACATACAACTTTAGCTTTGTTAAGTGTGTTGGAACATCCATCCTCCGATGTATCATGAATCTTTGCTCCGAACGCCACGTAGTTTCTGGTAAGTTCCTCTTCGTCCTTCTCATCTTCTTCATCTTCACTCCATGAGGTGACATATGATTTTCCCTGTTTCTTCCGGGTGTTAGCACATTCAGCCTGAATATGACCATATCCTTCACATTCTCTGCATTGAATTCGTTTAGGCTGTTTTGGTTCACTGTTTTGATTTCTAAAAAACTTTTGATTTCCTTGTTCAAAACTCATTCCACGATCATTACCAGAGTCTTGTTTCTTGGTCTATTTCCACCAAGCCTTTCCTGAGATTTCTTGTTAACCACTTTCTTTAGCATTCTTGAGAAATTCTTCATGATAAGTGCAAGTTTTTCGAACTCATCATCACTGTCAGACTCGTTTTGATGCAGATGTATTGAATGGAAACTCCTTAGGACTTCTCTTTGCAGCCTGTTGAAAAGTCATCTCATATGTCTGCAACGATCCCATTAGTTCATCTAGGCTCATTGTTGCTACGTCTCTCGCTTCTTCTATTGCTGCAACCTTCATTGCAAACCTCTTAGGGAGTGATCTCAAGGTCTTTTTCACCAACTTCGTTTCTTTGTAAACCTTTCCCAGTTGATATGCCATGTTAGAGATATCCCTAAGTTTCTCGTTGAATATAGCAATTGTGTCATCCTCCTCCATCTTGAGTTCCTCGAACTTTGTAGCCAACATCTGATGTTTGGACTCTCGAACTCTACTCGGTCCCTCATGAACTGTTTGCAGAATATCCCATGTTTTCTTGGCTTGATGACATGTAGAGATGAGTTTGAACTGGTTTTCATCAACCGCAGTAAAGATTGCATTCAGTGCCTTTGAATTTGCCAGAAAGGCTTTGAAATCATCAAGTGTCCAACTAGCTTTGTTTTTGAGTTTCTGCTCCCTTGGCTTGACTCTCCTTCTGTCGATTCAACGTCTTCAGCCAGATGATTCCACTCATTCTCAACATAAAATAAAACCATGCCGGTTCATCCAGCGAATTGATGAAGACTCTCATACGTGCCTTCCAATAGTTGTAGTTGTTTCCTTCTAGCAGAGGTGGCCGAGACACTGAAGCTCCATCTTTGGTCATCATGGTAAAACCGGATCACACTTTCCTTGAAACAGCCAAGGGAATAATAAGTGACCAAGTTCTATTACCAATAGAAATTTTGGTTTTACCGATTTTTATAATCCTAGTTAGTATGTTCCAACATAACTTATTTAACCAAATACGTAATAGTTAAAAACATAAACGACACATGACTTGGTTATGTAGTTCGGTGAAATCCACCTACATCTGCGGGACTTGGCCCAGTTCAGAATAAATTCACTAATTAGAAAGATACAGTACAATATTACAAAGTACTTAACTTTACTAACTATAGTGTGTGAACTCTGCAAGTTCCCCTTTCTACCAATCTGCCTTGATCAGACTCCCTTTGACCTCAAAACTCGTCGCAGGATCTCCTCCTCTCGAGGAATTAAGGTTTATGATTCTGAACTTTTTGCAGCATGTATGGTATGTTGGAACATATAAATCAGGCTCTTAGCAATTCTCGAAAGTCTCAAAAATCTGTATGCAGATTTTTGCTCTATTAAATCCGTGAGTATGCAGCCGTGTTTGTCCCCTTTTATATCCATGAATCAGACCGGAATACTCCTTGATTATCTCCACAATATTCCTATTCCAAATCTGTATTTTGAAGCATATCCAAATCTCACAAATAAAGGGATTTTCCTTATCACAATCTATCCCATATATTCTCCAACAACTCCATATATTTAGGGATTTTCCATAAATCAACTATGCTTCACATGCCTCATTCATAGAGGAATATTCATAATTCCATAAATCATAAATATCATAATCTTCTATCTCCATATTTCCCTACAACAAGTCTCGGCATGAATCATGCTTCTTTCGAGTGTTCCAACATAGAAAGTTTTTCGTTTCCAAATATGTTCACAAAACTGTCAATTAAATATTCAATGCAAATCTCTCTGACTTTACACATTCTTTCCAGGCTAAGCTAGGAAGATATAGCTCTACTCCAACAACCTTTCTTAGAAGCTGAACTCTAGGAGGCGATTAAAAATATGAATGCCTGGTGCGCGCCAGGAAAGGATGGATTTCCTCCTGGCTTTTATCAAAAGCATTGGTCAATGGTGAAGGATCCTTTGATGAAGTGTATCACTGAACTTCAACAAGGTGGGCTGATGATTTGAGAATGAAATGAAACACTGGTGGTCTTGACTCTGCAGTAATACCAGAGTTGACTTGACTGCAGTAATACCAGAGTTTCAGACATGGTTGGCACAATGGATTATCACTGCTCCATCCAACAGGGAGATCGTCCTGTCCTTCTGTATAATTTGGGAGATATAGAGGCATAGAAACACTGTGATTTGGGATAGGCTGGATAGCATACAGGTTAATCATGCGATCACGCCGATTGAGGTCTGGGAAGAGGCGAATAGGAAGCACTGCATATATTTGAATTCAAAGGAAGGTAACATATATGAATTCTCCCGATACAACACTCACTGCTCGAAGGTGATTTCAAGTAAGGGAGGCTGCTTATTTAGGAATGGTGAACCCCTGCTCCCGCCTCACCCATTTCAAGTCTTTGTCACGGATGCGGCTTTTAATAGCTACAAAGGTATATCAGTTGGTGCATGGTGTGAAGTGCACATAAACAACGCATCACAACTCCAGAAGCCGGATGAATCTTACAACATAAATTCAGCATCCTCCCCGCTACAGGCATAAATCACAGCAATCCTAAATTACCTGGAATATAACATGCAAAAAGGCAGGGATCACATTTGGATAGCCTCAGATTGCAGGACGGCGGTGGCAATGATAAATGAAAATCAGAAACTAAGTCTGGACGTGAAAGAAGTAGTCAAGGAAATTCATCATATCTGTCGGTCCTTAAGGTTTGTTAAGTTTCTCAATGTGGATAAATCTGAAGTTCAACTGGCCCATAATTTGGCCAAGTCTGTAATGAATTATATATAATTATTAATATAAGTTGTGTGTAGACAAGAAAAGAGAGATTGAATTATGCGTGGGTTTAGTTGATTTTGTTTTTTGGGATTTTGGTGATCTGATTATTGCCAGTCACTAGGTTCTTTTCTTCTTCTTTTTTCAATGCAAGCTAAAGATAAACACTGGACAAAAAAAAATCACAAGACTCTCAATTCTCAACTCGGACGTTCTCGCTCTAGCACAAATGGTGAGCTTAATTTTTGTTTCCATGTTTCAGCATATCTTAAGGAATTTTGCTTATTCATCTTGTATACTTTTTCTTGAAGAATATTTTCTTCTTTTTTTGGTTTCAAGGCATGGTCTTTTGTTAATGAATTAGAATTAGAATTGTATTCTTACGATAATTGTAGATGTAATTGTATCCTATTACCTTTTCCCAGCTTGTATAGGTATCATGTACTACTATATAATGTATCATGAATTCATGAATACAAATACAGATTATTACCCTTATTTTCTACATGGTATAAGTGCCTAAAACCCTGAAACCTTAAAACAGAAAATTCCGCTGCCATTGAGCTTCCGCTGTCGTTCGCCGATCAACGCACGCGCCGCCACTCGCCGACGCGCCGCCGTGACACACGCCACCACTCGCCGCTCCGTGCCACGCACCTCCGCTTGGACGCTGCCGACGCCACTACTTCTGACCGATGCACGGCCAAGCTCTCCTGATTTTCCATCATGTCTGGTCTTGAAAAAAAGACTAGTTTTGATACTGCTGAGGCTTCGAAACTTCAGGACATAAGAGGTTATGATGTGATTGCAGCTTTACTTCAGCAGCTACAGTTGCAATCTGGCCCTCGGACTACTTTACCGATTGGTCGTGTGTCGACTGATCCTTACTTTACTGGTTCTGGCGATGGTCCAGGTTTACAACTCATACCGACCACGCTGAAAGGTTAAGAAAATTACATTGAATGGTCCGATGCGATTTGTCGCGCATTCCTTGCCAAACACAAGATTGGGTTCATTGATGGATCCATTACCAAACCCCAGGATGATCATCCCGATGTTGCCGATTGGCCTAGGGTTAATGCTACTCTTGTCTGCTAGATCTTACAAACCCTGGATCCGGTGTTGAGATTTTCTACAAGTTCGTTTGCCACAGTCAAGGATCTGTGGGATGACCTGAAGGCACGATTTATTCTCGCTGATGGTATGAAGCTTTTGCAGACACAAGAAGCCATTCAAAGTTGCAGGCAAAACGGTCAGCCCATCGACATTTACCTTGCCAAACTGAATAAGTTGTTTGCAGATTATCACTGCATGCGACCTCCCCTGGTTTGTACCTGTGAAGATTGCAAGGCATTATGCCAGTGCAATCTTGCTGCGAAAGTTTTCCAAGAGAGAGAGGATTTGATCTACTAATTTATCTCTGGCCTCGACGAAGGTTTTCACACCCTGCGATCACACATCATGAGCATTGATCCAGTGCCATTTGTCATGAAAATATATGCCCTTGTTGCTCAGGAGGAGAATCATAGAGCTATCATTCAAGCTCGTGAGCCTTCTTCTAACTCCATGGCGTATACTGCCCGATGTTCACCACCTGCAAGCTCTTCGCCAGTTGTTCTTTCTGGAGCCGACCGCAAGAATCTTGTTTGTACCCATTGTCATCGCAAGGGTCATTATAAAGATACCTGTTTCTAGATACATGGTGTCTCAGACTGGTTCAAGAAAAGCAAGAAATCGGCGCTACCTTCCCAGCCATCAGTCTCTGCCGTCGGTTCTGGAGGCGCCACCGTTTGCCGGAGCTGCCACATCGCCGCCAAGCCTGGTGGCGGCGGCTTCCTCTTCCAGTGGTGTCCCTGCCCATTCCGAGTTTGGCCCCGCTCTTTCTGATTACTAATGGAGCTCGACCATGCACTTGTTTAATCAGTTTAATTCTCTTACTGGCGATGAGTCTGGTAAGGCTACTTTACCATGGATACTTGATTCGAGAGCCTCATATCACATGACTGGTGTCAAAGGTTCTTATACTGATCTTACTACTACTATTGATTCTGTGAATGTTGTTCTGCCTAATGGCTCGGTATCATCAACTTCGCAATATGGATTTCTTTGCTTTGGTGGTTTTATTCTGCCGCATGTTTTATAAATACCTACATTGCAATGCAACTTACTGTCATGCTCTAGATTGTTATGTACCCTGAACATTATTGCATTTTATAGACAATCAGTACGAGGAGAGTGATTGGCGTGGGTAAACAAAAAGGGGGGGGGTGTTTTGGCTTCGTCTGCTGGATGCTCGTGTTCACCGTCCTATCCTGCAGTCTCTTCCTACAGTTGCTTCAGTGTCTTCTTCCGATTTATGGCATCAACATTTTGGTCATCCTTCTTCCATGGTGTTGTCTTCAATTTCTTCTAGCATTAATAAACATTATGTACCTGCTCTATATGTTATAGAGCAAAACAGACAAGACATAGTTTTCAATTAAGTTCTACAAATGCTACTGTATTGTTTCAATTAATTCATTGTGATGTTTGGGGACCTTATAGAACACCATCTTCTAGTGGTGCATTTTATTTTTTGACTATAGTAGATGATTATTCCCGAGTTGTTTGGTTTTATTTGTTAGTAGCTAAATCTGAAGTAGCTTCTAGATTTTTAGAATTTAGTGCCTTAGTGAAGATCCAGTGGGGAAGAACCATTCAACGAGTTTGGGCTGATAATGAGTTCAGGCTCCAAATTATTTATCCTTAAGGGTTTTTGGATGCTTGTGTTTTGCTACTCATGTTCCCAGATATCGTGACAAGTTTACCCCACGAAATCGGCGGTGTCTATTTCTTGGTTACCCCGCCGGAAAGAAAGGCTATCCCTTTTTTGACTTGGAGTACCGAGCGATCTTTAACAGTCGAGATGTTGATTTCTTTGAAGACCAGTTCCCGTACTCTGCAACTCCGGCATCTGCTTTATCCGATAAACCTGGTGGCGCCACCACACCGCTGCTGGATTCGTCCTCCTTCTCACCGAAGCCGCACAGATTTTTGGCTCCACTTTCCATTGCCGATCCACCTCCGCGGTCGCCGTTGGCCTTCCGCCATCCGCCGGTGTCTAGCTGCTACCGTCCACTGTCCCATCGGTGAACGTCGACCAGTCAACGCCGGAGAACGCCGGCCAGTCAACACCGATCTTCGCCGGCCAGTCAACGCCGGTTATTGCCTGCTGGTTAATGCTAACAAAACAACGCCGGTGAGTCATCTGCTGCTCGAAGCCTGTACCCCCGTGCCGTCCACCGCCGGCCTACCATCACTATTCATTACCGACTTTTCTCCGCCAGTTGTTGCCGATGCTACATCCTCGGTCTCTACTTTACCAGCTTCTCTGGTATCGGATGGTTCAGCTACTAAGTTACCACCTTCAAGATAAAGTGTTCGATCTCGTCGTCCTCCATCGTACTTGGCATATTACGACTGTAATGATCATACTTGTGCTCTTACTTCTGAACAGTCCCCCCCCCCTTCGACTACGTTCCCTCATGCGTCGTCACTTTCCTCAGGTGTTCTCTATCTCTTACTAATTATGTAAATTGTGATAATTTTTCTAGTATGCATTCTAGATTTTTAGGTGCTGTAACATCTAGTACAGATCCCACTACTTATTCCGAGGCTTCCCATCATTCTTATTGGCGGGATGCTATGGCTGAAGAAATTATTGCGCTGGAGCAAAATCAGACATGGACTTTGTCTTCTTTGCCTGTTTATAAGAAGGCAATTGGGTGCAAATGGGTATACCGGACAAAGTTTCGTTCAGATGGTACTATTGAATGTTATAAGGCACTTCGTGATTCTTGGTAATCGCCAGGTTGAAGGAATTGATTACACTGAGACTTTTGCTCCGGTTGCGAAGATGAGTTATGTTCGATTGTTTCTTTCTATTTCAGTTATCAATGGTTGGGAGCTATATCAGATGGATGTTCATAATGCCTTCCTGCATGGTGATTTGCATGAAGAAGTGTTCATGCGTCCTCCGCCTGGCTATGCTGTTCCGCTTGCTCAGGTTTGTCGCCTTCAGAAATCTCTTTATGGTCTTCGTCAGGCTCCTGGAAATTGGTTTGCTAAACTGTCTCAGGCTTTACGGGCATTTGGTTTTTTTCAGAGTAAGGCAGATTACACTTTATTTATCTATTCCCGTGGATCAGTTTCTTTACATGTTCTGGTTTATGTGGATGATTTGGTTATTGTTGGTAGTTCTTCTTCGCTCATCTCTAAGATCAAGAAATACTTGGGTTCTAGTTTTCACATGAAGGACCTTGGTTTGCTTAAGTATTTTTTGGGCATAGAGATTGCTAGAAGACCAGAGGGGATGTTTCTCTCGCAAAGGAAATATGCTTTGGACATCTTATTTGATACAGGCTTATCTTTTTCTAAACCAATTGATTTTCCGATGAAGTAACAATATGATTTGGCACGTGTTGAAGGTCCAGCCTACCATGACCCAGAGCAGTATCGACGCTTGGTTAGGCGTCTGATATATTTGACTATCACTTGTCCTGAACTTAGTTATTCGGTTCATACTCTTGCGCAATTCATGAAGTTTCCTTATGTTCCTCACTGGAAAGCTGCGATTCCTGTGTTGCATTACATGAAGAGTCATCCTGGTCAAGGTTTATTTCTCTCTTCCCGTGGTTCTTTACAATTGACTGCTTATTGTGATTTGGATTGGGCTGCCTGCCCGATTACTAGGCGTTCTATATCTGGTTTCTTTGTTATGGTCGATGATTCTCCAGTTTCCTAGAAAACCAAAAAGCAACCTACTATTTCTCAGTTTTCTGCTGAAGCGGAGTATCGTGCTATGGCAGTTATCTGCTGTGAGTTGTTATGGCTTAAGTATTTACTGAAGGACTTAGGGGTTTCGTACTCCTCTCCTATGTAATTGTTTTGTGATAGACAATCCGCTTTTCACATAGCGGCCAATCTGGTTTTTCATGAACGCACCAAGCACATTGAAGTTTATTGTCACTTTGTCCGGGATCTTGTTCAATCTAGTACACTAATTACTCAACATATCCGCACTACAGACCAGCCTGCGGATTTGTTCACTAAAGCGCTCGGACGTAACCAGTTCCATTCTTTACTTGGCAAGTTAGGCATTTTCGATCCCCATGCTCCAACTTCAGGAGAAGTGTTAAGGAATAAGAATTAGAATTGTATTCTTACCACAATTGTAGATTTAATTGTATTCTATTACCTTTTCCTAGCTTGTATAGGTATCATGTACTACTATATAATGTATCCTGAATTCATGAATACAAACACAGATTATTACCTTTATTTTCTACATCTTTTCATGCCTCTTTTTCATAAAAAAAAATCTATTTTACAGATTAATGTAATTTTTAGTTTTCTTATTCCCTAGAGTAGATAGCATTTTCTGATGCGCATAAAAGTATTAAATCATAGCCACACTCATATGCTAAGCACAAAAAATTGAAGCAAAAAGAACTACAATTGTGTCACAAGAAAATAAGAGGTATATTATACGAGCTTAGCTCGATTTTGGAACTGGGCTCGGTTAAATTCTAGTTTGAGTCGAGTTTTATTCGATTTTTTTGTGAGTTTTTTGCGAACCACTCGGTTTGTCTATGTACCTAGGTGAACACGTACATTTAAATTTACTAGTAAATGAATTAAGGATAAAATATTTTCTGGATCAGACTTGATCCTGAGTGTAGTATAAATAAATGGATGTACTCTCTTCGTTCCAACTATTTTTGCGGAGAGAGAAAGAAGAAGTTTTTTTACAAATGCATTATTATATGTTTTCTTGCCCATGTGCTGGTGGGGTACATTCATTTTATTTTTCTTTTCCATTTGATTTCACCTCATTTCAACATTAAAAAATGAATAAAAGTCAGCCAAAAAAGGAAATAAAAGGAGAAGTGCAAAAACAGTTGGGACGTTCCAAAAAGGAAAGAGTGTAACAATAGCTGGGACGGAGGGAGTACATGTCTAAATTATTATAATTCATTTTTTTCCTTTTTCTCTTTTAGGTTATTAAAGATTAATGCGAGTGCAATTCAAGAATTATGGAGTTTTTAGCTACATGACCCGATTTAATTGAATGTTGTCAAAATTAGTTTCTCTTAAGAATTTATTTTGTAGTCAAAGATCTTTAACATTTTAGGTGTCATGACTTAAACATTGGATATCCTTTATTTATTTATAGAAAATTGATGAATTACTTAATTTGTTATGTTCATTTTAGCAGATTATACAATAATCAATAAATACAATAAATATTGTAGAAATTTAATAAAAATGTGTATGTAAAACATAGTATTGTGTTGTAAATAGTTGTATTTATAACTAGAATAAGTGTCAGTTGTATTGTGCCAAATTCGATGTCAGTTCTTTCTTCTCATCATCCAATGGCTACTGGCTCTCGTAATGGTTCTCTCAAGTACAAAGATTTTTCCAACTATGATATTTCTAGTTTACCGAGTGTTTTATTTGCTAAAACCAAACCTCAAATTCATCGCTCAGCTATTAAGGATCATGAATGGGTTGCTGCTATGGATTCCGAGATGAAGGTTCTTCTCACTCAGCAAAAGTGGGATTTGGTTCCTCATCCATCTAATGCAAATGTTGTTGGTTCAAAATGGGTATATCGTTTGAAGTATAAGGCTGATGACTCACTAGACAGGCATAAAGCGAGGTTAGTTGCTCAGGATTTTTTGCAATTTCCTAGGTTTGATTATGATCATACTTTTAGTCCTATAGTGAAAGCCTATATTGTTCATGTTGTATTGTCTTTGGTTGTCACTCACAATTGGACCTTACAACAGCTCGATGTTAAGAATGCATTTTAAAATTGCGTTCTTGACTCTCCAGTTTATATGGAGCAGTCTACTAGATACAAAGATCTCATGTGTCCGGATTTTGTTTGTCGTTTATAAAAGGCCGTTTATGGTTTGAAGCAAGCTCCTCGTGCCTAGTTTCAATGTTTTAGCTCATTTTTATTAGCCTGGGTTTCGTATGAAGTTCCACTGATACATATTTGTTTCTAGGAATGATGGTCGTCTCATTATAAAGTTTATTGATTGGGTTAATATGAAATTCAAGATTACCGATCTTGGCATTCTGCAGTATTTGTAAGGTTTGGAGGTTTTTCGACTTCCGACGATTTATTCCTTGGTCAGGCCAGATACGCCAAGGACATTTTATTACGCGTTGGAATGCAGGATTCAGTGCATGTTGCCATTCCTTTTGTTAGCTCTTCCAGCAAGCCATTCGAAAATCCCACACTTCATCAATCTTTGGTTCATGAACTTTAGTATCTGTCGATTACACGTCCCGATTTGTCTTATGTTGTGAACATAGTCAGTTAGTACATGCAGACTACTACTGATGACCATTTCCAAGTTGTTACTCGAGTTTTTCTCTATGTACGTGGTAGTCTCCATTATGGTCTTCAGTTTCGTGCAAATTCTTCTGCTTTACCAGTTCTGGGTTATTTTGATGTTAATTGCGCTCATTGCATTTACTTGTAGGTCTACATATGGTTATGTCATTTCCCTTTTAAGATTATTTTTTTAAGATGACACTCTTTCTTTTTTAAGATGATTTTTTTATTGATGCCTTCATCTTTTAAAAAATTTTAGATTGTTTTTATCCACTCGATTTATATTTATTCTTTCAATTTAACCATCATCACTCATTTCATTTTCTAAAATTTTTATTTCCATTTAAAAGAAGATAGTATATTTATAAAACTCATTTTACTTTTTCTTTACAAAATTGCCAATAGTCATTTAGAAAGAGGATGGTATTAAAAAACCCGGTGGGAGTAGTAGTATATAATCTGTAAAGTCAAGAGATTTGCATTGAATATTTAATTGGCAGTTTTTGTGAACATATTTAGAAACGAAGAAATTTTCATGTTGGAACATGCAAAAATAGCATATTTACGCCAAGGATTTTTATAGAAAAAGAAGACAGAATATATGGTATTTGTGAGTTATGGAAATATGTATATTCTGCTATATATCAGGCATATGGAAGCATAGTTAATTTATGGAAAATCCCTACAAATATGGAGATGAGATTTGCAAATATATGGGATACATGGTGATAAGGAAAATCCCTTTATTTATGGGATTCGGATATGCTTCAAGAAGCAGTTTTGGAATAGGAATATTGTAGAGATAATCAAGGAGTATTCCGATCTGCTCATGGATATAAAAAGGGACAATCACGGCTGCATTTAACACGAATTTAACAGAGAAAAATCTGCACACAGATTTTTGTACTTTCGAGAGAATTGCGAAGAGCCAAATTTCTATGTTCCAAGATACTTGACCTGTTGTTCAAAGTTCATAATCACATGCCTTAATTCCTTGGGAGGAGGAGATCCAGTGTCGACGAGTTTCGAGGTCAGAGGGAGTCTGATCAAGGTGGATCGGTAGCAAGGGGAGCTTACAGAATTCACACGTTATAGTTAGTAAAGATAAGTATTCTGTATGATGTACTTTGTATTGTATCTTTCTAATTAGTGGATTCATTCTAAACTGGGCCAGGTCCTGCATATTTTGGTGGATTTCACCGAACTGTGTAACCAAGTCTTGTGTCGTTAATGCTTTAATTTATTGCATATTTAGTTTGATAGGTCATGTTGGAACATACTAATAAGGATTAGAAAATTTTGGTAAAACCAAATTTCAATTGGTATCAGAGCCTGGTCACTTATTTTTCCCTTGGTTGTGTCAAGGAAAGTGTAATTAAAGAAAGAGCTTTGGTGTCTCAGCCACCTCTGCTAGAAGGCAACAACTACAACTAATGGAAGGCACACATGAGAGTTTTCATCGACTCACTAGATGAACTTGCGTGGTTCTATGTTGAGAATGAGTGGAATCACCCTACGAAAGATACAAGCTCTAAGGCGATAGAAGGGGAGTCAAGTCAAAGGGAGCAGAAACTCAAAGACAAAGTTAGTTGGACACCTGATGACCTCAAGGCATCTCTGGCATATCAACTTGGAAAGGTTTACAAAGAGACAAAGTTGGTGGAAAAGACCTTGAGATCACTTCCTAAGAGATTTGTAATGATGATTGTGGCAATAGAAGAAGCAAGAGATGTAGCCACCATGAGCCTAGATGAACTAATGAGATCATTACAGACATATGAGATGACGTTTCAACAAGCTACAAAAAGAGTCCCTAAGGAACTGGCATTCAAAACATCTTTATCAAAAGACAATCACGAGTCTGACAGTGATGATGAATTTGAAAAACTTGCACTTATCACAAAGAACTTCTCAAGGATGCTGAAGAAGGTAGTTAACAAGAAATCTCAGGAGAGGTTTGGTGGGAATAGACCAAGGCCATAGGATTATGGAAATAATCGTGGAACGAGGTTTGAGTAGGGAAATCAGCAGTTCTTCAGAAATCAAAGTAGTGAAATAAAACAGCCTGGATGAATTCAATGCAGAGAATGTGAAGGATATGGCCATATTCAGGCTGAATGTGCAAATACCCGGAAGAAACAGGGAAAGTCATATGTCACCTCATGGAGTGGAGATGAAGAAGATGAAAAAGACGAAGAGGAACTTACAAGCTACTATGTCGCATTTGGAACAAAAATCCATGATGCATCGAAGGATGGATTTGCCAACACACTGGACAAATTCGAAGCTGTATGTTACAACATAGATCCGTATGTAGCACCCATTGATGAAGACGATGGAATTTCTGTAAGTGATGAAGAAATCTCAGCACTTATGAGAAGATGTACGCTATGTGGGTTCAAGTAGTTGACACAAACAAAAAGCTGAAAGAAGAAAAGATGAAGTTGATGAAATTAGAAAGAGAATTACGTATGAAAGTTGATGAACTTGCAAAGGAGAATGAAGAAATAAATGGGAAACTGATATTAGCAATTAAGAGAGCTGAGACTTCTGAAGCAGCAATTTTTAAGCTAAACGCTAGAATAGCAAAGTTTTGTTATTCTTATGCTTTCAAAGTTCTGAGTATATAATACGAGTTCCTCCTTACTACTTAAGTGTATGAGTTAGCGAGTGATGTGGTAGTCCGATCAGGTAGATCACCTGTGGGTCACCCCAAAAGTCCTCTTTCCTGCAAAACAAGTCCCGGGAGTTATTTTGGGAGAAAGGCCTCGATGATCAAGCTAGTTTTTCTCTATAAGAACTGGAATTTCTCAGTCAAATAATGCTTACCTTTGCTTGTGCCAGTTTTCCTGTATTTATAGCGCTTATTTTAAGGGGTTGAGATCGTGAGCCACGCCGCAATGACTATATTTTTGGATGTGTATCTTTGCTCCGCCTTTCTCGGCTCACAACCTAACCTACGACCATACTGCTCTGTCTTTATCGGTTCGTGGCTAAGTTGTATGTTGGGATGAATGACTTCGTTTACTTGCAAGGTGAAATTGGGCTGGGCTTGAAAACCACAAACTTTGTGGTCATTGGGCTAGATATACACTATAAGCCCCCCCTCGGCCACGAAGTCAGTACTACACAAAGTTATGAGCAAGTTCAGGAGTGCTTGCAAACTACTTTTTTGTCCTCAATTGATGCGTAATAATGCGTTCTCTTTTGATGCGACATGAACTGCTCTCGCGAAGTGTTGTATGCTTCTTGGTTGTGTTTCATTATCACATTGAAACATATTATCTTTGAAATTTGAATTTCAAAATTTGAACATGGAAGTATTGTGTAGATATCCAACTGTTGCGATCATGTAGCCATGATCCTCTCCTTTGTAATCACTATCTATTCCGAGATTTCCTCCTCCGCCGTTACACTTTCTTTCTTTTATATTTGCCTTGATTTCTGAAATTTAACGCCTGTCACTATTCAGTGTACTCGTACACCGCCATCTTCTTGGATTTCTAAAAAGGTATTTCACTTTTTGTTAGGCCGTTTTAATTACTTACTGTTCACCTTTTGTCTTTTGGCTTTTTTACTTTCTTTAGTTAAAACTCCTAATTGTTATACTTCTTCATCTTCCTTCTTTCTTCTTTATTTCTCTGATCCTCTGTTGTACTCCACATTAATCTCTTAAGTTCTCTTCTTCATCCTTTTTCCTTAACTGAAGAGAGTTCTGTAGGATTGCATTTGTAGCGCCTTGTTTCTGTAGTATATTTCCATTTTTCTCCTAATTGAGAGGATCTTTTTATTTCTCCGGCGTGCTGTTTGTGTTTTTGTTTTGGAGTTTGGCTAGAATCTTCTTTACTGGCTTTTGTTGTTTTGATTGACGACACCTTTGTCTGAATTTTAGGGATCTTGATCGCTTCAATGTCTACTGCTAACATTATTGGAACTTCTCTACCAAACGTCCCTGAAAACAATGTCAATTACGGGGAGGATTCCGACCACCTCACCAGCTCATCTATCATTAGTAGCATCCTCTCTGGTTCTTATGTTGAGGAGTTAAAGCACAATTTCCCTTTTTGTCTTCGTATGAGCTTAGGGTTTCTGAGTCCTCTTAAAGAGTTCACACCCTTCCTTCTGGTTATATTTCCTATTACTTAGACTACCTTAAGTTTTGACTTTCCTCCCCCTTGCCTCAACACGTCATGGACTTGCTTTCTCATTATCATGTCACTTTATGTCAGCTGCATCCTAAAGATGTTTCTATTTTTGCTTTCTTCTATCATGTGTGCGAAGCAGCTGAGGTTCTTTTCTACACTGACTTAGCGAATCAATGATGATCTCGTGAATTAGGGCAACATTCTGGACTAGATTGTCTGGAGAGCTGGCGGCGCTGCTCGGTTAGGGTTTGTAAGCTCCGCTCCTGCGCCTGTTCCTCCATGCCTTGTGTTTGACAAATTTGAGGAGTTCTTCTTACCTTGAAGGCAACCCATGGCAGAAGGTGGCGGGATCCAGGAGCTCTTCTTGTCAGAGATGGTGAATAGATAGCTTTTGGCATTCACGACGGTAAACCTGTGATAGGGAGGGAGAAAAATTGCTATGGTGGAGAGATTAAATCACAAGTGATTTAAATGACAGAGAAGGAATTTTTTAGCACCAAGAACACGAATATTTTTGGCTTTGGAATGATAGAGCAGTCGGAGATAAGGAAATGGGTGAAGCGGTGGAGTGCGGCGGGGGTGGGCAGGGAGTCATGGTGGACAGAGATGGTGGTGGTGCGAGAAAGGGGAAGGCAGAAGGTAGGGAAAATTAAAATGGTAAAAGGAAAGGGGAAAAGGAAAAAATGGAAAATGACTATTTTGCCCTTAAAATTTAACGTTCTGACCTTGCTTAATGGTTTGACTTGGCAGAAGAACGCAATTCACCAGTTTTGTAAGTTTGGGGGCCAAAAGTGTTGCAAAAATAATCGGAGGGCCAAAGGTAGACGATGGTGATAGTTCGAGGGCCACAAAAGTCGTTTGCTTTACATGATATCCCCCATTATTTGAGCAGATGGAGAAAAATATCAATAAAATGAAATGAGGATTGACATTTATGTGTAGGGACCATTCAAGGTTGATTTTGATTGTGCCAAGCGAGAAGCAACTACATTGGATGGAACTATTGCACTTAAACCTATCTGAATCATTAGTAGACAGTTTGGAGAATGCACTCAATGAACCCAGTGTAAAAAAAAGTAGTTCAAATCAAGGTGCGATTCTCTACTACACTAAATCTTGTTGATTGTTTTGTGATAATTAATTAGTATAGTCCCAATTTGTTCTTTGGAAATAAGTACAAGAAATAAGCAAAAACATGGTAGTCGGGCTATTACGTTATGTTACATGTAGTCGGGTTTGTTAAAGATGTCCGGTTGGATTATGTAGAAATTGATAAGGTGAGTATTAAATATATTTTCACACCAAGTATTGTAAAATGATTAACTACTCAGCTACCCTGACTTATTAATTCTACTAGGATATCTACAGATTTTTCCATAGGACTACAAGCCATATTAACAAGATGATATGGTGAGGAATTTCTTGGTCAGACATCTATTTCATGTGCGCTCCACAACTCTTGGAAATATGAACGAGGTAGTGTGCCCCAAATCTCAACATCCTTGACATGCATTATGTGGAATAGAATTTCGATAGATTTCTATTCCTATCTATAGATAGTTTCTTGTATAGTTTTGTCTATGAGTTTCTATGAGTTTTTGTTAAACCCTCAATCAGTTAGGTTATTTCTAGAGAAGTCTAAACAATTACATGTTATGTGCATAATATGATTTACTTGATTACATTCCTATGAATAGATGGATGCTATTTTAGCAGTCTCTATACGTTTTTGTTATCTGGTGCGTTTGTAAACTGTTGGCAATTGGATTAGGGCTTAAAGCTACATTTTGGGCAGGTTTAATGAAATACAAAAATTGCCCTTAGTGCCAATTTTGGTTCCGAGTTCGGAACTGCGCAGCCTTACTCCAAGTTTATCATCGGCTATACCCATGGCCTATTCACATTCTCATTACAAGAGGAAATAAGCATCCTGATGACCCACAACTTCGTCTTCACCCAGGGAAAGTACAAGGGCAGCACTCTCAGCATCGTGGGGCATAACCGGGTGAATGCCAAATACAGGGAGTTTCCTTTCATCGGCGGTTCTGGTGATTTCAAGATGGTTCAGTGCATCAGCACCGCCAGAACTTAAAACGTGGACCCTGTTTATGGGGATGATATTCATGAAGTCACCCACTACTTCTACCGCTACGTTACTGCTTTAGGGGATTCTGACAATGGTGAGATTGAGATCGAGTATCTTGCTGAGGAGGAATATGAAAAATCATTGATATGAAGATTTCAAAGTGCTCGTTCCTTCACTTTTAATGTAATTTTGAGTATTGCAGCATTTCCGTCTCTCTGTTTTCCTGTGTAACCATAATAAGTGAAGTTTGGTTGAGAACTCAGAGTAGTTCGATCCTCACCCAAATTACTTCCAGTGAATTTTCAGTTTCACATTTGAGAATAATAATGTCCTCCCTGTATCTTTTTGCGTCTTAATATGAACGTCAAAATTAGGCACCCTACATTGTTCTATAAGTCATTTCTTACTACCCCACCGATCCACATCTATACTTGGAATGTTAATGCAAGTATAGATGTGGATCGGTGGGGTAATAAGAAATGACTTATAGAACAATGTAGGGTGCCTAATTTTGACGTTCATATTAAGATGCAAAAAGATACAGGGATGACATTATTATTCTCAAATGTGAAACTGAAAATTCACTAAAAGTAATTTGGGTGAGGATCGAACTACTCCGAGTTCTCAACCAAACTTCTCCTGTAGGAGAGATCCCTTATGCGCACCGAGTACAGTCGAGGGCTATGTTCTTGGCTACGGGAGTGCTGTGATTTACCTCTTCGATTATGGCTGTGGTGTCGGTGCGGCTGGGGTGGCTGAGGGCGAGCAGTTTGATCGCCTTTTGGAATGGTAACACAAGTATGATAATGGGCATCTGCCTAAAATTTAATATTCATTCCCGTCCAATCATCCATATCAGGTACTACTTTATTAAAATTCACCCGTCTTATTAAATTATATAGTCCCCATTAAACTTGTACAAAATTGATTTCACAATTTTCAATAAAGAGTGGGTTTCCTGATTGACGGTCTATCCGTAAGCTTATAGACACATCACTTATTTCTTACCTTATACACTCCATTTGTTAAATTACATATAAAATTTAGAATTTTAAAAAAAAATTTATAGCATATATTTTTATATTATTACCTTCAAATGCCATATTATTACTTGTTTTTACTTATAAAATACAATATTTATATTTTATAAAAAATTACAGCATTTAAGGTAAAAGCCCCCGTGGATTGTCCATAAGCTTATGGAAAGACCGCATTTCCTGAGAATTTCTCTTCAATAAATATGTTAGACTACAAATATATGCAATTACGTATAATAATGACACATAAAAAGCTAATATTTAAAATTACATGTTACGAAGAATCTAACAGTAAGCTCCTTGAATGAGTTAACTAGGGTCCTATATCTAGTAGTAGGAGATTAGGCCTAAAAATAGGTCCAAAATAGGCCAAAAGTAGCAAAACCTTAAGTCAGCTGCCAAGGTTTCACGGGTCGGCACAAATGCCACGGTCTGTGAAGCATGCACAACTGTGGGACGTCAGATTTGTCATGATTCATGAATGTTTATAGCCACAGTCCGTGGGATCTGGTGCGATCCGTGAAGCTGGGTTTGTGCCACGGTCTGTGAAGGTTTTCACGATCCGCAAGTAGCATAAGGTTTTTGCTCAAAGTTTTTCCACGGTCTGTGAAGGTTTTAACGGACCGCGAACAACTTGTGGTCTTGCTCTGAAGTCTCCTCATAGTCCGTGAAGGTTTTCACAGACCAGCTCCTTACTTAGCCTAATTCTTCAACTCTTCATCCCCTTGCTTCACGGCCCAATGCTTTTCCTCGTGAAGGTCTCGACAGGTCTCGTGCAGGTCTTCATGGAACCCCTGGAACTCTTGTGTACTGCGGATCTTGTACTTTGTCACAGGCTACTGGTGCTTGACCATGGGCGGTCCGTGACCAGCCGCTGGTGCTTCCTCGGCAGAACTACGTTTGCTTGCTATGGAGTTCTAGAAGTCGATTTTGTAGTACTCAAGAAGAAAGTCCAATCGACACAGATTCAAGGCTAATTCTTCCTGGATCATTCTCGAACTAAAGGAACACTCCTCGTACCACGATTCACCATTTTCTCCTTTGGCCATCTAAAACTTGGAAGATGCCTATCTTTGGCTTCAATCTCCTTCCACTACGCATTGATGTTCATGGCCTTCATCTACTACCAATAAAATGCAAATGACCTTCAAATCTTCTACCATTAAAAGCAAATGGCCTTTGTAAGAATGTAATGTAACAAATAGCATTCACAGGCGACCTACTAAAAGTACTCAAAATGAAGACCAAGGAGCCGGTGAACATGATATGTCAAGAATTACTAATTAAGTATACAAAATTTGGGATTTAGAATTAAAAACCAAACATGGTTTTCTGAACCCCTTGTCATGTAAACTCAACCAATATTGCCAAACCACTAACCAAAAGTAATTAAAAACTATGTCTAAGGCATTTGTTAAAGCATGCAAAATGGTGCAAATCAGATCACCCACATTAAAAACCTTTACTTGTCCTCAAGTAAATAAAATCAAAGAAAAAATTCAAGCAGAATGAAGCATGCAAAAATAGTCAATGCGTTCAACTTATTCCCAAGCTACCCTAGTTCCCCCAAGAAGGTAAAAATCCTCACAACTCTCACACTCCCCAAAGTTCCTAAAGCAACCAAACCATCCAAAGCAAGTAATGTGTATGAAAAAAGATAAGTGACAAAAGATCGGAGTAAAGCCAAACTTACTTTCCCCAAAGTAGTCCCAAAAGCAATCAAAGAGTACTCCTCAAGCAAAAAAATCCACCAAGGAAATCCAAAAGCCATCAACTTGGTTGCAACATAGGGATAACTCAAGATTCTAGACCAAGTTGCAACCAAGGAGTCCAATGTATCGTCAACCTAGTTTCTTGTTTCTTTTTTCTTTTTTTTTTCTCTCAATTTCTCTCATTTTTCTTAGGAGCCCTTTCGGGTTTTCATCCTAGCTTTATCTCACAAAACGTGCTCACCTCTCACTTTTTTCCACACGGATTCTCCCTTTTGCCTAGATGGGAGGTCGTCGCCGTACCTCTCAAAGTTAATACTCTTAAGCCCTAATGCATCATATCCACAATTAAATAGATAATGGCAAGTCGGGGTCGTCCATGAGAAGAGGGATCTTTTCAAGTGTTTAAACATATATAGGAGAAAACATAATAGGCATATACATACATAGATACATATAAAAACATGTAAACAATGGGGGGGTTGGTTTTTTAGCCTAAGTTATCAAATTGAAAGACAATAATTAGCAAAGCAAGAGAACTATGCTAATCATGCAATCCAACTAAAGAGATGATCAAACTGATAATTAACGGAGTCTTGGGGGCAATCGACTTCCACTTCAAAACTTCCTATAGCTCATTGATTCATTCACTCATTTAATTACATTTATTGTCTATGGGGAATGTTATCACTTCTCATTCAAAGATCAACATTTATTCCTCCTTAAGAGTAGTTTGCAAAGACAAACAAAGATCATTTGCAAACCTCATTGATGATCACCCTAGACAAACAACATCATAGGGGTATTACCCAAAGAACCATAGGTTTGATAACAACAAGCCTTCTACCAAAGACATAGTCATTTAACCAAAAAAAACATTTATTACGTTCAACTTAGAACAAACAACATTCAAGGCTCAACCTTTCTTTGCATCTATATGATAAATATGAAAACAATCCACATTAACATACTCATCTAGCAAGAATTTCCACACATTATACCCAAGAAGTTATAAATCCATGCTTTTGGATTTCATATCAAATGAGTTAAGAAATTTACAACTTTCCTAACACTCTAACATTTCAATCATACAAACATTTCATATACTCAAACAATCCATGGTATAAATGAGGTAAAACACAACATCAATGGCATAATAAAATGCTCTCCAATAAATGTTCATAAATGAGGAAATATAGAATCTTACTACATAAGTTTGAAAGCTTCAATCAATTTCTCCCAAGAACTAGATTTAGCTACAAGAGTTCATACTAATTAATGCTAACATACCAAACATAATACAAGAGAATTCAAAGATGAAAAATGGTAGAAACTAGGGTTATAAATAGTACCAAAAACGTAGGAAAGAAGAGATGTGAATGAGAGGAAAGAGCATGCTATTTATAGTACAAAAAAGATAAGGTTAGGTTTTGGCCACCCGTTGGTCGCGACTCGCGATGGGTTTGTCACGACTCACGATGAGCGTCAGAACTTAACCTTTGTTTTCTTTTCTTCTTCTTGTGGTAAACACTATCTTCACAATGATTCCTCTCATTTTTCAAGTCTTCAACTCTTTGAAGAAAGTCTTCAAAGTCTTCAAAAATGGTCTTTGATGGCCTCCGGTATTCAAGCCTCCATGTTCTTCCTTTGTCACGCAAAATCCACTTAGAATAGGTAAAAGAGCGTAAAGTTGCTCTTACCTATACTAAGAGAATTTCAAGGTAAAACACAAGCTCTTGATGATAAAAGAGCACAAAAGTGACCCCAAAATGTACTAAATTATGCACATAAAATGGAAATATCACTAGACTTGTAAGTCTAGTCTGGCCAAGCCTCTCACTTTTACCAAGGTCTTTCGACCTATCCGGGCTATTCCTAATGTTACCTAAGTCGCCCTTTCGGGTTTTCTACTTGCACAGGATTTTTTTTTTCATTTGTTTTTAATTTTTCCAATTGTTTTTGTGTAGTACAAAATTTTCCCAAAAGTGAGCTTCATATTACAAAACATGAGCAATAAACCAATACACTACCAAATCCTAAAGCCACATTCCACATGCAAACTAGAATCCTAAAATCCTAGCATAATATGCAAACCACCAAAATTTTCCCAAAGAATCCCAATAACAAGTTACCAAAACTCTACCATGAAAAACAAACAAAGCATGCATGCACGAAGAAATCCATGAATGAAAATTCCCAAGTGCTCACTAATCCCTTCCCCACACTTAAACAATGCATAGTTCCTTATGCATTCTTATGTAAAATCAAAGGTGAAGTAGGGAGACTAGTGAGGAATTCTTCGTGACTCCATGAAGATGAATAGTCCGTAAAAAACCCTGCATCCAAAAAAGAAACACAAGCGTAATTCCATTCCAAACAAAATAAAAAAATTGTGGCCACTCAATGAAACATTTTGCACACAACTCAAACTCATATCTCGAGAACAAAATTTCATTTAGAAATCAAGCTTTTAAAACACCACACAATGATAATAAAGCTTGTAAACAAATAGTACACCAAGAGTTAAGTGTACCTTTAAGAAGTGAGAGAGTGAAAATGATGAAATCAAGTGGAAAAACATGTATTTCAAGGATATGCACAATCTATCTCTGGAAAAAGAAAAAAACTTGTATATTTATTTTTGGCGTCACGACTTATTTCCTTGAATTTAAGTTGTCATGAGTTTTGTTCCCCAAGGAGGGGATCACCCTCATTTTTTTTCTTCTAAAGCTCCCCACTCAAGATAAGGCTTGAACCTTTGCCAATTAACTACTAACTCTTGGACATCATCAGCATAGCCTTCTTTCTCAACTCCTATATGTCCGGTGATTCGATGTCAAATAGCCTCTGTGAAGTTTTTGAACTCCATAGTGTCAATCAAAGACAACTTAAGAGGAAATAGCAATACATTGAATTCTACCTTGCATTCCATCCATAAAGTAGCCTTGTAATCTTTGGGGACTTCATGCCAAGTATCTTATTTGATGTCCACCCTTTTTCTACCCACATTTGCTACCCAACTAGACCATTTAGCGTGTTGGGCTGACACAAAAATGTAAGACTTATTGAATACCAACGAGGTTAACTCTTCCCTAGCTATTTGACCTACCTCCACCCGGCCATTGTTAAAACACGCGTGGAGGAATTATGGGTCAAGAAGGTGAAATTTATATATTTGCACCCTAATCTCACTGCTATGCTACCTAGAGGGTAGTTAGCGGCAAGCTTAGGTTTGTCCACAAGGATGCTAAGGCTCAAGTACTAATTAAAACACAACCTCCTGCGGGTCGTCAATCCGCACGAGTGTAAGGAATAACTATTAGTGTAGACATGAAACTGGGGGGGGGTTGTATTTTCAACTATCAACTACAAAGCAATGAACAAACAAGAAACTATTTATACTAGGCAGTTGGGAATCATTTAGCAACAAGGTAGTTCTAAAGCTTTAATCCTCGATTCATTCAAATAAAGATTTACAAAATACCTATCAGTGTGTTCATAACACATGGTGTGGCTGATGACATACACTTTCCCAACCCTATCATGGTGGGTGCATTCGCAACCCTCCATCGACACCGCCATCGTAATCAGGGGAGTACAATGAGATCCGACCATCGTTGTAGGTCTATTTCTCCCCCGTGCTATTACATCCTGAGCTTCCACCACAAATGCAACTACTCCTCCCAGGTCTTATATACGCTAGGCCTAAGGATAGTATGCACCTTATCTGCGAAACCAAGGTTTCAACACAACACCAAGCTTGTTACCATGAACTATCTCTACCCGCAACTTCTCGGAAAACAGTTACAATGTCAGCTAAGACTTGTGCGATGAAAAATAGGTCAGAGTATTCTCGAATCCCCCATGCACACTCCCATGTGAATGCGTTCTCCCTTACCCTTTCTAGCATCTAGGTTTCTCTTCCCAAGGGGGCATCAATTTTTGCACCCTACATGAGTATATCCCAAAGTGTGTGCTTATATTTGGTGTACTACTCATGCATTTAAACATTCAAGAACAATCACAATAATATCATAAACACAAAGATAAGATGAATCTAATTAATATCATAAAGCGTTTAAAACACACCAAGTGCCAAAATGAATCCCATGTTAATCTAACTACTCCCTAGACATGGAATTCAATTACGGATTTGAATTCCACATCTTTGGGACAAAGCAAGAAGAAAAGAAATGAAAAGATTACAAAACTTACAAAAGGAATTCCTTCCTTCTCTCCAAGATCTCTACTCTCCAAATGTGTTTCAAATATATTCCAACCTCCTTGAATGAGTAGACTAGGGTCCTATATATAATAGTAGGAGATTGGGACTAAAAATAGACCCAAAATAGGCCAAATGTAGAAAAACCCTAGGTCAGCCACTTAGGTTTCATGGGCTGGCACGGATGCCATGGTCCATGAAGCATGCATAGCCGTGGGTCACCAGATCTGTCATGATTTCTGAAAGCTTATAGCCATGGTTTGTGAAGCTGGGTTCGTGTCACGGTCCGTGAAGGTTTTCATGAACCAGAAACAACATATAGTTTTTGCTCAGAGTTTTCCCACGATCAGTGAAGGTTTTCACGGACCGTGAACAACTTGTGGTCTTGCTCAGAAGTCTCCTCAAGGCCCGTGAAGGCTTTCATGGGCCAGCTCTATACTTAGCCAAGTTCTTCAACTCTTCATCCCCTTGCTTCATGGCCTGGTGCTTTTGTCACAGCCCAACGATTTACCTCGTGAAGGTCTCATGCAGGTCTTCACAAAACCCCTGGAACTCTTATGTAGTGTAGGCCATATGCTTTGTCACAGGCCGCTGGTGCTTGACCATAGGCGGTCCGTGACTGGCTGCTGGTGCTCATTGACTGAACTTCGTTTGCTTGTTACGGGTGAACTGTTAGTCCAAATATGGAGTTCTAGTAGTCGATTTTGTAGTACTCAAGAAGACAAATCTAATGGACCAAACCTTGAAGGCTAATCCTTCCTGGATAGTTCTCATAATAAAGCAACACTTTTGGGACCATGAATCACCATTTTCTCCTTTGGGCATCTTGAACTTCGAAGCCGCCTATCTTTATCTTCAATCTCCTTCTACCATTCATTTATGTTTGTGACCTTTGTCTACTACCATTCAAATGCCAATAACCTTCATACATTCTACCGTTAAAAACAAACGGCCTTTGTAAAAATGTAATTTAACAAATAGCATTCACGGGCGACCTACTAAAGGTACTCAAAATGAATACCAAGGAGCCTGTGAACATGATATGTTAAGAATCACCAATTAAGTATAAAAAATGAGGGATTTAGAATAGAAAACCAAACATGGTCGTTACGATTTATTTCTATAAATTCAAGGTGTCATGAGTTTTGTTCCCCAAGGAGGGGATCACCCTCCTTGTTTTCTTCTAAAGCTCGCCACTCAAGATAAGGCTTCAACCTTTGTCGATTAACTACCAACTCTTGGACATCAGCAACATAGCCTTCTTTCTGAAATCCTCCATGTCTGGTGATTCAATGTCAAACAGCCTTTTGTGAAGATTTGAACTCCATAGAGTCAATCACAGAGATTCATTGTTAATCAAAGACAACTTTTGAGGAAATAACAATACAATGATTTCTACCTTGCATCCCATCCATAAAGTGGCCTTATAATCTTTGGGGACTTCATGCCAAGTATAGTATTTGATGTCAACCCTCGTTCTACCCATATTTGATACCAAACTAGACCATTTAGCGCGTTGGGCCGACACACAAATGTTAGACATATTGAATACTAACGAGGATAAATCTTTCCTAGCTATTTGACCTGCCTCTACCCAGCTATCGTTAAAACACATGGGCAGGATTTATGGGTCAAGAATATGACATTTATATTTTTGTACCCTGATATCACTACTATGCTACCTAGAGGGTAGTTAGCGGCAAGTCCTGGGTTTGTCCACAAGGATGCTAGGGCTCAAGTACTAATTAAAACACAACCTCGTGTGGGTCGTCAATCCGCACAAGTGAAAAGAACAGCTAGTAGGTAGGCATGCAACTGGGGAGGGCGGAGCGGGGTGGGGGGCGCGGTTGGTATTTTCAACTATCAACTAAAAATCATAAAATGAACAAATGAGAAACTATTTATACTAGGCAGTTGGGATCATTTAGAAACATGGTAGTTCTAATGCTTCAATCCTCTATTCATTCATATAAATATTTCAAAAGACCTATCAATGTGTTCATAACACGTAGTGTGGTCGATGACATACAATTCCCCAACCCTGTCATGGTGGGTGCGCTCACAACCCACTATTGGTGCCACCATCATAATTAGGGGAGTACAACGAGGTCCAACCATCATTGTAGGTTTGTTTCTCCCCCGTGCTATTACGTCTCATGCTTCCACCACAAATGCAGCTACTTCTCCCGGGTCCTATGTATGCAAGGCCCAAGGATCGTAAGTACCTATTCTTTGATACTAGGGTTTAGATACAACACCTAGCTTGCTACCTTAGCTATCTCAACCTGAAACCTCTCAGAAAAAAAGTTACAAAGTCAGCTAAGACTGGTGCGATGTCAAATAGGTCAAAACATTCTTGAATCCCCCATGCACACACCCACGCATACACATTATCCCCTACCGGTTCTAACATCCATGTTTCCCTTCCCAAGTGGGCATTAATAATTGCACCATACATGATTATAGCCCAAAGTTTGTGCTTATATGTGGTGTACTACTCTTGCATTTATAACATTCAAGAACAATCACAATAACATTATAAACACAAAGATATGATGAATCTAATGAATCTCGAAAAGCATTTAGAACATACCAAGTGCCAAAATGAATCCCAAGATAATCTAACTACTCCCGAGACATGGATTTGAATTCCACATCATTGGGACAAACTAAGAAGAAAAGAAAAGAAAAGATTACAAAACCTACAAAAGGAACTACTTCATTCTCTCCAAGCTCTCTACTTTCCAAATGTGTTTCCAAATATGTTCCAACCTCCTTGAATGAGTAGACTAGGGTCCTATATATAGAAGTAGGAGATTGGACCTAAAAATAGGCCAAAGTAAGGTTAGCCGCCAAGGTTTCACGAGTCGGTACGGATGCCATAGTTCGTAAATCATGCATAGCCGCAAGATGCTAGATCTGTCATGGTTTGTGAATGTTTATAGCCATGGTCTATGGGATCTGGTGTGGTTTGTGAAGTTGGGTTTGTGCCTAGTCCGTAAAGGTTTTCACAGACCACAAGCAGCATACAGTTTTTTCTTAACTCTTAATCCCCTTATTCATGGCCTGAAGCTTTTGTCATGCCTCGACGCTTTCCATCGTGCAGGTGTTTAGAAACCCTGGAAATATTGTGTAGTGTGGGCCATGTGCTTTTTCATGAGCCACTGGTGCTTGACTTGGGTGGTCGGTGATCGGCCGCTGGTGCTTCGTTGGCTAAACTTCATTTTCTTGCTACGACCGTTAGTCCAAATATAGAGTTCTAGTAGTTGACTTTGTAGTACTCAAGAAGACAAATACAATGGACCCAGACTTGAAGGCTAATTATTCCTGGATTGTTCTCAGACTAAAGAAACACTTCTTAGACCACGATTCACCATTTTCTCCTTTGGCCGTGTTGAACTTCAAAGCCGCCTATCTTTGGCTTCAATCTCCTTCTACCATGCATTGATGTTTGTGGCCTTTGCATACTACCATTAAAATGAAAATGACCTTCAAATATTCTACCATTAAAAGCAAACAGCCTTTGCAAGAATATAATGTAACAAATAGCACTCATGGGTAACCTACTAAAGGTATTCAAAATGAAGACCAAGGAGCCCGTGCACACGATATGTCAAGAATCACTAATTAAGTATACGCAACGCGGTATTTAGAATTGAAAACCAAACATTGTTGTCTAAACCCCTTGTCATGTAAACTTAACTAATATCTCCAAACTGCCAACAAAAAGTAACTAAAAACTATGTCAAATGCATTGGTTAAAGCATGTGAAATGGTGTAGATCAAACTCCCCACACTTAAACCTTTACTCATCCTCGAGTAAATAAAATCAAAGAAAAAGGTTCAAGCAGAATGAAGCATGCAAAAATAGTCAATGTATTCAAATTATTCCCAAGCTACCCTAGTTCCTCCAAGAAGGTGAAAATCCTCACAACTCTCACATCCCCCAAAGTTCCTAAAGCAACCAAACCACCCAAAGCAAGTAAATGTGTATGAAAAAAAATAAGTGTCAAAAGATCGAAATAAAGCCAAGCCTACTTTCCCCAAAGTTGTCCCAAAAGCAATCAAAGAGTAATACTCAAGAAAAACAATCCACCGAGGAAATCCAAAAGTCGTCGACTTGGTTGCAGCATAGGGATAACTCAAGATTCTCGACATAGTTGCGACCAAGGTGCCCAATGTATCATCAATCTAGTTTCTTGTTTCTTTTTTTTCTCTCAATTTCTCTCATTTTGCATAGGAGCCCATTTGGGTTTTCATCCTAGCTTTATCCCACAAAACGTGCTAACCTATCACCTTTTTTTATACGGCCTCACTTTTGCCTAGACTTGTAAGTCTAGCCGGGACAAACCTCTCTTTTACCTATGTCTTTCTACCTATCCGGGCTTTTTCTAATGTTACCCAAGTTGCCCTTTTGGATTTTTTGACTTGTCCAGGTTTTAATTTTTTAATTTTTTTCCAATTTTTTTTGTTTAGTACAAAATTGCCCCAAAAGTGAGCTTCATACTATAAAAGATAAGCAACAAATCAATACACCAACAAATCCTAAAACCACATTCCACATGCAAGCTAGAATCCTTAAACCCTATCATAATATGAAAACCACCAAAAATTTTCCAATAGCATCCCACTCACAAGTGACCAAAAATCTACCAAGAAAAACAAGCAAAGCATGCGTGCATGAAGAAATCCATGAATGAAAATTCCTAAGTGCTCACTAATCCCTTCCCCTCACTTAACCAATGCATGGTTCCTTATGCATTCTCATGTCAAATGAAAGGTGAAGTAGGGAGACTAGTCATGAATTCCTCATGACTCAATGAAATTGAATAGTACCAAAAAACCTTGCATCCAAAAATGAAACAAAACCATAGTTCCACTCCAAAAAAATCACAAATCTTGGCTACACAATGAAACATTTTGCACACAACTCAAGCTCATGTCTCAAGAACAAACTTTCATTTAGAAACCAAGTTTTTACAACACCACCACAATGCTAATATAGCTTATAAACGAATAGTTCACCAAGAGTTCATGTGTGTAAGTGTTCCTTTTAGAAGGGAGAGAGTGAAAATGATGAAATCAATTGGAAAAACATGTATTTAGAGGATATGCACAATGTATCTCTAGAAAAAGAAATAAATGTATATTTATTGTCGCCGTAGTGACTTATTTCCTTGAATCCAAGGTGTCATGAGTTTTGTTCCCCAAGGAGGAGATCACCCTCATTTTTTTTCTTCTAAATCCCCCACTCAAGATAAGGCTTTAACCTTTGCCCATTAACTACCAGATTTGTGCCATCTATTTCTCTCTTCACTTCAATTACTCTGTGATAAAATGCCTTTGTCACTTCATGTGGTCCTTCCCACTTTGATCTTAATTTGTTAGGAAAGAGGCAAAATCTGGACTGATAGACAAGAACTTTTTATCCCACAAAAAATCCTTCTTCATGATCTTTTCATCATGTCCAGCTTTAGTTCTTTCCTTGTGGATCAAAGCAATATCATAAGAATTTAACTAAACTATTCAAGTTCTAGTAATTGTGTCTTCCTTTGTTTCCTAGCTTCCTTCAAGTCTAAGTTCATGCGCTTGATGACCCAATGTGTTTTGAACTCAAGTTCAACCGGTAGGTGGCATCTTTTACCAAAAAGGATCATGAAAGGTGACATGCCAATTGGGTTTTTGTATGTAGTGTGGTAGCCCTAAAGAGAATCATCCAACCGAGAACTTCAATCCTTTCTAGAGGTGTTAACTATCTTCTCAAGGATGGCTTTAATTTCGCGGTTAGATATTTTTGCTTGTCCATTTGTTTGTGGGTGGTAAGTGGTGGAAGTCATACGGGCTACTCCATATTTATCAAGCAATGTTGCCATGGCTTGGTTGTAAAAATCCTGTATCACTGACAAGGACTCGGGGTACCCCGTACCTTGAGAAGATGTTGGATTTGAGGAAGTTGACTACAGTTTTTGCATCGTTCTTCTTTGTGGCTTGGGTTTCTACCCATTTGGACGTGTAGTCCACTAGCACCAAGATGTAGAAGTTCCCACCTGATTTTGGGAATGGACCCATGAAGTCAATACCCCACATGTCAAAGACTTCCACTGGAATTGAAAAGACTTGAGGCATCTCATTTCTCGAGGAGATGTTACCTACCCTTTGATGCAACGAATTCTCTAGCATCAACCAGTATATTAGGCTAGTACAGACCACAATCTATTACCCTCATTGTAGTTCTCTTATAACCAAAATGCCCTCCAACTTGGGATGAGTGCCACATCTCGAGAATACATCTGACCTTATCATCTGTACACATCTTCTGATATCTTGATCGGAAAAATACTTCCACAGGTAGGGGTCATCCCAGACTTACTCCTTCACTTCATTTATCATCCTCTCCTTTCTTGATTTGTCAAAGGATGGAGGAAACTCCCCGATGGTGAGGTAGTTCACTATATTGGCATACCAAGGTGGGCTAATAACTATCCCAAACAACGGCTCATCAGGAAATTCTCCCCGAATAAGTTCCAACTTTTCTTTTTCTTTGACTGGTTCTTGGCTCTCATGAATTGGCAATCTGCTCAAATGGCCGGACACTACATTTTCTGAGCCCTTTTATCTCTCATCTCTAAGTCAAACTCACTCAAAAGGAGTATCCACCTAATAAGTCTCAGCTTAGCCTCTTTCTTCATCATTAGATAACGAAGTGCTGCATGGTCGGTGTATACAATGACTTTGTTCCTAGGAGGTATTGTCAAAACCTTTTTAGGGTAAAGTCTATGGCCAGTAGCTCCTTTTCGGTGGTATAGTAATTGCGTTGAGCATCATTGAGGGTTACTGATGCATAGTATATCACATGTGGTGCTCTCATCACTCTCTGGCCCAGAACAGTGCCTATGACATGATCACTCACATCACACATGATTTCAAAAGGAAGGGACTAATATGAAGGTTGGATGATTGGGCCAGTCATTAACTTGTCTTTCAAGGTGTCAAAACCCTTTTTGCACCCATCATCGACAACAAGGTCGACACCATTTTGCAGCAACTTGCACAAAGGTGAGGATATTTTGGAGAAATCCTTAATGGGTCATTGGTAAAAACTGGCATGTCCTAAGAATGACTTCACATCCTTGACATCAGTGGGGTAAGGTAGGGATTTTATCGTATCTACTTTGGCTTTATCAACTTCTAACCCTTTAGCTGATACAACATATCCTAACACTATGCCTTGTTCCACCATGAAATGGCATTTCTTAGAATTTAGAATAAGATCCGTGTCCATACATCGCTCTAGCATCTACGCTAGATGATGCAGGTTCAAATCAAAGTAATATCCACGGATGGTGAAATTATCCATGAAGACCTCGACAAATTTCTAGATAAATTCAAAGAATATGCTAACTATGCACCTTTTAAAAGTGCCTGGGGCATTATAGAGACCAAAAGATATACGCCTATAAGGAAAGGTGAAAAGGGGGCAAGTGAATGCGGTCTTCTCCTAATCTTCTGGATCAATGGGTATCTGGAAGTATCTAGAATATCCATCAAGGAAACATTTGTATGCATGACCAGCTACCCTTTTGAGCATCTAATCAATGAAAGGTAGGGGAAAAAGGTCTTTATGAGTCACCGCGTTCAAGTGGTGGTAATCAATACACACCCGCCACCCATTTTGAATATGGGTAGGCACCAAGTCCCCGTCCTTATTTTTTACCATCGTGACCACCCTTCCTGGGTACCACTTGGGTGGGACTCACCCAAGTACTATCAGAGATAAGATATATTACCTGAGCCTTAAGTAGCTTTTGAGGTTGGGACTTCCCCTCTCACTACTTCCATCATAGGCAAGTTTAATCACCTTTGAGGTTGGCGTATAGTTCTTGCACCCTCCTCCAATAGGATACAATGTATACATATTGAAGGGCTTGTCACCTTGATATCATCCAATGTCCACCCTATTGAACCCTTTAATTTTTTAACACCTCAATCAACCTATTCTCTTGGTCACTAGACAATTTTCTCAAAATGATCACTGGAAGTGTTTCATTTGCACCTAAGAATGCATACTTCAAATGCTCAGGCAAGGGTTTAAGCTCCACCATGGGTGACCCTTCTACCGAAGGCTTGGCTTTTGTCAAGACTAGTTTATCTAAGTTCTTAGGAAAGGGTTCCACACATTTCTTACTCAAAGGCTCAATCCATTCTACACTCCCCACAAGATTAGTTTCCAAGGTGTCATCAAATATATCATTTAAATAATTATCCTCCAAAGCTAACCTCTTGTCTATGTTAAAATTTTCTTGCACAAATTTGTCATAAATATAAATCACAAGGGGTGGCAATTTTTATAAGGATCAATCGGTTCATAATCAAATTCATAATCAGAATCACCCATTTTCTTTAGCAATGTCTTACATTCATGCAACAAATTGAGAGTGTCAAAAGAGATATCAATCACCTCATTGTGACAGATTGTCACACATGACTCTCTTTTCCTTAAGTTTCTCTAATCAATTTCCAGAGATGCCTCCTCATCTGTGAGCTTATGCCTTCAAATCAAATGGTTCATTGCGTTTAGTATCCCATTCACTGTTTCTCCTATCCTGACAACACCAAAAGATATTTGTGCCCCAAAATTCTTAATGCAAGAGAACACTTGGTTTTGTAATGTTTCAATAGTTTTCAAAAAACTGGTTAGAGCTTCAAGTATCTCTTTACATGTAGACTTGGGGGTGAGATTTGTTTGGGTGAGTTGTGGTAGTTGAACCACTCTCGTTCCCTCCAATCTTGCTGAACTGCAAGTTCCATCTCTCTCCCTTGGTTACTTAACCACGAGCAACACTCTGTAGGGTGATAAAAATGACACACCCTACAGAGTTTAATCTTTTTGAGTGGTATTGCCCCACATTATCTGAATCTCTATTAAAAGAATATAGGATAAAGATAAAAGACACTACTAACTACTCTACTAACACGTAGTGCTAAAATAATACTTGAACTGAAAAAGCATCCGGCGCCAAAATTGTTTGACCAGCCTCTATCCAACCATTGTTAAAACATGCATGGAGGACTTATGGGTCAAGAAGATGAAATTTAAAATTTTGCACCATGATCTCACTACTATACTACCTTGAGGGTAGTTAACGGCAAACCTTGGATTTGTCCACAAGGATGCTAGGGCTCAAGTACTAATTAAAACACAACCTCATGCGGGTTGTCAATCCTCACGAGCTAAAGGAATAACTAGTAGTGTAGAGATGCATTTGGGGGGAGGGGGTGGTATTTTCAACTATCAACTACAAAGCATAAAATGAACAAACGAGAAACTATTTATACTAGGAACTTGGGAATCATTTAGCAACATGGTAGTTCTAATGCTTCAATCCTCGATTCATTCACATAAAGATTTACAAAATACCTATTAGTGTATTCACAACAAGTGTTGTGGCTGATAGCATACACTTCCCCAACCCTGTAACGATGGGTGCGCTCGCAACCCTTCATCGGTGTCTCCATCATAATTAGGGGAGTACAATGAGGCCCGGCCATCATTTTAGGGCTGTTTCTCCCCTGTGCTATTATATCCCAGGCTTCAACCACGAATGTAACTACTCCCCCCGGGTCCTATATACGTTAGGCCCGAGGATTGTAGGCATCTTATCTGTGATACTAGGGTTTCAACACAACACCTAGCTTGCTACCATTAACTATCTTTACTCGCACCCTCTTGGACAATAGCTACAAAGACAGCTAAGGCTGGTGTGATGGCAAATAGGTCAGAGCATTCTTGAATCCCCTGTGCACACACCCACGTGGACGCGTTATCCCCTAGCCTTTTAACATCTAGGTTTCTCTTCCCATTAGGGCATCAATAATTGCACCGTACATGAGTATATCCCAAAGTGTGTGCTTATATGTGGTGTACTACTCATGCATTTATAATATTCAAGAACAATCACGGCAATATCATAAACACAAAGATAGGATGAATGTAATGAATCTCATAAAACATTTAGAACATACCCAGTGCCAAAATGAATCCCAAGCTAATCTAACTATTACCTAGAATGGAATCAAAATATGGATTTAAATTCCACATCTTTGGGACAAAGCAGGAAGAAAAGAAAAGAAAAGATTACAAAACCTACAAAAGGAACTCCTTCCTTCTCTCCAAGCTCGCTACTCTCCAAATGTGTTTCCAAATATGTTCCAACCTCCTTGAATGAGTAGACTAGTGTCCTATATATAGAACTAGAAGTTTGGACTTAAAAATAGGCCAAAATAGGCCAAAAGTAGCAAAGCCCTAGGTTACCCGGCAGGTTTCATGGACCGGCAAGGGTGCCACGATCTGTGAATAAGGCATAGCCACAGGGTGCCAGATCTGTCATGGTTCGTGAATTTTTATAGCTCTGGTCCGTGGGATCTGGTGTAGTTTGTGAAAATGGGTTTGTGCCACGACCCGTGAAGGTTTTCACGTACCACAAACAGCATACAGTTTTTGCTCAGAGTTTTCCCATGGTCCGTGAAATTTTTCATAGACCACAAACAAATTGTGGTTTTACTCATAAGTCTCCTCACAGTCCGTGAATTTTTTCCCAGAATGGCTCCATACTTAGCCAAGTTCTTCAACTCTTCATCCTATTGCTTCACGGTCTGGAGCTTTTGTCACGACTCGGTGCTTTACCTCGTGAAGGTCTTGTGCAGGTCTTCACGGAACCCCTAGAAATCTTGTGTAGTGAGGGCTGTATGATTTGTCATGGGCTACTGGTGCTTGACCATGGACGGTCTCTGACCAGTCGCTGGTGCTTCGTCAGCTGAAGTTTGTTTGCTTGCTACGAGTGAACCATTAGTCCAAATAGGGAGTTCCAATGGACCCTAACTTGAAGGATAATTCTTCCTTGATCATTTTTATACTAAAGAAACACCCCTCAGACCATGATTCATCATTTCTGTTTTGCTGTCTTGAACTTTGAAGCCACCTATCTCCTTCTACCATGCATTGATTTTTATGGCCTTTGTCTACTACCATTCAAATGTGAATGGCCTTCAAATCTTCTACCGTTAATAGAAAATTCCTTTGCAAGAATGTAATGTAACAAATAGAATTCACGGGCAACCTACTAAAGGTACTCATAATGAAGACCAAGGAGCCCGTGAACACGATATGTCAAGAACCACTAAATAAGTATACAAAACATGGGATTGATAATAGAAAATCAAACATGGTGTTCTAAACCCCTTGTCATTTAAACTCAACTAATATCGCCAAACCACCAACCAAAAGTAACTAAAAACTATGCCAAATGCATTGGTTAAAGCATGCGAAATGGTGCAGATCACCATTCTACGTTCTAAGGTTCTATCACGAATCTAGGGTATTCCTACATCCTCGGATCTATCATCCTCATCCTCATTCATATCGTGGTTTGTTGTTGGTGGATTTTCATTTCATGATAGTGAACTTGATCACGAGTCCTTTTGCTAGACTCCATTTTGTAAGCTGCATTAGATAATGTACCATAAATTTACTTACCCATTAAAGAAGTAGCTAAATATCCCAAAAACATTCATAAACAAAAAATAGATTAAAATCAATTATTGAATACATTCACCCCAATAATATCAAATCTATAATACATTACACAATTAAACCCGTTATATTTTGATTATTTAACACAAAACTAATACTTCAAAAGCCATACAACAAATACTAAAGTTATTATCTTAAACCAACAACAAAAAAACCTTAAATTATCTTAAACCATTGTAGTCAAACAAGAAAACTTCATGGAAACCAAAGGGTTTTGGGTCTCTCAAATGTGAACCCTTGATTTTCACATTAAAAAATGACTAACCTTTGCCTCAATCAAAGATTGTCATGGTGACTCCCTTGTTGCTTCGTTTACAAGAAATCTTTGTCAAACCCTAACAATATTACAACATTGAGTAGGTATAATAAGAAAATAGAGGGACTAGATGAAGAACATGATGAAACCCTACCTTGTAGTTGAAATAGAAGAATTATTGGTGTAATAATGAGGTGGAATTGAGAGTGGGGGCTTGAGAGAATTTGGGATGGAAAAAATGGTGGGAAATTTTGGTGGGTTTTCAAATGGGCAGTAAATGCCCTGTTGAAACCATTTTGACACATTTTTTTGCACTAAAAAGGTTTCCGAACTCGGAAACCGTGTCAAAGTAATTTCCAAGTTTGGAAAATACTATGTCCTTCATATTTACCAAACAGAGCCATTTTCGAGTTCAGAAATGGATTTAATATATAAAAAGAAACTGGGCAGCTAATCCACAACCCCCAAAAACTGCAATTCAAGCTCACCCAATTCCATAACCATAAATCCCAAAATTTAATCCCCTAACCCAATAATCAAGCCTCCACATCTCCAACAATGACGAAAAAGAGCAAGGCTAGCAAGGGTGTGGCGAGTGATAGGAGTCGTCGCCCAATGAGGGATTGGTCAAACACCAAAATTCTTCAATGAGGCGTCCGAGGCGAGGTATGTAGCTTTTTTGAAGAGAAAGGTTATAAATTATAAGATTTTCAATTCGTCTAATATTGGTTATTTAGGTGTAGATTAAATGCTAGCCCATTTTAGAATTCAACATCTATAGCAGTTGCTTTGCATTGGTGAACCCGTTCATGTGGATGAGGTTATCCCATTTTTTACAAATTTGGGTCAAAGTGACAAAAATCATGAATTAACTCGAGTGAATAGGAAATATGTCCATGTGTCTAGGTATACCATAAATGAAGCCCTAGAATTCTCATACACAACCCCACAAAATTGAGACAGAATGACCCAAATGGTCCCCTAGAGGTCTACCATACTCATTATTGTCCGGGGGTGATGATGCAACTAGGAGGTTATATCCGTACCTCTCAAAGTTATATTTTAAAGCCCTAATTCTTCCTATCTACAATTAAGTATATAATGGCAAGTCGGGGTCGGCCACGAGAAGAGGAATCTTTCCATGTGTTTAAACATATATGGAGAAAAGATACTAGATATAAGCATATATAGATACATATAAAAGCATGCAAAAAAGGGGGGTTTGGTTGGTTTTTGGTCCTAAGTTATAAAATTTAAAGACAATAATTAGCAAAGCAAGAGAACTATGCTAATCAACAACAAAATAGATGATTAAAACAACAATTAACGGAACCTTGGTGGCAATCGACTTCCACTTCTAAACTTCCTATAGATCATAGATTCATTCACTTATGCAATTACATTTATTGTCTATGGGAAATGTTATCACTTCTCATTCGAAGATCAACATTCATTCCTTCTTAATAGTAGTTTGCAAAGACAAACAACCATTTACAAACCTCATTGACGATCACCCTAAGCAAACAACACCATTGAGGTATTTCATCAATGGCATTTCACACAAAAGACCATAGGTTTGATAACAACAAGCCTTCAACCAAAGACATGGTCATTTAACCAAACAAAGCATTTACTAGGTTAACCTTAGAACAAACCACATTCAAGGTTCAACCTTTCTTTGCATCTATGGGATAAATATGAGAACAATCCACACTAACATACTTATCTAGCAAGAATCACCACACATTATAAACAAGAAGTTACAAATCAATGCTTTTGGATTTCATGTCAAATGAGCTAAGAAATTTGCAACTTTCCTAACACCCTAACACTTCAATCATACAAAAAATTCATCTAATCAAACAACCCATGGTATAAATAAGGCAAAACACAACATTCACTATCACAAGAACCCCCCTTTAGCACCGGTTTTTTTATGTTCTAGCCCCGGTTTTTTTGCAAAACAAAACCGGTGCCTAAGTAACCGATGAAACTTTAGCACCGGTTGGAAAAAAACCCGTGCAAAATCCCAACTTTTAGCACCAGTTTTTTAATTAGCACTGGTTTTTAAACCGGTGCTAAAATGTACCGCTATAGCACCGGTTTTTCTTGTTAGCATCGGTTTTTAAACTGGTGCTAAATTAGCAACGGTTTTTTCTTTAGCACAGGTTGGAAAACAAAACCGGTGCTGACAAAAAAACCGGTGCTAAATTTGTATTTTTTACACCGGTTCTTTTTAGCACTGGTTTTAAAACCGGTGCTAAATATGCATATGTTACACCGATTTTTGGTTAGCACCGGTTTTTAAACCACTGATAAAAAATTTTATTTGCACCGGTTATTGTTTAGCACCAGTTTGTAAACCAGTGCTAAAAGTGTGTATGTTGCACAAGTTATTTTTTAGCACCAGTTTTTGAACCCGTGCTAGAGGTGTATATGTTGCACCGGTTATGTTTTGCACCGGTGCATATTGAGAAAAAAGTATATGAAAGTTTGATAGCCACCCTCTTGAATATTCCGTGGAAGACGAAATATAGTTTGAATGCCCGGTTTGACTTGGTAGAATTTGGCAGCGGAAATGACCTTGATCCAGAATTGAAGGGTAAGTGAATTTGATACGAATTAGGTTTCTTTATTTATTTTTATTTATTAGGATTTTTAAAAGATAACATTATACTTTTTTTCCCATTGAGCTTTTTAATGAGGTAGTGTAATTATTTATTTTATTTTAGAATAAGGCACATTAATTCAGCCATGTTAGCCTTGGAAGAATTAATATTTCGGTCATGCATTTATTTTAGATGTTAGAATATTCAGTTCTAATTTGATTATAATTAGATTTGTTAATATTAGATAATGCAATATTCATTCAAGATTTATCTTGAAGAATGTAGTCATTTATTTTAGGTAGTCTAGTTAAATATGATTTTAGCTTCTTAAAGCTGCCATAATCCTTTTCAGTTTCTTATTTGTGTATTTTGAAGACCATACATATGTACTTTAAACAGGGGGTGATTTTCAACATTATTTTTATCTTACACCAATTTTTATCAATCAAAATACAACCTTTTGAGTTCATACTCTTTGCTTGCGAGCTATTCCATTGTTGCTTAACCCTGAGGGCTAGTTAAGTGTCAATAAACCTTGTAATCTGATCCTGAGGGCTACTTAGAGAGAAAGTCAAAATTGAGTGTACCCCGAGGGCTAGACCATGAATTTCGTGCGACATTGAAGGGTTTGCGAGTTCCCTTATTTTGTCAAAGATCTTATTTCCGCAATCCAGATTCTTCGGAAGGGGATTCATATCAGTTGGTATCAGAGCAAAGCAAAAGATCCTTGGATGAGTTCATCAACAGGGATTTCGAGATTTTTTTAAATTTATTTTTGAAAAAAAATCCACAAAAAAATTTTAGAAGCAGATTCTGCTGCTAGAAAATTTATCGCCGCTCAGTTTCAGATCCCCCCGCCACCAAAATTTGCCTTCGCCAATCAGCTCCGATCTCCACCTCTGGCGAGTCTATCTCCTCCAGCTTCATCTTCGATCGACCATTCGAAGCCACCGCTCCACTCTTCGCTCAGCATCTCTGACGAACCCTCCACTGCACCACTGATTTCTTCTCCGACCAACCGCCTTTAGCCACCAAGTCTACTCGTCGACCTCCGCAGATCTGACCTACCTCCATTCCTCTGGCCATCAATTGCAGCTTCAGTCACTGCAGTTGCTCCGACCGAATCTACAGCCGTTGAAGCATTACAAACTGGAATCCTTATCGTCATTCCCAAAATATTTCTTCTGAGTTGTGCGCACCAAAAACCAGCAAGAACTGCTACCATTATCTCCGGCCTTCAGATCTCAGTTTAGCACAAGAAAGTCTGGTGACGAGAAGTTCGCGAGGAAGAAGACAGCGCGTGATCACACGCACGAGGTCACCTTTAGGCGAGTGACGATCAAGCGTACTTTTCTTTGAAGCGCATGCACCACATGCACGCATATTTGGTCCGTCTTTCTCACCTTGTGGGCTACCAAATTATTGCGAGATTTTGATTTTATTGCGAGTAAATCTCAGTTTCTCTCCAGCAGTACTTTGTCTCGCGAGTTTAATCAATTTTTGCCTAGTCTGTGCACAGTCAACGTTTATTAGCAGGATTTTGCAGGGATAGCGTGGGACGTTTATCTCCATTTATTTTTGAAGATCGTTCACGTTTCGAGGACAAAACTTTTCGACCTCAGAGGGAATGATACGAATGAGGTTTCTTTATATATTTTTATTTATTATGATTTTTAGAAGATAACATTATATTCTTTTTCCCATTGAGTTTTTTAATAAGGTAGTGTGATCATTTATTTTATTTTAGAATAAGGTACATTAATTCATCCATGTTGGCCTTGGAAGAATTAATGTTTCGGTCATCCATTTATTTTAGATGTTAGAATATTCAATTCTGATTTGATTAGAATAATATTTGGTAAAATTAGATAAGACAATATTCATTCAAGATTTATCTTGAAGAATATAGTCATTTGTTTTAGGTAGTCTAGTTAAACATGGTTTTAGCTTCTTAAAGCTGCCATAATCCTTTTCAATTTCTTGTTTGTATTTTTTGAAGACCATACCTATGTATTATAAATAGGGGGTGGTTTTCAACATTATTTTTACCTTACACCATTTTTCATCAATCAAAATACAACCTTTTGAGTTCATGCTCTTTGCTTGCGAGCTATTCCATTGTTGCTCAAGCCCGAGGGCTAGTTAAGTGTTAATAAAAATTGTAATCTGATCCTAAGGGCTAGTTATAGAGCAAGTCGAAATTGAGTGTACCCCGAGGGCTAGACCTTGATTTCATGCAACATTGAAGGGTTTGCGAGTTCCCTTGTTTTGTCAAAGATCTTAATTCCGCAATCCAGATTCTTTACAAGGGGATTCATATTTTTTTGCGAGTTAATCTCAGTTTCTCGCTAGCAGTACTTTGTCTCGCGAGTTCTATCATTTTTTGCCTAGTGTGTGCATAATCAACATTTATTAGCAGGATTTTGCAGGGATGACGTGGTGCATTTATCTCCATTTGTTTTTGAAGATCGTTCATGTTTCGAGGATGAAACTTTTTGACCTGGGAGGGAATGATACGAGTTAGGTTTCTTTATTTATTTTTATTTATTAGGATTTTTAGAAGATAACATTATACTCTTTTTCCCATTGGGTTTTTTTTAATGACGTAGTGTGGTCATTTATTTTATTTTCGAATAAGGCACATTGATTCAGCCATGGTTGCCTTGGAGGAATTAATATTTTGGTCATGCATTTATTTTAGATGTTAGAATATTCAGTTTTGATTTGATTAGAATTATATTTGGTAAGATTAGATAAGGCAATATTTACTCAAGATTTATCTTGAAGAATATAGTCAATTATTTTAGGTAGTCTAGTTAAATATGGTTTTAGCTTCTTAAAGCTGTCATAATCCTTTTCAGTTTCTTATTTGTATTTTTTGAAGACCATACCTATGTAAAATAAATAGGGGGAGTTTTTCAACATTATTTTTACCATACACCATTTTTTATCAATCAAAATACAACCTTTTGAGTTCATACTCTTTGCTTGTGAGCTATTCCATTGTTGCTTAACCCTGAGGGCTAGTTAAGTATCAATAAACCTTGTAATCTGATCCTGAGGGCTAGTTAGAGAGCAAGTCAAAATTGAGTGTACCCTGAGGGCTAGACCTTGAATTTTGTGCGGCATTGAAGGGTTTGCGAGTTCCCTTGTTTTGTCAAAGATCTTAATTCTGCAATCCAGATTCTTCGCAAGGGAATTCATATCAGGATTTACCTGCACCTTGTACATTGTCAAAGGAGGAGAGAACCTCAGTTTGTGATTTTTTGAAATCAGTGAAGGTCCCTATTGGTTAATCCTCCAATGTTAGTCAACCTGTTACAATGGATTCTATGATGAGTGGGTTGAAATCTCATGCTTATCATGTTTTGATGCAACAACTATTACCTGTTGATATTCGTGGAGTAATGGAGGTTGATGTAAGGTACTCAATCACTAGACTTTGTTTCTTTCTGGGTTCCATATGTCGGAAGACTATTGACCGGGGCCATTTGGATGTCCCACAAAAAGAGGATGTTGTTATGCTATGCAAGTTGGAAATGTATTTCCCTCTAGACTTTTTTTTATATAATGGTTCACTTGGTTGTTCATTTAGTACGGGAGATAAAGATATGTGGTCCAGTTGGTATTCATTAGATGTATCTTTTTGAGCATCACATGAAAGTGTTCAAGGGATATGTGAAGTGTGTGAGTCGGCCGGATGCTAGTATTGTTTAGAGGTATGTTACTGATGAAGTAATTGAATTTTTCTCTAAATATTTGGAGGAACATTGTAATTTTGGGGTGCTAAAGAATCGACATGTGGGAAAGAAGGCGGGAAAACCAAGGTCAAGAAGAATTTTATTTACTCCATTGAATAGTGATTTGATTACGATTCATATGTATGTCTTGAGGAATTGTTTGGAGACTGTAGATTATGTGACTGAACACCTTAATTTTATCATAGAGCTTCATCCCACATGCCCCCCCCCCCAATAAAGTTCAGTTGGAGCACAATAAAATGTTTGAAAATTGGTTTTATGATCGATGCAATGTTGGTGATTACAACAAAAAAAATTAGAGCATTTGCAAGGAAACCTAATTGCACAATATTAGATATTCTGGATTTGACATAAATGGTGGGGTGTATGTTGAGTCTGAAACAATATGGCAAGCAAGTAAGAAAAAAAATAAACAGGTCCTAGATGTGATGTCATTTTATGGTGTTATTGATGAGATTTGGGAGCTTGACTATGGGGAATTCAAGGTTCCAGTTTTCAAGTGCCAACAGTTTGACAACACAATTGCAGTTCGAGCTGATAATTCAATGGGTTTTACCCTTGTTGACAATAGTCATGAAGCATATGATTTTAATCAGTTTTTTTTGGTTGGCCAAGCAAGACAAGTTTTCTACGTTGATGATCAGTGGAATGTACATTTGTTGGTTGTCTTACAAGGTAAGAAATACTTTTTCAGTGATGAGATTTATTTTGAAGTTACAAAGAAGAAATTGGAATTTCCATCAATTTTCACTCTACTGATTAATGACGGGAGTGAGGCGGAAGCCATACAGAGGCAACACAAAGATGGCCTTTGGATAGATAGAGGTGGCCATGAAACAGGGGTCGTGTAATCAAAGAAAATGATGATGGTTGGAGAGTAGTGGCTTAGAATTAGTGAATTGTTTAAGTAAATTATGTATTTTTGTTGTATGTTGCATTTTGTATAACACTCAACTACTCGGAAACTCTATTTTAGTTAGTACTTATTTATGTGACTCTCAACTAACCTGAAATATAGTTACAAAACCTGAGGGTAGCTATGCGCAGCCACTCTATAAGTTTAGCCAGGAAAAACAAAACCTGAAGTAATTATATGGCCGCTGAGAGCAGAAGTGTGCAGCTGCTATTTTGGTTAAACTGAAAAAAGAACAACCTAAAGTAATTACATGCCCCTATAAAATAAACAAAATAAATTAGATATATACCCACAACTAACAACATCCAAATTCATCATCTAAAATCAAAATCAATCATCAATATCCAAAATAAACTAACAACATCCAAAATCATCGTCTAAAATCAACCTCTATCCTCAACATCTAAAATCAACATCCAAGAGAAACTAACAACATCCAAAATAATCATACATATCAACATAAAGGGAAAATCAACATGCACGGGAACTTAATGAGCTAAACATTAGAATTCAATCCTCATTTGTGTTGTCCTTCTCATTGTTACTAGATGGTAGGTCGAACATAGGTAGTGGACCCAATGCATTCAAGCTCTTGCCACCCATGACTGTTAAGGACTTCCCAATGTGCCCAGTCCATTGCACCATGTGATCCATCTTCAACTCTAATACATTCATGCGCAAAGCATATTACTCTGTAGGGAATTTACTACTATCAGGCCCTGATGATGTAGAAATTCTCTTTTACCTTTTCTCAAATACATAAGGGTTGATTGGAAACTTTGGCATCTTTGGAATATTATCCAGATATTTCGTGTAACCTGCTTTGGAGCACAAAGAAGTAATCAAGGAGGAGAAACCAATACAGCTGCGCTCATTGATACAATCCTGGATATACTTCATTTTCGTACTCACAACGTCGATACTCAGGTTCTTCTTGATCTTGTACAGTAGCCACAGACGCGATTGATGTACTTCATTTTTTATTGTCACCTGTTTCAGACGTGTAGCAATGAAGTGGTACCACACGTTCATTTCATTGGTAAAGTATCTCTTATCAATACTAGACCATTCAGTAGGCAGCTTCTTAATAACATCACCACCGTCATCACATATTGCTTTTAAAATATCATTCCAAGATGCTTTTAAAATCTAATTATATTCTCATATAATATGCATACTAATGGCTTGCATTTTTTTGTTGAATAGAAAAACCTTCTGGATAAGAAGCAAAAGGGAGAGTTGGTTATAGTAGGAAAAGATGATATTTTTGTTTAAGCAATGGGTAATAAAGATCACGGGGGTCATTAGAGAGGTTGCCCCATGACGGCTATGACTAATGAGGCCTTCCCACATATTGATGTTAGCTGTTATGCATCTAGTCGATGTGGGAGAACAAACACAAAAGCATTTGAATAAACCTCAAACCAAAAACATGTGTCCACGGAGGTCCTCGAGCTCAACGAAAGATTTGTTTCCTATTTTGAGGCGTAAACACCATGGATGGCTAGATAATTGGGTAAACCAATTTTCCCACACTTGGATGCCCGCAATTTCCTTGCTACATCATCCAACAAACCAATAAAGACAATCATGTATTCATTCCTTCAGCATTTAGATCAAGTGATCCACAAGGATACGTTGATGATGACAAGGTATTCTGTAACATGAACCTTGATACATATTATGTTATGCCAAATGTGATAATAGGAATGTAGTGTGTTTAGTTACTTTTTATTAATAAATACATTTAAAAAACACAACCGTTTGTTTGTCGAATGTATGTGATGATAATAAATTTTAGGCCAATGCTGTTGTGATGATAATAGATATTTGGTTATGTCCCGCTGAAAGCAGCTGCGCACAGCTACTCCCTAATCAAACAATATCATTTATTTGGTTATTTCTCTCCTGAGAGCAGCTGCTCTCTACTATTTTTTTAATTTAATTTTTCAACATCTCCCTAGGTATTACCTTAGATCACATAGATCTAGAAGACTGGTTTTAGAAAAGGAAAAAAGTTGATGTTGAATACTCATATCGATTTATATTTTATGAACCATGGTCCCTATTGAGATTGATTACATTTTAAACATTATTCAATTTCAATTTATTAATTACACTTCCTTCTTATTCTAGTGATATTCTTTAATTTTATTTTTGTGAATTTTGTGTTTAGAAAGGGAAAAGGTTTTGCCTATATGTTTTGAACCATAGTGGAGAAAGGGACATAGCTGCATTTGGTATCTTGTTTCCAAAAGATAAGGAAACGAACTTACCCATCAAGTGGGAGCAAGTTAAGATTTGTGGACCTGTGATAATATCGAAGGCACCTTTGCCTATTGAACATGAAGAATTTGAGTTTGTAAATGAGGCAATTTGATATAGGATTCTATGGCCCAGAAAGTTGATCAGTGTCACTAGCCAACAAGATGATGAGGTGTTATAATTGTGTTCTTGTTATGATCCTATCAAACATATCTTTTCATATATTAATTTAACATAATTTATTGTTAATCCCTATTACCTAGGAGAACGAGAAGGAATCGCCTCGGAACATGGTGGTGGATGAAGACGGAAGTCTTGAAAAAACCTTACACCAAAAAATGCCATGGAGGAAGAAGAGATTAAACAATTAATTATATTAACAGACTTTGACTTCCAAATATAGATTAACACACACTCCTTTACACGAGGTGCATGCTAACGAGGATACTCCAAATGAAAAGTTCACAAACTATACTCGATCAGTCAAAGGAGAGGTTAAACATACCACCCAAAAATTTTTTTTACTCCCAACTATTGTTTTCAATTCCTAACTAACAGTTTACCCATTAGTATGTATCAAAACAAAATGTTGCATCGACGGAGAACAGGCAATCAACTCCACCCATGTTGGATTTTTACCATTACATTTCTGTAAGAACTCATTTACCCCTTACAATCTCATCCACTACTGAATTATATACATATACAACTCAACTTACTTTATTAGATTCTCAAATATAAATAAAATATCATGTATCTTTTAGGGGGTTATGAAAGACCAAGAATTCATTGCGGTTGTTCAACAGATTAATGAACTTATAAGTTTATCTACACAACTATGTGGAACTGAAAAAATCTTCTGCATCAATTTCAATGCGGATGTGTTTGGATCAAAAGAAGTTTACACGTCCGTATTTATTGACAAACTAAGACTGTTCACGAGCAGCTTGAACAGAGAAAATGTAATGGAGTGGATCAATGGATCACAACTTTATCCATGGGCATCTGAAGAATGCATGCTTACATTATTATAGATTTTTTATTACAATTGTTACATTGACAATAATATTTTCCTAGACACCTATGTGATGAGATGGTTGATCAATGCCACGTCCAGTTTATTCTGGCAGTTTCAAATTCTAGTGCACAAAAGGCACTTCGGAGGATTGAACCGACTGTGGACAAGGTTTGAGCTTTCATGTGTCGCACTCGAGCAAGGATGTGCGTCTTCCCGTACAATCGAGAGTAAGTTCTATGCATGTCCAAGATTAACTAAATTGAGGTTTTATTCATTTTTGGGTTTTTCCCTCGTGAAGCAGCTGCACCCATATCCTGTGGTTTTTATTAAAAAAATTATGTATTCATAACTGCATTAGGTATTTTATTGTTTCCTTTTATAGGAGCCATTGGTTTTTTCTCATCTTCATGCCGGAACATAATCGTGTATATTGCATCAATTCGATGAGTGGGGGAATTTGCTAACATAATAAGTTATGCCTTAAATTGATTTCTTTGTAAGTAGAACAATAATTTACTCTTTCATCTTTTTAAATATTGTACAAAATTAGAATCTTCTCTCGATCATTTACAATTAGTGTTAATATCCGGTTTAAAGACATTCATTGTTATGTTCATTAGTTGCTTTCATCAATACATATAGGAAAAGGTTATACTTAATTAAACTATTATGATCCATGGATATTTTTTGGTATTTATATATTGATAAAAATATATTCTCATCGATTGTAGGATTGCAACAAAATATTGACGGTACTTTAATTCCGAGAAAAATAAAACCTACCATCCAAACTATACATGGAATGTCATAAACATCATTGTACGTATTATGCCATAACTTCATAATTCCTATGTAAATATTATGTTCATAATCATTGGAACAAATCCTTTTTTATATCAGCACAAGAAACAGTGTAGTACTTGGGAATGTGGATACCATTGCTTGTATTATATGGGAAACATTTGTCAAGGAAGTGCATAAGATTGACATTATTCCATTATGTTTTCTTATATTGATTTTCTTTATGTGTACAGTCTCTCACACGTAGTAATTTGTAACATGCAATTTAATACATGTTTCAGCAATTTCCGGAAGATTGCACTCTTTTGGGGAACGAGAAACATGAAGATGAGAGAGAATAGGGGGCAAGAGAACACAAAGCATGAATCCAAGATGGCGCTCATAAACTGTGCACCTAACATGCCTCGTATCCCTAGGGTTTTCAATTTTCCTAAGGACCTCCAACCACAAGTCCTCTGGAAGCCTAATCGAAAGGGGTGGAGAATTAGCAAACTAGAGATATTCTAAGCAATCGTCTAGGGGCTCTTGAGGCTCTAGGGAACTGGGATCAGAATCTTCTGGAGAAACAAAGGACATCACACCTTATCTTTTTGAGCCCTGGCCTCCCTCGGAATTCAGGACCTCGAAGTAACCCACTTGCGATTGTAGCCCTTAGGCGGCACCTGGCAATTGTAAGAGCTCCTTCCACCTTCCCTATCAGCTAAATGGGAACTGGTGACCGATGAGGGAATAGCGCCAGAATCTCAGAGGTAGGAGTTCTTAACCCCACCAGTGGAGAAAATAGGCAGAAAATATGTCAGAATTTAGCTCTGTCCCCCCGACTGTGTTTGCGACATTTTAGTAAAAGAAAGAAAGAAGATCAGATAAGGGGGGACTTACTGGTTCTTAGCTAGAGTTTGGCCAGAGTTCTCTAAAAGTGTTAGCGAGGTGAAAACACCTTGAGCTGCTCGGGAAGAGAGAAAGATAGTTTGAAATTTAAAACCATTTGGAGTAAAGAATGAAGTAAAACGTTGAGAAGCACCTTATATAGAAGATATAAAGGGTAATGATTACCACGGGCCACCACAGAGTAAGTGAATATGTGGGTAAATGGGTCCCGTGGGTGAGAAATCCCAGGTATTAATGGCAAAAGTGGCGCGCGTAAAGTCCAACCTGAAATTCAAGCGCTCAAAGGCAAGAGTGACCGTCACGCTCCCATGACCTTTCCACTTCCAACTTTGAGACCAGGCTCATGGATTCTAACACAGATTAGAAGGCTGAAGGTCGAATCCCCAATTCCTAAATAATTGGATTCGAAGGTCCTCGGATTCCAACATGAATTAGAAGGCTGAAGGTCGATCCCTTATTCCTAACTACTGGGATTCAAAGGTCCTCGGATTCTAACACAAATTAGAAGGATGAAGGTCGAATCCCCTATTCCTAATATTTAGATTTGAAGGTTCTCAGATTCTAACACAGATTAGAAGGCTGAAGGTTAAATCCCCTATTCCTAACTACTAGGATTCGGAGGTCCTCAGATTCTAACACAAATTAGAAGGTTGAAGGTTTAATCCCCTATTCCTAACTACTAGGATTCGAAATTCCTTGGATTCTAACACAGATTAGAAGGCTAAAGGTCAAATCCCCTGTTCATAACTACCAGAATTGTAAGGTCCTCAGATTCTAACACAGATTAGAAGGTTGAAGTTCGAATCCCCTATTTCTGACTACTAGGGCTTGAAGGTCCTCAGATTCTAGCACAGATTAGAAGGCGGAGGTTCGAACCCCCTATTCAAAGGCTTTAAGGCCCAAATACCCATAGAAAATAAAAGGGGCTTGAGCCAGACCCTTGGGATCTAACACAGACTAGAAAGCCAAGGGTTATACCCCCAACATATTAATCTGCTTCAACAGCAAATTCGTAGCTCACCTGGAGGATTTCGAATCCACCCCTGGAACGAATCCGTAATGAAGGGGTCCAAAAATTGTACCCCTGAGCAGTACAGGATCTCGAAAGGCAGACCCTCGCTTAGCCGCAAATTTGAAGCAACCCCATCAAAGGGAAAATCATTGAATTCGCAGGAATGAGCACGGATTCGAACCCAGGACTTTGGGATAAATTCGAAGGCCGAACCATCAACTTTCTAGGTTGATAATGGGTAAATTTGTACTGGGTCCAAGTGCTTATGTATGGCTGGCCCAGGTCTCTAATATTACCCTTTGGGTAATGACCTATGGGCCGCTCCAAGGGAGAAGTACTTGCTCCACAAGCAAACAAAAGCAGTTGCCCTACTTGGCAACCTATATAAAGACTAAAGGTAACCCTACAAACTCAACTATTCATTCCTAATTACACAAGTGCAATATTGTTTGCTGACTTGATCATCGGAGCCACTTCCCCCGGACACCTTCGGGAGCTTTGTCTTGCAGATTTCAGCCACGGATAATGGCGCAGCGGCGACAGTAAATTATAGTGCATCACTGTCATCGCTTTCAGATAAAAGGAAGTTGGAGTCGCTTTTCTTTATGCCTTAAAGATAGAAGCCAAGCCCGTTGGTGGAATGTTGAAGCATAATTCGATATCTTATTCATCCCCTAGCAAGGAAGACTATTTATGCAGTCTCGAGTCCTTCCACAGGTCTTTCACCACCAAGATCTATGATTGATCTTGCAGCTGATCTTACTAGATCTCTTTACTAGTGGAGGTTTTAGTTTGAGTTCTTATTGTAGCAGTCTCGGGGCCCCTAATATGCTACCACCGCATTATACTGCACCAATGCTTACTATGCAACAAAATCCTTAGCATCTAGCCAAGCTATCTGAACAAGAGAATGTTGGTTTTCTTAGGTGGATGATAATGAAGACATAGGTAAGATTATAACAGATAAGATTCAAATGGGTTTTTATAAGATGGGCATGGTAGCTCTTATAAAATATTATCGAGACACACACATAGAATAGGTAGAAAGAAGAAAATAAAGCCTTTTAGGTTGCAGAATGACCTCTCTGGTCGATTCGTTGGATATTCAAAAGCTACTACTCAATGGCTGGTTAAGATCTTATTGGTAGAACTCTTCAGATTTTTTGTTCCTATCACTTGAAACGAGACAAGTACGTGTGTAAATAGGATACGAGACTAATCACAAGGAAGAATGCCTTACATGTAGTTTTCCAGCATATAATAAATTAGGGCTAGCCTTGCGCTGAACTATTTACTAGTAGGATTCGATCGATAGCCAACTAATTCAAGCATAACTAGTCGGAAGTGTCGTCAGTATTTGACCATTCATCTTACCATGTACCCCTTCTATTTGATTACACATAAACGTTACAAATTTGTAATCTGATATTTAGCTCCTTTATGAAACCCTTTTGGGGAAATTTGATGTAAGCCTTTGGAAAATGTTTGATGTAATCTATTTTCCACCGACAAATGTTCTTAATTAAAAGGTAAGGACATCCTCCATCCTCGGCGGTTTTGATTAATTTTTTTTTACAAATACCAATAACGAAATGATTACTCCCTCTGTCCCAGCCATTTCTGCACATTATTTGGTCAATTTTCTCAAGACATATTTGACCATAAATTTCAATTATATATAAACACCAATGTCATCAGGTGATATATTGTTAGATTCTCTGCATAATATATTTTCTAAATTTTAAATTTTCATACACCATTAGTATGCGTAACTAAATTTATTGATAAAACCGTGTTTTCAAGTACAGTTTCGTAACTCTCTCTCAAAACCTAGTTGCACTCCTTCTTCTTGAACCTTTTCCCCCATCTTCTCATTAGGGGAGAAGGGAAATAACAGTTGATTTTAATTTATGTTTTGTTATTTAATAACTGTGAGATTTGTCTCCATGGATTAGTTTTGTTCTCGAACTGATGAATTAGATCGGTGTGTTCATAATGATAACTCGATTTAGTTGTTCACGTTGATGTGTTATTCTCGATCTGCTTGTTCAGATCGTGTATTCGTAATTTTGTTTGTGATTTTATTTTTGGGTATCCATTAATTTGAATTCGTCATATCTGTATTTTTCAAGGTGTTTACGGTTTGGACAACATAGATCGTGGTTGAATCAAGTGGTGTTACAGTTGTAGAAGATCCTTGTTTGGCGCAATGATATTGATGTGTGTTACGCTTCTTTCTGCTAAGTGGTGATGATTTTTGCGGAAAGCAAGTTAATATCCCTGAGGGAGATGTTACAGTTTTTTATTGAATCTCTGATATGTAATAGCATAGACGATTAGTCTGGTTGACATGTAATTTAGATATACTTGCAATATGTTAGTTATTGCTAGTGGCTAGTTAGGTTGGATGTCAATTCCACTCATCATATTCGCCACTGGGTATTTTTCTCATCTTCTTGGAATGATTGATTTTTCAAAAAAAAAAAGTAAAATTATTGATGGTCAAATATGACATGAGAAAATTGACTAAAAAATATGTAGAAATTGCTAGAATAGATGGAGTAGATTATTTTGTGACACGAAAGAAATTTATGTGATCATGAAATGCAAAAAATAAGCATAGGAGCAAATCAAATCCATTTCCGTTAAAATAGATATAATCTTATGGCCACATGAAATTACTGACACATAAATCACATGGTAATAAAGAAAATGGCACATTAACATTTGGTAAAAATTCAAAGAGAAAATTCATAATTGAAATTCACCTACCGGCCAAATCCAACAACTGGTCAAGCGGATTGTCTATTTTAAAATTCATATAAATATTGGTAAAATGAATAAATAAATAGGTAATGTGTTAAATGAGTAATTGAAAAATATGAGTTGGACGGGTTGGATCTGCGGATTGACCGCAACTTTACTCATTTGAGTTAAAATCGTAGATTTTGCCCGTATAAATTGATATACAAATGCACACGAGTCAATATATATGAGTTGAAATCCGCTGATTCAAAATGATACATATGAGGAAGAAGAACCCCATTTGGGCTCAGAACTTGATTTGAAATTTTGGATGGCCCATTACACTATTTAGCCCATTTTCGTGTAATATTCATTTGATTCTAAGAATAATAATAATTAATTAAAAATCATAATATATTTATCAATAATTAATAATAAAACTAAATTATTAAAATAAAATATTTAATCATTAAATAAAAATATTAAAAATAGATAAACATTAAATAAAAATAATAAAACACACATCAAATTAGAATAGTTTATACATCAAATAAATACACTAAAATACACATTAAAATAGAATAGTTAAAAATTTTAAAAAAAAGTTATAAAAAAATATATCAATTTAAAATAACTAAATCAAAAATGAAATACTAATATACACATTAAAATTTAAAAAATTTAAACATCAAGTAAAATTTCTAAAATCACACATCAATTTTAAAACACCAAAGTGGACACCAAAATGATACACTGATGTTGGAAAAAACAAAACATCAATATTAATTTTTAAAAATAAATAAATCATGCTATTGAAATATCAAAGCATGCATAAAATATAAATATAATATTAAAAAATGCATGAATACTAATTTATAAATGAACACATTGAAAAAATAACACATCAAATAAATCCATTATAATACATATCAACTTAATTATAGTTAACCATCAGATATAAATAATTAAACATCAAATAAAATACTAAAATAAATACAAAATAAAAATGGTTGAATATTAAAATATATATAATTGAAATTAGGTAATCATAAAATAGAAATACACATTGAAAGAATGATTTCTCGTAATGATTTTGATATTATTGAATTAAATATATAGAGTACAAAGAGATGGACTATGACTAAAATAACTCTAGCCTAATCAACAAGATAAACATAAATCTAATCTAATCTAATTTTATAATTTATTTATTCTAACACCCCCCCCCCCATGTGAAGCGTAGGATGCTCGCCGATGCACAACTTGGATTTGAAGAACTCGAACAACGAACGAGAGAGCCTCTTGGTGAAGATGTTCGCAATCTGAAGAGAGGCCGGAACATGAGCAACACGCAGCTTTCCAGAGGCATCAACTCACGAACAAAATGGTAGTCAATATCAATATGCTTCGCTCTCTTGTGCACCACTGGATTCTGCACCAAAAAGATAGCACTGTTGTTGTTGCATAATAGCAATGGTGGACCAAAGGGCAGAAAGATCACAGAGGAAATTAGAGAGCCAAACAACCTCTAAAGCGGTGTGGGCAAGAGCACGACACTCAGACTCAGTGTTGGAGCGAGAAACGGTGGGTTGTTTCTTGGCACTCCATGAGACCAGATTCCCACCAAGGAAAACAACATAACCATAAGTGGACCGACAAGTCTCCAAATAGCAAACGCAGTCAGCATCAGAATATCTCAACACCTCAGGAGAACTAGCTGAATAGATGCTAAGCCCAAAACGAAAGGTACCATGAACATAACGTAGAATCTGTGTGACTATAGTGAAATGGTCATCTTCGGGATCCTAAAGATATTGGCTGACCGTGTTGACCAAAAAAAGCCAAATCCAGATGAGTGATCGTGAGATACTGAATTTCCCCAAGTGAACGATACAGAGTCATATTCTTGAACGGAGGATTGGTCAAACTCTACCGCCTAAGATCTGGGCACAAATGGCATAGATACTGGTGTAGCATCAGACATACCGGCCCGAATCAGAATATCCCGAGCATACTTTCCTTGACCAAGAAGTAACCTTGAAGAGGTAGGGGAAACTTCAAGGCCAAGAAAGTAATGAAGAGCACCAAGATTCTTGATCGCAACTCTCAATGTGTTCGATCAATGAACTGTCGAAGAAGAGTCGAGTCTTTTCCTGTAAGGATGATGTCGTTTACATACACAAGGAGATAAAGTAACGACAACCCTCTCGATAGGATAAATAAAGAAGTATCGGCCGAGCTGCACTGAAAACCAAGCTAAGTCAAATAAATGCTGAAGCGTTGGAACCATGCCCGAGGAGCCTGCTTAAGACCATAAATGGTCTATCGCAAGCGACATACATAGTCCGAATGAATAGGGTCTTGATATACAACAGGTTGCTTCATATAGACTGGAGTATCAAGAATTCCATTAAGAAAAGCTTTCTTGACATCTAGCTGATGAAGTGGTCAGGAGCGTATGGTGGCAACGACGAGAACCATCCGAACAGTGGAGGCTTTTACCACCGAACTAAAAGTGTGCTCAAAGTCAAAACCCAATCTGCAAGAAATCCTGCTCCACAAGTCTAGCTTTGTGACGATTAATAGTGCCATCTAAACAATACTTCAATCAGTAAACCTATTTGAAGACAACAATATTAGCGTCTGAAGGGCGAAACACCAAATTCTAGGTGGACTGATCATGAAGAGCTGCCATCTCGTCATCCATAGCAGGGAAGTGTGATAATTTGTGGATCCTGAAGGGAAGTGTGATAATTTGTGGGCTCAGACTAAGCAAGTAAGGCAACAGTAAGACCATAGGCAACAATATCTGAATAATCTCTACATTGTATAGCCCTAGTAGCCGACCTAGTAGCCATCTGATGGGTACAAGACCGAGGAGGAGAAACCGGGGAAGTAGATTCGGCGGAGGAAATTGGTGATGGGGAGGAGAACTGAGCGAAGGCTGGGAGACTAGACTAGCCACCGGGGATACAGGTGGCGCTGACTGATGAACTGGAGCCAGATCTGTAGCACGAATTGAGCAAGGGGCCAAATGTGATGTAGTCGACACAGGAGAAATTGTATGCAAAGGAAGTTCCGAGTAAGCATCAGGATCGAGAAATTCAGAAACATCTAACACTGAAGGTGGAGAACCAGTCACCAAAGGAATGATTGGGCTTATGGAAACCACGTCTCGTCAAAATGAGCATGTAGAGTGACATAGATTCTGCCAGTAGTGTGATCAAAATATAAAAAACCTTTATACTGCAAGTTGAAGCCAATAAATACACACGGAATGCTGCGAGGAAACAGCTTGTGGTCGGCAAAAGGGAAAAAAATGGGAAGACCCTACAACCAAAAGCATGAAAATTGGTGTATATAGGAACCTGACCATTAATAACTTCATATGGTGATCGTCAGCAAGAACAGGAGTGGGCAGTCGATTTATGGTATAAATGGCTGTAGCAAAGGCATCAGGCCAGTGGGTAAGATGAATATGAGAGTGATACAGCATAGACAAATCCATCTCAGCAATGTGGCGGTGCTTACGCTCAGTTCGACCGTTCTGCTCAGGAGTATGTTAGCAAGAAATATGATGGTAAATGCTCTTTGTCTGAAAGTGAGAGCGTAAGCGACCATTTCCAAACTCAATCCCCCTATCACTCTGAAACACCTTAATGGTGGAATAGAACTGGTTCTCCACAAAAGCCTCAAACTAGCGATAAACATCCCAAAAATCATATTTGTGTCGCAGTGGAAAAAACCACAAGAGTGAGGAATGATCATAGATGAAAATAGCATAGTAGGAGAAACCATTAGCAGATAAAATAGGAGAGAGCCCTCATAAGTCACAATTACCTAGATCAAGTACCCAAGCAGCACGTTTATCATTTGTATAAAAAGATAAATGCCTCCCTTTAGCTTTTTCACAAGCATTACAAAGGGAAGGTTTCGTAAAAATCAATGTGACATACAGAGATCCAGAAGCACGCAAATTTGAAATAACGGAATGCGAAAAATGACCAAGTCTAGCATGCCAGATTTCAAATGACGCATGCGACTTATTTAATTCTACAGGAGAGAACAAAGCAGATGCACCGTAGTCTAAAACATAAAGCTCATTTTCACTATGACTGTGACCCAAAGCTTCACTAGTGATTTTATGCCGAATAATAAAAGAGCGATCATCAAAGCAAACAACAACATTCAAATCCCGAGTTAATTTGCAATCGAAAGCAAATTTTTAGTGATATCAGACACAATAAGCATATCATAAAGATACAGGGATTTAGAAATCCGAGAATCAACAACATGAGTAATGGGGAGTTGAGAACCATTACCAGCATAGACGGAGACAGAACCATCATAAGCCATCACATGATCAACATCAGTAGGTAAAGATGTCATGTGTTTTGTGGCCCCAGAATCCACAATCCACTTCGAGCCATTGTGTCGATAATAATGAGAAATTCATGTGTATCTAGATATATTACACCTCAAAAATCAAAATGTGGCATACTCCCTCCGTTTCACTAAGAGTGGCACACTAGATTTAGTCTCTTAGATTAATGTGAAGAAAATGAGAGGTTGAAATTGAGTGTAGAAAGTAAAAAGTAGAATGAGTGGATAAGATTGTAGGAATCTTGTCAAAAATGAAAAGTGTGTCATTCAAAGAAAAATATTCAAATAAGGTAAGTGTGTCACTCTTAGTGAAACGGATGGAGTATCACACAGGGCAAATAAGGAAAAAACAAAAGAAAAATTCTGGCCAAGAGAATCATTTGGCGGTTGTAGAAGATGCGCGGAATGGATATGGCACTTGTATTTCACGCACAGTGGAGAGAACTGGCGCATGTAATCACACGCGCGCGTGACTTGATTCACGTAGCTACTTTCTGAACTGGAAAGGCTGGCACGTAGATCTCAATTGACGCGGTGAGTAGGAGGTGGGTCTGAGATGAAAACGATGGGTCAGAGATGAATTCACCGATGCAGGGGGCTGAAAACATCTGGAGATCGGAGAAGGCTTGAGGTATGCTGATGAAAAACCCATCGAATATCTGAAGCTGATACAAGGAGGTCATCGGAGATCTGAAATCGACCAAAGAGGATGCCGCTGTGGGCCTGGAAACCATAAAAATAGAGATATGGAGTGTCGTCGATGAAGTAGGTTGCTGGTGATTGAGGTCATCGGTGAACGGAGAGGACCTGAGATATCCGCCGGAGGTGACCACGGAGAGGATTGGAGAAAATCCGCCGGAGAAGGGAGAGAGGCGCCGGAAGAAGGGAGACACTAGAAATTGACGCCGGAAGACACCAGAAGCTCGTCGGAATTATGCCGGAAGTAAGCCGGGATTTCTCCAGTAAGGATGCCGGGAAGGCTGTATCAGCGATGGGAAAAAATAATAAAAACAGGGGGGGTGTGTGTGTGTGTGTGTTTGTGTGTGTGTTTTTTTGTGTGTGTGTGTGTTTTTCAGGGAAGATCCGTGAATATCTCACATCATAAAAGAATAATTTTCATAATGATTATGATATTATTGAATGAATTATATATAGAGTACAAAGAGATGGACTACGGCTAAAATAACTCTATCCTAATTAGTAAGATAAACATAAATTTAATCTAATCTAATCATCTTATTGATTTATTCTAACACACGTGAATTTTAAATTGATAGAAAATGACCATTATACCCCTTAGTTTAAAAAAATTCAAAAGAAAATAGGCAAAGATAAAAATAGCCCTCCTCCTCTTTTCAATTTCTCTCCTTCCCTCTCTTTCTCTCATGCACTCTGTTGCCTCTCTCTCCTTTGTCTTCCCCACGTTGCTGCCTCTCTTTCCTGCACTATATCTTTCCTACGTCGTCACCTCTCCCTCTCTCATGCATTCCATCTCCTCAGTTTGCACCATCGTTGTCGAGTGCCACCTACCTCCTCTCCGTAACCTTAACTCCAGCACCATCTCCCCGCCATTGTAACCCCAGTCGTCATCACCTCATAACCCCCGTAGTAACCCTAACACGTCAGCACCACCTCCGCCACTCGTCGTAACCCCCATCATCATAACCTTCATCTCCAGCAGATTGAAGACATTGGAGGAGAAGCTTTAAAGTTGGTCGGGAATTCCATTGATACCGAAACTAATCTAGGGTTTCTAGATGGTAGGCGGCGAAGGTGGAATGTCGGAGGGAGGATATGTAGCGGGGCTAGCTGTGGGTCGATTGAATGAAGGTGGCCGATTAAATGAGCCACAGATTGAACACTGTTGGGAGGTGGGGGTGGGCGACGATGCTAGGGTGCTTGGCTAGGGTTTCTGGGCAGTGGGTGGCGGAGGGAAGATATGTTGAGGGACTAGCGGTGGGACGATTGAATAATGGTGGCCAATTGAATGAGCCACTGATTGAATGCAAGTAGGGGGTGGGGTGGGCGATGGGGCTAGCATGATGGGCGGCGGGGCGTGATTTCTGGTGGTGAGGCTAGGGTTTCTAGGCGGAGCTGGTGGTGGTTGGTGCAGGTGATGGCGGTTGCAGCAGCGGTGGTGGTGAATAAGTGGCAGGAGGTGGCCAATGGCTGTTGTTAAAGATGATGAAGAAGAAGTCTAGGGGTAGAATTGTCATTATGTTTTTAGTTTGAGTACATGTGTAATTTTTACTTTTCATGGTTTGTCAACCGTTAACTTCATTGAGTCAATGCTAAAGTTGAGTAAAATGAGTATAACTGCACATTTTTACAAAAAACTTAGGTTTAGTTTTGTACTTTCAGATTTTACATGATTGTATCTGCATTTTCAAAATTTAATAGGGTTATTTATGCATTTTTCCCAAAATGTAAAGAAAAACACTTTCCCCAAAGGCAAAGTCTTGGGAAAGACGGTCTTTCCATAGGGCTATGAAAAGACGGGGTTTAATCAGAATAATAAAAAGTAAAAGGTCTTAGTAGCAATATTAAAAATTTATTGTGCAACGTGTAGTAGTTATAAAGTTTATAACCCAATTCATGCAACCCGAAAGTTTTATCTTCATTTCTTCTTATTTGTACTTTAAACCTTGACTTTCCATAACTAATGAAAAAACCATCTTTCAAGAGACGGACTCTTTCCCAATATATAATATTGGATAATAAAAATGAAAACATCCATATCAAATATGTTTTAATACTGGTATAAGCAGTGGCGGAACCAGGAAAAAAATGTGAGGGTAGGCTGAAATGTGAGGCCGGTGCCGGTGCCGGCGGTGGCGGACGGCGGTGGCGGGTGGCGGACGACTGGCGGCGGCGGCGGTGAACTGAGAGAGGAGCCGAGAGGGAGACTGCCGACTGGGAGAAGGAGCTGAAGAAGAGAAAGCTGAAGAAGAGATTAGGAAAAAAAAGGGAAGCTGCAGCTTCCTCCGGCGAGAACGGGCGGCGCGCCTACGCCGCCGTAGGCGGAAACCACCGATCCGTCGGCCGGGAACCGTAGCTCCCGCCTGACCGACGGAGCTCAGGGCAGGTGCGCGCCTGCCCCCGCCTAAAGGTGGTTCCGCCCATGGGTATAAGAACTGACGCTATATGTCAAGAGGCAGGGTGAGAAACATGCACATAAAAGTCGGTTATAACGAACTCTCTGAAGGAAGCTTCTGAGGCGGTTGGGAGCAGCAGCAGACACGCTGAAACACAATTTTGGTATATATTGCAGAGAGGATTGTTTTCAAAAGAAAAAACGCGCGTGCACATCAGTTTGTAAACAGCCATGGATCTGATCACAACTACCTTTGGAGTTATTGGTGATTTTTCATGCTGATTCAATTCCTCCTTTTCTTTCTCGATGATTTTGCGATTCATGTTTCTGTTCTTGTAATTTATCAGATTGTTTTGGTCTCGTTTTCAGGAAGTCTGACTGCCTACATCACGTTCTTGTCATCAGGGTAAGAACTGATTCATTCTCCAAATTTCTTCATCTTTTGAGCTGCATTTTAATGATAATGGTGAAACAGGGAGGAGCAGTTCTCACCGATTCTGCACCACGCAGCCTTCATCAGCTCTGCGCTGTGGGTGATGTACTGCTTTATTCATGGCGATATGCTTCTGGTGTTCATCCACAACATAGATTTTTTCATGGCAATATCTGACTTGATAATGTTCGTCCGGTTACCATGTTATCTTTGTCGCCGAGCTATTCTCTACTGCTCTTCTTGGTCACTTGGCTCGCAGTTTCGATGATCCGGGTAGATTTGTCGGCGTATTCTGCGCGTATGGAAACATCTTGATGTGCGGCTTGGTAATTATCGATGTTCCGTAAATCTTGTTTCTAATGGATGGAGAACTTATCCAATTGTGCATGGTCAAGCAAAACCGGATGCAATTGTGCATAGTGTTATATATGGATACAAATGTGGAGCCTCACAATGCGTCCTCATCCTTTTTAATTTTTTTTCTGCAAGTTATTTAGAGGATGCATTCCATGAATGTGTCCTCGTATTTTATTATTATTTTTTAACAATTTTATTAAGAGGACGCATTCCATGGATGCGTCCTCGGATTTTTTTTAACAATTTTTTTAAGAGGACGCATTCCATGAATGCGTCCTCAATTTTTTTTAAATATTTTTAAACGAATTATTTAGAGGACGCATTACATGAATTCGTCCTCATGAATTTATTTTTTTAAATAAACAAATGTGTTTATTTTATATTGTTAAAATTTTTTAAATATTGTTTGAATTATACCTTTTTTAAATCAGTGTCTTTAAAAATGGGTATTGAATTTGACATGTATATATATGTACATAATTTTTTGGGTAATATGCAAATATGTTGGAGAAAGAGGTCAGGAATCTCTGAAAATTTCTTCACATTTTTGCCTAGGGAGGACGCATGAGGACAATGCGTCCTCATGCCAAGTCAAAAACATCAGGCGGTCAATGCATGCAAAGTGCATGCAAATTCAAGGCTGCAAAAAAGTTTTCAGGGAGGACGCATTAGCACAATGCGTCCTCATCCAACGTGGATTTTAAAAACAAAATTAAACTGATGACGCATTCCGGCAATGCGTCCTCTTCTTCCCGTGACGAAAAAAAATATTAATGTACTAAGAACGCATTTGCCAAATGCGTTCTCAGGCATTCAGAACCAAAAAAAATTGGAAAACGTAGAGGACGCATTGTGCTAATGCATCCTACACACTTGTATCCATGGCTAGACACTGTAGCCATATATATAGAATTTTTCCCTAATGGATGAGTTTTCTTGAATAAGGCTTCAATTTTGTGTTGCAGAAAATCGCATACGTAGCCGAAAGAACGGAGCGAGTGCCATTTTTCGTGTGTCTAGTATCATTTGCGAATGGAGTTATCTGGTCTGTCTATGGCATCATCTCACCTCATTGGTTCATCCTGGTAAGCAAATAAGCAATTTCTTTCTCTTGATTCATTACTTTTGCTGTTTCATTTAACCATTTTGTAGAACCAATTGCCCATATTGTCACTATTATTTCAGGGTTCAGTTTCCAGGTTGTAGATTGAAGTTCTTGAGTTTCAATACATTTCTTGTGACCTGAATCACTTATGTTTGATTAATCAGGTTCCGAATCTGGTAGGGACTCTTGTTGATCTAGTCCAGCTTGTACCGCATACAATCCACTACTACAGACCAGCCGAACGCCAGATTGCAGAAGAAACTGAAGTTCTGAACCAAGGGGGTTCATCAAATGCGATGGTTTTAAATGTCGAAACGCGAAGAAAATGAGATTGCAGCTTGTAGAGTCCTTGGGAGTTGGACTTCTTTATGGCATATTGTGAATACTGGGATCTGGTGTTTTAACACCACTGCGACAGCAGGTTTCTGGACAGCAGGTTTTAGCCACAAATTATGGAGCTAATTATGGAGTATGATTATGCGATCAGATCAGAATATTGTGAAGATAAGTATGTGATTTCGTGGCTATCTAATTCTGGTAAACGAATATTCCTGTAATAGTTAGGAATTGATTAAATAGTTTATTTATGGTACAAGTCCTATTAATAAAGGATTGTCCATTTACAAACCAGATTAGGATTAGATCTTTCCTTAGTTTAGAAGTCTATTCATGGTAGAGTTAGACAAGGAAAGAGTTTGATTGAAGGCAGGATTGCGATGGATATAAATACAAGAAGATACGACGCAATCAATTAAGCGTCCAAGAATTGATCTCTACGTGAGAAGTTTGGAGCAATCTGCCGGTGGTGTTTGGAGGAGTGTTAATTCATCCGACCAAGTTCGTAAAAAGTTGAGCGAAGCAATCAAGTTTTATCTCTACGTGAGATACGTTATTGAAGCTCTTCGTCTCTGGTTTTGGAGGTTCGTCAAATCAACCGACCAAGTTCGTAAAGATCAGAAACAAGGAAGCCTTAATTCCTCGGGAGGAGGAGATCCAGAGAGACGTGTTGATCGTGGGGGTTCAACGGCGTAGGATCGGCAGTGAGGGGATCTCACAACATTCACTCTATAGGTTAGCAATGGATTAGTATTTAAGTTAAGCTTCTTGTACTAAAGACTGCTTTCTAGTGAATGGTTTCTGATCTGGGCAAGGCCCCGCAGACGTAGGTGTATTCGCACCGAACTGCGTAACCAAGTTGTGTGTGCACTGCGTTATTTCGTTTTGTGTTTTAAACATTAAACTGAACTTGGTGTTTCAACACCAAACTGTTAAACAACTTGGTATAGAGTTTTGGAATTTAGGTGAAACGGAATTTCAATTGGTATCAGAGCAAGGCACTTGCTGACCCCTAAACAGGGAGAGTGAGATCAGGTTTCACCATGGCATCAAAGGAGGGGGCTTCGGTCACGCGACCACCGTTGCTGGAACAAGGAAATTATGCCTATTGGAAGGCACGCATGAAGGTGTTCATTGGAGCATTAGATGATCAAGCTTGGAACAATGTCATAAATCAGTACACTCCACCTACAGTAGCCGAATCCGCGGGATCAAGCTCATTGACGGCTAAACCCTTCTCTGAATATTCTACCGAGGAGCACAAAGCATACGTGTCCAACTCAAAGGCGTTAAATGCCATCTTTACGGCAGTGGATGAAGATCAGTTTAAGATGATTTCAAATTGTGAGACTGCTAAAGAGGCGTGGGATGTGTTACAAACTTATCATGAGGGGACAAGCTCCGTCAGAGAATCAAAGTTGCAGTATTACACGTCAAAATTCGAAGAACTAAAGATGCGCGAAGATGAGACTATTTCTGAGTTCAATGGACGAGTTCGAGATATTGCAAACAAAGCTTTTCAGTTTGGCAAAAAGTACAAAGATCACAAGCTTGTAAGAAAGGTTTTGAGAGCACTGCCACCACGTTTCAACATGAAGGTCACAGCGATTAATGAAAATGGAAGGATAGGAACAATGACGCTTGATGAACTTATGGGTTCACTGGAATCTTATGAGATGGAGATGCTGCAAACAAAAACAGGTAAGAAAGAGATGGCTTTCTCAAGCATAACCGCTGGAAATTCAGAAGAGTATACATACAATGAAGAGTCCGATGAAATTGCAAACATAACCAGGAACTTCTCCAGATTTATGAAGAATGTGGGCAGGAAGCCACAAGAGAAGCCAAGTGGAAGCAAAAATCCAAACGCAAACTTCACTCCAAGATTTGGCCAAGCAATTGGTGTTGAAACACCAAAGTTCAAATCAACAAATCCAAACCTGAACAGGAAAATCCAATGTAGAGAATGTGAAGGTTTCGGGCACATACAAGCCGAGTGTGCCAATACACTTAAAAGGCAAGGAAAACCGTATGCCGCAACCTGGAGTGATGATGATGGAGGAGATGATGGTAAGGATGGAGAGGAGTATACCAATCATGTTGCTTTCGGTGTGTCAGTGGTGGAGCTAGAAGAATCTTTCGAGGAAGGAGTCAGTGTGCTGAATGAAAGTGAGAGTGGTAGCTCAGATGAAGAGAGTAGCAGCATTTGTGATGATGACATTCGCAAGGAGAGCATGGAAATGTACAAGATGTGGTTGAAAGTGGCGGATGAAAACGAAGACCTCAAGTCCAAGAACAACAGATTGAGTGAAAATGCTAAAATGAAGGAACTTGAAAAAGAAAAGGCGATCAGTGAACTGGAAAAAGTAAAGACGGAACTTGCTGGAATGGTGCAACGAGCAGAGGCAGCAGAACAAGCTATTAGACGTCTCAATACAGGGAAAGCTAAGCTTGAAGATTGTCTAAGAATGGGACAGACGACCAAGTACGGAATTGGCTATGAAGAATCTTCACCGGTGAATTCATGGAGCAACAAGGTAGATCAAGGTGCACCAGCTCCAGAAATAATCGAGAGAAATTACCCCACCAAAAGGATTCGACGATGCGGATACTGTGGAGCTCAAGGGCATGTCAGGAACAGGTGTTTTAAGCTGCTTAGGACACTGTCTGTCAACACAGCAGATCGGTGTTTCAACACCATGCCAGGATATAAGTCAAGGCATCGGTTTAATACTGGAGGATACAGAACCGGATTTCTGAACACACGTGTCAATCAAAATCCTAATCACATCCATCGATCAGTAAGCCAGGTATGGGTTCGAAAATCTCAAGATGTTTGTTTTTCAAGTTTCGTATGTTTTGGGGCAAATACAGGAAATTCCTGGTATTTCGATAGTGCCTGTTCAAGGCATATGACTGGAGTCCCTGAATTTCTGCGAAAATTCAAACCTGGATTTGGCGGATATGTTAGATTTGGTGATGGGAAACGCAGTAGAATAATCGGCAAAGGTGAGTTAGCCATCAAAGGGCTTCCGGTGTTCCAAGATGTGTTATTGGTGGAAGGTCTGAAAGCAAACTTGTTGAGCATTAGCCATATATGTGACAATGAAATGACAGTGTTTTTCGACAAGGAGAAATGTGTAGTAAACCATGGAACTGGAGTATTCACTGGATCTAGATCAATGGATAATTGTTATTTGCTCGATCAAGATGTCACCTGCTTTAGCTCGAAAAAAGAAGTCATGGAGTCTATTAATGTGATTGTTGATGATTCAGAAGTATATACTATGGGTGAAAGTGATATCCTCGACACAGTGAATCCTACTGGTGTTGAAACACCAGTACAGTCAACCGGTGTTGAAACTCCGGAAACAGTAGCATATGAATCTGAACAAAGTCTAACCAAATACATGCAGTTAAGGGATAAAGGAGGAATCGTGGCCAGGTTGGAGTCGATGAGGCTAATGTTGGCAGTATCATGCATTTTGGACTTTACTCTTCATCAGATGGATGTCAAGAGTGCATTTCTGAATGGTCTAGTAAAGGAGGAAATTTACGTGGAGCAGCCTAAGGGGGTTGATGACTCACATTTTCCTGATCATGTCTATCAGTTGAATAAAGCATTTTATGGACTCAAGCAGGCATCACATGCATGGTATGAGTGACTGACACCCTTTCTGAGTCAGAAGGGATATCGTCGAGGGGGAGTGGATCGTACACTGTGTGTGCTGCATAAGGGGACACATCTTTTAATCGCACAGATTTACGTTGATGATATTGTCTTTGGATCCACCTCTTCAGCATTGGTGAATGAGTTTGTTGACTTAATGAGTATGGTAGGTTTCAGTGACTCTGACTGGGCCGGGAATGCTGATGATTGTAAGAATACCACTGGTGGATGTTTCTTTGCTGGATCAAATCTGGTCAGCTGGTACAGTAAAAAGCAGAATTCTATATCCTTGTCTACGGCTGAGGCAGAATATCTAGCTGCAGGGAGTTTTTGTGCGCAGCTATTATGGATGAAGCAGATGATGAGAGACTATGGATTCAATGATGTGAGTTTGACAGTCTTATGTGATAATAAAAGCGCCACTGATATCTCCACGAATCCTGTGCAACATTCGAGGACAAAACACATCGATATCCGACATCAGCTATAAGGGACTCTGTTGAGTGGATTACTGTCCAAGTCTTAAAACCGATGGTAGAGTGGTCGAATTATCAAGGACTTACCTTGGATTCATCCGGAAGAGGTTTGCTCGGATGCTGGTATGGCAAGGTTAAGAGGTATTGAGGCTCGAGTTGAAGTATGCCAGGAACTGATTGAACGACATCAGACTATTTTGGCAAAGCTTCAGGGGGAGTTGGCTGCTTTGGATGTTGAGCATGGAGTCTTGTTGGCTGAAGATGATGTTTCGGATGATGCTAATGACGATGTTGCTGATAATGGTGATGGTGATGCAACTGCTGTGGAGCAGACATCATTTATTTTTGGTGGCACATTCATGAATCCAGGGGGAGAAAACTGGATGGTTTTATTGTTTTTACTTGCTGAATTTTATTAGTAAACCTGTATGACCTGTGTTATTGCTGAATTCTTGGTTGTTTTAGCGGAGTTGAATTCAGGGGGAGTTGGTAGGTCAAAATCCAGTGCTGATGAATTCACAAATATGCCAAGGGGGAGATTGTAGAGTCCTTGGGAGTTGGACTTCTTTATGGCATATTGTGAATACTGGGATCTGGTGTTTTAACACCACTGCGACAGCAGGTTTCTGGACAGCAGGTTTTAGCCACAAATTATGGAGCTAATTATGGAGTATGATTATGCGATCAGATCAGAATATTGTGAAGATAAGTATGTGATTTCGTGGCTGTCTAATTCTGGTAAACGAATATTCCTGTAATAGTTAGGAATTGATTAAATAGTTTATTTATGGTACAAGTCCTATTAATAAAGGATTGTCCATTTACAAACCAGATTAGGATTAGATCTTTCCTTAGTTTAGAAGTCTATTCATGGTAGAGTTAGACAAGGAAAAAGTTTGATTGAAGGCAGGATTGCGATGGATATAAATACAAGAAGATACAACGCAATCAATTAAGCGTCCAAGAATTGATCTCTACGTGAGAAGTTTGGAGCAATCTGCCGGTGGTGTTTGGAGGAGTGTTAATTCATCCGACCAAGTTCGTAAAAAGTTGAGCGAAGCAATCAAGTTTTATCTCTACGTGAGATACGTTATTGAAGCTCTTCGTCTCTGGTTTTGGAGGTTCGTCAAATCAACCGACCAAGTTCGTAAAGATCAGAAACAAGGAAGCCTTAATTCCTCGGGAGGAGGAGATCCAGAGAGACGTGTTGATCGTGGGGGTTCAACGGCGTAGGATCGGCAGTGAGGGGATCTCACAACATTCACTCTATAGGTTAGCAATGGATTAGTATTTAAGTTAAGCTTCTTGTACTAAAGACTGCTTTCTAGTGAATGGTTTCTGATCTGGGCAAGGCCCCACAGACGTAGGTGTATTCGCACCGAACTGCGTAACCAAGTTGTGTGTGCACTGCGTTATTTCGTTTTGTGTTTTAAACATTAAACTGAACTTGGTGTTTCAACACCAAACTGTTAAACAACTTGGTATAGAGTTTTAGAATTTAGGTGAAACGGAATTTCAATTGGTATCAGAGCAAGGCACTTGCTGACCCCTAAACAGGGAGAGTGAGATCAGGTTTCACCATGGCATCAAAGGAGGGGGCTTCGGTCACGCGACCACCGTTGCTGGAACAAGGAAATTATGCCTATTGGAAGGCACGCATGAAGGTGTTCATTGGAGCATTAGATGATCAAGCTTGGAACAATGTCATAAATCAGTACACTCCACCTACAGTAGCCGAATCCGCGGGATCAAGCTCATTGACGGCTAAACCCTTCTCTGAATATTCTACCGAGGAGCACAAAGCATACGTGTCCAACTCAAAGGCGTTAAATGCCATCTTTACGGCAGTGGATGAAGATCAGTTTAAGATGATTTCAAATTGTGAGACTGCTAAAGAGGCGTGGGATGTGTTACAAACTTATCATGAGGGGACAAGCTCCGTCAGAGAATCAAAGTTGCAGTATTACACGTCAAAATTCGAAGAACTAAAGATGCGCGAAGATGAGACTATTTCTGAGTTCAATGGACGAGTTCGAGATATTGCAAACAAAGCTTTTCAGTTTGGCAAAAAGTACAAAGATCACAAGCTTGTAAGAAAGGTTTTGAGAGCACTGCCACCACGTTTCAACATGAAGGTCACAGCGATTAATGAAAATGGAAGGATAGGAACAATGACGCTTGATGAACTTATGGGTTCACTGGAATCTTATGAGATGGAGATGCTGCAAACAAAAACAGGTAAGAAAGAGATGGCTTTCTCAAGCATAACCGCTGGAAATTCAGAAGAGTATACATACAATGAAGAGTCCGATGAAATTGTAAACATAACCAGGAACTTCTCCAGATTTATGAAGAATGTGGGCAGGAAGCCACAAGAGAAGCCAAGTGGAAGCAAAAATCCAAACGCAAACTTCACTCCAAGATTTGGCCAAGCAATTGGTGTTGAAACACCAAAGTTCAAATCAACAAATCCAAACCTGAACAGGAAAATCCAATGTAGAGAATGTGAAGGTTTCGGGCACATACAAGCCGAGTGTGCCAATACACTTAAAAGGCAAGGAAAACCGTATGCCGCAACCTGGAGTGATGATGATGGAGGAGATGATGGTAAGGATGGAGAGGAGTATACCAATCATGTTGCTTTCGGTGTGTCAGTGGTGGAGCTAGAAGAATCTTTCGAGGAAGGAGTCAGTGTGCTGAATGAAAGTGAGAGTGGTAGCTCAGATGAAGAGAGTAGCAGCATTTGTGATGATGACATTCGCAAGGAGAGCATGGAAATGTACAAGATGTGGTTGAAAGTGGCGGATGAAAACGAAGACCTCAAGTCCAAGAACAACAGATTGAGTGAAAATGCTAAAATGAAGGAACTTGAAAAAGAAAAGGCGATCAGTGAACTGGAAAAAGTAAAGACGGAACTTGCTGGAATGGTGCAACGAGCAGAGGCAGCAGAACAAGCTATTAGACGTCTCAATACAGGGAAAGCTAAGCTTGAAGATTGTCTAAGAATGGGACAGACGACCAAGTACGGAATTGGCTATGAAGAATCTTCACCGGTGAATTCATGGAGCAACAAGGTAGATCAAGGTGCACCAGCTCCAGAAATAATCGAGAGAAATTACCCCACCAAAAGGATTCGACGATGCGGATACTGTGGAGCTCAAGGGCATGTCAGGAACAGGTGTTTTAAGCTGCTTAGGACACTGTCTGTCAACACAGCAGATCGGTGTTTCAACACCATGCCAGGATATAAGTCAAGGCATCGGTTTAATACTGGAGGATACAGAACCGGATTTCTGAACACACGTGTCAATCAAAATCCTAATCACATCCATCGATCAGTAAGCCAGGTATGGGTTCGAAAATCTCAAGATGTTTGTTTTTCAAGTTTCGTATGTTTTGGGGCAAATACAGGAAATTCCTGGTATTTCGATAGTGCCTGTTCAAGGCATATGACTGGAGTCCCTGAATTTCTGCGAAAATTCAAACCTGGATTTGGCGGATATGTTAGATTTGGTGATGGGAAACGCAGTAGAATAATCGGCAAAGGTGAGTTAGCCATCAAAGGGCTTCCGGTGTTCCAAGATGTGTTATTGGTGGAAGGTCTGAAAGCAAACTTGTTGAGCATTAGCCATATATGTGACAATGAAATGACAGTGTTTTTCGACAAGGAGAAATGTGTAGTAAACCATGGAACTGGAGTATTCACTGGATCTAGATCAATGGATAATTGTTATTTGCTCGATCAAGATGTCACCTGCTTTAGCTCGAAAAAAGAAGTCATGGAGTCTATTAATGTGATTGTTGATGATTCAGAAGTATATACTATGGGTGAAAGTGATATCCTCGACACAGTGAATCCTACTGGTGTTGAAACACCAGTACAGTCAACCGGTGTTGAAACTCCGGAAACAGTAGCATATGAATCTGAACAAAGTCTAACCAAATACATGCAGTTAAGGGATAAAGGAGGAATCGTGGCCAGGTTGGAGTCGATGAGGCTAATGTTGGCAGTATCATGCATTTTGGACTTTACTCTTCATCAGATGGATGTCAAGAGTGCATTTCTGAATGGTCTAGTAAAGGAGGAAATTTACGTGGAGCAGCCTAAGGGGGTTGATGACTCACATTTTCCTGATCATGTCTATCAGTTGAATAAAGCATTTTATGGACTCAAGCAGGCATCACATGCATGGTATGAGCGACTGACACCCTTTCTGAGTCAGAAGGGATATCGTCGAGGGGGAGTGGATCGTACACTGTGTGTGCTGCATAAGGGGACACATCTTTTAATCGCACAGATTTACGTTGATGATATTGTCTTTGGATCCACCTCTTCAGCATTGGTGAATGAGTTTGTTGACTTAATGAGTATGGTAGGTTTCAGTGACTCTGACTGGGCCGGGAATGCTGATGATTGTAAGAATACCACTGGTGGATGTTTCTTTGCTGGATCAAATCTGGTCAGCTGGTACAGTAAAAAGCAGAATTCTATATCCTTGTCTACGGCTGAGGCAGAATATCTAGCTGCAGGGAGTTTTTGTGCGCAGCTATTATGGATGAAGCAGATGATGAGAGACTATGGATTCAATGATGTGAGTTTGACAGTCTTATGTGATAATAAAAGCGCCATTGATATCTCCACGAATCCTGTGCAACATTCGAGGACAAAACACATCGATATTCGACATCAGCTATAAGGGACTCTGTTGAGTGGATTACTGTCCAAGTCTTAAAACCGATGGTAGAGTGGTCGAATTATCAAGGACTTACCTTGGATTCATCCGGAAGAGGTTTGCTCGGATGCTGGTATGGCAAGGTTAAGAGGTATTGAGGCTCGAGTTGAAGTATGCCAGGAACTGATTGAACGACATCAGACTATTTTGGCAAAGCTTCAGGGGGAGTTGGCTGCTTTGGATGTTGAGCATGGAGTCTTGTTGGCTGAAGATGATGTTTCGGATGATGCTAATGACGATGTTGCTGATAATGGTGATGGTGATGCAACTGCTGTGGAGCAGACATCATTTATTTTTGGTGGCACATTCATGAATCCAGGGGGAGAAAACTGGATGGTTTTATTGTTTTTACTTGCTGAATTTTATTAGTAAACCTGTATGACCTGTGTTATTGCTGAATTCTTGGTTGTTTTAGCGGAGTTGAATTCAGGGGGAGTTGGTAGGTCAAAATCCAGTGCTGATGAATTCACAAATATGCCAAGGGGGAGATTGTAGAGTCCTTGGGAGTTGGACTTCTTTATGGCATATTGTGAATACTGGGATCTGGTGTTTTAACACCACTGCGACAGCAGGTTTCTGGACAGCAGGTTTTAGCCACAAATTATGGAGCTAATTATGGAGTATGATTATGCGATCAGATCAGAATATTGTGAAGATAAGTATGTGATTTCGTGGCTATCTAATTCTGGTAAACGAATATTCCTGTAATAGTTAGGAATTGATTAAATAGTTTATTTATGGTACAAGTCCTATTAATAAAGGATTGTCCATTTACAAACCAGATTAGGATTAGATCTTTCCTTAGTTTAGAAGTCTATTCATGGTAGAGTTAGACAAGGAAAGAGTTTGATTGAAGGCAGGATTGCGATGGATATAAATACAAGAAGATACAACGCAATCAATTAAGCGTCCAAGAATTGATCTCTACGTGAGAAGTTTGGAGCAATCTGCCGGTGGTGTTTGGAGGAGTGTTAATTCATCCGACCAAGTTCGTAAAAAGTTGAGCGAAGCAATCAAGTTTTATCTCTACGTGAGATACGTTATTGAAGCTCTTCGTCTCTGGTTTTGGAGGTTCGTCAAATCAACCGACCAAGTTCGTAAAGATCAGAAACAAGGAAGCCTTAATTCCTCGGGAGGAGGAGATCCAGAGAGACGTGTTGATCGTGGGGGTTCAACGGCGTAGGATCGGCAGTGAGGGGATCTCACAACATTCACTCTATAGGTTAGCAATGGATTAGTATTTAAGTTAAGCTTCTTGTACTAAAGACTGCTTTCTAGTGAATGGTTTCTGATCTGGGCAAGGCCCCGCAGACGTAGGTGTATTCGCACCGAACTGCGTAACCAAGTTGTGTGTGCACTGCGTTATTTCGTTTTGTGTTTTAAACATTAAACTGAACTTGGTGTTTCAACACCAAACTGTTAAACAACTTGGTATAGAGTTTTGGAATTTAGGTGAAACGGAATTTCACAGCTGAAGAAACTGAGATTGTATGGACGACGGTAGGGACGAGGGTAGTTATGACTTCTGCCAAAGAAATCGTTAAAATATTTTTTAAATAGTATCGATTTTGGAAAAATTAGCACGGATTTTAAAAAATGGGTGCTAAATATTTTTAAAATTTTCTATCTTCCTGCCAAAAAATTCAAAATAGCACCAATTTTTAGAAAAATAACACCAGTTTTAAATACCACTGCTAAAAATTTAAATATAGCGCCAGTTTTGGAAAAAAATAGCACCAGTTTTTTTAAAAACGGTGCTAAAAAATTTTTAAATTCATTTTTCCCACCAAAAAATAGCCAAAATATTTTAAATTCAATCTTCCCACCAAAATTTTCAAAATATTCGTCGAAATTTTTTAAAATTCATTTTTTCCGCCAACGAATTCAAAAAATCGCCATTTTTTTTTAAAAAAAATTTCCAAAAATTACAAATAATCTTTCTAGAAATTTCATGGGCTAGGAGCAGTTGCACGTAGCTGCTCTAAGCTTTTTCTTTTTAAAACACTAGTAATTAGGTTGACTTTCTCTAATCAACGGTCAAACTTTACTAGACTTTCAATATATAAATACTTATAATTAAGTTGACTTTAACTAATCCAAGGTCAACCCTTACTTGGCTTTCTATATAAAAAATATTAATAACAAACTTGGCTTTAACTAATCCACTGCCAACCCTTACTGACTTTCTACATATAAATACAAATAACAAAGTTTATTTTAACTAATTGACGGTCAACCCTTTCTTGACTTTCAATATATAAACGCTAATAACTAAGTTGACTTTAACTAATCCACGATCAACCATTACTTGACTTTCAATATACAAACACTAACAACAAAGTTGACTTTAACTAATTAACGGTCAAACTTTATTTGAATTAGTATATAATAAATAAAAATAAAAATGTTTGACTTTGACTAATCAACGGTCAACCCTTACTTGACTTTCAATATATAAACACTAATAACTAAGTTGACTTTAACTAATTAACGGTCAAACTTTATTTGATTTCAGCAAATGAAAACTTTAATGGGCTCAAACCCATAATTTTGGCCCAAACCCATGTCCTATTTTCATATACTTGGCCTTCCTTCTCCCTTGCCCCAATTTCATTTGATCGAACCCAGGATGCAACTCTCCCACACCCCACCATCCATAAACTTCCTCTGGTTTTCTCTACCAATCAGCCACCGCCCAGTTATCATATGAAGAAGTTGAAAGAATATGAGATGGCGTCGTTACCGGTGGGAGGCGATCTTCCCGCTTATCTTCCCTGTGAGGGACCCCTTCGCTCGTGCCTGGACTCCACCACCACCCGCGCCTGGAATCCTCCCTCCTCTACCACCATCTCCCCGCTACAGAGACTCCACCACTGCGAAACGTTCAAGCGGCGCCGGCGCTGCTCATGGTTAGTATTTTTGTTGCATCTATTTGTTTAACTGGAGAGATTCTGGAAAAACTATGGTTAGTATATTGAAGCTTGTTCTTTGATTATGAATTGCGCCCTAGGATTTATTAACAAACGATATGATTTGAATGTGCAAAGATGCGAATAAATTTTATGTGGATGACTTGAAAGTGGAGAATGGGTTGTTCAAGTCCTTTGATGAGATAATAAGACGACAGTTGGATCCCATTTGGTATACACTGGGTAAGAGGACGAAACAACTTGTTTCAGATTTGAAGACATTGAGAAAGCTTTTGGATTACCTCGTAAGGTACAGAACAAATATATTATGTTGCTGCATATTGCTCAAACTATTTCACCTGCTATGTTCGATTTAAAGAGTAGATTAGAATGTTTTTATAATGCTTGTTTTTATATCATTAAACAAGCTATGTAAAAATAATTATAATGCTTGTTTTTATATATTAAACAAGCTATGTAAAAATAATTCACCCTTTCTTTGTTGCAAGGTTCAAATTTGTGGTGTGTGGTCTAGTTTGTGTGTCTGTCGTGGTTATGAATTTGAAGGAAAATGAAAATTGGAGTATTCCGTAACTGAATCGACACGATGGTTGTTCTATTAGGCTGTAGATTGTGCTTGATTTTTCTGTCCGTGTCTTTTGCATGTTTTGCGAATAGGTATGATGCTATGGCATACCTGAAATATTTGGATTCTCTGAGAGCATTAGAGAGTTTTCGGCCAGTTTGGATATTTGTAGAGTTTAGCTACAAGATATTTGATTTGGAAAAGAAGCGTGTTTCCATTTTGGGAGGTCAGATGAGAAGAAAAGTTTTGGACACAATAAGACTACTGCAACAAGAGAAGAAAACTAGAAAACAACAACGAGAAAGGTAAGATTTTCTTAATTCTTGTATCTTTTATAATGTGACCTTCACTATACGTTTTAATTTCTCCTTGTAATAATATTTGGGTAGCATATGAGCCATTTAAGCTTCTTCTATTTTCAGATGTAGATGTTTCCACTGATGGTGCAGTTTTGGAGGAAGTCTTGGAGGAGACACCTAAGTGGAAGGTGTTGCGTGTGAGTGAGTAGGTTTCATATTTTTTTCACATTGTTCAAATGTAAATATAATAATTGTTGGTTGTTGGTTTCTTTACTAATGACAATCTTGGTTCAATCTATTCAATTTTTGTATGATCAGTAAGATTCTCTGTTTTGTTTGTTGGTTTTGAGAATTCTTACGAAGAAACCTATTGTTGTTCCCATCACTTTTAGTTGAAAAGAGAATCAATTGATGTTCTATTAGGTTGAAAACTAAAGGGATCTTGCACTAATAAAATCTATTTGATCTTGAGATCCAATCTTTTGCCTATATTTATGACATGAGATGTGTTAACTTAATACTTTGCTTTGCACATTTTGCTACACTAAGACATTGCTGATTTTGACCAATTGCACCAGGTACTCATGCATAGCATTCACAAGCATTACTACATTTGTCAAGGTTTGTGATGGCATAGGAATATTTCTCAAAGTCACCTTGACTTCCTCCCACGAAAGGTAAATATCATCCGTTCTTGTTATTCTGAATATGAAAAAGAGGATTTGAGTTGGATTACCTAATGCACATTGTTAGTAATGTTATATTTGTAGTGTGATAGTGTTGTATCTTTTTGGAGGTTGTGTTACCTCTAGGAAAGTAGCCAACAAGGATCAGCTTTTTGTTCGGCCCGATGTTTTGTTCAATGGCCATAATCCTTGTGTTTGTGCTAAGTGGAATTTTGATTACTCATTTTTTTTCTACATGTTTATTTAGATCAAACTATGTTGGCCCTTTGTATGTATGCTTGATTTCTTTGTTTGTTTGAACATACAGAGGATTTCAAGTTTGGTTTAAGTATGTTCCAAGCATTAGCTTCTGAACATACAATGAGCCTTCCAAGGTAAATTTACTGATTTAGTTACATTTACCTTTTCCCCCAACCATTTTCAAAAAGTAAATTGAAGTTTGAAGTTATATGGTCTTGTAGATTCATATGGAGCAGCACATCTGAGAATTTTTCAAGATAATTTGTGTGGCTTAGCCATGTGATTTGATGATGTGTATATGCCACATGATTCAATTATTAGTTCAAGCTAAAGTTATGTTTAGTCGCGTGGATAGTTATGTTTGGGATAGTTATGTTTAATCCCATAGATTATTAATTTTGTTTCATAACCTTTTTTGGTTTTATTTCTATATTATCAATTTTTTGAAGTTAATTTTATTATTAAATTAATGTCCTACTAAATTGTTAATATTTGGTCTGTTTCCCTTCCTCGCTGCCGCTTTCAGAGGAAGGAATTTTTTAGTCGTTGTAAATATTTTAGCACCGGTTAAGAAACTGGTGCTAACAAAAAAAAAACCAGTGCTACCGGTGCTAATTTAGCACCGGTTGAAAAATCGGTGCTAAAATATTTATGACTAAAAATAATCCCTTCACCTGAAAGCGGCAGTGCGCTACCGCTTTCAGAGGAAGGGATTTTTTTAGCGTTGTAAATATTTTAGCACCGGTTAAAAAACCGGTGCTAACCAAAAAAAACCGGTGCTACTGGTGCTAGGTGCTAACAAAAAAACTGGTGCTATTGAGGTACATACCAAAAAACCAGTGCTAAAAGTAGGGATTTATCACCGGTTTTCTTCCAACAGGTGAAACCGTTTCATTGGTTACTTAGGCACCATTTTGTTTTTACGAAAAAACCAATGCTAGAACAAAAACAATTGGTGCTAAAGGGGGGTTCCTGTGATAGTGATAGGTCATGATGTGCACTGCTCATATTGCCAAGAGGATTCATCCCATCCGTTGAAAGACCCAATCTCAAATGCCCAGGCTCATAACCAAAATTAGGGTACTTAGCATCCCATTTTTTCCACTGTACCCCATCAGGCGTATGTCTAATAACGCCATCCACCGGTCGAACTCTTTCGGAATGCCAACACAATACCTTCGTATCTTCCTTAGAAGCAAACAACTTCTTTAACCGATGAATAATGGGGACATACCAGAAAAATTTATCCAGAGTATTTTTAATTCACTACATCCTCTGCACCAACCTCAATGTGACCACTCTTCATCTTGTACCGTGACTCACCACATACACACCATCAATCCAGGGCTTCATCCCCCCTATACAATATACAATCATTAGGACATGCATGCATCTTTTTCAATTCCAATCCCATAGGACAAATAATCCTTTTCGCGACATACGATTGATCGGGAAATAAATTACCCTCAAGCAGCAGTTCCCTTAAAAAAGTCTTCATCATGCCTTTATCAGTCCACCCAAAAATTTCCTTCAAGTTCATTTATTGCAAAGTTGCACTCAAAACAGAATGTTTAGCTCAATCAAACAATGTCGTATTCTTGTCATCATGCAAAGTTGCGCATATTCTTCTTACTCAAGTATACATCATTCATACGATCCTTACATGGGCAACGAGTCCTTATTGCGCCATTTCTGGAGGCACGTTCAAATGCTGGAGCAACAAAGGATTCAATCAACGGGAGATATTCCAATGATTTTTGAATATCTGTACCAATAAGTTCTATTTGATCCATAACTAACAACTTACAATCAATAATAATGTTCAAATCATTAACTAACAGAAAAGTGATCACCACATCACATAAAATAAAATTTCATTAATTACCAACATACAAACCCTACACCACACATTACAAATTTAATCAAGATTCCATTTATTGAATCAATGAACATAAAGACACTATCACAGGAACCCCCCTTTAGCACCGGTTATTTTTTGTTCCAGCACCAATTTTTCCGTAAAAAAAGCCGGTTCCTAAGTAACCGAAGAAACGGTTTCACCGGTTGGAAGAAAACCGGTGCTAAATCCCTACTTTTAGCACCCGTTTTTTTGTTAGCACCGGTTTTTAAACAGGTGCTAATATGTACCTCAATAGCACTTGTTTTTTGTTAGCAACAATTTTTTAATTGGTGCTAAAATATTTACAACGACTAAAAAAATCCATTCCTCTAAAAGCGGCAGCGGAAGGAAAAACGACCCAAAATTAACAATTTAGTAGGACATTAATTTAATAATAAACTTAACTTCATAAAATTGATAATATAGAAATAGAACCAAAAACAATTATGATACAAAATTAATAATCTATGGGATTAAACATAAGTATCCCAAACATAACTATCTACGGGACTAAACATAACTTTAGCTTGAACTAGCAATTGAATCATGTGGTGTATACACATAATCAAATCACATGGCTAAGCAACACAAATAATCTTGAATCTATGGTCCTTAAAAATGCTCAGATGTACCGCTCCATATGCATCTATAAGACCATACAACTTCAAACTTCTATTTAATTTTTGAAAATGGTTGGGGTGAAAGGTAAATGTAACTAAATCAGTAAATTTACCTTGGAAGGCTCATTGTATGTTCAGAAGCTAATGCCTGGAACATACTTAAACCAAACATAAAATCCTTTGTATGTTTAAACAGACAAAGAATTCAAACATACGCACAAAGGGCAAACATAGTTTAGATCTAAATAAACATGGAGAAAAAAAATGAGTAATCAAAATTCCACTCAGCACAATCACAGGGCTTCTGGCCATTGAACAAAACATCAGGCCGAACAAAAAGTTTATCCTTGCTGGCTACTTTCTTAGAGGTAACACAACCTTCAAAAAGGTACAACACTACCACACTACAAATATAACATTACTAACAATGTGCATTAGGTAATCCAACTCAAATCCTCCTTTTCATATTCAGAATAACAAGAACGAATGATATTTACCTTTCGTGGGAGGAAGTCAAGGTGACTTTGAGAAATGTTCCTATGCCATCACAAACCTTGACAGATGTAGTAATTATTGTGAATGTTATGCATGAGTACCTGGTGAAATGTCTTAGGGTGGCAAAATGTGCAAAGCAAAGTATCAAGTTAACACATCTCATGTCATAATATAGGCAAAAGATTGGATCTCAAGATCAAATCCATATTTTATTAGTGCATGATCCCTTTAATTATCAGTCTAGTAGAACAACAAATGATTCTCTTTTCAACTAAAAGTGATGAGAACAACAATCGGTTTCTTCATTAGAATGCTCGAAACTAGCAAACAAAATAGAGAATCTTACTGATCATACAAAAATTGAACAGATTGAACCAACATCGTCATCAGTAAAGAAACCAACAACCAATAATTATTATATTTACATTTGAACAATGTGAAAAAATTTGAAACCTACTCGCTCACATGCAACACCTTTCACTTAGGTGGCTCATCCAAGACTTCCCCCAAAACTGCACCATCAGTGGAAACATGTACATTTGAAAATAGAAGACGCTTAAATGGCTCATATGCTACCCAAAGATTATTACAAGGAGAAATTAAAACTTATAATGAAGGTCACATTATAAAAGATAGAATCAAGAAAATTTTACCTTTCTCGTTGTTGTATTCTAGTTTTCTTCTCTTGTTTGCAGTAGTCTTAGTTTGTCCAAAACCTTTCATCTCATCTGACCTCCCAAAATGGAAAACACGCTTCTTTGTAAAATTAAATATCTTGTAGCTAGACTCTGCAAATATCCAAACTGACCAAAAGCTCTCTGATGCTCTTAGAGAATCCAAATATTTCAGGAATGTCATAGCATCATACCGATTCGCAAACATGCAAAAGACACAGACAGAAAGATCAAACACAATCTATAGCCTAACAGAACAACCATCTTATCGATTCAGTTAAGGGATACTCCAATTTCATTTGCCATTAAATTCATAACCAGGACATATAGGCAAACTAGACCACACACCACAAATTTGAACCTTGCAACAAAGAAAGGGTGAACTAATTTTACATAGCTTGTTTAATGATATAAAAACAAGCATTATAAAAACATTCTAATCTACTCTTTAAACTGAACGTAGCAGCTGAAATAGTTTGAGCAAGATGCAGCAACATAATGTATTTGTTATGTACCTTATGAGGTAATCCAAAAGCTTTCTCAATGTCTTCAAATCTTAGGCAAGTTGTTTTGTCCTCTTACCCTGTGTATACCTAATGGGATCCAACTGCCATCTTATTATCTCATCAAAGGACTTGAGCAAACCATTCTCCACTTTCAAGTCATCCACATCGACTTATTCGCATCTTTGCACATTCACATCATATCGTTTGCTAATAAATCCTAGGGCGCAAATCATAATCAAAGAACCAGCTTCAATATACTAGCCAAAATTTTTCCATAATCTCTCCAGCTAAAAAAATAGATGCAACAAAAATACTAACCATGAGCAGCGCCGGCACTGCTTCAACATTTTGCGGTGGTAGAGTCTCTGTAGTGGGGATATGGTGGTGAAGGGGGGAGGATTCCAAGTGTGGGTGGTGGTGGAGTCCAAGTGTGGGCGAAGGGGTCCCTCACCGGGAAGACAAGCAGGAAGATTGCCTCCCTCACCGGCGCTAGCACCATCACCCATTCCTTCAACTTTTTCAGATGATGCGTGACCGGTGGCTGATTGGCAGAGAAAGCCAGAGGAGGCAGAGGGACGGTGGGGGTGTGGGACAGTTGCATCTAGGGTTCGATTGAATGAAATTGGGGTAAGGGAGAAGGATGGCTAAGTATATAAAATAGAACAGGGGGTTTGGGCCAAAATTATGGGCTTTAGCCCATTAAAGTTTTCATTAGCTAAAATCAAATAAAGTTTGATCGTTAATTAGTTAAATTCAACTTAGTTATTAGTGTTTATATATTGAAAGTCAAGTAAGGGTTGACCGTTGATTAGTCAAAGTCAAATATATTTTTTTGCATTTATTATATACTGATTCAAATAAAGTTTGACCGTTAATTAGTTAAAGTCAACTTTTTTATTAGTGTTTATATATTGAAAGTCAAGTAAGGGTTGATCGTGGATTAGTTAGAGTCAACTTAGTTATTAGTGTTTTATATATTGAAAGTCAAATAAGGTTTGACCGTTGATTAGTCAAAGTCAAACATTTTTGTTTGTATTTATTATATACTAATTCAAATATAATTTGACCATTAATTAGTTAAAATCAACTTTGTTAGTAGTGTTTATATATTGAAAGTCAAGTAAGAGTTGATCGTTGATTAGTCAAAGTCAACCTAGTTATTAGTGTTTATATATTGAAAGTCGAGTAAAGTTTGACCGTTGATTAATTAAAGTCAGTTTAGTAACTAGTGTTTCTATATAGAGAGAGTTAAGTAAAGTTTGATCGCTGATTAGTTAAAGCCAACTTAGTCACTAGTATTTTTATATAGAAAGTCAAGTAAGGTTTGACCGTTGATTAGTCAAAGTCAAATATTTTTATTAGTATTTATTATGTACTAATTCAAATAAACTTTGACCATTAATTAGTTAAAGTCAACTTTGTTATTAGTGTTTATATATTGAAAGTCAAGAAAAGTTTGACCGTTGATTAGACAAATTTAACCTAGTTATTAGTGTTTATATATTCAAAGTCGAGTAAAGTTTGACCGTTGATTAGTTAAAGTCAGCTTAGTCACTAGTCGAAGGTAATGGTAAATAAAAAGAAACCGTGAGAGTCTACGGGAGTGGGAACATTATCCTACTCCCGTGATACAATGAAACCTACTAAACTACCCCAGATCTAGATGGAACAATCAGGTGGCTCAAAAATACAACCGAAAAAGTAGTCTGTAGTGGGGACCTTGTCCCACTCTGTGAATACAGGATACCTCCAAAGCTACCCCTGGTCTAGATGTAGCCAGGTGGCTCAAAAAAAATGCTACCCCTTCGTGATGACAGGGGCCTGTAGAAATCTTCCTTGAAACTACCGAGGAGCATGAGAAGAAACTCAGTAGCCCCTCACTCCATGCAACTTCCATACAACTGGTTGTGTGAGCCGGCTCTTCAGCCGTGGTTTGTTCCCCACGGGTGTCTTCCAAGCCGAGAATGATCTCGGCCTTCAAATGAAACAGTATGTCGTATTCTCCAGGAAGAGATGGTACACTGCTTCTACCATGTACACCTCTAAGATGAAGATAAAGAGGTGTTATTGGCCTTCGATAACGATCTCTGGATGAGTGTCGAGATTATCTCGGTGGGGTTGGGAGCAAATTAACCATAGTCTGTGTTGCTTCCTAGTGTTCCCCGCCGATAGACCTCCTAATGATGAAAAGACCGGGCATGACTTCTACCGCACACACCCCGCGTAACGGTTTTGTAACCGTCCTCTCCATTTTAGGCAAATGGACAACCTGATGCCATTTTGCACTTTTTAGTGCAGCGCAAGCAAATAGCGCAACCGTCAAATCCAAACGATACCTAGCAAGGGGTTACTTTATTTGTGTATGCCAAATTAAAAAACCCCTACCTGACCTGCATAGCCTGCAACTAACATAGGAAATCCTTTTGGCCAGGTGAAGAGAGGTTGCTTTTTTTTCCTTTTTTTTTGTTTTTTTACCCCTTCGAGGGCTCGAATGCCCCCCTCGAGCACTTAAACACCTCCAGCACTCGAATGCCTCCTCGAGCACTCGAAGACCTCCAGCACTTGAATGATCCCTCGAGCACTTGAACACCCCCAGCACACGAACACGTCCATCACTCGAATGCCCCCTGGAGCACTCGCAAACCTCTAGCACACGAAAGCCCCTCCCAAGCACTCGAACGCGTCCATCACACGAGCATCTCCATCTTTTGAATGCCCTCCAGGAGTGGAAGGCCTCCTCGGGCCACCATACCCCTAGAATGCCTCCAGGACTCGAACGCCTCCAGTACTCGGGTGCCTCCTCGAGCACTCGAAAGCCTTTATAACCCTCGAACCACCAAATTCCTTGAACAACCATACCCTTCGAACATCCATATGTCGAATGTCCCATTTGCCCACTCAAAACACCTCCATCACTCGAATGCCCCCTCGAGTACACGAACCCCTCCAACACTCGAATGCTTCCTCGAGGACCTCCAGCACTCGAATAATCCCTCGAGCACTTGAACACCTCCAGCACACGAACACCTCCATCACTCGAAATGCCCCTTGGAGCACTTGAACACCTCTAGCACACGAACACCTCCAACACACGAAAGCCCCTCCCGAGCACTCAAACACGTCCATCACACGAGCATCTCCATCTTTCGAATGCCCCCCAGGAGTGGAATGCCTCCTCGGGCCACCATACCCCTAGAATGCCTCTAGGACTCAAACGCCTCCAGTACTCGGGTGCCTCCTCGAGCATTCGAAAGCCTTTATAACCCTCGAACCACCAAATTCCTTAAACCACCATACCCTTCGAACATCCATATGTCAAATGTCCCATTCGCGCCCTCAAAACACCTCCATCACTCGAATGCCCCCTCGAGTACACGAACCCCTCCAGCACTCGAATGCTTCCTCGAGGACCTCCAGCACTCGAATGATCCCTCAAGCACTTGAACACCTCCAGCACACGAACACCTCCATCACTCGAAATGCCCCCTGGAGCACTTGAACACCTCTAGCACACAAACACCTCCAGCACACGAAAGCCCCTCCCGAGCACTCGAACACGTCCAGCACACGAGCATCTTCATCTCTCGAATGCCCTCCAGGAGTCGAATGCCTCCTCGGACAACCATACCCCTCGAATGCCTCTAGGACTCGAAAGCCTCCAGTACTCAGATGCCTCCTCAAGCACTCGAAAGCCTCCATAACCCTCGAACCACCAAAATCATCGAACGACCATTCGTGTACACGAATGCCTCTAACACTCGAATGCCTCCTCGAGCACTCGAGGACCTCCAACTCTCGAATGATCCCTCGAGCACTTTAACACCTCCAGCACACGAACACCTCCATCGGTCAAAATGCCCCCTGGAGCACTCGTAGACCTCCAGCACACGAAAGCCCCTCCCAAGCACTCGAACACGTCCAACACACGAGCATCTCCATCTCTCGAATGCCCTCCAGGAGTCGAATGCCTCCTCAGACCACCATACCCCTCGAATGCCTCCAGGACTCGAAAGCCTCCAGTACTCAGATGCCTCCTTGAGCACTCGAAAGCCTCCATAACCCTCGAATCCCAAAATTCCTCAAACCACCATACCCCTCGAACCACCACCCGACCCCTCGGACCACCGTGGCCCTTGAACTGCCATTTTTTTACCCCAGTCCTGCAAAAAGATTGGATGGGATGGCGCCTTCATGCCACTTCTGCAAAAAGATGAAGTGGTGTAGACCGGTTCTACCATATACACCTAAATTGGTTGTGGTGTTGTTGGCCTTCCAAAAATAATCTCTGGGAAAATAGGAGGTCTAAACCGTAAGGAATATTTACCGCCCTGTTACTTACCTGCACAAAATATTTACCGCCCGGATGGGCTTCCAAAGTCCGCCAATGAGTTTACCTGTAAAATAAAAATTTTGAGAAATTTTCCGACCAAGGTTGACCACAGTTATGCCATTTGTTAGAACAACAACTCATGGGGAAATAATCTGTTGAGGATGAGGTAGCAATATTTTTGAATAAGCTTGAATACCTTTGTTGAATCCGGTTGAAGCCCTTTTTTGAGAACTTTGTTCCTTTCACTCCATATGTTGTATGCAGTAGTTGCCAATGCCAGAGGTCCCATTTTCCTTTTTAGCTTTGATCCTCGGACCTGTCTTCTGATCCATTTTTTAGACGCTGCAATGGACTCTGTGGCTCTTCTCAAACCTATCCAGAGTTGCACCCTATCCCATACAGTTCAGGCGAAATCACACTGGAAGAACAAGTGATCGTGCGTCTCGACCTCCGAACGACATAGGGAGCAGATATGATCCGTGTGTGCATCTTCACCTCCATGGAGCCTGTCTTTGGTTTGTAGTCGACCAAGAGAAGCAAGCCAGGTAATGAATGAGAACCGGGGGGGGAGGGAATGGTTCACGCTAAAGGGAATTGTAAAATCTGGCCCTTGGGAGGGTGGGTATATCATATAAGTAAGGGTATGTAGACCTATGTATGTGATCATGAGCCGTCACCGTGAATTTTCCTAATCCTGCCCAAACCACCAGCATGTCCTTGACCGAGTCGACTGAGCCACCAGATATGATGATCAGTTTGTCCCGGAGTTCGCAGAGATTCGTGAAGTAGAGTGAAATTTTTTTTGAGATTCTACCACATGGAGTCCTTGGGTGTGCAAGCCAAATACTACTGGTGGTCAGGAATTGTGAATGAACCATTCGAATCCAGAGAGAATCCTTCTTTGAGTGTATATCTCATAACTGCTGTTCGATGACGGCTATATTCCATATCCTGAAGTCCCAAATTCCCAGACCCCCATTACCCCATTACTTTTCGGAGTACATAGCCCCTTCTAGGATACCTTATTCTATTTTTTTCTCCCCACAGGAAATGTTTACATTTTTGTTCTAGTGATTCCATAACCTTACCTTGTATGATGAAGTGCTGTATCCAGAAACCAATGATGCCCTGGACCACGGATTTGATGAGTTCCAGTTTTCCCGCATATGATAACGTGTGCCCATTGAATTTTGCAATTTTGTTGTCGATGCTATCGAGGAGCTTATGAAATTGAGAGACCTTCAATTTACTGGAGTCCAGTGGGATACCCAAATATCTGACCGGGAAGGTAGCCCAAGGTATACATGTGAAGCTTAAGTCATCTTTAATACCCACCCCAAAGAATTGCGACTTTGCGGCATCGATGGCCAAGCAGGAGGTCTGTTGAAAATCATTGAGAACAGACATGAGGGTATAAACCGAGTCTTGATCCGCCTTCGAGAAGAGCATCAAATCATCCATAAAATCTAGATGAGTGATTTTCAATTTTTCACATCTGGGGTGAAACGAGAACCGTGTGGATTCTGTCTTCCTTTTCAGTAGCCTGGAGAGGTATTCTATGCAAATGACAAAAAGTAGGGGGAGAGCGGATTGCCCTAATGAACACCAATTTTTTCCTTTGAAGAAGTCGCATAATTTGCCGTTGATCGCAGTGGAGAAAGTCGCAGTTGTTACGTATTCCATAATTCTATCAACTAACAATTGCGAGAAGCCTATGCCGGTTAGTACCTCTTGTATGAAGTCCCAAGACACCGTGTCAAACGCTTTTATAAGGTCGACCATAATCATACATCGGGGGGATGATATTGAATTGCCGTATCCTCTTACCATCTCTTGGGCCAATATTACATTATCTGATAGCTTCCAACCTTTCACAAACGTAGTCTGGCTAGGGTCAATAAGACCGGGGAGGAAAGGTTCGATTCTGTTGGCGATGATTTTGGAGATGACTTTATAAATGATGTTGCAGTAGGAGATGAGTCTGAAGTCGCCCACCCTTAGATTATCTTCCTTCTTGGGTATGAGTGCAATGGCTGTATGGTTGAGTCTTTTCAGTAGATCTCCATTTTGGAAGAATTCCAAGATTGATTCCGTGACATCTTAACCCACGGTCTCCCAATGACTCTTGAAGAAAGCCGCTATGAAACCATCGGGGCCTGGTGCTTTGTCATCAGGCATGGAGAAGAGGGCAGAATTTATTTCATGTCTTTCTATATCTTGGCTCAATATTGCTCTCTCCATATTGTTGAGTAAGGGACCTGAGCGGAGTGTATCTACCTCTATAAGTTCGTGGAACTTTTGTACCGAACAATTCCCTGTAAAATTCAGCAAATAGTGTCCCCTTTATTTCACTGGATGTGACTATCCTATTTTCATCGTCCAGGATTGCCAAAATCCTGCCCCATTTCCTGTTGGCCACCAAACCGTGAAAAAATCTTGTTCCCTTATCCACCATGTTGAAAAAGTTAATTCTTCCCTTTTGGGAAAGGAACTTTAACTCCGCCGTGTAAAGGAGCAGTGCATTTTGCTTTAAGACAGTCAGCTGATGTACCAGCTCAGGTGATGCATTCGCCGATGTAAGATTCTTCAATGCTGCCGCATACTCCATGTCTGCTCTTTTTACCTTTTCTGAAATATGATTGAAATCTTCTTTCCCCAGTTCCTTCAGAGGTTTCTTCAACCTCTGTAGCTTGCGACATAAAACATATTGTTTGAATCCATGTACCTCTAGTGACCAGTGATTATGTACCACCTGTTTGGACCTCGGATGTGTGTTCCACATGTTTTGGAACCTAAAGGGACTGTTTAGCTTGTCTATATCTTGCGCCATTGATGTTACAAATGGTAGGTGATCAAAGAGTGCCGACCCAGGAAGAAAGGTGGTGCGGCACAAGTCACCGTCCCATTTGTGGTTGAGAAGGACACGATCCAGTTTGTGCCTATTTATGTAATCCGCATTGTGCCACGTAAAGTGTTCGCCAAGTGCTGGAGCATCTCTAAGACCACATACGGTGCAAGCTTCTTGAAATTCGCTCATTTGGTAGATCCCGGGGGATGTGTTTCCCATGTGATCATTGACGCTGAGGATGGCATTAAAGTTGCCAAGTATGATCCATGGTGAGTTTAGGTTTGCACTGTATCTCTTTAATTCGGCCCAAAGGAGAAATCTGTGTACTCTTCCTACACTATTCCCATAGGTGTAAGTGCATAGAAATTGCACATTCAACGTTAGGTTGCGTACTTTTAGGTGAATCAGCTGCGCCATTCTACCTTTTATCTCAACAAAAAACTTTTTGGGATCCCAAACTATGAGAATCCTAGAGTTGGGTGCCACGTCAAAATTGTGGGTGTGTCTCTATCCTTTGAGATTCTTCATGAATATGTTCAGCGTTCGTTCACTTGCCTTTGTTTCCAGAAGACCTAGTAGACCAATATTGTTTTCAGATATGATGTTCTTTGCCCATCTCTTTTTTCTAGGGTGCCGAGGCCCCCGATGTTGAGGCATGCTGCATTCATTGGGAACCGAAGGTCCCTTTTGGCTTTGGACCGCCGCCTTTGCTACTATCAGTTGACGATGAGCTCTTCGCTACTTCAGCCACTTTTTGATAAGTCTTCTTCAATGGGTTGAGCAAAATGGAAGATGATCTGGTTCTAGAATTTCCTCTGGTTAGCTTTCTTCCACCTGTGATTTGTGATTTTGGCTTTGGAGGTCTCCCTGCTCTTGGGGGGCTGCTCCGTCTTGCCACCGGATGCAGCATGCTCTCCGGTATGATTCCTGCACCTTGCATTGGTCTTATTGCATCTCCATAAGCAGGGTGTCTATCCGAGCTGGTTTCTCCACTGAACTCCTTGTTGTTATGAGCCTAAGAATTTGGCTGTATAGTAGCGTCTCCCTTGTTGTTCTGATCCATCTCCATTTCTTTCCCCGTCTCCTCATCTTTCTCCTTTTCCGAGTTGAGGTCTTGTCCCGTGCTGCTTGAACCCCTATTATCTGTATTTTTACCCGTAGCTTTGTCTTCATGGGTATGCGAGGGCACCTCATTAGGAATGTTACTTTCTTCTTCCTCCGCCTGTGCTGAAAGAGCGCATTTGTCACAGCCGGCACCTATTTTTCTCTTTGTCTTGCTCTCTTGAATGGCCCAATCCATGGCCTGGAAGAAATCATCACAAACCTAAAAAAGATGGGTATTTTCTCTGCAGTTAGGGCACCACGGTTTGCAGTAGTTGTAAAGGATCTGTTGCGAATGGGTGGCTCCATCAAGCGTGCGGAATGTGACTGTTTCCTTGAGCTTTTTTAAGGTGTCGACGAGGACAAGAATCCTGGCGTAGTATCCAACGAGGTCTCGTGTTGCGTTGTCCATGAGAATGGGATCTCCTAATGTGGATGCTATCTTTTCCAGGGCCTTTTTGTGCCAGCAAGACTTGGGCAAGTGATTCATACGTATCCAAATCGGTTTTTTTTGCCATGATTTGCATGTCAAACTTCCTAGACTTAGGCAGAGGGATGATAAATAGCTTTTTACCATAGAGCTAATGATCTAGACCCTGCAGCACTTTGTCCCTATCTTCAGCTGTCTTGAAATCGAATTTGAGATAGCCGTTAGTCACTGTTTGCACCCACCACTGGAAACCCCATTTTTCCATGAGCAAGTTTCTTACTGCATGTGTACCGGGGAAAGACCCTGGGAATACTCCAAGAAAGCCATAAAACATCCTAATTTTTTCCTTGATAATTTCATCCTCGGAGAGAACGAAATCCACATCCTGTGCTGCAGAAATATCAACTTTGTTATGATGATTTCAGCAACGTTCCATGCCCTTTTCCTCTCAAGTAGTGGATTATACCATTCTCTCTGCTTGAAAGTCGTGGTTGATTGTTTGGCCTGGCCCTGTGGAACAGCGGGTTCGGTGGAGGAGGCAACTTTTGGATCCATATTTGACCGTGAAGTTAATAAGATACGACAAGAGAGGGTTAGGCAAGTAATCCGACTAACTTATCGAACACATAGGAGAAGACTAACATATCTTCCCTCGTAAAATTCCACACAGGATAAATAATACACACAATTCTAGTACCTATCCCAGCAACAGGGGATAAGTATTAGAGCAGCAGAATAACAATCCACACAATCTACACACGAGGATAGAACTAGTCCTCACATAGGAAGTATGAATCCACACTTAGAAAGTAAATCCACACAGAGAACAGAAATATGCACAGAGTTGGTACAGAAATTGACAGAATTCACACAGAGAACAGAAGTATGCACAGAGTTGGTACAAAAATTGACCACGCAGAATACAAATCCTCCCAAAGAATACAAGTACGCACAGAGTTTGAGCTTCACATAATATGATCAAGGAATAAAGTTCAAGAACAAAAAGTTTCATTAGAACCTATTTGTGGTTGAATTAAATTCCCGCCGTTCAGAGTCGAACTCACTACTGGTGGAGGCGGAGCCTTCAAACAATGTCAGCCATTCCAAGTACTGTGAGTCCAAATCCACTGCTACCCAGATCATTGTAGGTGTTTAGAAGTACTGAATCGCTGACCAACAACCGGGATTGTCAAGCCTTTCGAAAACCCTTGTTCTGCGGGCGGAAGTCAACAGAAATCCGCAACCTATAGATGATTATGGTCGGAATCCCATGGGGATTCTGGATAATCAGGTACATGCCGAAGATTAGCTGATTAAGTAGATGAAATTGCTCCCGATGTTCTTGGGAGAAGGAAGCGCCTTTTTTGCCCAAATCGCCAGAGAGAGGGTCAGCTACAACTTTCAGCTTAGTCAATAGTGTTTCTATATAGAGAGAGTCACGTAAAGTTTGACCGTTGATTAATTAAAGTAAAATTAGTCACTAGTATTTATATATAGAAAGTCAAGTAAGGTTCTACCTTTGATTAGTCAAAGTCAAACATTTTTATTAGTATTTATTATATACTAATTCAAATAAAGTTTGACCGTTAATTAGTTAAAATCAACTTTGTTATTAGTGGTTATCTATTGAAAGTCAAGTAAAGTTTGATCGTTGATTAGACAAAGTCAACCTAGTTATTAGTGTTTATATATTGAAAGTCGAGTATCGTTGATTAGTTAAAGTCAGCTTAGTCACTAATGTTTCTATATAGGGATAGTCAAGTACGTTTGGTCGTTGATTAGTTAAAGTCAACTTAGTCGCTAGTATTTATATATAGAAAGTCAAGTAAAGTTTGACTGTTGATTAGTCAAATTCAAACATTTTTATTAGTATTTTTTATATACTAATTCAAATAAAGTTTGACCGTTAATTAGTTAAAGTCAACTTTGTTATTAGTGTTTATATATTGAAACTCAAGAAAATTTTGACCGTTGATTAGACAAAGTCAACCTAGTTATTAGTGTTTATATATTGAAAGTCGAGTAAAGTTTGACCGTTGATTAGTTAAAGTCAGCTTAGTCATTAGCCGAAGGTAATGGTAAATAAAAAGAAACCATGAGAGTCTACGAGAGTGGGAAACAAATTCCCACTCCCTTAATACATGAAACCTAATAAAACTACATCTGATCTAGATGTTACAACCAGGTGGCCAAAATATGCTAACCCCGTCGTGGTGACCGGGGCCTGTGAAAATCATCCCTAAAAATAGAGGGGCATGAGAACAATGAATCCAACCAACCGGTAGTGTGAACTGGCTCTTGCGCCGTGGTTTGCTCCTCACGGGTGTCTTCCAAACCAAGAGTGGTCTCGGCTTTCAAATGAAGTAGTATGTCCTCTCCTCTGGGAAGAGCTGGCACACTGCTTCTACCATGTACACCTCTAAGATGAGGATAAAGAGGTGTTATTGGCCTTCGATAATGGTCTCTAGATGCGGGCCGAGGTTTTTCTTTGGGGTTGGGAGTAGATTGGCCGTAGTCTGTTGTGCTCCAAGCTGTTCCCCGTGGATAAACCTCCTAGTGATAAGAGACCGGGCATGACTTCTACTGCGCACGCCCCACGTAACGATTTTGTAACCGTCCTTTCCATTTTAGGCAAATGGACAGCCTAATGCCATTTTACACTTTTCTGTGTAATGCAGGCAAATAGCGCAGCCGTTAAATCCAAGTAATACCTAGCAAGGGGTTAATTAAATTGTGTACGCACAATTAATTAACCCCCTACCCAACCTTCATGGTCATGTAGCTAACATAGGAAATCCTTACGTCCAGAAGAAGGGAGGCTGCTACTTTTTTTCTTCCAGTCCTCTTCCAGGGCAGTGCCCCTTCGAGGGTATAACCCCTTCGAGGGCAGTGCCCCTTCGAGGGTATAACCCCTTCGAGGGTATAACCCATTCGAGGGCAATGCCCTTTCGAGGGTATAACCCCTTCGAGGGCAGTGCCTCTTCGAGGAAATGGCCCTTTCGAGGGCCGAGCCCTTTCGAGGGTATAACCCCTTCGAGGGCAAAGCCCCTTCGAGGGTATAACCCCTTTGAGGGCAAAGCCCCTTCGAGGGTATAACCCCTTCAAGGGCAAAGCCCTTTTATGGGTATAACCCCTTTGAGGGCAAACCCCCTTCGAGGGTATACCCCATTCGAGGGCAAACCCCCTTCGAAGGCAAAGTCCCTTCGAGGGTGTAGCCCCTTCGAGGGTCAAGCCCCTTCGAGAGTAGAGGCCCTTCAAGGGTTCCAGTGCTCGAGCACTCGAATGCCTTCAGCGCTCGAATACCTCATTCCAGCTACCCATCAAACCGACCTTTAACCCTCAAACCACCATTCTGACCAAATCCCCTCGAAATCCTCGAAGTACCCTTCGAGAGTGATTCCAACAACCCCTCAAACCATCTTTTAACCGTTGAACCTACCCTCAAACCTCGAACCATCTACCTCTCCACCCACCATTTTATGGTCGAACCACCCTTGTAGCCACGAACCGCCTACATCTCGAACCACCTACGCCTCGAACCACCCTAACCCTTTCAAGACTGCCAGCTGCTAGGTGTTTTTCTGGACCGCGTATTTCCAGTGCCGTTAAGTCGCCAGAATCTGGGCAGGATTGAGAGAATCCACCATTTACAAGAATCTGTTCTTCCATTTGTCTTCTTCCCGGGAATCTTATAAAATTGAAGAACAAGGGAAACATATTGAGTATGCTTTCTTTATTGATTCCGATGAAATCAAACCACCATGGCCAGCCGCTGGGGACAAACGGCTAGATCCAACCAACACACAGTGGAACTTCTCTTTACATCTGTCTTGAATCAGAGCAGTCCCAAGGTATGTGCCTCATCTACCAATAACATTCCAATATGCCAAAAATGAAGAATTCCTTATGAATGTTCATGAGTGAATAAAATAACTCCGTGTTCTTGATATAGAGCACATCCTGTTGGTCAACCAACTAAACCAGGACTGGCACGACCGGACAATGAGCGTAAGCGCGGCTGGGAGTTTACCGGGGTCTGTACACTGGGGGACCGGGTTTTGAACACTTGCAGGCCGGAAGTTTCCCAGGTTTTGGACACACGCAATATCGGGTGATGACCGGGTTTTGAGCACTAGCAAGGCTGGATGGGCAGTCCGGGGTTTGTACATAAGATAGGGCGGTCAGGTGCCCGGGATTTGAACAAAAAATAAATTCACCTGCATCAGCTAAGAGCTCTATGTCTGGAACCCAAAATTAGTCTCATTCACATATGGACTTCATATTACCTAACAAAAATCCTCCTAATGTAGCTTTCAGATCAGCACAGATTCTTCCTCTCCATTAATTCAGCCCAGATTTTCCATGAAGAACTCCCTGAGAATCCATATGTGTGCGTTCATGAGCCACTAGAATAGATCAGAATTTTGGCATAAAAGGGCATAGCATTTGGTCGAAGGTTGCAAACAATCCCAGAAAACAAGTTTACTGGAATGAAAGCACCCAAATGCTATAACTTTTTATGCCTAAAATTCGTCACTATTCTGCATTCAACATGAACCATTCTACACAGATTTGACCACTCCAAACCGAGTTCCACCGCAGTTCAAAAAAATCCGAACATTTCACACAGATTAAGCATTCAGTTTCACACCTCTTCACAGCTATCCTCTCAAAATAAAGTTCTATACTAATTACACCATAAGACATGAAAACAACATTTACACCTCAATTCGCACATCAATACACCCAAATTCATACAAAAAATTCGTACAAAATTATGAAAGAAAATCCAAACCATTTGCATCAATCCATACAAATCCGCATAAGTTAAGAGAACAGAACTTACTTGGGACGGTGATATGTATTCTCCATCGGATGCAAGTCTGGGTTGGGTACCCAGTGGTCGCCGAGTCTGTCTCCGTCTTTCTCCTTGGTGCTCACAACTGCTCATCCAAAAAAGGTGAACTCCCAATTTCATGATCGAGCAACGGATCTGTGAAATCATCCTCCTCCGAGATGCACCTTGTTATGGGTCTTCAAAATCAGAGATTGGAAGACCGATCTTACTCCAAAATCCAAGCGAAATTTCGAGTAGAGAAATTTCGCGAGAAACCCAGATTCGGGTTTCAATTCTTGAAGAACAGCGACTTACCATACATGAAAAGAATCCCGGTGAGGAACCCAACATTTGTGTCGGGTCCCTCACCGGAGGAGAAGAGCTCCGAAAAAGAAACCAGCGAAAATGGACTACGATGAACAGTAGCAGGGCTGCGCCCTATTTTCGCCTTCAGCTTTTAGTTTAATTGTTGATTAGTTAAAGTCAACTTAGTCACTAGTATTTATATATAGAAAGTTAAGTAAGGTTTTACCGTTGATTAGTCAAAATCAAACATTTTTATTAGTGTTTATTATATACTAATTCAAATAAAGTTTGTCCGTTAATTAGTTAAAGTCAACTTTATTACTAGTGTTTATTAAAGTCAAGTAAAGTTTGACCATTGATTAAACAAAGTCAACCTAGTTATTAGTGTTTATATGTTGAAAGTCGAATAAAGTTTGACCGTTGATTAGTTAAATTCAGCTTAGTCACTGGTGTTTCTATATAGAGAGAGTCAAGTTTGACCGTTGATTAGTTAAAGTCAACTTAGTCACTAGCATTTATATATAGAAAGTCAAGTAAACTTTGACCGTTGATTAGTTAATGTCACACATTTTTATTAGTATTTATTATATACTAATTCAAATCAATTTTGATTGTTAATTAGTTAAAGTCAACTTTGTTATTAGTGTTTATATATTGAAAGTCAAGTAAAGTTTGACCGTTGATTAGATAAAGTCAACCTAGTTATTAGTGTTTTAAGACTTTTAGCACCGGTTTTTTAAAACCGGTGCTATTTTTAAATTTTTGGCACCGGTTTTTAAAACTAGTGCTATTTTTCCAAAAACCGGTCCTATTATGAATTTTTTGGCAATTGTTTGGAGGGAAGATAGAATTTTAAAAATATTTAGCTCCGGTTTCTAAAAACCGATGCTAATTTTTCCAAAACCAGTGATATTTTAAAATTTTTTGGCAATTTCTTTGGCGTGAAAATGATTTTTTTTGCAATTTCTTCCAGAACCAGTGCTATTTTAAAAAATTTTAGCACCATTTTTTTTAAAACTTGATTTTTTTTTCCGGGAAGATAGAATTTTTAAAATATTTAGCCCCAGTTTTTAAAAACCGGTGTTAGTTTTTCCAAAACCGGTGCAATTTTAAAATTCTTGGTTATTTTTTTGGCACGAAAAATAAATTTTAAAAATTTTTAGCACTGGTTTTTAAAAACCACTCTATTTTTAAATTTTTAGAACCGGTTTTTAAAACCGGTGCTATTTTGAAATTTTTGCAGAGAGAAGTAAGTAAAGATACGATCGATCCGCATAGTGAATGAATTCTCTATCTCTTTCTTTAGCTGAGAGAGAGGGAGCGAACTCTCGACATGAAGGCATATCGACGAGTATGTTCGTTCAACCCTAACAAGGGAAAATCCCCTTTTTGGATATATAATCCAAGTCGAGAGTAGAGTTACGGGAACAGCCGTCTGATGGAAAACTACTTTCACGTTCGGTTCAGAGAGCACTTTTTTCGTTGAGAATTCCCCGTTCCCTTTCGTGTGAATTCCCCAGTTAGAATTCTAAACATCGCTGCTCTGGTTGAATGGAAGGGAGGTAGGCCTTTTTTAGGAGTGTACTATTTATTTTAGTTCTAAAAAGGGAACTCTTGTTATGAGTTTTGAATTAAAATGTAAGGTCTAATTCTTTTTCGTAAATAAAAAAAAATAGGTTGAAATATCTATGCACTATTGTTATAAAAATACTTTAAACAGTCTTTTATTGAAGGATTGGATTATTCATCAACAAAAAAATGACATTTTTATGATTCAAAAAAGATCGGGAAGATAGGGTGCTAAGTTTTCCAAAATCGGTGCTATTTTAAAAATTTTTAGCACCGGCTTTCAAAAATTTGTGCTATTTTTTCCAAACTGGTGCTATTGTAAAATTTAGCAGCAGTTTTTAAAAAACCGGTGTTAAAATTTAAAAACTGATGTTAATTTATTACCAATTTTTATAACTGGTGTTAAAATTTTAAAAAACCGGTGCTATTACATTTTTAGCACCGGTTTTGAAAGTCGGGGGGGGGGTCTCTGTGGTAGTGTGTTATGCTAGTTATCTACAAACTTCCATCGTGGCTAACAATGAAAAGGAAGTATGTGTTGTTATCAATGATGATTTCAGGGCTGAAGCAGTCGGGCAATGACAAAGACGTTTACCTTGCTCCTCTGGTTGATGATTTCTTGACCTTGTTCAAAGATGGCGTCCGTACATTCAATGGTAGCACTAATTAAATTTTCACGCTAAAAGCCTTATTGTTTTGTGCCATAAACAATTTCCCCGCGTATGGTAATTTATCAGGGTACTCTGTAAAATTTTGTCTGTCCCATTTGTCAGAGGGAGACATCGTTTTCTCAATTGAAACATGATTGCAAGACTTTTTATCAGGGTCACAGACGTTTTCTCCCCAAGCGACATCATTGGTGTTCGACGAAGAAGTGGTTCAATGGTGAAGTTGAGACAAGAGGTCCTCCGTCACCTTTATCTAGTAGAGGTGTATGAAAAGGTTAGAAAATTACCCAATGATTTCGGAAAGGAAAGAAAAAGGTTTCAGTTAAAGGAAGTTGGAAGAAATGCTCAATATTTTTTAGGCTCTCTTACTAGAAGCATTTGGACATTGGGCATTGTCTTGATGCCATGCACATTGAGAAGAACCTGTGCTATTCTTTGGTTGGGACACTGTTGAATACCCCTGAGAAAACAAAGGATGGATTGAAGGCTCGCCTTGACCTCATTGAAATGGGGATAAACAATAATTTGGGACATGTTAAAAGTTGTGATGATTATTACCTCCCTCATGCATGTTATTCGATATTTGAGTCAGAGAAGAAATCGTACTATGAGAAATTGAGTGGTGTGATGATCTCGAGGGCATATTCATCCAACATCAGTTCATGTGTCTCACTAACCGAGTTGAAGGTGCAAGGATTAAAATCTCATAACTTCCACAACCTAATGCAGGAATTAAATACCATTGCCATTAGGTCAACATTTCCATCTCATGTTAGATTGTGCATTAATGAAATTTGTTTGTTCTTCAAATCCATATGTTCGAAGATCAAAAGCGTTCCAAGGTCGGACAGGTTGCAAGCGATGGCTGAAGTTTTGTGTCAGATGGAGATATACTTCCCCCCTCAAATTTTGACATTATGGTACATATGATACTTCATTTGGTACAGGAGATCAAGTTGTGTGGTCCTGTATTTTTGCGGTGGATGTACCCATTTGAGAGGTACATGAAAATCTTTGAATATTTTTGTTAAGAACCGCTATAGGCCTGATGCTAGTATTGTGCAACATTATATTGCTGAGGAGACCATCGAGTTTTGTACTAATTATTTGAAAGATGTGGATTTTGTGGGGGTTCCAAAATCAAGGCACGATGGACGGTTAGGTGGGCAGGGGGTTAAGCAAGGTAAGCTACTAACCCTACTGCGAAGGATTTATGTGTTGCGCATCTCTATGTACTTTGTAATTACGAGGATATTGTAACCTATATCGAGATCTGCATGTACACGATAAGAATGAAGCATCCAATGTTTAATGAAGCACAGGTCCTGCAACAACACACTATTACTTTTGCTTCATGGTTGAGAAGTCACGTTGAGATTAGTAAACACCCTAGTACAGTGAATGGTTTGCGCGTAAACCCCTGGGTACGACTCTATCATATGGAGGTTACAATATTAATGGTTTCACTTTTCCACAATGGCCATGGATGACAAGTTTGTAACTCAAAACAGTGGTGTGGCACTTATTTCTGAAGCATTACACGTTGGCAGTGCCAAGGACGACAATCCAATGTACGCCCAAAACTCTTATTTTGGTACCATATGTGAGATATAGGGTATTGATTACGTGACTATGAAAGTGCCTGTATTTAAATGTCAATGGGTCGATGTAAACACTAGGAGAAAAATTGAGGACTTGGGATTCACATTGGTAGATCGTAATTGAGCCGGGTGGAGGAAGATCCTTTCATATTGGCCTCACAAGCTCATCAAGTATTCTATGTAAAAGATCTAGCCAATCCTTATTGGGAAATTGTTGTAGAGGGTAAGCGGGAATTTATTGAGGAGTTTGAATTGGAAGATATTATTAAATTTGGCCAAGAGACTCCAATTGTTAACAACAACAAAGGTATTTTTCTCGAGGAGGATGAAACAAGCTTGTGCAAATTTTTAGGTCGTCCCGACCATGATGAAGGAATGTGGATTGATGGGCAAGGAAAACTCACCTAGACAAAAAGGAAGAAAATGAAGGCAAAGAAGTAAAACAAGAAAAATGAGCTCGACATTAGGATTGGATGTTTGTTTTAATGCCAATGACATGGACCTAGAATGGTGTTCCGAGCACGGAACAACTTCGGCTGATATGGTTAACTTTTGTTTTATTGGTATTTTCAAAGAATACTTGCATAAGGTAACATTTATAACCTTAGAACAAAAATGTGATGGTTGAGTCCAAACCTTGTTTTCTAATATAAAACATTTCAAATGTCAAACCAAAACAAACATGAATCATTGTTGTGTAACACAAGTTCAAATCCTGAATACCAAAACCAAAGCAGAAAAATATTCACAACAAAAGTCTAGGGAAGAAACATGCAAAATCAAAGGGATGTAGAATGCTTAAGACAGGGAGCCGCAGAAGATGTTGTAGCTCTATCCAAAGTACATTAATTTTGTTCAAGCTTCCATATCCGCTTCCGCAGCCCATAATTTTCATCACGGACCCATCTATACCATGTTTTGAGTCCCTTAATGAATATCGGGTTTGATTCACCTATTAGAAAAAAATGAAGTGGTAACTGTTGTTTTGGTTCATCTACACCAAAAAATTGCGCATTAATAGAAAAAAAATTGACAAACATCTACATACCTTCTCTTGCACCTTGTTCGACCCTTTGCCTCTTGTTCGGTTCCACATCATCAATGAATTCCACACCAATGTCCAATTTTTCCTTTTAAAGTACTGCTTGTAGAACCACTTGCAGTTCTTCACTTTCACTTGAAAGTCGAATCCATCGATGCCCCTCAAAATCAAAGTTATGAGATTACCATAAGGTAGACTTTTCACTCTATTAGATGTCCCAACATAGAGCATATGTTTAAATATCATAGACCTGAGATTGCTCCTTCTCCCCTCTATGATGTAGTAGAACAGCATGAGTGTTGCATACTTTGGCTCAGTTACATGCCCAGATGTGTGTATTAGACATCTCATAATCATCTCAAAAACTATACGAGAGTCGATAGGAAGCATTTTTAAATCAAAACTCTCCGGCTTTCCTACATTGTTCCCATTAGGCAAAAAGTATCTTACACTACATGCAATAGGGTCAATGTGTGTGTATTCATCAATAAGCGGCCATCTCCCCATATGATAAACATTGTTTAGTGGCCCCCCAATGTCCCGGGGTTACACAACTTTCGGCCCTTTGTACGGGCACTCCAAAATTTTGTTTATTATCTGAGGACTCATTTCAATGTCATGACCGTTGTCCCTAGTTGCATAACCACCCCCCTTTCTTTTTCATGTAAGGTACTATAGAATTACCAGACCTCGTAAAAATGTGACGGTTTATTTAGGGTCAAAATTTTTAAATATGTTGTCCATCAAATTTAAGCACATGATCCGCCAAACCTATGCTACAGTAAACATTTTAATCCAGCACATAGCAATCTAAAAATTTATCACCCTCACACAATGAATTATATCTAACTTGAGATAGAGGAGAAACAAACTGGGGTAATGCGAGAGCGTATGTTTTCCAGCTTGTTGATGAGGTCCCAGATTCGCTCTTCCTTTTGCCCTTTATTGTTCCCTTGACCGTTGAATTCATTTCATGCTAAATTTGAACTATAAAAATGGAAAGATGATTGGGTCTACAGCGCTGGAAGGGTGTTTTCGTCGGCTCCTAGGGTTAATAATTTGGGGCAAATGCATTTGCACAATATTTTATATACTCGAGCCAGTTCCAAACTCGAAACTGGTGGGGCCTTTCTTTTAAAAAATGCTATTCAAAACGTTAATCTCCATTAGAGCCAGGTTGACTCCGGAAAGTACATCTTCCTTTGGAAGTGTTGTTCCGAGTTCGGGACTAGAGGCAGAGTGTTTTTTAAAAATAACACACTCAATTTTTGTTTAAATCACGGAAATGGCAAGTTTACACCTGAATTGTAACATGTACTCAGAACCTAGGTTCCGAGTTCGTAACTGATGTAGGATTGTACAAACCAAAAATTCTAAGTGATTCCTAGGATTTGGCCCATGTTTTTGGAACATCTTATAGGTGGAAAGACGAAATATCACCGTTGTACCAGAACAACTGTTCTGAGTTCAGGACTAGAGGCTGAATTTTAAAAAATAAAATACACAATTCTTTTGTAAAGCACTGAAATGGCATGTTCACACCATAATTGTAACATGCACTAGAAACTTAGGTTATGAGTTTGTAACACTTGTAAAATTCCCAATTGAATAAACCAAAACTTCTAAGTTATTCTCCAGATTTGACCCTTAACATCGGAACATCTTATAGGTGGGAAGATGAAAAATCAACATTGGATCGGAACAACAGTTCCGAGTTCAGGACAAGATGGGGGCTTTAAAAAAATCAGTTAATCATTTGATAAATGGGAACATAATGGCAAGTTAGCATCAGATTTGTAATCATCGCTTGGAACCTAGGTTCCGAGTTCGTAACACATTCGTCCCTTGTATGATTTATTGAAAAATTGTCTAAGTAAACGATTTTTGCTGATGAGTAAGAAGACCTTCGTCAATCAGAAGTGATGGGGACCTATATTTCCAAAGGGAGGACGGCATTCCATACTTGCAACTTTGTCCGCCCGTACGGTAAAAATCACATATTGTGCTTTTTCATGTCTCATGTGGTGCACAAACCACAACACAAAGAACTATGGCTAATAAAAAGGGAAATAAGAAACATGACATACAAGAAATCACCATTGACAAAAACCAATTCGCAACAAATCACAATCATCTTGAATCATCGTACAAATTTGAAGTCTAAATCAACATAGTTATTCTTAAACATTCAACAAGTTCCAAACTCAGTTCATCCTTCTACATTAGAAATCACTAGCATCGTCACCGTCCTTTCCTTTTTCAACCTCATATCGGAGTATTGGGGGGTCAAAATTAGGCATTGTAACGTTATCGCTCAATTCCAATGTCAATCCTGATGAGGCTACATAGCTGGCATGGCGTACTTCCAGTGTTGCAAGTTCACTCCTAGTTTTTTCCAAGTCACATCTAATGCATGACAGGTACCGGCTAACGTTGATCTTCCATGACCGCGTCCCACCTAAAAATTAAACAAGAAATAGTTATTATACCACACAGTCACTGCCAAATTAAGATGAAGATAAATTATAACAAAGACATTAGAGATATATGCAATGATTTAGCCATATCAAGTTACAATCCCTCGTTCTCTTTGCAGCCTTGGCTGTAGCTCCCGGGACCACCTTAACCTTACACTTTTCATCCTCACCTTCAACCAAACCTTTGTGTTGGAACCAGCTCATATCATAATACTCTAAGTGCAATGGCCTGTCTACCAGAACCACCCCAAATTGGCAAATCAACCCTGTGATTAACCCTCAATATGGGAGATCTTTCTTTCTACCTGTTGCTGCCTTTAACATGTAGTTGACAATGGTGAATCCAGGATTAATTGGGATCCACTCCATAACATAGTAGAACAACATCAGGTTGCCGATAGTGAGCTCAAAAAGCGTGACCACCTGACGGAAGAACATTCAAGCAGATTCACGTATACACCAACCTCTGCTCAACAGTTAATTACCTTACATCATACTAATCAGCTTGCCCCGCCCCACCACCTACCCTGTGGAATTACTTTTCATCCATGGAAACTAGAAAAAGAGGGGTGACCTCAGTTAGTACATTTTATTGTTGTTGGTGGAATATTTCTAGGGGTCATCCGATATATCAGGATGCAGATTTGTTTGGATCTTTGTATAGGCAATCTGAGACAACATTTATAGTTTAATTTGTCATAGTAATAGTTACTCCATTAACTTAAGTCGATTTCTTATTAGCAAATTTTTTGACAAAATTAGCATAAAACTGAACAACTTCATCAAAATGCACACAATCCTATAAAGTTATCAACCTTTCCATGAGTTAATTCTTAAAATAATGGAGTATGTAACCTAATTAAAATTCCTCAAAATCCTCGCTACAAATAACCTTAGGATTAGTACACTTGTGATCACGAAGGAAATTTACATACCTTCCCTCGGCTTCTTGGTTGAAGAACTTTGTCGATGCCCCAATCTCCTTGTATGGTTGATGGCTCCGAAGGTTTGCATATTTGTCATTCACTGTTTTACCACCTTGATTTGTCTCTATTGAAGAGGTGGGTTGATGACTCAAGGAAGTTATGAGGTCAGAAAATTTTGAATCTTGTTCTAGGGTTTGGGGGTCGATTTGGGGGTTTAAGTTCTGAAGGGCCGATTCTTTTTTTTTAAAGTAAACTAAACAGTTCCAAACTCGTAACTTAATCCTTTCTCATATAAGGAGATAAGATGAATTTCCTTAATCAGAAGACCTTCTGGAATGGATTCAAATTCAGAACAGGTCAATGTCGCAAAAAAAATGGGGGCATTAAATACATTTCAAAGGGTATATAGAACCCAAAATTTGGGCGCGAATTCCCCCCCCCCCCAAAAAAAACCCCCTCTTCCAAAAAAAAAACACCTATTCCATCCTCTAAATCATCATCTCCATCTTTATCCTCCACACCAAATCCTAGTTAATCATGAAGATATGCTCACAGTTAACTACCATTTGCAAATGTCACTATGTTTTTGTGGGTTTGGTTGTGATGAAGTTTTTTTCTGGCTTAGGGTTTGTAGTCTATACAATCCTCCTTTGATGAGGTAACTTTTCTAAACTTCCATCACATAATGTTCAGGTCATTCTATTACAAACGTATGTTTGAGGTGATTTGGTGTACATTTTGCCTTGGATAATATTTTTGTAATGGATGTTTTTCAAGAGTAATATATATAATACCTATCTATAGTTAATTAACTTGTTTTAAAACCATTATGATAGCATGCTCATTATTTGTAATTCTTATCAATTTTTGTCTAAATCAATATGGTAGGAATTGCCCATATCAAGTCCAATTGAGTTGTGGTTCATTGCTATTAGGTGGTAGAATGTTGAAAAAAGGACCTGTGAAGAGCCAATATCATTTCCGAGTGTGGACACGGAAACAACATGTGATGATAATGATGACGGGGATGGGGCGGAGGAAATAGGAATTGCTAAAATACATTGTAGAACACTAGAAAGAAGAATGTCGAGGAAATAAATGACCTTGTTGGTTTTTAATAAGGTGGGCCAATGTTTATTGGATGAACGAGCTAAATGGTCTAGTTGGGTGGGGAAGATCGGTAGGAAAAGGGTAGACCTTCATTATGATAGTTGGCACGATGTGCCGAAGGAATATAAGGACACACTATGATTGGAGTGCTAGGTAAAATTCTTGTGATGTTTGCCATTTTTGTAACCTATATTATCCCTTCAACATTATAATTCGTACACGATTTATTATTTGTGTTTTACCTTATACTCCCATATAGAGACCCTTTGAAATAGATACACCGGGCATTGGAGAATCAGGAGAAAAGGCAATGGGTATGTTGTCGAAGAGTTGGCGAGAACAGAAGTACACCTTGTCCGGAGATTACATCTTTTTTTAAAAAAAAGGGAGATCGCCTAAGGCTCACTTACACACATATATGCCTTGAGAGTTGGGAGATCCACAAAATAAGAGCACTCGAATACCTAAGAAACGTAAGTAAACCAAATATACAATACTAATTATTTTAGATTTATAAGTGATATTTACACCAAGTTTACCCACATCATCACGTAGGGTACTAGTGCTGAAAAGTGACGGCTTTTCGCTATATATGACTTCTGGCATAGGAAGATTCATGGGGGTTACGGTCTTGCGGCCCTTGAAATTATACAAGAACAATTTGAACAAGATGTGTTGTTGGCAATTTAAAGAGGAATGACCGAAGAAGAGGCTAGATCGGCGGTCATTCCAATCGATGTCGATTAAATACATTTGTGTGATATTTTTTTATCAAAGGTCGACAAAACAAACAAGGTCATTATGTAAAGCCGACCGAGATTCAATTGGTGGAAAAAGTTGTAAACCAAAAATGAAATTCTTTTTATTTTAATATATTATGATTTTTTAGATTATATTTGTATTTCTTATAAGTTATTCTACTCTTTTCACATGTCAATCTGAAACAAGATGAAATTTAAGGTAGATTTTTGCCAACCGGTAAGCACGACATATTATGCGAGGCAATTAACAAACCCTACCACCCGGGAAAGGCAAGAGGAGTGGTTGCATTCATGTCACAAAGAGATGCTTTTGGGATAGCCCATTTTTTTGATAGGGAAAAGCCATCTAGAGACCACACTTTTCAAAAGAAATCCCAACTACGAGATAAAAAGATAGAGCAACAGGAAATTTGGTTTCAGAAGTTGATCAAGCACACCAGTCTCCCTTTACTGGAAAATTAAGAAAATCTCACTAACAATTGGAAGCAACCCTTAAGAGGATTTCACCATTCTCCGGGAAATGTTGAGGTTAACCGTGAAATCATAATCCCCAAAACAATCAAACAAAATAATCTCAACGATGCCATCTTATCCACCAAAAAAAGGTAATAACATTTCTATTATCTTTATGTATTTTATTCTTCCATAGTAGTAACTAACGTATGTGTATGGATTGTAGCCACATTTATGCAAACTTTTTATTGAGATTGTTGATAAGATAAGAACTATACATGTAGCCAACAATATTCATCATGAAGCAATGCAGTATCATCACTCAAACCCAATTCCTGATGGAATTTCTAGGATAGCCTTGGAGAAACCATTAGTACACAATGCTAATTTACCCTTCCCGAAAGGAGAATACAAGACTGTGGGTCCTGCACAAGGGATGTTCCTCTTACGGAAAAGGCAATTAATTTACGTAGATCCAAAAATAGAGGATCATTTGAAAGTGAATCGAGCTACGACCTCTCAGAAAAGTTTACCCACGTCAAAGGTTGTGATGGAACTGATGTCACAGGTGAATGTAGCGAAGGAATGTCCGCTCTTCATTCGCATATTATATGACGTGATCTTCGGACACGACCGTGAATATACATACACATTTTCAGGGAACGAGTGTGTTTTTGGTCAAAGACAAGACATCATTGTGATGTGGAGCAACTTTGAGGAATTTTGGAGGTGTGACCAAGTCAACCAAACCATAATGTCACAATTCCAATTGTATGGTCAACTTTTGTCTTGTTAAATTGTTATGGAAAACGTACTCATGCTTATCATTTTACATATCTTGTTGCATTAGGTACTTGTACTACTTTGCCAATCAAAAGAAAAAGGGATGGATAGGGTATTTGTGTTCGGTAATGACTTAAGAAATTGGGTTGTATAGGGTTGAAAGGATTGAATATGTGCGCAAATGCCTCGGGCGATGTGACAAAAAGCTATTCGTTGCACCATTCATTGAGAGGTGGTGTTTTTATTCCTAAAATTTATACAATATTAAGATTAATTTAATTTCTTCAATTAGTGGTTACATGTCGACATTTCATTATAGGAATCATTGGAGGTTGATTTTCATAGTCCCAAGTGAGAAACGTGTGTATTGGATGAATCCGCCGCACTTTGAATTGTCCAAATCATTTATAGACATTTTGGAGAATGCACTCAATGAACCCAGTGTTGCGAAAAATATGAAGGCTGTCCAAATCAAGGTGCGATGTTCTACTATAATTTCTTTCAAATATTTTAACACATTCAAGAAGTATATTCACAATTTATTCTTTGTAAATAAGTAAAAAAAACAAGAAAAATCTTGGGAGTGCGGCTATTACGTTGTGCTATACGCAGCCGAGTGTGTCACGGATGTCCGGTTGGATTACGTGGAATTTGAAAAGGTGACTATTAAATATATATACACACTTAGCTTTGTGTAATGATTAAATATTCAACAAGCCTAACTAACGAATTCTAATATGATATCCACAGATTTTTTTCAAGAGGACTACAATCCATATTCACTAAATGACATCAATCTTGCGAGATATTGCTTGGCTGGACATCTATTTCATGTGCGCTCCACAACTATTGGACACCTTAATGTGGTAGTGTGCCCCAAATCTCAACGTCATTGACATGTATTATATGGAATAGAGTTTCGACATATTTCTATTCCAATCTGTAGATAGTCGCTTATGTAGCGTTGTCTATAGGTTTTTTTTATTGCCCTAATGAAGTAGTGTGTTAATGATAGGAAAACCATATGTTAGGTGCGGAATAGGATTTGCTATATGCTATTACGATGTATAGATAGATGCTTTCTTAGCTGTATCTATACATTTTTGTTTTCCGAGACAATGCATTTGTAAATTGCTAGAAATAGGATTCAGGTTTTGAGGGTAATATTGAGCCGAATTTACAAAAATAAAAGTTACCTTCAGACCAGAAGTATGTTCCAAATTCGAAACTACTCACCGTATCCCAAACTCTTGCCCCGGATTTTGCTTTCCGAGACCAGAACTGCTAAATTCACATTCACTTCCTTTTAGATGAAATTCCAGGTCCAGAATAATGTCATGATTCAGGAACTCACACATCCGAATAATTAAGCAAAGGAGGAACTTGCAGTTCTAGAAAATATTTTCCGAACTTGTAACATATTAATTCAGTGAAAAAATTCAAAAAGAAAACAATAATGGGGACAGAAATGGGAGGGAATGTCGGAATATGTACGATAGTGGTACCTCAATGGGAACCAAATTTTTGTTCTGATGTGCCAATTTTATACGATTTTATTAGGACTTTTAGGATTCACTTTTGTACACTTTTGTGCTCAAAATGTGGCATTTTTCCTTGAAATTCTCTAAGGAGAGTTAAAAGCGACTTTTACGCTTTTATTACTTTTCTAGAGGATTTTGTGTGACAAGGTAATTTATTTGAAGACTTTGAAGAATACCCTTGAAGATTTGAAGACTTGAAGACTTGTATTTGAGCTTTTTAAGATTTGAAGAATTGAAGAAAAGTGAAGTGAAGATGAGGACATGAAACAAAAAGAAGAAAGAAATCAAGATGCTGGAACTGTGCTCCGTCGCGACTCACTACGAACCCGTCGCAACTCGCGACGGACGTATGGCTAGAAATATTTCTTGCTTTTGTTTTACTATAAATACCCACCTTATCCTCTCCTCTTCAAACATCTTCTTCTTCCTGCATTTTTCTGGGTTCAAACCCTAGTTTTTCTTTTCTTTCTTTTCTTAGTTTTTGTAGGTTAATCATGTCTTTTAATTATCTAGCTTAGTTTTATCTTGGGAGCAATGGATTGAAGCTTCCATATCTATGTAGTAAGAACCATATCTATCTATTTAGCGCTTTTCTATTGTGCATTTATTGAGCTTTGAATGTGAATTGTTAATGGCATTAGTGTTGTTAGAAGCTTGAGTATATTAATTGCTTGTATGATTACTTGTTAGGGTTGGGAGAAAGTAGCTAATTCTCCCCCCTTTAATGTGGAATCAAAGAGCATGAGTTAGAGCTTCTTAATGATGTTGATGTGTTGATAATTTCTAGATAAATGTGATGATGTTGATTTCGTTGTCATATTTGTTTTGGGTAGCAACTGAGAGAAGTCAATGAATGTCGATTGTTCTTGGCTAATGTTCTGTAAATGAATGAATTGGTTAAGTGCTTAGACACGGTGTAGTGTTTGTAAGTGTTTCCAAGCTTGTTGATTCTTCGTGCTCAATGTCACCAAAGGGATACTCTTAGTCGTATTTCAACTAAGGGAGTCATTGGTGAGGTTTGACAAGAGATATCAAATTCACATATATATATATATATATTACTTGCTTTTATATGTGCATATATATCTACTTCTAGCATAATATCAATCTTTTGTGTTTAAATGCTTAAAAAAATCCCTCTTCTTCGTGGACGACCCCGACTTGCCGTTATTTACTTAGTTGTAGATAGTAAGCATTTAGGGCTTATAAATATAACTTTGAGAGGTACAGCGATGACCTCCCAAATTTTGACGTCGCTGCTAGGGAAGAGGCGTTTATTATTAAGTGTTTAGGTGTATTTGGTTGCATATTAGCTAGTTGTTTTTTATTTTCCACTCCTTGGTGGTTGTTTTTGTTCGGAGTAGGTATTGCTTAAGTTCTTGGTGAATTTTTATCGAGAATCCTTGCAATATGATTTCGGACTTTTGAAAAAGAAAAAAAATGAAGTGTCTCACCTTGAGGGAACTCATGATGAGAATAGAGGCTCAACAAGAAAGGTTTTGTAGGATGTGTCATCCCGACCATCCTACCGAGTCTTGTTATTTGTTGTTGGAAGAGCACTATGAGGGGGAAAGAACCCTTGGTTTCCAAATCCAGGGGTATTATGAAGAGAGCTACCAAGAGGTAGGAGATGTCGGTTTTCAAGGGCAATAAGCTCAAGAATGGTATCCATACCACAATTCTTACAATCCAGAGTGGAGTGGTAATCCAGATTGGTGGTATGAGAATAAGCCGGAAAACCAACAATGAAAGCAAAATAGTTGGCCATCACCACCTTATACCATACCCCAAAACCATTCCCAATAAGGAAGTTCAAGTTTGACACGTGAGGAAGTCATGAATACAATAGCAAACTTGAACAACTTTACTAGTGAAGAACCGGACACTCGGCTCTTCTCTAGTGTTGAGGCTATTGAGGGGCATGCAAGAAGTATATTAGAATCGTTGGCCTGAATGGAAGCTCGTTATTCCGAAAATATACCATCCCAAGTCGAACTTGAGGATTCGGTGAGTGAGGTCACCATGGGAAATGAGTTTCTGTTTTCGAAGGGAATGAGGAGTTGGTTGTTAAGGATGAAAAAATGGAGGAAAAGGTGATTGTGCTAAATTCATTAGCATAATCACCCCTTCCCCACACCTAGTGAACAAACTCTACTATTTTTGAAAGTTTTGAGGGAGACAAGAGAGGAGCCAAAAGACTATCCCAAGCCTCCTAACCATCCAACTCCCTTTAAACCATCTCCACCTCAACAAAACTTTCCTCTTGAAAGTTTTCTACCTCCACTTCTCTACTTTTGGATACTCATGGTGAAGGGGTTCAAGCCATCACCACATGGATAACATTAGGGTCATGCCAACCACCTTAAATATATGGAGCTTTGTCGTGCCGACGATATAAATAAACTCTACCTTTATTTTGGTTTTTGTTGTTTAGTTTTTGTTATTTTGTCTTGTTCTTTTTACGGTGTGTTTTTCTGTGATTTTGTAGCAAAGTGAAGTGCATTGCATTAGAGGAGATGAAGGAATGAGATCAATGAGCAATGGAAGAAAGCTTTGAAGGTTGGTAAGTAAAGAAAAATTCTTTCTAAATGCTGGGATACCCTGTCGTCGCGATGGATTCATCGCGAGTTGCAACGAACAGGGGAGCAAAATGAACTCCCAGCATCATCTTTTTGTGAGTCACGACATGGCCGTCGCGAGTCGCGATGCATCCATTGCGAATCGTGACCGAATCAGAAACTTTCTAAAAGAATTGAGCTCCCAGACCAAAAAATATCGTGAGTTACGATGTCTTGGTCATGAGTCGCGACCAGTTCTATCGCGATTCACGATGATGCATCGCGAGTCGCAACCATTTCTGTCACGATGAAAAAACCAGCTTTTCAACTGTGCTTAAACATTGCATAATCATTCCTTCTTCTCTACCAAATACTCCAAAGAACCATCACACCTTCACTCATTCCTCCACCATCTTACATATATTGACATATGAAAATTCTTGCATTTTTGTAGTATCTTTGTTGATTGTAGTATGCCGACTGCATCATTGTGACTATAATTGCTATATTCTATAATGATGCTTGGATATGTGTCGATATATGTTGGATATTTTTATTGGACAATCTTATAGTGGTGATTATATGATGGATTGGTTGTTCTTTGAGAATACTATAGTTATTAACTCTTGATGTTAAACCTAGTATTACAAATCCTTATGTACTTGTGAGTTTGATGTTGTTCTCTGTGGTGTTAGTCTTGATCAAATGGCGCCAAGGAGACAATGTTTTGCTCGAGGGGTGAGTTCTTCTATGGCACTTTTGCTCCCCCTTTCGGCTCTGAAACCAATTTTGAGACCGATTCTATACAATTACATTGGATTGCGCCATATCACCGGCGACTATGGAAAGAACCGAGTGTCACTCTACCTCTTACCTTGAGTTTTATTGTTCTTTCCTTACATGTTTACATTGAGGGCAATGTAATGTTCTAAGTGCAGGAAGGGGTTAGAGGACTCACATGCATGCTAGCTTGATTTGGAATGCTTTATCCTACTTTTGATTGGAAAAACATGAGAAAAAGGTAGAAAAAAATGAAAATTTGAAAAAAAAAGAAAAAGAAAAAAAGAAAGTAAAGAAAACCGGCTAAGTTGAAAACCCGAGAGAGCAACTTAAGCAACATTGGGGGTCCGGATATGTCAAAAACTCGAAAGGGCGACCTAGGCAAAAATGAGAGGCTAAATGTGCGTAAAAAGATGAGATGTGAGCAAAAGAAACATGACATGTGGCTAGGATGAAAACCCGAAAGGGCTCCTTGGTAAAATGAGAGAAAGAGAAGAAAAAAAAAGGAAAATGCTATGAGTTCACTCATTTGTTGGCATTGGAGTTATAAGATTGCGGTTATCATATGGATGGATCGGGTAGCTCAACTTCTTGAGACCTCTTGGGATTGGGTAGCTTGGCGGGTTGAAAAATGAATTAAGGTTATGAAATTTTTTATTCTTTTATACTTCATTTCGGTTAATAGATTGGCATTGAGTGAAGTATGTGTTTGAACCTTCTATATGGTTTTGACTTCATTTTGTGTCATTGGACTTTGGTTGATATATTGGTATTGAGTGAAGTATGTGCTTAAATCTTTCATATGGTTTTAACTCATTTTGTGTCATTGGACTCTGGAATTATCAATTCTGGACTTTGAAACATTTTTATGGGTAGTGAATTGATAAGTGGCAGGTTAAGTTAGATTTAGGAATTGGGGTTGTGTGTGTGAAAAATTCTCATTTGAGCTTTGATCTTGGGATTTATGATATTGAGAGTTTTTGTGAGGTTTTGATTGGGGGAATATTAGTTTAGGATTTGGACATATGAATTCCTTTGTGTGCTTGAATCTTTTCTCACTCGAGGGAGAGTAAGGTTTAAGTGCAGGGAGGTTTGATGCACCCATTTATACGGTTATATTAAGACTTTTAGGATTCACTTTTGTACACTTTTGTGCTCTAAATGAGGCCTTTTGCCTTGAAATTCTCTAAGGAGAGTTAAAAGCGACACTCTTTTATTAATTTTTTAAAGGATTTTGTGTAACAAGGTAATTTGTTTGAAGACTTTGAAGAATACCTTTGAAGACTTGAAGACTTGTATTTGAGCTTTTGAAGATTTGAAGAATTGAAGAAAAGTGAAGTGAAGAGGAGGACATTAAACAAAAAGAAGAAAGAAATCAAGATGTTGGAACTGTGTCGTGACTTGCGACAGACGTATGGCCATAAATCTTTCTTGCTTTTTGTACGATATATACCCACCTTATCCTCTCCTCTTCAAACATCTTCTTCTTCCTGTATTTTTCTGGGTTCAAACCCTAGTTTTTATTTTCTTTATTTTCTTAGTTTTTGTAGGTTAATCATGTCTTTTAATTATCTAGCTTAGTTTTATCTTGGGAGCAATGGATTGAAGATTCCATATCTATGTAGTAAGAACCATATCAATCTATTTAGTGCTTTTGCTATTGTGCATTTATTGAGTTCTGAATGTGAATTGTTAATGGCATTAGTGTTGTTAGTAGCTTGAGTTTATGAATCGCTTGTATGATTTCTTGTTAGGGTTGGGAGAAAGTAGCTAATTTTCCTCTCTTTTAATGTGGAATCTAAGAGCATGAGTTAGAGCTTCTTAATGATGTTGATTTGTTGATAATTGCTAGATGAATGTGATGATGTTGAATTCATTGTCATGTTTGTTTTAGGTAGCAAATGAGAGAAGTCAATGAATGTCGATCGTCTTTGGCTTATCTTGTGTAAATTCATGAATTGGTTAATTGCTTAGACACGGTGTAGTGTTTATAAGTGTTCACAAGCTTGTTGTTTCTTCTTGGTCAATGCCACCAATGGGATACTCTTAGTCGTGTTTCGACTAAGGGAGTTATTGGTGAGGTTTGACAAGAGATGTCGAATGTACTCTTGCAAACTACTAACTAAGAAGGATAGAAGATTTATCTTCACAACAAGTAGTGGAAGTAGTGAATAGATTGTTTCACTCGTTCTTGAAGCCTTTGTTATTTAGCATTCAAGTGTTTTTAATGCTATGTTTGACTTCATTTATGCCATGTGTTGTTTTTTGAATAGGAAGTGTTTGTATGATTGAAGTGTTAGGGTGTTAGCAAAGTGACAAATTCCTTAGCTCCTTTGAATGAAAATCTAAGAACGTGAACTTAGAACTTCTTGTGTATAATGTGTTGTGAATCTTGCTAGATAAGTATGTTAATGTGGACTGTTCTCATATTTATCTTATAGATGCAATGAAAGGTTGAACCTTGAATGTGATTTGTTCTAGGTTTAGCCTAATGAATGCTATGTTTGGTTAAATGGCTATGTCTTTGGTAGAAGTCTTGTTGTTATCAAATCTATGGTCCTTCGTGTATAATGTCATTGATGAAATACCCCTATGATGTTTTTTTGTCTAGGGTGATCATCAATGAGGTTTGCAAATGGTCGTTGTTTGTCTTTGCAAATTACTATTAAGAAGGAATGAATGTTGATTTTCCATTCCATTGGCATTCCCCATAGGTAACAAATGTGATGGAATGAGTGAATGGTTCAATGATCTACATTAGGTTTGGAAGTGGATATCAATTGCCCCCAAGGCTTTTTTTTGTATTTTTAAAACCCTTTTTCTTAGTTTGTTTGATGATTAGCATAGTTACTTGACTTTGCTGGTTATCTTGTCTTTTAATTTTCATAACTTAGGACCACAACCAACCCCCCCTCCATTTACTTGCTTTTATATGTGCATATATATCTACTTCTAGCATAATATCAACCTTTTGTGTTTAAACGCTTAAGAAAATCCCTCATCTTCGTGGACGACCCCGACTTGCCGCTATCTACTTAGTTGTAGATAGTAAGCATTTAGGACTTATAAATTAAACTTTCAGAGGTACAATGATGACCTCCCATGTTCTAAGTCCGGAACCAATTATTCCACATGACAAACACAGACACGTTCTGAGCTCGGAACTTATTAAAGGCAATTCCACCATCCCAACAAAGGCGGTAGGAACCGCCTTCCCTTGTCACATTTAAAGGCAGATCTCGGAACCACCTTTAATCGCAGACGATCAAAGTCAGAGCCAGAAAAGTAACATAAAAAGTGACTTATCTGATCCGGTAGAACCACCATTCATCGTCCCACTCTACAATAGTGTAAGATACTATTACATACCATATGTACGTTTCGTTTCATTTCATTTATATTACGTACCGTGTAAGTGTGGGGACAAATAAATACAACATATACCAAAGGTTTACGTACCACGTAAGAGTGGGGACAAATAAATACAACCTATATCAAAGGATTGATGCTTCTTTACAAAAGTTAATTCATGTTAACAATTCGAGAGCATGTACAATACTATATTGTCCTATCTGAGTCTCAATCATTTCTTTCTCATATTAAGATTAGAGCAACCGACTTGAGTGACCCTTGAACTATCACGCTCATCCACCTTTGGCCCTCCAATGTTTTGGGCCCTGAACTTACAAAACTAGTGAATTGCGCCCCTTCTGTCAGGTCAACCCGTTAAGGTATAGTCAAAGCATTAATTCAAGAGGTAAAACTGACATTTTCCATTTTCTTTATCTTTTTCATTTTTCATTTTTCATTTTTCAGGCCAGCCTCTCTTTTTATTGCATTTACAACCCAAACCCTATTATATTTTAATTTAGTTACACACTTATTTTAACCTTCCTTCCATGCCACCTCACCTTCAGTGCCACCCCACTCAGCCTCCTCGCTAAAACCCTTAGTCCAACATAAAATAATCGGCTATGGAGCCCCGCCGTAGTATTCTAAAGATTGGAATACTCGGCTATGAATCATCTTTCACAAATTCAATCCCACTAAATCGCTAAACATCCTCACCAGCCCCCGCCAAAACCCTCACCCGCCACCCCGACGACTACTGCAAGTTTGATCTACGCAATACCGATGCAAGCATAGCCAAATTACCATCAATACGTAACATCGATGCTCAACAGTTAAGTCGATGCTCAACGACTCCAAAATAGCCAATGCACTTCGGTGCGTGATGATTTTCGATGTCCCCACTAGGGCCTTGGCCAAATGACAAGTTTGTCGCCCAGAACCTTAGCCTCATCCTGCTCACCAGCCACTGTGCCATGTCTAAGCACTTCTCGATGCCTACGATGGCAATGACTGATATGCTTGTGACGCTAATGGCAATGGCCAGTGCCAGTACTGCTCCATCGAGTTTCACCTCAGAGCCACCTATAGCAACGACCAAACTCTAGATGTCACCAGCCGCAAGTTCATCAGCTCTGATCCTTCCATTGTTCCCCTGCACATGGTCGATTCATCTTCCATAAGATACAATTCTCTCTAGAACAGAGGATTTATAATTGTGATGCTTCTCCATGGACAAGAACTGATTTGATGGAGGTGGAGGGTTGATTTGGTGGGGGCGACAGAGGGTATAGGCTGCATCAGGATACTATTCTCTCGCAGGGGGTTGATTTGGTGGCGGCGGAGGGTACAGATTGTGGTGGGGCGGCAGAAGGGAAAGGGGGAGGGGAAGGGGTGGGAAAAGAAAATAGAAAATGGAAATAGGAAATTAGAAATAGAAAAGGAAAGGAAAATAGAAAAAGAAAGTGAAAAAATATGAAAGATAAAAGAAAAATGGTAAATGTTAGTTTTACCCCTAAAAATAACGTTTTGACCATACCTTAGCGGTTTGACCTGACGGAAGGGGTACAGTTCACCAGTTTTGTAAGTGTGAGTCCTTGTTCCTCAACATAAGGTGTAAGCATCTCATTACTTTGGGCACTTTTGATAATGTACACTACTAAGAAACAGGTACATAGGCAGTATGCAGTGCTAGGAGAACAATATTTTTAGACTATAAATTGTAATCTGATTTTATTTTTGGTAAATAATTATTCTTTTACTTTAGGTAACCTAGTTTTGCTTATTCCTAAATCAAAAAAGCGCTCGTTCTCTTATTCTCTTGTCGAGTGCTCCCATTTTATCTCTGATGATTAATTCATTGAATTATTCTTCATGGCCTCGATTTGTCGTACTCTACGTTTCACGTTGCCTTCAATCTTTGTTCAGAGATTGTCTCCTCGCATCAATTTCTTGGTATGTTGTTGGAAGAAAAAGCTCGCATTCAAATTCAGCATAACTCTACTCTACAGTTTACAGCCAATGTTGCCATCTGAACTACTCCTCCGGCATCCGATGGCTCTTCTCGGCCAGCCCTCCAGTGGCATATTTGTTACCAATTTGACCATGAAACCCTCAATAGCTGGATGCAATTGAATACCACCATGTTCTCGCCCACCCGCCCATATCCGAACCAGTCCAATCGGCCACGCTGTGACAGCCAGCCCTGCCAGCAGCAGACGTCGGCCGCCGCCTGACAGGCCTATGCTGCAGCCCTCCCAGTGCCGCCCTCTGCCTTGCATGGTTCTTTGATTCTGGTGCTACGAATCATGTCACCTCCTATTTCTCCAATCTGTCTATTGATTCCGATTACACTAGTAATGATGGCTTACATGTTGGCAATGGTACGTCTCTTCCTATTACGCATTTGGGCTCTATTATTTTGCCATCTTCTAACTAGCCTATTCATTTACATAATATTTTATTTATTCCCGATGTCTACATAAATATTCTTAGTGTCTCTCATATTACTAAAGACAATAATGCTTACTTTTTTCCCTAATCATTATAATGTGAATGAGCAGCAAGGTCGGGCACTTCTAACTAGAACTGTTGAAAATGGTCTATATCGCTTCAGCCCACCAAATCAGTCATCTAATCTAAAGCTCTTTCATGTGCTCTTCTTAGCGTGCGAGATGGTCTACAAATTTGACACGAGTATCTCAGTCATCCCCATGAGTCGTCACTTCGTCGTCTAGTTTCTTGTTTTAAGCTTCCCGTGTCTTTAAATAATTTGCAAAACATTTATGAGTCTTGTCAGCTCGGAAAGAGCCATAGATTACCTAATTCTCATGTCCATAAGTCTAGTAAGGATCCTTTTGATCTTATTTATTCTGATGTTTGGGGCCCTGCCCCTGTTTCTTCATGTAATGGAAATCATTATTTTTTTTTATTTTTATCGATGACTGCACTAAGTTTGTCTGGATCTACTTTCTTTCTAAAAAATCTCAAGTTCTTCATCAATTTTACCTTTTCAAAAAATTGTTGAAACTCAATTTGGCTCCAAAATGAAACAATTTCAATCAGACAGGGGGTGAATTTCGTTATGTCTCTTCATATCTTCAAAGTCAAGGTTTTTCTCATTGAGTTTCTTGTCCTCATACCCAGTCTCAAAATGGTGCTGCTGAACGTCGTCATCTTACGGTTGTTGAAAAGGGTCTTCCTTTTCTGTCGCATGCACGACTTCCCGTTGTCTTCTAGAAGCATAGTTTTCATACATCCGTCTATCTCCATAATCGTATACTATCTCCTATCCTCAACCATAATTCTACATATGAGTTTCTCTTTCATAAAATTCCTTATGAATTTTTAAAAAATTTTGGTTGTCTGTGCTATCCCTTTCTTCGTCCATATCAATTAAATAAACTTAAGTATCGTTCTTCCTTGTGTGTTTTTATTGGGTATAGCTCTCATCATAAAGGTTATCTATACTTACATGTTCCAAAAAATCCCACCTACATTGCCAGTAATGTTATTTTTTTACGAAACCACATTTCCTTATCCTGATCATGTCACTCATGTTCCATTTACTCCATCTTCAAATTCCAAGCATGTCCTTCTTTCCTTACTCAAGCTTGCTACCAACACTCCCACATTAAACCCTATTCCATCGTCCTGTTTCCCATCCGTACAGCCACCCCTTGTCTGTCATGCTGATCTGCTGTCCGCCGTCCATGCAGCGCCGCCTTTAGAGCCCATTTGTAATGGGATGTAGACTTTTGTTCCACCTCCCCGTGATGATAACATTTTTGGTTGTAAGTGGTGTACAAGATAAATAGTAAAACATATGGTTCCATTAAGCGTTACAAAGCACGAATTGTGGCCAAAAGGGTTTAATCAGGAGGAAGATGTTGACTATGTCGATACATTTAGTCCAGTGTTCAAGCCTACTACAATTCAACTTGTTTTGTCTATTTCTTTCACTCCTGATTGGCCATTACGCTAGGTTTATATTAATAATGCATTTTTAATGGTGATCTTTTTTAGATAGTTTACAGGGCGCAACCTCTTGGCTTTGTTGATGGTTCTTGGCCTTCGCAGGTCTATCTTCCTCAGAAAGTACTTTATGGTCTTCAGCAGGCACCTTGGACTGGTTTACCAAGCTTCAGAGTTTTCTTCAGGCTTATGGCTTTGCTTCTCATAAGTCTGATACTACTTTCTTCATACACATAAATGGAAAGCAAGTTCACGATATCCTGGTTTATGTTGATAATCTTATTATCACTGGCTCCTCTTGTGCTCTTATATCTGAGTTTATTGGAAAATTAAATGATGCATTATTGCTTCGTGATCTTGGTCATTTGAATTATTTTCTGGGGATTAAGCTCACTCGCTCCAAGTTCATAATTGTCCTTTCTCAGCAGAAGTATATTTGTCAGCTTTTGGAACGCAGCAAAATGGAAAATGCAAAGCTAATTGCATCTCTAGCTGAGCCTGCGTCATGCCTTAAACAGGCTGGGGATCCTTTGTGCGATTCTCATCTTTATCGCAGAATTGTTGGAGCTTTATAGTATACAATGATTACTCCTCCTAAAATTTCTTATACAGTTAATCGTGTTCATCAGTTTATACATAATCTGACTGAGTTGCATTGGTCGGCTATCAAATGTATTTTGTGTTATTTGAAGGGTAATCCAGATTTTGGTCTTACTCTTTGGTCTTGTACAGATTATCATCTTGTTACCTTTTTTATGATGGGTGGCCGTCCAATTGTAATGATTGTCGTTCTTAGCATTGTTTTTCTATTTATTATGGGGGAAATCTTATCAGTTGGTCGTCGAAAAAGTAGCATGTGGTTGCAATGTCGAGCTCTGAGATTGAGTATCAAGCTATCGTGTTTTCTACGATAGCGCTCATTTGGATTCAACAATTATTGCTTGAGCTTCAGGCTTCTTTGTCACCTCTGCTCGTTCTTCTTTGTGATAATTCCAGTGTGACCTTTATGTCTCCTAATCCAGTTTTTTTTCAGAGATACAAACATATCAAGATAGATTAACAATTTGTTCGTGAGCAGGTTGAGGATAGTTCTCTTCTTGTTAGACATGTTTGTTCTCTTAATCAGATTGCTGACATTTTTACTAAAGCTGTTGGTACTGCTCATTTTGGTACACTTTGGTCCAATCTTCATGTCGCTCCACCTCCATGAGCTTGTTGGGGTTGGGTGGGGGGTATTAGAATATAGATTGTATTCTGATTGTATTTTTGGTAAATAGCTATTGTTTTACCTTAGGTAACCTAGTTTTGCTTATTCCTTAAGCAATCTCTTGTATAAATACATGTTCATGTGATTAATGAAATCAAATTAGTTTTCCAAAATTCTTATACATTTTTTCTAATATCTATGCTAGGAATTTCATAAGCATCAGTATTCTATCAAATGAACTAAAATGTTAGTGCCTATAAATAAATCCAGCACCACTTCACTGAATACCGGTGATAGATACTCGTGCCTTTGAAGAAAAAAATGCCTTATCTGATATTTTTTAGCACCGATTTTATCTAAATGACATATACTAGTGCTAATACCGGTGCCTATGACCAAAATAGTAATTTTGGTGGATAAATTGTGGTGGGAAAATGCTAGCACCGTATAAGTTATACTATATCGCTACTAGGAATACATTTAATGCTCACTAGCCCTTTTTTTGCGAGTAAAAAGTGGTTTTTTGTATGTGACACTCATAAATGTGCACCAAAATGTGACCCTCAGAAAAAATAAAACATCAATATAACAATTTCAAAAAATAATTCACACTGTTGAAACATCAAAGGATATACTAATATGCAAATTATACAGTATCCCCGGTATACCGTAAGTATGGTATCCCCAGAGATAACTATTGGGCTAAGAAAAAGTCTCATGAAATGTGGATTTTCCATAAGTTTATGGACAGTCCAGAGGGGCTTTTACCTTAAATGTTAAATTCTTTATAAAATTTAAATATTGTATTTATAAGTTAAAATAAGTAATAATATGTATTTGAAGGTAAAAATATAAAAATATATGGAATAAAAAATATTTTCAAAAATTCTAAATTTTGTACTCCCTCTATCCCAGCTTAAGCTGCAATTTTACTATTTGACAAGTTAACATTGTCCAACTTTTTTTTTAATCGAATAACACCCGAAGGTGGGGGTTGATATATATGGTACCCCAAACCAAAATAAACCATAGTAGTTTAGTATTAATTTACAGGAGGCAACAGCATTGCCCGCAAAATGAGATGTGTATCCTACGCTAGGAACTGAACACAGTTAACAGTATTAGGTTAGTTGCGATTCCAAAGCTACGAATCTCCACACCCCGTGTTAATTCGTATTTTGGCCAGACAACTAACATAAAGTAGTCCCAAATTAAAACATTGTCCAACTTAGTTGAATAAATATATAAACAATAATATTATTATATGTGATATTGTTGGATTCGTCGTAAATTAATTAGTAGTTAACAAATATTAACTTTTTATTTGTTATTATTATACGTAGTTAAACATATTAACGGTTAAATATGTTTTTTAAGATTGTGAAAAAAGATTATATGCCGTGGGATGGAGGGACTATGTATTTTAATGCAATGTAATGATAAAAAATAAATAGTATGTTCATAAGTTTATGGACAATCTGTCTGGCACTGGACTAATACATAACTCCGATAACATCTTCTTATTCAGTGGACTTAAATAACTACGTAATTACTGTGATATATTACAGGGGATATACTAAATTACTGTATCCATGTGATAGCGTACACAAATTAAACTATATAAAAATATAACATTCGGAAAGAATAAAAAATATATAACTATACTGAACATAAAATGTCAAGAGGCGGGGTAAGAAACGCGCACGGGTTTCGTTGGAGTAAACTCTAATTATCACATAAGATTTACTAACGCCTATTATTAAATTTAATATTTAATTCAGGAGTCGGAGGTGAACGTTAATATTACGTTGCTAAAAAAATATAAGTGACCCCGTCGAAATGTACTTCTATTCTCCGATGATAATATCGAAGGCCGCGCTTTGCCAAATCAGCCACACACAAAAAAAATGTCTTATTTAATTTTTTTTATTGGGGTAGATACTTTGGTGTTTCAATGTAGTTTTGTTTGGAAAAATTCTCAAATTCACGTTTATCATAATTTTGTACACCACTAAAAATTAACCAAACTACATTGAAAAATGAAATGGAAAAATTAATTTTAAACTTTGATTTATTTTTATATATAAAATAAAATAATAATTTAAAGAGATTTAAAAATATTTTCAATCTATGTGGTAATATATATATATATATATATATATAAATTTATACTAAAAAATTTATAAGTATTAGTCTATTTACATTAAAATTTAATATTTTTTTTCAAATTCTAAAAAGTAACCATGAATTTATAGGTTATAAAATAATTGAATGATGTATTTTAATAATAATGAAAAATCCACATGTTAAGTGCTAAATATATTCATTTATATTTAAGAATATATAAATAATAATGATGCATATATTATAGATTGGCAAAAATAAAAATTAATTTCAATTAATTTTTATTTTTTACTCTTTCTTCGTAAAAGTGAAATTGAGACATAAATTAGAAAGTTTCTTAACTCACTGTCTATTTAATGATTAGTTAATTTAATTAGAATAATAAATTAATTTCTAGAATAGAATCAATTTTATTTTAAACATGAACTAAAAATAAGTTAGTGTCGATTAGTGCTATACTCGAGTTCATAAAAACTATTTTATTGAACCAATATAATTATTTATTCTCCATCATTACTCTTGTCAAATAATTAGATGCATTCAAAATATAATTAATCGTATGAATATAATATTTGTTGAGATGAAATATAATATTAAAATACAATTTCAATATTATATATGTGAGTGTGTCTCTTGAAAGACGGTGAAAGGTTTAAAGTGTAAATTAGAAGAAATTAAGATAAAATTTTTGGGTTGCACGAACCGGGTTATAAATTTTATAACTACTACACGTTGCATACTAAATTTTTAATGTTGCAACTAAGACCTTTCACTTTTTATTATTCGAATTAAACCTCGTCTTTCCATAAGCCTATGGAAAAATCGTCTTTCCCAAGACTTTGCCTATATATATACACGTCACGTAATAATTGGGAGTTGATAGCATATTCATATTACATAATAGGCAAAGTCTTGGAAAAGACGGTCTTTCCATATGCTTATGGAAAGACGGGTTTAATTCGAATAATAAAAGGTAAAAGGTCTTAGTTGCAACATTAAAAAAAATAAAAAAATTTATTCATTTGAAGTTTGGATTGGAGAATGATTTCAAACGAGACCCACAGTCGAAACATCCAATCAGATTCTACCATGTACCCGTTAAATAAGGAAAACCCTCCCACATTGGAGATGCTCTCAAAGTCAATAACGAACTCTCCGAAGGAAGCTTCTAAGGCGGTTAGGGGCAGCAGCACACACACTGAAACACAGTTTTGGTTTCTTCTTCGATGCAATCAGTATAAATAGGAAAAATGCAGAGAGAATTTTTTTCAGAAGAAAAAACGCGCGCGCACTTCACCTTGTAAACAGCCATGGATCTGATCACAGCTATCTTTGGAATTATCGGTGATTTTTCTTGCTGATTTAATTCATCCTTTTCTTTCTCGAAGATTTTGAGATTGATGTTTATGTTCTTTTAATTTATCGGATTGTTTTGGTCTCGTTTTCAGGAAGTCTGACTGCCTTCTTCTCGTTCTTGTTATTAAGGTAAGAACTGATTTATTCTCCAATTTCTTCATCTTTTGAGCTGCATTTTGATGATAATGGGGAAACAGGCTGGAGCTTTACAGGATATGGGACGGTCCATCAATGGAGAAGTTCCCGTCGATTCTGCACCACGCAGCCTTCATCAGCTCTGCGCTGTGGGTCATGTACGGCTTTATTCATGGCGATATCATTCTGGTGATCATCCACAACATAGGCTTTCTCATGGCGATGTCTGACTTCACATTGTACCTCCTGTATACTGAATCATTTACAGAAATGATGAAGCACCATGTCATATTTTTCGCCGAGCTATTCTCTATCGCTCTTCTTGGTTACCTGGCTCGCAGTTTCGATGATCCGGGTAGATTTGCCGGCCTATTCTGCGCGTATGGAAACGTCTTGACGTGCGGCGTGGTAATTATCAATGTTCCGTAAATCATGTTTCTAATCATGAGTTTTCTTGAATGAGGTTTCAATTTTGTGTTGCAGAAAATCGCATACGTATCCGAAAGAACGAAGCGAGTGCCATTTTTCGTGTGTCTAGGATTGTTTGCGAATGGAGTTATCTGGTCTGTCTATGGTATCATCTCATCTGATTGGTTCATCTGGGTAAGCAACTAATTAAGCATTTTCTTTTTCTTGATTCATCTCTTTTGCTGTTTCTTTTAACCATTTTCTTCAACCAATTTGCCCATATTGTCACTATTAATTCAGAGTTCAGTTTCCAGGTTGTAGATTGAATATCTTGAGTTTCAATACATTTCTAGTCATCTGAATTGCCTGTATCATGAACATTTCAGGTTCCGAATCTGGTTGGGGCTGTTGTTGATCTAGTCCAGCTTGTACAGCATGCGATCCACTACTACAGACCAGCCCAACGCCAGATTGCAGAAGAAACTGAAGTTCTGAACCAAGGGGGTTCATAAAGTGCGAAGGTTTCAAATGTCGATATGCGAAGAAAATGAGATTGCAGCTGAAGAAACTGAACTAAGGGGTTTTGAATGTGCTATGGATTTTCGAACCGAATCTGTGAGTAGCAATTTGATCATGTAATCTGCTATTAGGCTGGTTTCAGAGAGGGAATAAGACATCGTTTAGTGTTTTGCTTAGTAGACGGATTAGACTGAACTTTTAGTTTTTTTCCTTATTTGATTGGATTCAGGTATTGATATAGTAGAGGATTTGTTGAATCTATTTCTGTGGAGTATTTTTCATAAACGCATGCATTGTATGATGATGTTAAGGAGTTGATCCAAGTTCGTCGGAAGTGTTACACAAGAAAACGTTACAGTCCAAATAAGGCAAGCATAGAGAATAGATAACATCAAAGATCCCAATATATACTATATGTATGCTTCGTTTAGTTTAATTTAATTTCATTTATACTACATATCGTGTAAGGTAAAGAACGGAAGGTAATAAGGAAAAGTTTCTGTGTTACTTTTCATTTCAGAGATGATGCATACATAGAGTTTACAAGATAAGATACAATCTCATTGATTAGAGGATTGATGTGTATCAAATATCTACTTGCCAAGTATACAAGGCAATCGACAAGATAAGATGCAATCCCATTGATTAGGGGATTCTTGTGTATCAAATATCTACTTGCCAATTATACAAGGCAATCTATACATGTTAACACCCCACCGCAAGCTCATGATCGGGCACGGACATGAAGCTTGTGTCAAAGAGTAAGAAAGTGTTGATTTCCAACCGCTTTGGTGAAAATGTATGCTATCTGGTCCAAAGCATGAACATAACGGACAACCGGGTCTCCAGATGAAACTTGTTCACGAACAAAGTAGTAGTCAATCTTGATGTGTTTGGAATGCTGGTGAAAGATAGGATTCGCAGACAGGAAAGTGGCACTGTGATTGTCCCGCGGAAGAATTGGAGATCTCTGAACTGTGACATGCATCTCTTGTAATAGTTGTTGCAACCAGATGAGTTCTGTCGCAGCAAAAGCAATTGTCCTGTACTCAGCTTCGGTATTGGATAGGGCATAGACCTTCTGTTTGCGAGATGACCAGCTGACAAGATTTCCACCAAAGTAGACAACAAAGCCATGCTGAAATCGGCAGTCATCAAGATTAGACGCCAACCTGCATCAGAGAAGGCCACTAAGCGCGTGTCACGAGCCTTTTGAAGAACCAAGCCAGAGGATATCGTGTCTTTAAGGTAGTGAAGAATACGTTTAACCGCCCACCAATGAGCTTCCGTGAGAGAGTGCATGAACTGGCAAACAAGGTTTACAGCATAGGAAATCTCAGGGTGAGAGATGGTGACGTACTGCAGGGCACCGACAATGCTCCGATATAAGGCTCGATCAGAAAGAGGATCACCATCGGAAACTAACCGAGAACTAGGCTCTGCAGGAGACGAGATTGGGTGAGCTCCGGACATATGGCTACGATCTAAAAGATCGCAGATGAACTTCTGTTGCGAGAGCTATAGGTCCAAACCAGTGTGAGTGACCTCAACACCCAGAAAATAGTGCAGATCACCAAGGTCCTTCAGAGAGAAATCACGATGTAAGGAGCAAACAAACTCATCAATGAAGGAGGCATGAGAACCTGTGATAATGAGGTCGCCACATAAACAAGAACATAAACCACATGAGAGACATTCTTTTTTAAAAAAACAAAGAAGGATCAAAGATACAGTTCTTGAAGCCATGGCAGAGTAAGGAGGTAGTGATTTTGTGGCACCACGCCCTGGGAGCTTGCTTGAAATCGTACAAAGCCTTACAAAGCATGCAAACATGTGACAGCCTGTTAGAAGCAACGAACCCTTGATTCTGCTCCATGAAGACAGTCTCAGCAAGATCGCCATTGAGAAAAGCATTTTTTATGTCGACCTGGCGGAGAGACCAACCTTACGATACAGCCAGACTGAGAACTTGGCGAATGGTAGTAGGATTAACAACCAGAATGAATGTGTCAAAGTATTCGATGCCAGCCTCCAGATCAAATACCTTGGCGACTAGGCATGCTTTATAGCATTCTATCGAGCCATCAGTTTTCCGCTTCAACCTGTACACCTACTTACAACCAACAAAATTAGCTCCTGAAGAACGAGGGACAAGGACCCACGTCTTATTACTCATTAGGGCATCATATTCAAGCTGCATAACATGCTTCAAGTTAGGGTCTTTAGAGGTTTGGTGAAAAAACTCGGGCTCAAGAGTGGATGTCAGGGAAGCAAGGAGAGGGTATTTTATGGATAGAAGAGCTTTGGGTTTGAGTGAGTGGGTGGAGGAACGATTTGTCATATGATGACTAAAGTTGTCAGGCGGATGAAACCAACTGGGGGCATTGGGATAGGATGGAGAAGAGGGTGTGTTTGAAGAGGAAGAAGGAGAGGATGGTGAGGATGAGTGAGGTTGAGGCTCGGGGGAGCTGGGATCCATCGAGGGGTGGGATCGGGGTTCCATGAAAGTGGCGCAGCGGGTTGACTCAAGGAGGGGAAAATGGTCGAGAGATGTGGATGATTGGAAGAGGCATCTTAGAGGGTGAAGAGAGGGACTGTGTGTGGAGTAGATGAAGAGAATGAGTTGGAAAAGACATGACTAGGGTAGGGGAAGACAAACTCGTCAAATGCATCATATCGAGAGATATACGTGATAGTAGTCAGGACACAATAACAGAGATAACCCTTGTGTTTAGTGCTATAACCAAGGAAGATACAAGGCAAAGAGCGATACTCTAGCTTGTGAGAAGTGTAGGGATGCAGGAATGGGTAGCAAAGACAGCCAAAGAATTTTAGAAGGCTATAGTCTGGGGATTTTCCATGGAGACATTTATAGGGGGACTTGTAACTCAGAACAGGGGTTATGGTACGATTGATCAGGTAGACAGATATGTGAAATGCTTGTTCCCATAACTAGATGGGGAGACGAGAGTGAGCAAGAAGGTAAAGGCCATTTTCCACAATGGTGCGATTGCGCCGCTCAACAGAACCATTTTGTTCAGGAGTTTAGGGACAAGAAATTTTGTGGCGAGTGCTAAGTGATTCGAGAAGAGTGGAGACATTGCGGTACTCGCCACCCCAATCAGATTGAAAAGCTTTTATTTGAGTGGAAAGTTGAGTGTGAATTGGTTTAATAAAAAGCTCAACAATGGAAAACACTTGTGATTTTGCAAAAATGAAGTAAAGCCCAGTGAATTTGGTGCAATCATCAATGAAACTTATATAATAGCAACAACCATTTGTGGAAAGTTTAGGAGATGGCCCCCACACATCATAATGAATTAAATCATAAGGTTTCAAAGAGGATCCTAGGAAGAGGAAGTCGATAACTCTTACCAAGTTGACAAGAGCTACAGACTGAATCCAAGTTATTACAAGCCACTGGTAATTTTTGACTAGAAACAAGACGAAGAATAGACTCATGAGGATGTGCTAGCCGATGATGCCAACATTGAAGAGATGTGCGCTCATTGAGACATGCGACTGGGGCGGGACTGGAAGGATTGGATAAAGGGCGATGATGTGGGAAGCGATATAGACCGTTCTCAACGGTTCCCCGTAGAAGTGTCTGGCCTTGCGAGTTCTTGACAAGACAAAAATCTGAATGAAGTTCAACATAAACATTATTATCACGAGATATTTGAGAGACAATAAGAAAATTTTTGGAAATATTTGGAACGTGTAAGATATTAAAAAGTTGTAAAGGCTTAGCAGCATAATCAACATAAAGCATAGAGTGACCTAAATGAGCAATAGGGAGAGATGTACCGTCACCGACCATGAGTTGATCATTACCATTATAGGTGTTCTGATGAGTGAGGTTGCAAATGTCTGGCGTCACATGATGGGAAGCACATGAGTCGACGAACCAAGGATCCTCAATGTCGGACGGGCTGGACATAGATGCCGTGAATGCTGCGTTGCCACTAGATGAGCCATGGAGCCTCGCTGCGACATTACAATTTGTCGGCGGAGAAGCCCGGAGTTTCACACGCTAGAAGCAATTGAGTGCCTCATGCTCAATATTTTTGTAAATTTGGCACTGAGACCAAGACTTATCAGCCGAGTAGTCACCAGCCAAAGGTCCGTCGTGGTCAAGGCGGTCAGGTACACGTTCTTGGTGCTACAGACGGTTGCTGGAGAAGTGGTTGACGGCATTGGCTACGAGAGACTGGGGCGATTGGAGATCCTCCTCTTTCCGAGTTTCCTCCTGCAGTAGTATGTCCAACAATTCATCAAAGGATTAGGGTTCCGACCGAAGAGACAGAGCTAATCGGAGAGGGCCAAACAGAGAACCAAGCCCGTGAAGAAGATAACCAAAGTAGTCGTTGTCAGAGACCTCATATAGACTTTCAGAGAGAGAGATTCCACAAGTGCTAGTTTCTTTTCAAAGTAATCAAGAACAGAAAACGAACCTTTGGAAAGTGTCTGTAGTTGCTGGTGAAAGTGCACCAGGCAGGCGTTCGTTTGAGATTGAAAAGTCCATGCAAGGATCATCCATGCTTCAGCGGTGGTGGTTGCACGAGCGACGATGCCGAGGAGAGGAGTGGTGAGCGTGGAGCGGATCCATAAGAGCACAAGCATGTCCTTCTTCATCCAAACTGACAGTGCCGGGTTTGGTCCCATTGTCTCTAGAGTGCCCATCGACGGATTGAGGGGATCAGAGGGAGGCACAGCTAGAATTGTGATGGTTACCGGAGGTGGTGTATTTTCGGTGAGGAAGGCGTCCAAGCCATATGCCTCAATAGCCAAACAAATGGTGATGCGCCAGAGCGAGTAGTTTGAGAGATCAAGATGAATCGCTAAATTTGGGAAGTTGAAACTAGAATTCTGAGAATCAGAGGAAGCAACAATAAGGGCATTGGTGGAGCCAATTGTTGAAGAATGTTCGGTCGACATTGTTGAATCGAATGTTAGGCTGATACCATGAAAAGAATGGAAGGAGTTTAGGAAAAGTTTCTGTGTTACTTTTAATTTCAGATGAATATATAGAGTTTACAAGACAAAATGCAATCACATTGATTAGGGGGTTGATGTGTATCAAATATCTATAGGGCAATCTACAAGATAAGATGCAATACCATTAATTAGGGAATTGATGTGTATCAAATATCTACTTGCCAATTATACAAGACAATCTATACATCTTAACATGTTAGAGAGGGGACAAATAAATACAACCTATATCAAAGAATTAATGCTTCATTACAAAAGTTAATTAGCTTTGAGATTTAGAAAGCATGTTCAGTACTAATCTCTCATCTGAGTCTCAGTCCCTTCTTTCTCGTATTAAGGTATTAACTTCCCCAATTATTTGATTTCATTTACATAATTCGATTTTGTCCACATCAAATTTTACTGATTCTACCCGCCTCTCACATGGCGCGAGCCCCGGGCCTTTTACATGAATTTTAACACTACGTACCTTCAAAGACTTTACAAAGTCATCAAACTAAATTATGACCCACCAATTCTTTCTTTTTTTGAATCTTCCCTTGACACTAGTCAAAACTTTACTCCTCCTCTCCCACATAAAAGAAAATAAGTGCATGTGAGGAGTCCCTTATATTCAAACTTTAGAGATATGAAAGTGTTAGGGTGTCAATCCAAGTTCTACAAAGTATGAGTCCTTATTTCTTGACATAAGGAGCAGTCGTCTCATTACTATGGACTCTTTTGAGAATGAGGTCCAAATACAAAATGGTGCCTAATGAAATGTCAGGTTGGCCCAAATCTAGAAAGGGTAGTTTAAGAAATAAAGAAATTAGGCTTAGTTAAGATTTCGGGGTAGACAAGAAATAAAGAAAAGAATAGGAAGAGAAGATAAATTTGTATAGAAAGAGTGAGAAAGTAGTGACTGGAAGGAAGAATACAATGTCAAAAACTAGTCTGCTACATATTTTCGCAAGTATGGTATTTATACTCAATCTCCAGAAACAAAATAGCACTAAAACTCTTTCTTTGCCCTTTAATCCATCTCCGGTCATGACATACGCCACCCCTTCAACACTAGACTTGTCAGTTCGGAAATTGTCTCCGAATAAAAGATTGATCCTCCCAAGAAGCCTCCTCTCTTGACAAATCTTCCCACTGTATTATCCATTGATTCACTGCCTCTCCTTGTCTGACGACGTTGCCAAATTGCATAAGGAATTAATGGACAAACATCATTCTCATCACTCTTGAAGAGGAGCAGTATTGCTCGGTGCATCGACAATGTGTTTCTAAAGCAAAGCAACATGGAACACTAGATGTATTTTGGCATTCACCAGTAACTGTAGTTTGTAAGCCACCTGTCCAACCTTCTCCACTATCTTGTACAGTCCATAGTATATTGCAGTCAACTTCAAACAAGCTCGAAAAGCAATGGTTTATTGTCTGTAGGGTTGAATCTTTAAGTAAACCCAATTACCAATCGAAAAATGCTGCTCTGTCCTGTGCACATTTGTAAACTATTTCATACGAGTTTGAGCCTTCACCAAATGCTCCTTTAAGATTCAAATTACTTTAGCCCGTTGATGGAGTGAATTCTCTACTATTGGAATCACACAATCATTCCAAGGTCCAAGTGGCAGTGGAGTCGATTTTCGACCGTACAAGGCATCAAATAGTGTCATATTTACACTTGTGATGAGATGTGAATTTCCGTTTCACCTAAATTCCAAAACTCTATACCAAGTTGTTTAACCGTTTGGTGTTGAAACACCAAGTTCAGTTTAATGTTTAATACACAAAACGAAATAATGCAGTGCACACACAACTTGGTTACGCAGTTCGGTGCGAATACACCTACGTCTGCGGGGCCTTGCCCAGATCAGAAACCATTCACTAGAAAGCAGTCTTTAGTACAAGAAGCTTAACTTAAATACTAATCCATTGCTAACCTATAGAGTGAATGTTGTGAGATCCCCTCACTGCCGATCCTACGCCGTTGAACCCCCACGATCAACACGTCTCTCTGGATCTCCTCCTCCCGAGGAATTAAGGCTTCCTTGTTTCTGATCTTTAAGAACTTGGTCGGTTGTTTTGACGAACCTCCAAAAACCACGACGAAGAGCTTCAATAACGTATCTCACGTAGAGATAAAAACTTGATTGCTTCGCTCAACTTTTTACGAACTTGGTCAGATTAAACAATCCTCCAAAACCTGAGACGAACTTCTCCACCAACGTATCTCACGTAGAGATAAAACTTGGTCGCTTCGTCTCCAGACACCACAGGCAGACCGCTCCAAACTTCTCACGTAGAGAATAATTCTTGGACGCTTCATTTTTCATTTTATCTCATCGCAATCCTGCCTTCATTAGACTTCTTTCCTTGTCGAACTTCTACCCCAAATAGACTTCTAGTCTAAGGAAAGATCTAATACAAATCTGGTATTTAAATGAACAATCCTGTTATCAATAGGACTTGTTCCATAATTAACTACTTAACCAATTCCTAACTATTACAGGAATATTCGTTTACCAGAATTAGATGACCACGAAATCAATCAATTATCTTCATAATATTCTGATCAGATCGCATAATTATCCTCCATAATTAGCTCCATAATTCGCGGCTAAAACCTGCTGTCCAGAAACCTGCTGTCGCAGTGGTGTTTAAACACCAGCTCTCCAGAAACCTGCTGTCGCAGTGGTGTTAAAACACCAGATCCCAGTATTCACAATATGCCATAAAGAAGTCCAACTCCCAAGGACTCTACAATCTCCCCCTTGGCATATTTGTGAATTCATCAACACTGGATTTTGACCTACCAACTCCCCCTGAATTCAACTCCACTAAAACAACCAAGAATTCAGCAATAACACAGGTCATGCAGGTTTACTAATAAAATTCAGCAAGTAAAACAATAAATTCATCCAGTTTTCTCCCCCTGGATTCATGAATGTGCCACCGAAAATAAATGCTGTCTGCTCCTCAGCAGTTGCATCACCATCACCATTATGTGCATCATCGTTATTAGCATCATCATCACCATCATGTGCCTCTGAACCATCCTAAGTAGCTTCAGCCAACAAGACTCCATGCTCAGAATCCAAAGCAGTCAACTCCCCCTGAAGCTTTGCCAAAATAGTCTGATGTCGTTCAATCAGTTCCTGGCATACTCCAACTCGAGCCTCAATAACTTTCAACCTCGCCATACCAGCATCCGAGCAAACCTCTTCCGGATGAATCCAAGGTAAGTCCTTGATAATTAGACCACTCTACCATCGGTTTTAAGACTTGGACAGTAATCCACTCAACAGAGTCCCTTATAGCTGCGCCCCCTTTTTGCAGCACCGTAGTGATCACACACAGATGTAACAGGGCTTCCTTCCTGGTCTTGCGATCACAATCAATGATATCATTAAAAATCAATCTGCCCATAGTCACCTTACAACGCGCTCCCAAATTGGACTTGAGGTTAGACGCAGTTATCTGTTGTCGACCAGTCACAAGCCATGTTCTATCCACTTCACCAGTAAGCTCTACATCTGGCATCTGGTATCATAATTTTCTGGCATCTGGTGTTGGAACACCGGTTTGTCATCCCTTGACGAGCTATGCTTCAGACACTTGTTCAACACCTCTGGTGAAAACTCAACAATCTCTCCACGCACATAAACCCTATGAAACCAGGGTGATTCTACATCTTCACATTCAGCTTTCAGATCCGAATAGAACTCCAGCACAAGTTTCTTGTTATCGGCACAGAAACAGGTAGCCGCCTTAAATACCTCGAGATGGTGCAAATAATCCGTGAATCCACATTCCTTGTATTTTACAGCACCAGCTGGCCTTTCCGCCAATATCTTCCTGTCACAGACAAACTTCCACTTTTCTTGACTTGCATCATCAAAGAATTCAGGGCTAATGGCTTCACTCGCTTCAGGTACAGGTTGCGCACTAGACTCAATTGTCTCAGCTTGTCTTTGCTGTCTGGCAGCACGGAACCTCTTCATCTTCTTCCCAATCAGTTCATCGCTGTGTTCACCTGCTTTCATATTCTTATCCCTGCATCGCTTCGAGTTTCACACACCCTTGGAAGATGAGACCACACTGTCCCTGGCCTTCTTTGAATTTTGAGTAACATGGGTTCCCACAAACTCTGGTGGTGTTTCAACACCCACTTCCTGCACTTTCTCTTTGATTCACGTGTCTTTCTGGTCTTGAGTGGTATTTCAACACCAACACCAGTACCCACTAAGTTGCCTTCACCACTGGCTATCTCAGTCAACTCTGCCAAGTTTTCAAGGTCATACCCCTCAGAATTTGATTCCATATCAGCAAAATCCACATCCTGTGCTTAATTCACAGGTACCTGGTCATCAACATTTGATATCACATCTGGTGTTTGAATACCAGAAACAATCACACCATCACACTCTGGATTTTCCACTTTCATCAACATTGGAGATCACATCTGGTGTTTGAATACTAGAAAGCTCTATCCTCATCTTCTCCATTTTCAGAGGCTGGTTCCATCAATACTGACACGGTCTCACCCATAACAGTTCCTGGTGTAGCAATACCAGTATTATCCACTTCATAGTTTTCATTGTCAGCACCTGCTTGCTGATCCATAACATCATCCTTGATTTCTCCTGTCTCAGACACATTCTCGACTATCACAGATGCACTCTCAGATTCCTTCAACATAGACACTGTTTCAATTTCAACAGCTCCCCCTCACAATCGACACACTCCCAAGTGCTGTCTGAGTCCTTCAAAAGTCTCGCCATCCAGAGGCTTTGTAAAAATATCAGCAAGTTGTTCTGCAGTTGGGACATAATGGACTATAACTTCTCCTTTTTCGACCAAATCCCTGATAAGCTGATGTTGGATATTGATGTGTTTTGTCCTCGAATGTTGCACAGGATTCTTGGAGATATCAATGGCGCATTTATTATCACATAAGACTGTCAAACTCACATCATTGAATCCATAGTCTCGCATCATCTGCTTCATCCATAATAGCAGATTTGATCCAGCAAAGAAGCATCCACCAGTGGTACTCTTACAATCATCATCATTCCCGGTCCAGTCAGAGTCATTGAAACCTACCAACTGCGAATCCTTATTCCTAGAAAACCATACTCATTAAGTCAACAAACTCATTCACCAATGCTGAAGAGGTGGATCCAAAGACAATATCATCAACGTAAATCTGTGCGATTAAAAGATGTGTCCCCTTATGCAGCACACACAGTGTACAATTCACTCCCCCTCGACGATATCCCTTCTGACTCAGAAAGGGTGTCAGTCGCTCATACCATGCATGCGATGCCTGCTTGAGTCCATAAAATGCTTTATTCAACTGATAGACATGATCAGGAAAATGTGAGTCTTCAACCCCCTTAGGCTGCTCCACGTAAACTTCCTCCTTTACTAGACCATTCAGAAATGCACTCTTGACATCCATCTGATGAAGAGTAAAGTCCAGAATGCATGATACTTCCAACATTAGCCTCATCGACTCCAACCTGGCCACGATTCCTCCTTTATCCCTTAACTGCATGTATTTGGTTAGACTTTGTTCAGATTCATATGCTACTGTTTCCGGAGTTTCAACACCGGTTGACTGTGCTGGTGTTTCAACACCAGTAGGATTCACTGTGTCGAGGATATCACTTTCACCCATAGTATATACCTCTGAATCATCAACAATCACATTAATTGACTCCATGACTTCTTTTTTCGAGCTAAAGCAGGTGACATCTTGATCGAGCAAATAACAATTATCCATTGATCTAGATCCAGTGAATACTCCAGTTCCATGGTTTACTACGCATTTCTCCTTGTCGAAAAACACTGTCATTTCATTGTCACATATATGGCTAATGCTCAACAAGTTTGCTTTCAGACCTTCCACCAACAACACATCTTGGAACACCGGAAGCCCTTTGATGGCTAACTCACCTTTGCCGATTATTCTACTGCATTTCCCATCACCAAATCTAACATATCCGCCAAATCCAGGTTTGAATTTTCGTAGAAATTCAGGGACTCCAGTCATATGCCTTGAACAGGCACTATCGAAATACCAGGAATTTCCTGTATTTGCCCCAAAACATACGAAACTTGAAAAACAAACATCTTGAGATTTTCGAACCCATACCTGGCTTACTGATCGATGGATGTGATTAGGATTTTGATTGACACGTGTGTTCAGAAATCCGGTTCTGTATCCTCCAGTATTAAACTGATGCCTTGCATTATATCCTGGCATGGTGTTGAAACACCGATCTGTGGTGTTGAAACCTCGATCTGCTGTGTTGACAGACATTTTCCTAAGCCGCTTAAAGCACCTATTTCTCACATGGCCTTGAACTCCACAGTATCCACATCGTCTGATCCTTTTGGTGGGATAATTCTTCTCGATTGTTCTTGGAGCTGGTACACCTTGATCTGCCTTGTTTTTCAACACATTCACTGTCCTTTCATAACCGATTCCGTGTTTGGTCGTCTGTCCCATCCGTAGACAATCTTCGAGCTTAGCTTTCCCTGTATTGAGACGTCTAATGGCTTGTTCTGCTGTCTCTGCTCTTTGCACCGCTTCATTGAATCCCTTCTTAATCTTTTCAAGTTCTCCAATTGCCTCTTCCTTTTCAAGTTCATTCACTTTAACCTTCTCACATAGTCTCTTATTCTCAAGCTTGAGCTCTTTGTTTTCATCTGCCACTTTTAACCACATCTTGTACATCTCCATGCTTTCCTTGCGAATATCATCATCACTAATGCTTCTAGTCTCTTCATCTGAGCTACTACTGTCTACTTCATTCAGCACACCAAGACCTTCCGTACTAGAGTCTTCTAACTCCATCATCGACACACCGAAAGCGACATGATTTGTATACTCCTCTCCATCCTTAAAATCATCTCCTCCGTCATCATCACTCCAGGTTGTAGCATACGATTTTCCTTGCCTTTTAAGCGTATTGGCACACTCAGCTTGTATGTGTCCAAAACCTTCACATTCTTTGCACTGGATTTTCCTGTTCAGGTTTGGATTCGTTGATTTGAACTTTGGTGTTTCAACACCAATTTCTTGGCCAAATTTTGGAGTGAAGTTTGCGTTTGTATTTTTGCTTCCACTTGGCTTCTCTTGTGGCTTCCTGCCTACCTTCTTCATAAATCTGGAGAAGTTCCTGGTTATGTTTGCAATTTCAACGGACTCTTCATTATCTGAATGATCTTCCAACTTTTCAGAAGTTCTGCTCGAGAAAGCCAACTCTTTCTTTCCTGCTTTTGTTTGCAGCATCTCCATCTCATAAGATTCCAGTGATCCCATCAGTTCGTCAAGTGTCATTGTCCCTATCCTTCCATTCTCATTAATTGCAGTAACCTTCATGTTGAACCGTGGAGGTAAAGCTCTTAACACTTTCCTAACAAGCTTTTGGTCTTTGTACTTTTTGCCAAACTGAAACGCTTTGTTTGCAATATCTCGGACTCGTCCATTGAACTCAGAAATAGTTTCATCTTCACGCATCTTCAGTTCTTCAAATTTGGTCGTGTAATACTGCAGCTTTGATTCTCTTACAGAGCTTGTTCCCTCATGGTAAGTCTGTAACACATCCCACGCTTCCTTTGCAGTCTCACAGTTTGAAATCATTTTAAACTGATCTTCGTCCACAGCCGTAAAGATGGCATTCAATGCTTTTGAGTTGGACACGTGCGCTTTATGCTCCTCGGTGGAATACCTAGAGAATGGTTTAGTGGCAGTGGAGCTTGATCCTTCAGTTGTGTCACTAGCAGGTGGAGTGTATTGATTTATGACATAGTTCCAAGCTTGATCATCTAGAGCTCCAATGAACACTTTCATACGTGCCTTCCAGTAAGCATAATTTCCTTGTTCCAGCAATGGTGGTCGCGTGACTGATGCTCCCTCCTTTGGTGCCATGGTGAAACCTGATCTCACTCTCCCTGTATAGGGGTCAGCAAGTGCCTTGCTCTGATACCAATTGAATTTCCGTTTCACCTAAATTCCAAAACTCTATACCAAGTTGTTTAACCGTTTGGTGTTGAAACACCAAGTTCAGTTTAATGTTTAATACACAAAACGAAATAATGCAGTGCACACACAACTTGGTTACGCAGTTCGGTGCGAATACACCTACGTCTGCGGGGCCTTGCCCAGATCAGAAACCATTCACTAGAAAGCAGTCTTTAGTACAAGAAGCTTAACTTAAATACTAATCCATTGCTAACCTATAGAGTGAATGTTGTGAGATCCCCTCACTGCCGATCCTACGCCGTTGAACCCCCACGATCAACACGTCTCTCTGGATCTCCTCCTCCCGAGGAATTAAGGCTTCCTTGTTTCTGATCTTTAAGAACTTGGTCGGTTGTTTTGACGAACCTCCAAAAACCACGACGAAGAGCTTCAATAACGTATCTCACGTAGAGATAAAAACTTGATTGCTTCGCTCAACTTTTTACGAACTTGGTCAGATTAAACAATCCTCCAAAACCTGAGACGAACTTCTCCACCAACGTATCTCACGTAGAGATAAAACTTGGTCGCTTCGTCTCCAGACACCACAGGCAGACCGCTCCAAACTTCTCACGTAGAGAATAATTCTTGGACGCTTCATTTTTCATTTTATCTCATCGCAATCCTGCCTTCATTAGACTTCTTTCCTTGTCGAACTTCTACCCCAAATAGACTTCTAGTCTAAGGAAAGATCTAATACAAATCTGGTATTTAAATGAACAATCCTGTTATCAATAGGACTTGTTCCATAATTAACTACTTAACCAATTCCTAACTATTACAGGAATATTCGTTTACCAGAATTAGATGACCACGAAATCAATCAATTATCTTCATAATATTCTGATCAGATCGCATAATTATCCTCCATAATTAGCTCCATAATTCGCGGCTAAAACCTGCTGTCCAGAAACCTGCTGTCGCAGTGGTGTTTAAACACCAGCTCTCCAGAAACCTGCTGTCGCAGTGGTGTTAAAACACCAGATCCCAGTATTCACAATATGCCATAAAGAAGTCCAACTCCCAAGGACTCTACAAGATGTATTGTACCAGTGTATAGCGAGAGCTAGCCAAGTTTCCCAAGAAGAAGGTTTGTCTCCCGCAAAGCACCTGAGATAAGTTTCAAGATACTGATTCACCCGCTATATTTGGTCGTTCGACTGCGGGTGATACGCCAAACTCATGTTAATAGAAACTCCAAGCATGTTGAACAAAGTTGTCCAGAAATAAGTCGTGCACAATTTGTACATGTCCGTCACAATAGACTCCGGAAGACCGTGTAACCTATAAACAACGTTCAAAATCTCCAATTGCAGTAACAAGTGGTTTTAAAGAAATAAAGTGACCAAATTTAGTCATTCTATCAACAACTACTAGAATGGTGTTGTACCATTCCGATTCCGAAAACCTTTCAATAAAGTCCATGGATATGTGTTCCAAATGCTGCAATAAACCAATATATGCTACATGTTATGATTTCATTCTTGACATACTTCACAATTACAAACATAATCTATCACCTGATTCTTTATTCCCGCCCAAGTAAATAAAATTTTCAACCTTTGAAAACTACTCCCTCCGTCCCAGGGGAATTTGCACAGAATCTTTTTCACGGTCTCCAAAAAACATGTTTGACTGTAAATATATGTAACTACGGACAATAACGACACATATAAAATTGATATTTAGAAACTACATGTTATGACGAATCTAACAATATATCATACGATAATATTATTTTTCATATATCTACTCAAATATGTGGTCAAATTTTAACAACTTTGACCTCCAAATAGTAAGTGTGCAGATTTGGCTGGGACAGAGGGAGTAGCATACTGAATGACCTCCCAAGGGCTTGGAATGCATTTGTTGAATCAATTTCTTCCTCAAGTTGTATGCTGATCCTATGTACACCTTTCCACCCTCTTAATGATCCCGTTTCGTACTCAAAACCTGACTGAACTTGTGGTGTGAGTAACAATTTTGCCATAATTTCTTCAGCTTCTTTATCCCCTTCATAGCTCTTGTCCACCTGAATCATCCAATCTGACTTGATTTGAGTGATAGCACACATATTTAACTCCTCAAAATTCATCCTTGATAATCCATCTGCCACCTTATTATGCGCCCCTTGTTTGTACCGGATACTATGATCAAATCCCAACAATTTCGTCAAACCCTTATGCTGAAGAAGGGTGTTCAATTTCTGCTCTAATAAGAATTTAAGAGCCTTATGATCGGTCTTAATGATGAAATGATGACTGAGAAGGTAGTGCCTTCATATAGTTACCGCCTGTATCACTACCAACAATTCTTTCTCGTAAATCGACAACCCTAAATTTTTAGGGCTGAAAGCCTTGCTCAAATAAGCAATCGGTCTTCCTTCTTGCATGAAGACCGCACCCAAACCTTTTGAACGTACATCTGTTTCCACACAAAATCCTGTTTGAAATTAGAGCTTTAAGTACATGAGCACTACACATTGCCATTTTAAGTTCCGAAAGCCAACTGAGCCTCCTTATTCCATCCAAAATTTTTCTTCTTCAAAATATCGGTGAGAGGTTTGCAAATAAATCTGTACCCTTTTATGAACCGTCTACAGTAAGCGGTCAAACTCAGAAAACCCCTTAATGTTGTGATATGTTTAGGTGCTAGCCACTCCATAATGCTCTTCACCTTGTTCTCATACATTCTGACTCCCAGTTCATCAATCACACGTCCTAAGTGTTGTGTGGAATGGAGAAAGAACAGAAAATATGAACGAAAATAACAAGACACAAGATTTACGTGGTTCACCAATTTGGCTACATCTACGGGAGACGGATTCACTATATCAGAATTAATATTTACAGAGAGAAGAAAGACATTTTATATGCTGTTTCCACTAAACCCTAACAAACTGGGCAAAAACACAATTCGGCCCAAATCAACAGCAGTCCAATAAAGAGACAAGCTATACCGTCGGATTGGGGGCGACTCCGCCCCCCGGACCCCCAGGCCAGGGTGCGCTCCGCACCCCTGGACCCCCCGACTCGCTGACCGGGCAGCGAGATCCCCGTACTAACCTGTCGAAGCGGCTAATACATATTCAAGGCATACCAACAAATCTCCACCTTGACTTGAATCCTCAAAGCAGAAACTCCAAACGCACCATTACAGTGCCAGATGAGTAGACTTCACCCTCCACTCCCGGGACTGCCCATAGCGGACCTAATCAGCTCTGATGTTCAGCAAGTCCAAACAATGTTGAAACTTGCTATGTGGAACAGGTTTGGTGAACATATCAGCGGGGTTATCAGCAGTTCCCACTTTCTTCACCCGGATTCTCCTCTCACTCCTCAGGAAATGATATCTGACATCAATATGCTTGGTCCTCTCATGATGGACCTGATCCTTGGCTAGGCAGATTGCACTCAAGCTGTCACAGTACACAGTAGCCTGATCATGATGTAGACCAAGATCACTAACCAGCCCTTTCAGCCATATTCCCTCCTTTGCAGCCTCTGTCAGAGCCATGTACTCTGCTTCCGTAGTAGACAACGTCACTATAGGTTGCAAAGTTGCCTTCCAACTGACCACAGAACCTCCCAAAGTGAATACATAACCAGTCATCGATCTCCTCGTGTCAACATCACCAACATAATCAGAATCAAAGTAGCCTGTAACTAAGCACTCGGTATCACCTCCATAAATGAGACCCACATCAGACGTACCTCTAAGATACCTGAATATCCTCTTCAAAGCTTGCCAATGTTCCTTTCCCGGTTGCCCCATGAACCTGCTCACAACACTGACTGCCTGTGCTAAATCTGGCCTCGTGCAAACCATAGCATACATCAAACTCCCAACCGCGCTGGCATAAGGAACCCGAGACATATACTCCTTCTCCTCGTCTGACTGAGGAGCAAACATGGTGGTGAGATGAATATTTGCAGCACTAGGAGTGTCTATAGGCTTGGCTGTAGACATGCCAAACCTAGCCAACACTTTCTGAATGTAGCCTTTCTGTGACAAGAAAAGCTTCCGCTGACTTCGATCCCTAAGAATCTCCATTCCTAGTATCTTCCGAGCTGCACCCAGATCCTTCATCTCAAACTCAACACTAAGAAGTCCTTTCAACTTATGAACCTCATGCTTACTCTTTGAGGCTATCAACATGTCATCTACATAAAGCACCAGATAAATGAATGACTCATCTCTCAACTTGCTGTAGTAGACACAACAATCATATGAACTCCTTGTGTAGCCCAACTCAAGCATGTAGCTGTCAAATCTCTTGTACCACTGCCTCGGAGACTGCTTAAGCCCATATAAGGACTTCTTCAACTTGCAAACATATTTTTCCTTTCCAGGAACTTGGAAACCATCTGGCTGAGTCATGTATATCTCTTCCTCCAACTCTCCATGTAGAAAAGCGGTCTTCACATCAAGTTGTTCAAGCTCCAAATCCTAATGTGTCACTATAACTAGCAACACCCTGATGGAAGTGTGTCTGACCACTGGTGAGAAAATCTCATTGTAATCTACTCCCTCTCTCTGACTGAAACCTCTAGCAACAACTCTAGCCTTGTACTTGACTCCCTCTGTAGGTGATATCCCTTCCTTTTTCTTGAAAACCCATTTGCAAGTGATAACCTTTCTCCCTTGAGGCTGTTGAACCAAATCCCATGTCTGATTCTTCTGGAGGGACTCCATCTCATCTCCCATTGCTACAAACCATTTATCAGCATCAGTACCTGAAACAGCTTCTTTGTAGGTGGATGGCTCATGAGTATCCACCTCCTCAGCAACCTGTAGTGCATAACCCACCATATCCTCAAACCCATATCTCTTGGGCGCCCCAACTCCAACCCTCCTGGGTCGGTCCCGAGCTAAACTACGGACTGTAGCTCCTGATGGTTGATGATCTGGTGGAGGAGATTCCGGTATCTCAGATTCCGTCTGTGGCTCTTGATCCACCTTAAATTGTTCCAATCTATTTTCACCTTGAGTGACTTCAAGCTCCACCTTTTTATCAACTCCACTAGTTTCTGGCACAACTGTGGGCTTCACCATAGATCTAAGCAAAGAATTTTCATCAAAGACAACGTCCCTGCTCAGAATAACCCTCTTCTCAGATGGAGACCATATACTGGAGCCTTTAACTCCATCTCTATAACCCACAAAGACACCCTTCTTGGCTCGGGGCTCTAACTTACCATCACTAACATGATAATAAGATGTACAACCAAAAACTTTTAACTTGGAGTAATCAACAACTTTACCTGACCACAACTCCATAGGTTTTTTGCACTCTATACCCGTGTGAGGCCCGCGGTCGATCAGGTAACAAGCTGTACTCACCACCTCTGCCCAGAATCTCGTTTCCAAACCAGCATTAGAGAGCATGCACCTCGCTCTCGCCAACAATGTCTGATTCATCCGCTCAGCTACGCCATTCTGCTGTGGCGTATTCCTGACTGTATAATAACGAGCAATCCCTTCATCCCTACAAAACTGATCAAACTCAGACGAGCAGAATTCCAGCCCATTATCAGTTCGAATCCTCGAGATCTTCTTCCCGGTCTGATTCTCCACCAAAGCTTTCCACTCCTTGAACTTCGAGAAAGCTTCACTCTTATGTTTCATCATGATAACCCAAGTCATCCTTGAGTAATCATCAATCAGAGAAACAAAGTACATGTGACCTCCCAGTGACTCAACTCGGGAAGGTCCCCAACAATCAGAATGGATGTAATCCAATGTGCCCTTTGTTCTATGAATCGCCTTAGGAAACTTGTTACGGTGATGCTTCCCAAAAACACAATGCTCACAGAAGTCCAAGCTCTTGACCTTGTGGCCACTAAGAAGATCATTCTTCGACAGAATCTGCATCCCTCTTTCACCCATGTGACCAAGCCCTATATGCCATAACTTAGCCATATCATCCTGGTGAACCTCCGAAGATGCAACATTAACAGAATCCATAACCGTAGAACCTTGTAGAAAATACAAAGTACCATGCAGAACACCTTTCAGAACCAGCCTAGAACCTTTGCAGGCACACAGAACTCCATCACTCCCTGAGTAGACGAAACCCTTTCTCTCCAACGTAGGAAGAGAAATCAGATTCTTTGTCATCGATGGAACATGCCTGACATCGTTCAAAGTACAGAAACTACCATCATGCATCCTGATCTTGTTTGAACCAATCCCAACTACCTTGCACGGAACACCATTTGCCGTAGTAATGATGCCCTCAGCTTGCTCATAAGTTGAGAAATAATCTCTCCTTGGGCATATATGGTAAGATGCCCCAGAATCCAGAAACCACGCATAAGAATGATTATTTTGCCCAGTAACAGCTAGAGCAAAATCATCTTCAGAACTGAAATCCCCTTCAGCCACAGCAGCAGTACCAGATGTACTCCCAGATTTACTAGCCTTCTTCGGACACTCCTTTTTCCAATGCCCCTTCTCCTTATAGTAGTTACAAACATCATTGGCCTTGGGACCCTTTAAAGATGACTTCTTGCCCTTCTTCGTACTGCTGGTTCCCTTGCCCTTTGTGTTTCCGCCACTAGCAAACAAGCTAGAGGCCTGACTTTCTGTACCTGTACTGTTTGCCTTATGTCACAACTCTCTACTATGGAGTGAGAATCTTACTTCCTCCAGAGACACAAAATCTTTACCAACAATAAATGACTGAAAAAAATTCTCATTCGAAAGTGGTAAAGAAACTAGCAAAATCAAAGCAGCATCTTCATCTTCAATTTTCACATCTATATTTCGCAATTCTAATAACAAAGTATTCAATTGCTCTAGATGGTCTCTGAGTTGCGTACCTTCCTGCATTCGGAGACCGAAGAGGCGTTGTTTCAGAAGCAACTTGTTGGTTAGAGATTTCGTCATATACAAACTCTCCAACTTCAGCCACAGTTGTGCAGCAGTCTCCTGATCTGAGACCTCAGTGATGATTTCGTCTGCGAGACACAGCATAATCGTCGAGTGTGCCTTTTCTTCCAGACTCACAACATCGCCAGAACTGCTCGCGAAATCCTTCGTCAGCGGAGTCCACAAACCTTGTTTCAGCAAAGCTCGCACCTTGATCTGCCATAAACTGAAACTATTTCTTCCAGTAAACTTGTCGATCTTCACGTTCAACCCAGACATCTTTCTCCCCGATCAGCCCCGATCTGATGAGCCCAGAATCCGATATACCCACTACAGATATCGCCGGAAAAAGAAACCGCTCTGATACCAGTTTGTTGTGCGGAATGGAGAAAGAACAGAAAATATGAATGAAAATAATAAGACACAAGATTTATGTGGTTCACCAATTTGGCTACATCCACGGGAGACGGATTCACTATATCAGAATTAATGTTTACAGAGAGAAGAGAGACACTTTATATGCTGTCTCCACTAAACCCTAAAAAACTGGGCCAAAACACAATTCGGCCCAAATCAACAGCAGTCCAATAAAGAGACAAGCTATACCGTCGGACCGGGGGTGACTCCGCCCCCCCCGGACCCCCAGCGAGATCCCCGTACTAACCTGTCGAAGCGGCTAATACATATTCAAGGCATACCAACACCAAGTATTCAATAGACCTCGGTGCGAAGAGTGTTTTGCATAGAGTTGATTCTCCCTCAAGAGTTGCAACACAACCTTCAAGTGCTCCTTGTGCTGCTCCAAATCCGGGTTGTACACCATTATACCGTCAAAGAAAACCAAAACAAAAATTCTTAGATAGGGCTGAAAATTTTGGTTCATCATTGACTGAAAGGTAGCCGAGGCATTTGTCAACCCAAACGACATCACCAAAAACTCATAATGTCCTTCATGTGTTTGAAATGCCGTCTTTGGAACATCCTTAATATTCACCCTGATCTGATGATAACCTGCCCGCAAATCAATCTTGGTAAAATATCTAGCTCCAAATAATTCATCCAAAAGCTAATCAATGTTAGGTATACGGAACCTATCTTTAATTGTTAACTCATTAAGGTGACGATAATCGACACAAAACTTCCAAGAGCTGTCCTTCTTCACTAATAACACCGGTGATGCGAAAGGACTGTTGATATGCCAAATTCTTCCCATATCTAACATCTCTTTAACGTTTTTCTCCATTTCAGCCTTCTGAAAATAAGGGTACTTGTATGGTCTCATTTTGAAAGGCTGCAACCTACCTTCAATGGAATTGTATGATCAATGGACCTCTGTGGTGGTAACCCTGTTGGTCTAGCAAAGATGTCCCTGTACTCCTCCAATAACAATTGAACTCCTTTTAACTTCAAGTTCTCCCTGCCCTCTGTTTGATCTACAACAACACATAAGTTATTCATGCGGTGTGATAGAGCAGTAACTTTAGCTCTCCTTCTTCTTAACTCCTCCATAAAAGACTGCGTTTCTCTGCCTCGAATCAGCCCCATAATTGGATTTTTTTTACAGTGCCCCATAACTTGATCTCTGTCCTGATGATAGGCTCTAATCATCATTTTATCAAAATCAAAAGTGATAGGACTCAACTTCCTCATCCAATTAACACCAAGAATCATATCCCATTGGCCTATGTTCATGCTTCTCAAATCAAAACTGAACTCATACCCCTGTAGCTCCCAGTGAACTCTCAGACACTTCATGTTGGGTTGAATGGAGAAAGAACAGAAAATATGAATAAAAATAACAAGACATAAGATTTATGTGGTTCACCAAATTTTGGCTACATCCACGGGAGACGGATTCACTATAATAGGTAGCAAGTTACAGACGCCAAGAAATTGGCCAGATTTCTACCTATCTAAGTGTAGAATAGAATTGGTGTTTACAGAGAGGAGAGAGATACTTTATATGTTGTCTCCACTAAACCCTAACAAACTGGGCCAAAATAAAATTCGGCCCAAATCAACAGCAGTCCAATGAAGAGACAAGCTATACCGTCGGACCAAGGGCGTCTCCGCCCCCCCGGACCCCCAGGCCAGGGTGCGCTCCGCCCCCTTGGACCCCTCGACTCGCTGACCGGGCAGTGAGACCCCCGTTTAGCCGGGGGCATCTACCTCCCCCCGGACCCCCAGGCCAGGGTCGCAGAAGCGGCTATTACAGTATTCAAGGCATAACAACAAATCTCCACCTTGACTTGAATCCTCAAAGTAGAAAACTCCAGATGCACAATTACAGTGCCAGATGAGTAGACTTCACCCTCCACTCCCGGGACTGCCCATAGAGCATCAGCTCTGATGTTCAGCAAGTCCAAACAATGTTGAAACTTGCTATGTGGAATAGGTTTGGTGAACATATCAGCGGGGTTATTAGCAGTTCCCACTTTCTTCACCCTGATTCTCCTCTCACTCCTCAGGAAATGATATCTGACATCAATATGCTTGGTCCTCTCATGATGGACCTGGTCCTTGGCTAGGCAGATTGCACTCAAGCTGTCGCAGTACACAGTAGCCTGATCATGATGTAGACCAAGATCACTAACTAGCCATTTCAGCCATATTCCCTCCTTTGCAGCCTCTGTCAGAGCCATGTACTCTGCTTCCGTAGTAGACAACATCACTGTAGATTGCAAAGTTGCCTTCCAGCTAACCACAGAACCTCCCAAAGTGAATACATAACCAGTCATCGATCTCCTCGTGTCAACATCACCAGCATAATCAAAATCAGAGTAGCCTGTAACTAAGCACTCGATATCACCTCCATAAATGAGACCCACATCAGACGTACCTCTAAGATACCTGAAAATCCTCTTCACAGCTTACCAATGTTCCTTTCCCGGTTGCCCCATGAACCTGCTCACAACACTGACTGCCTGTGCTAAATCTGGCCTCGTGCAAACCATAGCATACATCAAGCTCTCCACCACACTGGCATAAGGAACCCGAGACATATACTCCTTCTCCTCGTCTGACTGAGGAGCAAACATGGTGGTGAGATGAATATTTGCAGCACTAGGAGTTTCTATAGGCTTGGCTGTAGACATGCCAAACCTAGCCAACACTTTCTGAATGTAGCCTTTCTGTGGCAAGAAAAGCTTCCGCTGACTTCGATCCCTAAGAATCTCCATTCCTAGTATCTTCCGAGCTGCACCCAGATCCTTCATCTCAAACTCAACACTAAGAAGTCCTTTCAACTTCTGAACCTCATGCTTACTCTTTGTGGCTATCAGCATGTCATCTACATAAAGCACCAGATAGATGAATGACCCATCTATCAACCTGCTGTAGTAGACACAATAGTCATAAGCACACCTCGTGTATCCCAACTGAAGCATGTAACTGTCAAACTTCTTGTACCACTGCCTCGGAGACTGCTTAAGTCCATACAAAGACTTCTTTAACTTGCAAACATACTTTTCCTTGCCAGGAACCTGGAAACCATCTGGCTGAGTCATGTACAACTCTTCCTCCAAGTCTCCATGTAGAAAAACGGTCTTCACATCAAGTTGCTCGAGCTCCAAATCCTGATGTGTCACCAAGGCTAGCAACACTCTGATGGAAGTGTGTCTGACCACTGGTGAGAAGATCTCATTATAGTCTACCCCCTCCCTTTGACTGAAACCTCTTGCAACAACTCTTGCCTTGTACTTGACTCCCTCTGCAGGTGATATTCCTTCCTTCTTTTTGAAAACCCATTTGCAACTGATTACCTTTCTCCCTTGAGGGTGTTTGACCAATTCCCATGTCTGATTCTTCTGAAGAGACTCCATCTCGTCTCCCATTGCAGCAAGCCATTTATCAGCATCAGTACATGAAGTAGCCTCTCTGAAGGTTGATGGCTCTTGAGTATCCACTTCCTCGGTAACTAACAGTACATAACCTACCATATCATCAAACCCATATCTCTTGGGCGCCCTAACTCCAACCCTCCTGGGTCGGTCCCGAGCTAAACTGCGGATTGTAGCTCCTGATGATTGAGGATCTGGTGGTGGAGATTCCGGTATCTCAGATTCTGTGTGTGGCTCTTGATCCACCTCAAATTGTTCCAATCTATTTTCACCTTGAGTGACTTCAAGCTCCACTTGTTTATCAACTCTACTAGTTTCTGGCACAACTGTGGGCTTCACCATAGATCTAAGCAAAGAATTTTCATCAAAGACAACGTCCCTGCTCAGAATAACCCTCTTCTCATATGGAGACCATATCCTGGAGCCTTTAACTCCATCTCCATAACCCACAAAGACACCCTTATTGGCTCGGGGCTCTAACTTACCATCACTAACACGATAATAAGATGTACAACCAAAAACTTTTAACTTGGAGTAATCAACAACTTTACCTGACCACAACTCCATAGGTATTTTGCACTCTATACCCGTGTGAGGTCCGCAGTTGATCAAGTAACAAGCTATACTCACCGCCTCTGCCCAGAATCTCCTTTTCAAACCAGCATTAGAGAGCATGCACCTCGCTCTCGCCAACAATGTCTGATTCATCCGCTCAGCTACGCCATTCTGCTGTGGCGTATTCCTGACTGTATGATGACGAGCAATCCCTTCATCCCTACAAAACTGATCAAACTCAGACGAGCAGAATTCCAGCCCATTATTAGTTCGAAGCCTCTTGATCTTCTTCCCGGTCTGATTCTCCACCAAAGCTTTCCACTCCTTGAACTTCGAGAAAGCTTCACTCTTATGTTTCATCATGATAACCCAAGTCATCCTTGAGTAATCATCAATTAGAGAAACAAAGTACATGTGACCTCCCAGTGACTCAACTCGGGAAGGTCCCCAACAATCAGAATGGATGTAATCCAATGTGCCCTTTTTTCTATGAATCGCCTTAGGAAACTTGTTGCGGTGATGCTTCCCAAAAACACAATGCTCACAGAAGTCCAAGCTCTTGACCTTGTGGCCACTAAGAAGATCATTCTTCGACAGAATCTGCATCCCTCTTTCACCCATGTGACCAAGCCTCATATGCCATAACTTAGCCATATCATCCTGGTGAACCTCCGAAGATGCAACATTAACAGAATCCATAACCGTGGAACCTTGTAGAAAATAGAAAGTACCATGCAGAACACCTTTCAGAGCCAGCCTAGAACCTTTGCAGACACACAGAACTCCATCACTCCCTGAGTAGACGAAACCCTTTCTATCTAACGTAGGAAGAGAAATCAGATTCTTTGTCATCGATGGAACATGCCTGACATCATTCAAAGTACAGAAACTACCATCATGCATCCCGATCTTGATTGAACCAATCCCAACTACCTTGCACGCAACACCATTTGCCGTAGTAATGATGCCCTCAGCTTGCTCATAAGTTGAGAAATAATCTCTCCATGGGCATATATGGTAAGATGCCCCAGAATCAAGAAACCACGCATTAGGATGATTATTTTTCCCAGTAGCAGCTAGAGCAAAATCATCTTCAGAACTGAAATCCCCTTCAGCCACAGCAGCAGTACCAGATGTAATCCCAGATTTACTAGCCTTCTTCGGACACTCCTTTTTCCAATGCCCCTTCTCCTTATAGTAGTTACAAACATCATTGGCCTTGGGACCCTTTGAAGATGACTTCTTGCCCTTCTTCGTACTGCCGGTTCCCTTGCCCTTTGTGTTCCCGCCACTAGCAAACAAGCCAGAGGCCTGACTTTCTGTACCTGTATTGTTTGCCTTATGTCGCAACTCTCTACTATAGAGAGAGGATCTAACTTCCTCCAGAGACACAGAATCTTTACCAATAATAAATGACTGAACAAAATTCTCATACGAAAGCGGTAAAGACACTAGCAAAATCAAAGCAGCATCTTCATCTTCAATTTTCACATCTATATTTCGCAATTCTAATAACAAAGTATTCAATTGCTCTAGATGGTCTCTGAGTTTCGTACCTTCCTGCTTTCGGAGACCGAAGAGGCTTTGTTTCAGAAGCAGCTTATTGGTTAGAGATTTCGTCATATACAAACTCTCCAACTTCAGCCACAGTTGTGCAGCAGTCTCCTGATCTGAAACCTCAGTGATGATTTCGTCCACGAGACACAGCATAATCATCGAGTGTGCCTTTTCTTCCAGACCCGCCACATCGCCAGAACTGCTCATGAAATCCTTCGTCAGCGGAGCCCACAAACTTTGTTGTTTCAGCAAAGCTCGCATCTTAATCTGCCATAAACTGGAACTGTTTCTCCCAGTAAACTTGTCGATCTTCACGTTCAATCCAGACATCTTTCTCCCCGATCAGCCCCGATCTGATGAGCCCAGAATCCGATACACTCACTACGGATCTCTCCGGAAAAAGAAACCGCTCTGATACCAGTTTGTTGGGTTGAATGGAGAAAGAACAGAAAATATGAACGAAAATAACAAGACACAAGATTTACGTGGTTCACCAAATTTTGGCTACATCCACGGGAGACGGATTCACTATAATAGGTAGCAAGTTACAGAAGCCAAGAAATTGGTCAGATTTCTACCTATCTAAGTGCATAATAGAATTGGTGTTTACAGAGAGGAGAGAGACACTTTATATGCTGTCTCCACTAAACCCTAACAAACTGGGCCAAAATGCAATTCGGCCCAAATCAACAGCAGTCCAATGAAGAGACAAGCTATACCATCGGACCAAGGGTGTCTTCGCCCTCCCGAACCCCCAGGCCAGGGTGCGCTCCGCCCCCTTGACCCCCCGACTCACTGACCGGGCAGTGAGACCCCCGTTTAGCCGGGGGCGTCTACCTCCCCCCGGACCCCCAGGCCAGGGTTGCAGAAGTGGCTATTACAGTATTCAAGGCATACCAACACTTCACATCATTATTGAGAATAGTACCATCTGCCAACATGACACTAGAGGGAGCCATTTTTCTTTGTTCCAGTCCTAACACTGCCAAAAATCTGTCATGTAAGTAGCTATCCGAACTTTCAGTATCAACCAACACCGTTATAGCTAGCTCATAATTCTGCCCCTTCAAAATTGTAAGTTGCCTCGCCATCCCTTGCGATATCGCATTCAGGGTCGATTCAATCACCATCTCCTGCCTTATTTCCTCCGCCAATTCTTCTACTGCATCTTCAAAACCGGCATCCTCTTCATCCAACAACAGAATATTCAAATACTTTTGTTTACATACATGGCCAACTCCAAACTTATTATAGCATCGATAGCAAATACCTTTCTCCTCCAAATCCTGAAATTCCCTTGGAGAAATTCACCTCCAATTCTCTGCAGTGTCACACTACCATAGAGACCCCCCTCTGGCACCAGTTTTTTAACACCGGTTATGGAAACCGGTGAAAATCTTGTTTTAGCAACGGTTTTTTAGTGTTAGCACCGGGTGTAAAACTGGTGTTATTTTGGCACCGGTTAAAAATATTTTTGCACCGGTTATTTAAATAAAAAATGGTGTTATTTTTACACCGGTCGGGAAACCGGTGCTAGAATTTGTGAAAACTGTTGAGAGTTTAGCACTGGTCAAAAAACTGGTGCTAAAAACAACGATCACCGGTGTTATATTCGCACCGGTTTGAAGACCGGTGCAAAGAATCCTAGAAACCGGCGTGATATATGTTTTTGGCACCGGTTATAGAAACCGGTGTTATGGGATGTAGAAACTGGTGCTGAATGTATTCGTGGAAAAATGTGGGAAAATTGGCACCGATTTGGTGTCTTATTAACAAAAACCGGTGCTAAATCAAGCATTTAATGCTCCGAACTTACCCTCTTAAATTAGTTCTGAACATGAACATCCATTATTAGATGGTAGATTTCTTGGGAAGGTGTGCAATAACTCAAACAAATGAAGACTCATTGAAGTAAGTATTCATTAATTTTTGGGAATTTCAATCAACCAAAACCATAAATGCATGATTGGAGGTAGTTTTTTTGTATTTATTATTGGTTTCTCTATGCCTAGCTTATGTTGGTTGAGTATCGATCATGTTGTGGGAGTGTAAATTAATGAGTGTTGATGTGAACATTTTTGGGCAACGATAGGTAGGTGGTATATATATTTATATGTTTCCCAAGAACATGCAGTTGATCGATTTGCATACTTATACACGGACATGCATGACACGTTTAGTATTGTGTAGCAAAAAGATCGTGTTCATTGTTCATATTTTTTACCAATGAAAATATGTGTAATGGTGTGTTTCATCTTGTTTAGATACACCGGACCGAGAATCCGTGTTTGCGTGGAGTGGAAAAATGGTTAACTGTCCAAGTGTAGCTAGAGGGAGTGGTGAACATATTGCATTTATTGATTTGTTTCTAGATTATGCCTTTGGTCGGGAGGAGAGGATACTTTGTCCATGCAAAAGATGCTTGTGTTGTGAACGGTTTGACGATTTTGGGGTTGTTAGATTTCACTTGTTGAAGAATGGATTTCACGGAGGTTACATTGTATGGACATTTCATGGAGAGGTTAAGCAAGGACATGACGGTGGGTTTGACAAGGTAGATGGAGACAAATGTACAGTTGATGGTATGTTCGATGACATTGTGAGAGATTTTGAGGGGAAACCTACAATGTTAAGTGCTTTGCTGGACGAGAAAGAGAAGCCATTGTATCCGGGATGTAAAAGTAAGGATACCGTAATATCATTTTTTATGGAGGTTTTCAATTTGAAAGCTACAAGTTCTTGGAGTGATGCAAGTGTGAATTCACTACTGAAGATTCTGAAGGATAAGTTCCCGGAAGGGAATGGAATTCTGAAAAACTATTACGAGGCCAAGAAAATATTGTGTCCACTTGGTTTGGAATACAAGAAAATACACTCATGTCCAAATGATTGTGTTTTGTATGACGGTGATTTGATAGATGTGGTTGAATGTCCCGTGTGCAGAAATGCAAGATATAAGGGTGTGACGAATGATGTTGATGGGTGTTTGGCTAAGAAGAAGAAGAAGGTCCCATTGAAGTGTATGTGGTATCTTCCTATAATTCCTAGGTTGAAGAGGTTATTCGCGAATTCAGAAGATGCGAAAAACTTACGATGGCATGGAGAGCGGGAAAGACTACATGACGACAAGATAAGACATCCGGCGGATGGTGAACAATGGAGAAATTTTGACAAGCGATATCCTTCCTTTGCTTCGGAGGTTAGAAATCTCCGCCTTGCATTGTGTACTAATGGGATGAATCCATTTGGTAATACGTCATCGAAGCATAGTTCGTGGCCCATGATGTTGGTTATATATAATTTGGCCTCATATTTGTGCATGAAACGTAAATATGTTATGATGCCTATGTTAATCTCAGGTCCTAGACAACCTGGGAATGAGGTTGATGTGTATTTGAGACCATTGATAGAAGATTTGAAGATATTGTGGGAAGATAAAGGGGTGTTGGTATTTGATGGCCATATGAATGAGGAGTTTCAACTGCGGGCCATGCTAATTTGTACGATCAATAATTTTCTGGCCTACGGAAATTTGTCTGGGTACGCTGTGAAGGGGCACAATGCATGCCCCATTTGTGAGGAGAAGACTGAATTCAAACAGCTAAGACATGGAAGAAAGACAGTGTATCTTGGCCATAGAAAATGGCTCAACGGAAACTATAAATACCGGGGTGATGTGGTCAATTTTGTTGGCGGGAATGAACGAAGGAAATCCACTACACCACTAACTGGTGTGCAGATTCACAGCAAGGTTAAGAAATTATTAGTGGTGTTGGGAAAGTACAAAGGAAAGGACAAAATAAATTGTGGTGGGCCATGGAAGAAAAGGTCAATATTTTTTGATCTACCATACTGGGAGCATCTTGAGGTTAGGAATTGCCTAGACATGATGCATATTGAGAAAAATGTTTGTGAAAGTGTGATAGGCACCCTCTCGAATATTCCTTGGAAGACGAAAGATTGTTTGAATGGTTGGACTTGGTTGATATGGGAATCAGAAATGACCTCGCCCCAGAAGTGAAGGGTAAGAGGACGTACTTGCCCCTGCACCTTGTACCTTGTCTAAGGAGGAGAGAATCTCAGTTTGTGATAGTTTGAAATCAGTGAAGGTCCCCATTGGTTATTCATCGAACGTGAGTCGGGTAGTTACGAAGGATTGTCGGATGGTGGGGTTGAAATCTCATGATTGTTATGTTTTGATGCAACAACTTTTACCTATTGCTATTTGTGGGGTAATGGAGGCCGACGTAAGGCACTCAATCACTAGACTTTGTATATTTTTTGCCTCCATATGCCGGAAGTCTATTGACCGGGACCATCTGGATGTTCTACAAAAAGATGTTGTTGTTGTGCTCTGCAAGTTGGTAATGTATTTCCCTCCATCCTTTTTTGATATAATGGTTCACTTGGTCATCCATCTAGTGCAGGAGGTGAAGATATGCGGTCCAGTTGGCATGCGTTGGATGTATCCATTCGAGCGTCACATGAAAGTCTTTAAGGGGTGAAATGTATGAGTCGGCCGGAAGCTAGTATTGTTGAGAGGTATGTTACCAAAGAAGTGATTGAATTTTTCTCTTCCTATTTGGAGGGACAGAAAATTTGGGGTGCCCCTGAATCGACATGTTGGGAGGAAGGGGGGCAAGCCGAGGTCGAGGGGAACGTTATTTACTCCATTGAATAGTGATCTGATGTCAGTTCATTTGTATGTGTTGAGGAATTGTTTGGAGACTACTACTTATGTGACTGAGCACCTTCATTCGATAACAGCGTGTCATCCTACGTGGCCCCCTAATAAAGTCCAGTTAGAGCACATTGACAAGTTTGTGAATTGGTTATATGACCGATGCAATGTTGCTGATTACGACCGAAAAATTAGGGCATTTGCGAGGAAGCCTAACTGCACGGTTTTGAGGTATTCCGGGTATGACATCAATGGTTTTTCTTTCGCTACTAGGGACCAAGATTTGAAGAGCACAACACAAAATAGTGGGGTATACATTGAGTCGGAGACTATGTGGCAAGCAAGTAAGAAAGACAAAAAACCAGTCGTAGTTGTGATGTCGTTCTATGGTGTTATTGATGAGATTTGGGAGGTTAACTATGGAGAATTCAAGATTCCGATTCTCAAGTGCCAATGGTTTGATAACACAACTGGGGTTCGAACTGATGATCCAATGGGATTTACCCTTGTTGACCCGACTCGTGTGGCATATGAAAATGATCAGTTTATTTTGGCCGAACAAGCAAGACAAGTTTTCTACGTAAATGACCTGTCCAATGTAGGTTGGTCTGTTGTGGTGCAAGGTAGAAAATTCTCTTTCCGCGATGAAATTGATTTTGAGGTTACAAGTGAAAGGTTAGAGTTCCCCTCTATTTCCCCTCTACCTAGTAACAACGGGATTGAGGCGGGAGCCATACGGAGGAAACACAAAGATGGCATTTAGATAGATGACGATGGCCAAGAACTTCGAGATAGTCAATCCAAGAAGATGAAGTTGGTTGTAGACTGGGGGGGTCGAGCATCAATGTCGAAGTTAAAATTTAATTTACTTCTTGTACTTTGTTGGGTTTTGTTGCCTCTGGCAACTGTTGTACAACTATCTTCCAATTTGTTGCCAAGTGGTGCAGTTTTGTCAGTTGCAGCGTACTACAGCGGTTTTGGTAAAGGCTGGTAAAAAAAGTGGACAATTATTCCTATGATAGGTTCTGCCAGCTGCAGCGCGCTGCAGCTCTACTGGTTCAGCGCGTTACAGCAATTTTACTCAGGTAGGAACCTGATACGAATTGGTCATGCAGGTCGTTTAAGACAACAACACAAATACGTTATGTGTCCTGAAAGCTAACATTCCAAAATCCAAAGCAAAAACAGTCAGGACAAAGTAGCAATGTATGTTTCGAAAGCAACAAATGTATGATCCCCATATCCAAATTAAACCAGCAACTGAAAAAACGTGATAATACGCAGATGTGAGGTCACTGTGGGCAGTCATTTCTTGCGCGCCCTCTTCTCCACCGTGTTAGGCCTTGGCGAATCAAAGGTAGGGATTGGACCCAATTCATTGATTCTCTCGCCATAGATGGCTGTGAGGATCTTCCCAACCTGCGATGTCCAGCGCACCAAATGATCCACCTTCATTTGCAATGCAGCCAAGTCCCCATCCGAGTTCTCATTCGGTGATTTACTAGTTACCTCCCTCGATGACTCAGCAACGATCTTCTTCTTGGAGAATATGAGAGGGTTTATGGGGAGCTTTGGCATCATTGTGATGTCATCATCTTTGTATCCGCAACCTACTTCCACGCATATTGCAGTGAGGAGTGAAGACAAGCCTATGCAGTTATGGGCATTGACACAATCCCAGATGTATGCCATTATTGTACTCCCAACATCCAGGCTCATGTTCTTCTTTATCTTGTACAGCAGCAGCATACGGGCCCAATGAACCTCGCTATTCAATTTCACGGGGAGTAGCCAGGCAGCTATGAAACTGTACCACACGTTCATGTCCTCAGTCAAGTACTTTTTCTCTATGCTGGACCATTCTTGGGGTAGATTCTGAATTATTGCGGTGCTGTCATCACAGATTGCTGTGATGATGTTTTCCCATGAAGCTTGTTCAACTGCAGTGTCAGCAGCTTCGTACAAGCTCGCGGGCTTCGGTGGGATCCTGTAGAACGTGTTGATCAAATTCGAAGACAACTCAACCAACTAACCACGGAGGAAAACAGTTGCTGAATTCTTGTACTTCATCATCGACAGGAATTCACACGCCATGGTCTGGTTTGCCCGCGACGGTTGTACGATGAGGCCTTCCCAGCCGTGCTCCTTCACATAGTTCCTGAAGGGCTTTTCCAGCCTCAACCCTCTCTCAAGGATGAGGCCCCTCGAGATGAAGTCCTTGTAGACAGTTGTATGCTCAGTAGAGTCCGCCTCTGCGGCCGGTATGGGCTCAGTTGACGGAACAATCTGAGTCCCGTGCTCGACGTCCTCCCCCTCCACTCTTGGCTTTTTCCTGGGCTGTTGGGTGTTGTTCTTTTGCTTGGTTGAACCTTTTTTGGGGGCCATGTCTGTTAAACTATATGTGTTAACGACAGCCAGAACGGAACACGGTAAATAAGACACAGTCACAAAGGTAAATAATACAGACTCAACTTCTTCTAAATTAAGCATTCATTCTCATAGGCTGAATGTGGAATAATGTTTACTCACACTTAATCCCAATTTTTTATAATATTAACAGAAGCAATAGAATTGAACAAGATGGACATTCTATAAATCCTTGGCGAATCTATGGGCCATGCATCCAGAATCACATGTCATGAACAACAATCAGGGTATGCTCAAAAGTACTCACCAATGTTGAAAGCAAGAGCATAATGAGGGCATTGATGGTATGAGGTATTATGATGAAATCAACCCGTGAGCAAGAAAAAATATCATGAACAATCAGGTGATGCATAAAATTATCATATTATGTGCGAGCACGGGTTGTGCCATCCAGAATCACATATCATGAACAATCAGGTTACGCACAAAATTGTTCAGCAATGCCGAAAACATCAGCACATTGAGGGCATTGACACAATGAGGCATTATCATGAAATCAACCCATGAGGAAGAAAACATTTCGACTGACTAAACCTCAGGAAAATAATCTCCTTACCTAATTGGGAGTACGGGTTGTTGATGACTGGTGTTTGGTGTACAGTCGAAGATGGTCGGACACAGCTTGGCCAATCAAGGGGCTCAGCTGGAGAAGTGGACGGCGGAGGGAGCTGGCAAGGCGGAGGGAGCAGGGCACGGCGGAGGAAGCAGGGAATGGCGGAGGTGGCAGGGGACGGCGCCGTGAGAGTAGAGGAAGGCGGAGGGAGCAGGGTTCGGCGGAGGAAGGGGCGGAGGAATGGCCTTGGGAACGGCGGAGGAATGGCATCGGGAACTACAGATGGAGGTGATGGAAGAGGAGAGGTTGTGGGCGAAATACTAATACACACACACCTTATACTGATTGGGCTGCAGTTTACATTTGTTTTGGGCTGAATGTTAGGCCAGTAGAATATTAAGTTTTTGACTCGAGGGGTTGATGGCCAAGTGCTTGCTGGGTTGAGGGCATCCAGTGCTCGAGGGCATACAGGCTCGAGGGCATACAGACTCGAGGGCCTCCAGTGCTCGCTGGCATCCAGCCTCGAGGGCATCCACGCTCAAGGGCATCCAGGCTCGAGGGCATCCAGTGCTCGGGGCCATCCATTGCTCGAGGGCATTCTGGGCTCGAGGGTATTCTGGGCTCGAGGCCATTCTTGGCTCGAGGGCATCCAGGCTTGAGGGGATCCAGTGCTCGGGGCCATCCATTGCTCAACGGCATTCTGGGCTCGAGGGCATTCTCGGCTCGAGGGCATCTGGGCTCGAGGGGATCCAGTGCTCGAGGGCATCCAATGCTCGAGGGCTCCAAGGCTTGAGTCCTATCGGACTCCAGGGCTCGAGGGCTCCAGGATCGAGTGCTCGATGCTAGAAACTGGGAATCCGCCATGTGAAAGCACTCTTGAGACTGGGAAAAATGGTAGCCATCGCGGAAGAGCAGCAAAAATAGAGGAAAGATCAGCAGTATCAATCTTATTTGAAGGCTTGCCTGTGGATTCTAATGTAATTAAGGTGTATGAATAATATCCATATAGATTAAGCCGTTATAATGTGTCGGAATGCGGGTCATATGCAAAGTTGAAACCACCGCAGAGGATGCTTCATATTTCGCCATGGCATCCGCAAATGAGTTACAATATCTATATGTGTGCTTCAAGGTAGCATGGGACAAAAGAGTGTGAACTCGGAAAAGTAGAGGGTATAGGGTCCATTTGGAAAGTGAAGGCTCATTAATCATATAAACTGCCTGTAGCGAGTCAGATTCAATGTTGAGGTTGGGATATCCATCCAGACAGATCTGCCAGGCCATAAGAATTGCCTTAACTTCAGCTTCTAGTGGATATATGGCTGTTATGGTATAGGATCTATTAAGGATTGGTAAACCTTGGCGATTGCGAGCAACTAAGCCAATTGAAACAGAGGAATTAGACCAAGATGCATCCACTGTAACCCTAATGAAACTGTGACCTGGATATTCCTAGTATACTGTGGAAATAGTTGGCTTCGGTGGGGGACTGGGGGGAAACAACAAAGAAGGGAACATGAAACCTTCGGGGAGAGGTGGTAATGGAAAGGTAGAGTGTATCTGTGAATTCTTTGCTAATATGGGAGATGGGAAAAGGTGTACCATAGAAAAAATAAGCATTCCTAGCCTTCTATAAAGCCCAGCAGATCACAACATGAATCAGATGACATAGCAGTCTCTACTATTCCAGTCAGGTCACTACAGTTCCATAAATTGGAAAAAATATCCACTGTATTATGCACATTCCGCTAATTGAAAGCAACAAACTGAAACCAAATGGATTTACACAGTTGACAATTAGTAAAGAAATGTTCCATGGAGTCAGATTGATTGCAAAGAGGACATTTAGAGGTCAAGCTATAACCACATTTTACGAGGATATCATCAAATGGTAAGCAGGAGTTAAGCAGTTTCCAGGGTAGTGGTAGAAATCTTCTTAGGTAAGATTATATTCCATATGAGCTTAGTAACTACGAAATTACCCGATCTATATTGTCACATGAGTTTATTGTTTTTAAATTAAAGTAACAAAAATTAAAATACGCCAAAATGTGCCAACAAAGCTGCATTTTCATTCCTTCCAAAAGTTGCCCTTTTCCCTCCATATCCTTAACCCTCTGTTTCCATACCCTTCCCCCACCACCACATCGAACCGAGTTCTTTCCACCCACCACATCTCTGATCCCAAGTTCCCCCTCTTCCCCCCATAACCCCATGCAGATTTCCCCCCAAAAAAATGTCCCTCCCTTCACCATTTATGTCGGGCTTCAACCTCCCAATCCAGGTCGCCAACCAGATACCCCAATTTTATCGACACTCTACTCCAAAAATTTCATACCTGGCTCGTACCCGGCTCTCAATGTTCACAGGGGAGGGGGTAACCAAGACGGTCAGCTGTTGACGGAAAAAGGTAACACCCATTGGTAGTTTCCAATGATTTCCCAGGTTTAATGAGTAGCTATATTTTGGATGGTCTCCTTGCGTGTGAGTTTGTGTTGACTTTTTTGGTTAAACTATTGTGGGTGTTGTTTCATGCTCATACATGATATGCTTGCTTGTAATGTCATAATTTTTGCCTACCCACGTGCCCCCTACACGAATTTGTTGAAGTCGGTTGGATTTTCATGAAAATCCACAAAGGGCAGTGTTGGATTAATGTTTTGCTTGTGTTTCATTTACTAATAGAAGAGCTTCAATGGCGCCGCCGAGGAAGAAATTGTTTGTCTCTGGTGGTAGACAAACTGTTGACCATGAATGTTTTACCCCTCCAAAGGATGCCAACTATGACGACAATGGCGAGGAAGGGGCTGGAGCACAGAAATGTTGCTCGGGATCAGAGAAGTCCGGAGACGCAGAAGAAACTACGGTAAAAGAAGACATGAGTGAGAGCTTCAACAAGTTTGAGATTGGAGAGTATTGCAAGCGCAGAGGTATAACCACGTGCAAGTCCGTGTTGCTTGTGAAACAAAAGAAGCCTATTAAAATATTCTTCGATGATGACTTCGAACCCCTAGTTATGCGCAGTCGATGGTCGATGTATGTTGGCTATGCCTTCCGCCGAAGAATCCGCTTCGAGACGTGGCATAATTGGAGATCAGTTCCAGACCATGTGAAGAAGGATGCATGGGAAGACATTCTTGTAAGTGTGTTCTAATCCTCCATTGTTCATGTCAAGTTTGTTACATGTCGCACTAACAACATATCTCCTTATCCTCCAGATCAGCTGGGATATACAAACGAAAATGACTTTCAATGAGATGAATAAGCTTCGCAATAAATGGACAATTTATGCAGGAGAAAAGTGAAGGAATTGGAAGACTAAGGTGGCGAACAAGTACATTGTGCTTAAAAAACCAGGCTCTTGCGCATGGAGAGACTATAGGTGGATGGAAAAAATGAGTGGGAGCTGTTTGTGAAACACAGGTCAACCCCTGAATTCAAGGTAATCCCTCCAATCTTTTTTTCCCCTAGTCACTACCATGCCGGCAGTTTACATACTGATGTCCACACAGGCGGTAAGTGACGCAGCAAAATTAAGCGCCTCACAGAAGGACTACATCCATCACACGGGGAGTGGAGGGAACCGTAGGGTTGTAGTAGAACTCGAGAAGGGGAAAAGAAAGGCTACAATTGAGGCGCTTCTGGGTGAAGGTCAGAGTGTGGAAGAAGCAGAGGCTTTAGTTCAGAGCATGGATTTCAAACCGGACCGCTCGGATGTGCTCTTTGCAGCAAACTGGGACAAGAAATTATCAACCTACACCAACGACTCCGTGCGAAGAGCAGCCCCCACTATTGTGAGCATAATTCATAAATGAATCTATCTCCATTGATATTCTTTCATGTTATCCCGATCAAATGGCTAATATTTGCTTTTTTTCTTAGCAAAACCTTTTGGATAAGAAGCAAAAGGGAGATTTGGTTATACATGGCAAAGAAGATATTCTAGTTCAAGCAACGGGTAGGAAGGATCACGGGGGTCGTTGGAGGGGTTGCTCTGCAACCTCCAAGGTGAACGAGGCCCTGCCACATATGATTGTCACCCGTTACGCATCTAGTCGATGTGGGAGCACAAACACGAAACCATCTGAGGAAATTTCAAATTCAACCAAACAACCAACAGATGTCATCGAGCTTAGGGAAACATTTGTTGCTTTACTTGAGGCCCAAACAAATTGGCTAGCTGGGCAATTGGGTAAAGCTATTCCCCCACACTTGGATGCCCGTAATTTCCTCGCTGCATCTTCCACCCCCACGACCAAGGACAACCGGGTATTCATTCCTTCAGCATCGGGATGTAGTGACCCACAAGGAACTGCAGCGGATGACAAGGTAGTCCAAACCGTGAACTGTAATCGTATTTGTTCCTTTCTGGCTATGTGATTTGTAGTATATGGATTTCCATTTCCTGATTTGGATTGATGTTGTGTGGGGATACAGTTCGTTGCTGATGAACGCTGGAAGCTGCAGCGCGCTGTAGCTCTCAGTCTCAGCTGGGCACTGAAAGCTGCAGCGCACGACAGCCTTTAGCAGCTACATGTACAGTTCATTACTTCTTATTAGTTATTGCCCGACCTATGTATTTACCCAATCTCTAAGTTCATCTCTCAGAGAGGAAAAAAATGCTGCCTATATGTTTTGAACCATCATGGAGAGAGGGAGGTAGCCGAATTTGGTATATTCTTTCCGAAGGAAGCGGAAACTGACTTACCCATCAAGTGGGAGCGGGTAAATCTAAAAGGACTTGTGATCATACCAAAGGCACCTTTTCCGATTGAACACGAAGAATTTGAGTTCGTCATTCAGGCCATCGGGTATAACATTCTATGGCCGGGGAAGCTGATAAGTGTCATAGAGCAACAGGATGATGAGGTGTGATAGTTGCATTCTTCTTTTCATCGGTGCTAATACATATCTTAGGTGCTAATACAATGACATGATATGTTATTCATATTCTTACGTAGGAGAACGAGCAGCAACCGCCTCCGCAGGAAATGGTGGTCGACGAAAATGGAAGTCCTCAAACAAACCTCACACCAGTGCCTAAGGAAGATACTCCTTTGGGAGAGGTGGCCGCTCGATCGGTAAAAGGAGAGGTACATACCCCCATACTATTTCATTCCGAATGATTTTCTATCTATGCATCACTAACATTTTACCCATTAGCAACTACCAAAAGAAAAAACTACATCACCGGAGAATGGGCAACGAAATCCTCCCTCGTCGATTTCTCCCAAATACATATTTGTGAGAACTCATTTCAGCCTTTACATTACCATCCACTACTGAATTACATAAAAATATTGTTCAACTAATATTATTAGATTCTGAATGTAATGATTAGGGAGCCATGGAAAACCAAGAAAGCATCGCTGTTGTTCACCAGATTAGTGAGGCTTTACGGCTATCTGCACAAATATGTGGACCAGACAAAATATTCTGCATCAATTTCAACGCAAAGGTGTTCAGATCAGAAGAAGTCTATGCAGCCATATTCACTGACAAGATATGACTGTTCATGAACAGCTTGGATGCAGATGATGAAATGGAGTGGATCAGTGGGTGCCAACTGGATATATGGGCATCGTAAGAAGTGCATGCTTTCATTATTCATAGATACAAGTATCATTATATTTGCTTCACTAACTATATTAATTTGCAAGATACCTCTGCGATGGGGTGGTACGTGGAGGCCACCTCCAGTTTATTCTTGCCTCTTCGAACTCAATGGCTCAGAAGGCAAATCAATGGGTGGAATTGACTGCGGACGAGGTTTCGGCTGTCATGTGCCACACTGAAGCAAGGATGTACATCTTCCCATACAATCGTGAGTAAGTTCCATTCATTTTCCGAGTAGCTAGACCCGGCCACATGGAAGCGAAAGCAACCGTGTGCTGTGATTTTATTTGTTTGAATCTTAAGTACTTTTGTTTTACCCTTTTTCCCATAGGGACCATTGGTTTTTGCTTGTCTTCGTACCAGAAATCGATCGAGTCTATTGCATCGACTCAATGACTGGGGGAATTTCCAAACGAAATAGATCATGCCTTAAAATGATTCATTTGTAAGTGGAACACATTCGTTTCTTTCCTTCAGCTTCGATGTTTTCCAAAAATGGTTGTTCCCGTAATTGTGTTCTTTTACGTTTCGCACTCTCTTGGCTCAATTATTTACAATTACTGTTACTCATTATATTATCATATATTGTGTGAACCCCAATTTCTGAAAATAATATTCCTCATGTTGACAAAAATAGGTTTCCATCTATACTGTAGGATTGCAACAAAATATCGACGGTCCAATTCCAAACAAAATAGGTCCTACCCTTCCAACTACACTTGGGATGTTATAAACATCAGTGTACGTATCATCTCATACCTTCATATTTCACGTGTCATTTTCATCTTCGTAATCAGTTCAACAAATTGTCTTTTCCATCATCAGCACAAGATACAAAGTAGTACTTGGGAGTGCGGGTACCATTGCATGTATTACATGGAAAAAATTGTCAGGCACGTACATGACATTGACATTATTTCGGTACGTTTTCCTATATTTCTTCTATTTATTTGTTATCCTGACATTTACATCCTTCTCTTAACATGTCATTTAATGCATTGTTTCAGCAATTCCCGGAAGATTACACTCCACTGGGGAGGGATGAACTGCGGAGTATTGCTGTGAAATAGGTTTGTATTTTTGCAAAAAATACTCTGCCAAAATGCATAGCTCAATTGAATATCATACAAGGACTTGCACAAATCGTCGGATAGTGGTTAGTCTTATCTGTTACAAGAAAGGTAATTGGTCATCTCATCTGATACTCGTCAAATTCGACACTGCATGGGGTTTCAGTATCTTACGACACTACGGAACACTTCCTGCTCTTGTTTTTCTAGTCATATATTATACTTCATCGGATTCAATCCGTTCTTCAACCTACTTTGTTGTCTATGCATCACTGTGGCTCCGAATTTGTTCAATTTGTCTTCGTGCACCATTTTGTTACTACGCACAACAAATATTGGGTACCATGCCTTGAAAAAAAGGAGCTGGCTGTGAGAAGATGAACGCTGCAGCACGCCGCAGCTTATAGTGACCACATAATTACTCACGCTTTTAACACCGGTTTTTTTCGATTACAGAACCGGTGCTAATTAAACGGTGCAAAATTAACGCTGGTACCACCGCTTTCAAAACCGCTACTACAAAAAAGGTGCGATCATAACCGGTGCTATATTTACTTCATTGCACCGGTTTTCAAACCAGTGCTAAATTTAACCGGTGCAACAAATAAACAACTCTAGCACCGGTTTTTTTTACCTGTGCTAACATATAACCGGTGCAATAAAACTATTTTTTATCACCGGTTCCCAAACCGTTGCTAACTATAACCGGTGCAATTAATTTTACTATCATTGGTTTAAAAACCGGTGCTACCTACAAACCGATGTTAGAAATAAAGATTTAACACCGGTTCCCAAACCGTTGCTAAACTATAACCGGTGCAATTTATTTTTCTGTCACCGGTTTAAAAACCGGTGCTACCTACCCACAAACCGGTGTGAGATATAAAGATTTAACAACGGTTCCATTACCGGTGCTAACAATTCCGGTGCGACAAATCCGGTATTGCACCAGTTTTTTCTAGCACCGGTTACAAAAAAATCGGTGCTAATATGGTACATTATAGCACTGGTAACTTAAACCGGTGCAATAGATAACCGGTGCTAATAAAATAAATTTAGCACCGGTTTTGTTTCAACCGGTGATAACGTAGCATCGCTTACTTAGGCACCGGTTTTTTAGCCACCAAAAAACCGGTGCTAGGAACCAAAACAACCGGTGCTAGAGGTGTCTTCGCGTGGTAGTGCCAACATTTCTCCTGAATCCGTTTACTACCAGCAGCTTGTATACTGGACCTGCACTTTTGTTAACAAAACTCCCATTTCTCACTACAGGAGAGGCTTCTAGGTTCTTCTGTTTTCGGCACAAGTGCCCCCAGGTTTGTTCCTACAATTCAGCCAGTTCAAAAGCTTCCAACTATGTTTGGGGTTTCAAGCTCTTAACCATGGGAACTAACTCCTCTTTCAATCCACTCAAAAAATTATCAAGTAAATATTCATCATTCAAATGAGGGTTCTGAAGTAACGTTTGAGTTTTAAGCCTTTCAAATTTCTCCTGATACTCCACCACTGAATTTAACTGAGTCAACTTGTTAAATTCTTCAACAATCCTCTTCTTCCCCTTCTCCTCAAACCTATAGACCAGTTCAATACAGAATTTCCCCTAAGTTATCCTACCCTTCGTTAATTTCAGCCCTTGAAATCAAGCATCGCACAAATCATTCATGTACAGTTCAACCAATTCAACCTTCTGTGCTTCAGCAATTTGACAAACATTGAAAAACATTTCACACTTCCTTATCCACAATCTAGGATCATTTCCATCAAACATGCTCAGTTCAACTCTAGGAAAACCAGAAGGTGTAAATATATAATTTCTACCTCTTTCACGATTTCCAACTGGAATATCCTCCTGTGCCAAAGTTCGCTGGGCAAACCAGGAGGTATCGACAGAATTGCTGCTCGATTATGCACAACTTGCTTACTTGTGGAAGAGTGGGCATGACCAGCTCCCAACGTCAGACCTCTGAACACCAGTCATTGTTCATCGATTTGAATTTCTTGCCTTGTCTCCCACATCGAACTTTCGTACAATGGTCGCTGCACCTCTGCCTGAATTTTGCGCCTAAACTCCACCGTGGAACCACCGTGAGCTGGCCACTGCTGGTCCGCCAAGTTCCGCCGCCTAACCGTCGGAAATTGCAGGGCCTCCGCCGCTTGAATGTTAGCTCGAACCGGAGCCAAACGGTTGAGGAATTCCTCGAACTGTGCGAACAGTTTCTTTTTTTTTTTTTTAATTAAAGCACCACCACAGGTGGAGAGAGATTTATATAAAGGATCCCTAATCCTCTTAAAATGGCCTAGAAATGGCCAAGTTTGTACAGAAAAACTCTCACGAAGGGAGCCATAGAGTGAGTTCTAAGCACCCGAAGCAAAGATGCTATCAAAATATCCCTAGCTGGTCGGAATTGTAATGTCTAGGAAACATTTGTCAACAAACATATTAGTGTATCGAGTAATCGAAACACAAGGCTGTCGATTGACATGCTTACTATAACATTAAAATTCCAGAAGGACTATTAATAAAAGGAACTAAAATCATCTAACTGGAGTAGGAACTGTCCCTCATGGCCTGGACAGTTCAAAAATCAGCATCAACACAGGACCTTAAAGCTTTCAGTTTCATCTCCCAATCGATTGCGGATTTCGAATGCATTTCCGTCTGAATTTAAAGCTTCTCCTCCAGCACCAGTAATCGCAAATCCATCTACTTCTGAATTCGCATCTCCAAATCCTTTAACAGCTTCTTCTGCTCGTTGGCGACCTCTGTGATCCGCGCCTCATGCTTCTTTAATTGCCCCTCCATCGATTTTCCCCTTGTGCCTTCCACCATGATTTTTCCTGTGTTTTCTGAATTTTTCTCGCAGTTGGAACGTACTACTCTGATACCAAATGTCGGGGTGGCCCAAATCTAGAAAGGATAGTTTAGGAAATAAAGAAAGTAGGCTCAGTTAAGAGTTAAGGGCATAAAAGAAATAAAGAAAAGAATAGGAAGAGAAGAGAACTTTACATAGACACGAGAGAGAGAGAGAGAGAGAGAGAGAGAGAGAGAGAGAGAGAGAGAGAGAGAGAGAGAGAGAGAGAGAGAGAGAGAGAGAGAGAGAGAGAGAGAGAGAGAGAGAGAGTAGTGATCAGAAGGAAGAATAAGATGTCAAAAACAGGTATGCTACGTATTTTCGTAAGTATGGTATTTAAACTCAATCTCCAGAAACAAAACAGCACTAAAACTCCTTCTTTGCCCTTTAATCCACCTCCGGTCATGACATGAAACTAAAGCTGTAATTTGGATTTTACAGTCCAGAATCAATGAAAAATTCATACTAATATATCGAACGTAACTTTGTTGAGATAAGATTAAGCCATTGCAACTAGGAATAAACTTTGTTAGGATAAATCAGACTCTTGATTAGATTATGATTTATTATGATTAGAGTTTTTTTCTTATTACACCTCTATTGTACTCTCTATATATTTAGATATCAATAATACAATTGATTACGGCAAATCATTCTGTCATGGTATTAGAGCAAATTCTGATCCTAAGCCCTAAATTTTAATTTAATTCAGCGCCTCCCTCCTTCTATCTTTTCCGACGAAATTTCAGTCAAATTCCGGCATCCTCTCAAGTCTCAATTTTCCGGAAATTTTTTTTTTCCATCTGGCCTCTCTCTCTTTTTCCGGCCGATTGAACTACAGGTCGTAAGTAGATCTGACGCGCCCCTTTTGCTCTTGAGCCGAAGCAGACGCCGGACGGAGAGAGAGACCTCGGTGTCAAGAGGTTGTCAACCGCGGCAAAGAAACTCCGAGTGCGAGCGCGACATGGAGAAGAAGAAAACAAAGCGGAGCCACATGGAGAAGAAAAGCCCGAGCGCGACACGGAGAAGGAATATTCCGCGCGTGAAGCCACGCGCGAGTTGACTCGCTAGCAAGGGAGTTTTTCGTGCCTCCAATTTACCGTTAGTTGAATCAAATTCTCGCGAGTTGAAACTGTTTCTCACGAGTTAAAGCTGTTTCTCGCAAGTTGCTCACATTCTCACGAGTTTCTCAAATTCTCGTCAGCATCCAATCAATTTCTGTGCAATTCGGTCTGTTGTGCAATTTTTCGGTCTTCTGCTATGGTTCATTTGGGCCCTATATCTCTGGAAGATTGCTCCACTAATTGGATTGCGGAAAAGGTGTTGTTTCAGGCCAGTTTGAATGGTCCCAACCGTCATTCTTCGTCGAATCAGTGGATCGTTGATTCAGGTGCTACATCTCATATCACTGCTCACACCAGTCATCTTGATCAGGTACAACGTTATCGTGGTTCTGATTCTATTCTTGTTGGAAATGGTGAATCATTATCTATTTCTCACATCGGCCAATGTCATTTATCTGGTTTCTCTGTTAATGATGTCCTTGTGGTCCCTAAGATTACTAGAAGTTTATTGTCCATTAGTAAGCTTACTCGTGATCTACCTGTCTGTGTTATATTTGATGCCAATGCATTTTCCATTGAGCACAAACTTACAGGGGTGATAATTGGTAAAGGTCGTCATAGGTCTGGTCTTTATTTTCTTGAGACTGGTGATTCCAATTTTTTAGTCGAACCATTCTTCTTTTGAGCAGTGGCACTCTCTCCTCGGTCATGTGCCTCATGATACTGTTCAGTTATTGAATCGACGGGGCCTTATTTCTGTCACTTCTGCTATGCCTGCACCTATCAGTTGCTCTCCTTGTCAGATGGCCAAGAGTAGCCGTTTGCCCTTTTCCACTAGTGATAAGTGCGCTACTGGTTTATTGGATAAAGTACATTGTGATTTGTGGGGACCAAATCCTGTTTTATCTGTCAACGGTTTCTCTTATTATGCCATTTTCATTGATGATTTTTCACGATTCACATGGTTTCTTTCGATGTGGCATAAGTCGGAGTTCTATGACACCTTTATCCAGTTTCAGAAATTCGTTGAGAATCAGTTTTCTGCTAGGGTTAAAAATTTTCAGACCGATGGTGGCACCGAGTTTACTAATCACCGACTTCAGGCTCATCTCATATCATGTGGCATTCATCATCAGATGTCCTCGCCCTATACACCTGCTCAGAATGGCTGGGCTGAGCGGAAGCATCGCCACATCACAGAGAATGGTCTTGCCATGCTTTTTCACTCTTCTGTGCCGCACTGTTATTGGGTGGAAGCTTTCTCCTCTGCAGTTTACATTATTAACCGTCTGCCTAGTTCGGTTCTGAGTGGCAAATCACCATTTGAGGTTGTTTTTGGTTATGTGCCTGACTATACCCTCCTACACCCGTTCCGTTGTTGTGCATTTTCATGTCTGCGTGCCACTGCTACTGCTAAGTTTGCACCCCGATCCATTCCCTGTGTTTTTATTGGCTATCACCCTCGTCACAAGGGCTTCCAGTGTCTCGACCTGACTTCTGGAAGCATCTATATCTCTCGCCACGTTCGTTTTGATGAAACTTTCTTCCCTTATGTCTCATCTTCCACAGACAGTCGTTCAATTTCAGATCTGGAGATTTCATCATTTTTTTATGTAACTGTTACTTCATCGATTAGGGCCACCACGCCTGTGTCTGTGTCTATTCCAGCTGCCCCTCCTTCACCACCATCTTCCATCTGGATGGGCAACCTGGACCCATCTCCTCGCCAAACGCCCACCATATCTCAGCCGCTGGCCAGCACTCCTCAGCCACCGTCTCAGCCACCGGCCACCACACCTCATCCAATATCGGCTATTCTTTCTCCGGTGACTTTTGACGGCCGCTCTCCGATCAGCACAGCTTGATCTTCCTCCGTGTCATCAGCTGGTTCGACTCCTCCAGCTTCACCGCCCCAGCTTCGTACTCATCGGATGGCCACCCGGTCTTCTACTGGTGCCATTCAGCGTCGGGATTATTCGGATATTATTGCTCATGGTCTCACTGCAGCACTCCTCTCTCAGATAGAGCCCACTGGTTATCGCACTGCCCTTCAGGATCCAGCCTGGGTTTCAACTATGGATGATGAGATGTATGCTCTTCGTGGTCAGTACACTTGGGATTTGGTGCCTCGACCTTCGAATGTCAACATTGTTGGATCAAAATAGGTCTATAGGGTCAAGTATCGACCAGATGACACTATTGAGCGTCACAAAGCTAGACTTGTGGCGTAGGGTTTCTCGCAGATTCTGGGTTTTGATTTTGACCAAACTTTCAGTCCTGTGGTCAAAGCCTCCACTGTTAGGACGGTTCTTGCCATAGCAACCATGCGGTCTTGGCCACTTCATCAGTTGGATGTCAAGAACGCTTTCCTTAATGGTGTTCTTGATGTTCTAGTCTACATGAAGCAACCTGTTGGTTATCAGGATTCTGTCCATCCATATTATGTTTGTCGTTTGAAAAAGGCCATTTATGGTCTTAAGCAGGCTCCCCGGGCTTGGTTCCAGCGTTTCAGCAGTTATCTGACACAGCTTGGTTTTCGGTGCAGCTCAGCTGATACTTCTTTGTTTGTCCTTGTGAGAGGTCGTCGTTACTGTACCTACTTGTGTATGTGGACGATATCATTCTTACAGGAAATGACTCGACTCTTCTTCGCCAGTTCATTGATCGGACACACAGAGAGTTTGCAATCAAGGATCTTGGTGCTCTTCATTACTTTCTTGGTCTTGAAGTTTCGCCTACCTCCTCAGGATTACTGCTTGGCCAAGCAAAGTATGCTCGGGATATTTTGAATCGGGTCGATATTTCTGATGCGGTACCTGTTTCTACTCCATTTGTTGCTGGTTCTCAGCTTCACAGCTCTGCCAGTCCTCCATTTTGGGATCCTACACTTTATCGTTCTCTTGTTGGTGCTCTCCAGTATCTCACAATCTCTCGCCCGGATTTGGCATTCTCGGTCAACATGGTGAGTCAGTTTCTTTAGGATCCCAGAGATGATTATTTTGCTGCTGTGACTCAGATTTTGCGGTATGTTCGTGACACTCTTCATTTTGGTCTCTGGTTTTGTTCTGCTAGTACTCCTGATGTGTTAGGATACTCTGATGCTGATTGGGCTCGTTGTCTGGAGACTCGTCGGTCCACTTATGGTTATGCAATTTTTCTTGGTGGGAATCTGGTTTCTTGGAGTGCCAAGAAATAGCCCACTGTTTCTCGCTCTAGCACTGAGTCTGAATACCGTGCTCTCGCCAACACTACCTCAGAAGTGGTCTGGCTCACTCATTTGCTTTGTGATCTTCGGTTTCCGCTTTCTGGTTCTCCACTGTTGTTATGCGACAATAGTAGTGCTATCTTCTTGGCTCAGAATCCAGTGGCTCACAAGCGGGCGAAGCACATCGACATCGACTACCATTTTATTTGTGAGTTGGTGACATCCGAAAAGCTGCGTGTTGCTCATGTTCTGACTTCTCTTCAGATTGCGGACATTTTCACCAAGGGGCTCTCTCGTCCGCTGTTTGAGTTCTTCAGGTTCAAGCTATGCGTCGGCGAGCACGCTCCGCTTGAGGAGGGGGGTGTTAGGATAAATCAGACTCCTGATTAGATTATGATTTATTATGATTAGAGTTCTTTCCTTATTACACCCCTATTGTACTCTCTATATATTTAGATATCAATAATACAATTGATTACGGTAAATCATTCTGTCAACCTTTATATTTGTGGATCAGTGAAAAATATGTTTTCACTTCTCTCTAACTTTCTCTCTTTAAAATAATTTTCTAGTTCTTGATTATTTGGAAAGATCTTCCATACTATCAAATTTCAATATAAACTTTTGATACTACTTCTGTCCTTCTTTAACTTGCATAGAATCTTTTTCATGATTTAAAATAAAAATATTTGACTATAAATATATGTAAGTATGGACAATAATGGTGCATAAAAATGTATATTTAGAAATTGCAAGTTAAAACAAATCTAATAATATCTCATAAGATAATATTATTGCTCATATATCTATTCAAATAGAGAAAGACTTGTACGAAACCGACTCACCATAACTTAGGGTGAGACAAGAGGCTTAGTAAAATCTAAAACATTACATAAAGTACCTCATTTCATATCTCATCTTTAGAAAGTTGTATTTAAATCATTCATTTCATCATAAGATTGGATTAGACTGTCTCACCAAAGTCTTTGTAATTCAAATATATGGCTGTAAAGTCCGTATGAGTTTTAATTGACAATTTGTGAAAAATTATGCATAAAGACATAATAGTTTGTGTTGGAAGAAGGTTTAATTTTTTTAAGTATACATGGAGCACATACCAGCGCCTATAAGGAAAATACCAATGCCTATAAGGGCATCATGCATGCAGCTGCATGAGGCTGCTTTAAATCAATAAAATTAATTTTTTCCACTACCCTTGAATAAGAGGGAATTTAATTTTCTACGTATGGAACCCCGATACTAATACCGGTGCTTATGGGTAATAAATCAGTACCTTTGCAGCACGTTGCTGCGCATGGCTACTTTAAATGGGCATATTAATTTTTGGAATGAGACAGAGAGAAAATGTAATTAAATGAGGTTAAGTATGGAGCACCGGTATTATAACCGATGCTAATGATATTTATATCGGTGCCTTTGAACTTTATTTTTCCGCCACTGGCGAAAATATTTAAAGATTTTTCGTTCCCATAAAATAATGCAGCACGGGTACACAGGGTTTAGGATGCATACCAGACAGCTACTGAATATCCCAAGTGGTTAGGTGCTGTGGTTCCATTCCCCATGGGGAGGGGTTCGAATCTCGACAGGCGCAGTGTGGGAGTATCCTCATGTGGAGGTGCTCCTTGTGGCCTCCAAGTACATTCAAGGACCGCATGCCAAACCCTTAGGAGCAGTGATTTACCTCCTCGTTTAATGGCATGGTGTCGTTGCGGCCGGGACCATGAGGACGAGGGTTTCGCCTTTTAGGATGCATACCAGTGCTAATAATTAAATATCTTTCTAATGTTCTAAGTTTTGGTCCCACTACTAATTGGGATTGGTCATGACAAAATTTAACAAAAACAATCTGATTCTAACAACAATAATAAAACAATAAATCATTATAACATTATTAATAATTAATAATAACACTAAAATATCAAATTAAAATATTTAATCAACAAACAAAAACACGAAAAATAGATAAATATTTAAAAAAACAATAAAATACACATCAAATGGGAATATTAATACATAAAAAAAATACACTAAAATACACATCAAATTAAAATAGTTAAACATCAAATGAAAACAATAAAATTTTATTAAAAATACACATAAAATTGAAATAGCTAAACATAACATGAAATACTAAAGTACACATTAAAATTAAAATAGTTAAACATCAAATTAAAATTTTAAAAGCATGCGTCAAATTTAAAAAACCAAAGTTGACACCAAAATGATACACTAATATCGGAAAAACCAAAACATCACTATTAAAATTTAAAAAGTAATAATACTTTATACTATTGAAATATCAATACATTAAATATAAATATAATGTTAAGAGAAAAAAAAGGTCAATATGAAATTATAAATGAACACAATGAAAAACTAACACATCAAATAAATACAATATAATATGTATCAACTTAAAGATAGTTAAACATTAAATAAAATTAATTAAACATCAAATAAAATACAAAAATAAAGATTAAAGAAATTTTTTTGAACATTAAATAATAATATTAAAAATATAGAATTAAAATTAGGTAAACATCAAATATATTTACAAATGAATTTTAATACATCAACAAAAACTTGACACTCAAAAAAAAATCAATATTAAAATTCCAAAAAATAATTTGCACAGTTAAAACATCAAAAGATGCACTAAATAAAAAGGTAATGTTTTGAGAAAGACATCATTTCCATAGACTTATGTAGGGGTATTTAAAATGCCCGACCTGATCTGACCAGACCCATTTTGACCTGCCCCATTTGGATCAAGTCGAGTCAATGTCCCATTTGGGTTAACTAGGTCAATTCAATTTGGATCGGGTTGGGTCTAATTTTGAGCCAAATCGATCCATTTTGACCCATTTGTATTTTTGCTCGATTTTCTTGAGAAAAAAATCATAAAAAGTCACAAGTTTAATACAACATATCCATCATTAATTTACTTCATAAACAAGTTTAAAATTATTGAAAAAATACATATTTATAAAAATAATTTTAATTTTGTAAAACTACTATTAAAATATGAAATACATATTCATAATTATATAAATAAATTTTAGTAAAATTGTATTTTTTATTAAAATATTAAAAGTATTCTAACTAAGTAGAATGAAAATAATTGCACTTTTATTTATTAAGTGAATAATTTATAATTTATAATTTATAATTAAATAAAATATAATATTCTTATTCAAGATTCTATGAATATTAATTATGTAAATATTAATACATTTAAAAATTATTCATTTTATAGAATTAATTATAAAACAATTTACTATGATTTGTGTTGAAATGTGTCAATTTTGTGACCAGTTCCGATCCTACCCAACCCAAACTATGGAATTTTGACCTTATGAAACCCGTTTGGCCCTAAATTTTGGGTTGATTTAGGTCGGGACTGCTAACCCGCCCCGACCCGCGAGTTAGCATGACCAGCCCTAAACTTATGGGAAGACAATATTGAATTAAAATCATAGAAAAGTAAAAGGTTTTAGTTGCAATATTAAAAAATTATTATGCATCGTACAATAGTTTTAAGTTTATGACCTGATTAATGCAACCCGAAAAGTTTATCTTAATTTCTTCTAATTTGTAGTTTAAAACTTGGTTTTTCTGTAAATTTTGGAAAGAGCGTCTTTTAAAAGATGGACTCAGATAAAAATATAATATTTGGAAAAAAATAAAGGTCGGTCTCTTGAAAGACGGGTTAACCATAAGTCATGGAAAAATCAAGGTTTAAATAGCAAATTATAAGAAATGAAGATAAATTTTTTGGGTTACATTAATCAAGTCTTAAACTTTATAACTAAAATATGTTACATAATAAAATTTTAGAGTTAACTGCTAACATAACTCTATATTTTTTGTCGAAAGTGCCAATATAATCCTGTAAAATCTGAAAGTGCAATTATAACCTTATTATTTGGTCGAGAGTGTCAATCTAACCCTAGAAACCTGAATTTGAATAGAATTTTGTGAATTGACTATTTTACCTTTCTTTTTAAAAAATAAAAATTCAAAAACTTGAAAAACACTATATTGCTTATGTAAACCCTAAATTCTTCTTCTCCAGATTCCACTTTTCCTCGTCCCCCCTCCCCCTACTTCAGCCATTCTATTCCGCCCCCCCCCCTACACACACCCACACCCACACCCACACACACCCCCCCTACACACACACACACACACACACACCCACACACCCACACACCCACACACCCACACACCCACACACCCACACACCCACACACCCACACACCCACACACCCACACCCACACACACACACACACACGCAGACACACGTACGCACGCACGCACACACACACGCACGCACGCGCACCCCCGCACACGCACCCCCGCGCCCACACACGCCCACACACCCACACACCCGCCCGCCCCCCCCGCCCCCCCGCCCCCCCGCCCGCACGCACGCGCGCATGCACGCACTCACACACACACCCGCACGCACACACGCACACACACACGCACACACACACACACACCCACCTCCGGTCGACTCTTCTGTGCGGAGGAAATCTACAATCTGGGGGTAGATAACGGTGAAGAGTGGAGCCAACCGGACCACTTGACTCGGTCGAAGCCCCAGCGTAGGACAACCTGTTCGAGCTCTACTCATGCGGAGCCCAGCATAGGGGAAAATGAGAATGTATGAATTATTTTCCTTAGGATTTCTAATGTACTCTTTTTTCCTACTATGAATGAAGTTATCTTTTTTACTTATTCATTTTACTTTTTCTATCACTTTGTAGATTCTAGATTTGGTGCCCTACCACTCCCGCCAATTGCAAAGAGGTACTATCTTTGACTTGTTCTTTCAAGTGATGAAAGAATAGTACCATAGGAACGAAGAATGGGCATGGGAGCACCGAATCGAAACTTCTTGATTCTGGTATAAGTCTACCCAACCCTAGGAAGAGTTTTGAGCTTTTTATGAGGAGCTTAACTTATAGCGCAATGGCCTTCATAAGAGACAGAAAGAACTCCTCGATATGCTTGGCCATTCGAGGGAGAAAGGGGACCTCCTTGTCACGGCTAAGGATGGGATTTTGAATGATTATCGCCTCCTCAAATTTTTACACAATGAGGTCCTCAAAGAGGTCACCCCAAAATATGGGTTTGGTTTGATTCATGAATCCATCGCCACTGCCAAAGCCTTTATGGTTTCCTAAGGTGTGTCATCTTCTCAACCCCACGAAGCCATCGAGAGCTAACGTCGTGAGGCCAACATACATTGAGATAATCTGGATATGGCTCATAACTACCAAGCTGGCAAAGTGGAAGGAACGAAATTGAGAGTATCAACGTTTCGTTCCATTTTTGGAGCGGGCTATTAAGGAGAACAGGGGACTTTGTGTGGTTGCCTATAAGGACAAGGAGAAGGCCAAGAGGGACTACGAACAATTATATCAAACTTACACAGCTACTCTAATAGCCTTTGAGCGTACGCCTTTCGGCTGGGGACAACCAAGACGAACTTGATCGAGGATTTCAAAGTATTTCTCTAGGAGACCCTCAACATTATAAAGAGAGATCATATTAAGGAGGAACCCAAGTAAAACGAGGACTATAAGGAGGCTAAAAGGTGGCTTAGCAAGCTTCAGAAGGAGAAGAAGAAAAAGAGTGGGGCTTCGACTTCCCGTGCTGCTCTGAAAAGGAGTGGGGATCCAGGCCTCGCAGAAGGTAATCTATCTAGGACTTCCCGCGTGAGGGGGCGGCTCTGTCTTTACTCGTTTGAGCCAACCTTCAGCCATCCCTGCTCACTAGGCTGATCCTACCACAGTAGTAGATTCAAGCTCGCTCTGCATCGCCCAAGGCTTTTGCTTCAAAAATTAATCAAACAGGAAATCCGGCATGTGTCTTCGATCAAAGAAAAGGTGGCCGTACCCCGGCCAGGAGGGCCTTCCTCCAGCAGAGGGAGCAACATTACTGCTAACAGAAGCCGAAGGGCCCCCTCCAACACTGGGGGTGAAAATGATAAAGATGCTCCCATAATGAGGAGATCTCGAGGTAAATCAGACGGACCTTTGAACCCTGTTCAGGTTCAGGAAGCTGGGATCTTAGAAGAGGATCCTCTCATTCCTTATGATGGGTTTCCCTCCCCTTAGTTGTATATAGATAGGTGTTGTTTGTTGTAACTTCATCTTTTTACTTGTAAGCCATTATGGCATTCCCTATAACTTAAATAAAATTTCTTTGCCCTTTATTCTTTTTGAGTAATTGAATTTTTTACAAGGGGATTAACCCTTCTAGTTTAGTTGAATATTTCAAAATTTTCTTTTCTTTTCATTCTAAGGCGCTTTTATACATGTAAAATAGGGGGTATGAACCCTAAGCATTCGATAGGCTATGATTACAAGGTTTTTATCCTTAACGCTTACATGTGTTAAGGGGATTTCAGCCCCAAAGCACTCGATAGGCCGTGGAGGCCCTTGGATTATTTGCAAGGTTTTTACCTTGGGTGCTTGCACGTGTTAAGGGAATTTTGGCCCCAAAGCGCTCTATAGGCCGTGGAGGCTCCTCGATCGTATACAAGATTTTTACCATTGGCGCCTACATATGTTAAGGGGATTTCGACCCCAAAGCGCTCGATAGGCCGTGGAGGCCCTTTGATCGTTTGCAGGGTTTTTACCCTTGGTGTTTACATATGTTAAGTGGATTTCGACCCCAAAGTGCTGGATAAGCCGTGGATGCCCCTTGATCCTTTGTAGGGTTTTTACCCTTGGTGCTTATATTATGAAAGGGGATTTTGTCCCCGAGGGCTAAACAGGCTACGAATGCCTTTCGGTTTTTAATGCTACAATTTAATAAGAGTGAGGAATTTTTAATCCTTCGAATTAGGGTGTATTTTAGTTCTTAATAAGAAATTGGAACGATTAAAAGAAACACACTTCAATAGAAAGTTAATACAGGGAAACCCTATCGACTTACAACAAGATTTTCGTCGAAGGTACCCTTCGGCCTATAGCTACTTTAGGGTGAGTTATTTCCTAGCCTAACCCAGTCTATTGAGACTTAGGAGAATAGTATATCCTAAGGTTTGAAACATTCCATCTACGTAGAACTGACTCACCCTATGGAGTTTCCAGCACGTAGCTACCCCCGGGGTAGGCTTCGACAACCTGGTAAGGTCCTTCCCAGTTTGCTGCCAGTTTACCTTTTAGCTCTCTTTGGTTTTTTTTGTTCCTCCTCATTACAAGGTCTCCCAGGGAAAACTAGAATTTTCAGACCTTTCGATCATGATATCACTAATCTTCTCTTTCACCTTATCTTCATGGAGGGATGCCTTCTCTTTTTTTTCTTCGAGAAAGTCCAAGTCCAAGCGGCGCTGCTCATCATTGATCTCCTGGTTTTCAGTACCTATAGAAAGCCTTCGGAAGTTGGCCATCCTTATCTCTACGGGAATTAGTGCCTCTGAACCGTAGACCAGATTGTATAGGGAATCACCCATGGCAGAGGATTCCGTCATTAGGGACGACCAAAGTACGCTGGGCAATTCATTGATCCAGTTCCCTGCTGCCACTTCATCATTCACCCCGAGGCCTCCGACTTATGGAGCACATCGCATGATTGGATGACTGGTAAACAAGATGATCTTGTAGCTTTGAAAATACGATCGGAGATGCCTCACTGCATGGACTAGGGCCAATATTCACTTCTCAAGGGCGGTGTATATGGACCATGCAGTTCCCTGCTTACAAAGTAGATGGGGGTGTTGGGATTTTTCCTTTTCCTTTACCAGAAATGCACTTGTTGATAAGGGGGATGCTGAGATGTATAGGTACAAATCTTCCCCCTTCTCTGGTTTCATCAAGGTGGGCAGGCTTCGTAAGTGTTCCTTTAAGTCTCGGAATGCTTGGTAACATTCTTCCATCCATTCAAATTGTTTGACCTTTCGAAGCACATCAAAGAATGGAAAATGTTTCTTAGCCCCGTAGGAAAGAAATTGAATGAGCGCAGCTAGCGATCATGTTAGCCTTTAAACATCCTTGACCGTTCGAGAGGGCTTCATGCTCATCAAAGCTTTGCCTTTCTCTGGGTTCTCATCGATCCCCCTCTCCGAGACCATAAATCCCTAGAATTTTCTAGCCCCGACTCCTATCACACACTTAGCTAGGTTCAACTTTAGATTATCTTCTTGGAGCCTCTGGAAGGTTTCTTCGAGTTTACCAAGAATTGGTCATAGCCCTTACTTTTGACTACCATATCATCTACGTATATTTCCACATTTCTGCCGATCTGGTTTAAAAAAACTTGTCAACCAACCTTTGGCAAGTGACCATTGCATTCTGTAGGCTAAATGGCATTTTCTTGTAGAAAAACATCTCTACTTCTGTTATGAATGACGTCTTTTGCTTATCCTCTTCCGCCATAAGTATCTGGTGGTAGCTTTTATGGGAATCAAAGAAGGCTTATACTTCATATCTTACTGTTGCTTCAACCAACACGCCAATGGAGGGTAAAGGATAGATATTCTTGGGGAAGCATTTGTTGAGATTTGTGAAGCCTATGAACATTTGCCGAGCCTCATCGTGCTTGGAAACCATCCATTCGGGGTAACATACCTCTTCGATAACCCCTACTCAAAGAAGTTTCTAGACTTCCTCCTTTATGGCCTCCGCCCTCTCGAGAGCAAATAACCTACTTTTCTGTTTAATTATTTTTAGGAGGGGTCCACATTCAATATGTGGACCATCAGCCATTTGGGTACCCCCAATGAGGTCGAGCGTACTCCACGAAAAGACCTCTACATAGTTGTCCTAGAGATCCTTCAGACTTTCTTTTGTTGCTGGTGGTATTATTTTCCCCACAGCCACCGTTCCTTATGCTCGAACGGCCATCAGCATCGTGTTCATGGGTTTAATTTCTCAATTTATCAAAGCCACATTATCCTCATTTTAAGCTTCTTTCAATGCTATCGCCAAACAACTCTTGAGTTCCGGTTGATCCCTCCTTATGACTGTTATTCCCATTTTTATGGGGAACTTCATTGTGAAGTGGTAGGGGACCATATAGCCTGCACCTAGCACATCCAGAGCCTTCCTTATATCACATTATAGGGGGATACGACGTCAATCACAGCAAAGCTACAATCGATCGTGACTTCTTTATCTCTATCAGCTACTTTGACGGAGAGGGTTACGACCCTTAAGAGCGATACCATTTTCCAGGTAAAACTAGATAATGGTGAGGTTGTTCTCTTCAAAATTTTGCACCCTAGCCCCAATTGATCAAAGCAATTGGCGAAAATCACTTCCACTCGGGTTCCATCATCAATGAACACCATTTTGATATAGAAGTATCCGATGGTTGTATAAATTACCGTTGGGTCCGTATGGGGGGGGGGGGTTCGGCTGGGCGCTAGGTCTGCTTCCGATAAAGTTATGGCTTCTTCCGCTCGAAATATTTTTTTGCATAGTTTTCTGAGGGGCACATACCGGTATTGTGCTTTGATGATGGTGTTCGAAGACTGGTCACACACCACCCCATTAATGAAACTCATCACACGGTTAGCCTTGTTCCCATGGTTCCTATCCACCCGAGCTTCAGCGTCAGGTCCACTATTTTCTCTTGCTTTTATTTCCATCTTGCTCCCCATTGTTCCCTTGCTGGTCTCTGCCACCTCGATTGTCCTCTTTCTAGGGTTTCTGGTGGCACTTTCCTTTTCCCTTCGGGGAGCCATCTCCTCTCGATCTTTCGGCGCAGTCCGGGAGCAAGCCTTCTTTAGCAAACCTATAAATTTCCTTCTTCAAGTGGATTCATTCATTTGTATCATGTTCCCATTATTTGTGGTGGTCACATAATTTGGGCGACTCTTATTTTTTGGGGAAGTCTTTGCCAGGAAGGGGAGCTCAAAACAGCCCATTATGGATGAAGTGTATTTCCACCTGGGTTTTGGTTAGGGGAACATAGCCTTCGAAGCCTTTGTTCGAAGCCTCCAACTTTCTTGGTCTTGACTCTGAGGTTTTAGAGGCCTTTTTCACCCCACATGTCCCCCTCTCTTTTCCTTTCATGGCCTCCTCGATCTTCGAATATTATTCAACAATCTCTTGTAGTTGCTGCAAGGTTTCTGGCTTCTTCGAGATCAGCTTCTTGTACAAATCATTGTTGGACATTCCATTCATGTAGCCAAGGATCACTCCATGATCGGTGCGATTGATTACACTGAGGCTCGTATCCACATATCATGATAAAATGTTTCCATCAATTTGCCAGGCCTCTACTTCTTTGATAGAGCTCGATCAGAGTGTTCGTAAATCTTTTCTTTTGTAATAACTGACCCAATAAGACCTTTCCAAATTCCATGTATGAATGTACAATCCTTTGCCTAGTTTATTAAACCATTCTTGGGCCTTTCCTGAAGGTAACTCCCTACCAACTTACATGTCAGCTATTCGTTGAAGTTCCTCATATTCATCAGGCTGAGGAAGGTTTGTATGAACTCTCGGGGGTCTAAATATCTAATGTACATGGGGAGACTCTCAGGTGGCTTCACATGGATGGGCCATCGAGTGGCCATGACTTGACCTGAAGGCCCAATCAACCTATCCAGCTCCCTTGTGAGGGCGTCGCTTAACTGGCCTCCCATTCATGAATCTCCGTATTGATTTGGCCAAAATGAGGTATCGATAGTGGGTATCTAGTTTGAGGCCATGTATCGAGGCCGTGGTCCTTCCACAGCAGAGCTGCGGTACAGAGGCTGCGACCCTTGTTTATAAGGGTCGTATGAAGGAATCTTCGGTCGAGGCCATAAATGCATCTGGCTCTCGTAACCTGGGTAACGCCCTATTGGCCAGGCGATTTAGTAAGGAATCATTTCGTTTGGAATGTGAGGCACCAAACGGGAACCGAGTATGCCAACGTTTGGGCCATGCTGGTGAATGTTAGTTGCAGCTGATCTTAAGCCCATATCCCCATATTTATTTGGTAAGATGCTCTTGGGGTGGCTTTTAATTGGAATATTGCTTGCAATACCAAGGGCATCAAAGGTGGGGGCAAAACTTGCCGCTGAACCATCCTTTGATAGGGCATTGGGGGCTCCACCTGATAGCCAACCACTCTAAGGGTTTGAGTTAATTGTGTTAGGTCATGCTCTGATGGGGGGAATGCGTTGTTCGTGCCCCTTGTCACTCGAGTGGCCCCTACATTTGCTTCTACTTACGAGTCTGACGTAGCTTCTTTGAACTACGGCTCATTCTCCCTTTGTTGGCGCGCCTGACTTTGTGACGTAGGGGCTCTCATGCCTCCTACCCAGGGATCAACGCTGACCTCCATATGCCTCGTAGGTACGGTAGCTTCAATCTGAGACCCCTTTGGTACCCCTGTTGTCGGGATCTAGTCTCGGGATACCTCTAAGAGTCTGTTACCGGTACTTGAGGCGGCAGGATCCGATTTCATCTTACTCCTGCATCCCATCCTCCTCCGGTAGGGGGATTGTACTTTCTCACCTTTGCCTAAGGTCTACCTTTAAGTCGTTCACTTCTACACAAAGTGATTTCCATAGAAGTGGACATATACATAAAAAAATGCAGATCTGACTAACGGTCCCACTGGGCATACCAACTTGATGTGCCCCAAATCTCCGCCGCCATGTGCACCGTCGTTGTGGCCGAAATCTGTAAGATTAAGCCCCCAGATGTTTTCGTGGGGAAGAGGCTCTGACGATCAAGTCAGGAATTAGTCTTTCAATTAGGAATGAATAGTTGAGTTTGTAGGGTTACCTCTAACCTTTATATAGGTTGGCAAGTATGGCAACTATTTTTTTTTTGCTTGTGATGCAAGTACCCTTCCCCTGGGCCGGCCCAAAGAATATTATCCAAGGGGTAATATAGGAGACCTGGGCCAGTTAGATTAGGCTAGCCCAGTACGAATTTACACATTATCATTTTGTATGTCCTTTATTTCAGATGCAAGTGGTGGCATAGCGGTTCGATTCACGATTGGATTTTTGCTTGCGACGTTTGTGTCATGCTAGTATTTGATGATCACAATGTTTAACAGTAAAACCAACGGTACGGGTAAAATCAAATGTGTATTAGTCGCATGGCTTCTTATTTCAGCCACTAGAAATCAGGCGGCAGTCTAATTTCTGGTGTGGGCTTAGTGGCACAGATGCGGCGGAAATCTAGATTCCGACGACAGAGTGATGGTGGAGCTAGCAGCGGAGCGGCAGAGGAGCAGTGGTTGTGGTTATGGAGATGAAGAAAATGAATAACCCTAGGGGTATTTATGTCATTGGATTTTTAGGTTTAAAACTAGGGATATTTTAGTCTTTTAGATTTGGTCAATGCCCAAAAATACCAAGTCAATGCCAGAATAGTATCAAAAGATTATATCGGCACATTTGATGCAAAAGTTAGGGTTATAATCACACTTTCAGATTATACATGATCATATTGGCACTTTTGAAAAATAATAGAGTTATATTCGTATTTTACCCAAAATTTTAATATTAAAATTAAATATTTCACCTTTTACTTTTCTAATTAAACTTTTTAAAAAACATCCATATCAAATATATTTCAATACTCAACATAAAAAATCCAGAAATTGTAGTAGAACTGGTGCAATATGTCAAGAGGCAGGGTGAGAAACGTGCACTTAAAAGTCAGTACCAACTCTCTGCAGGAAGCTTCTGATGAGGCGGTTAGGAGTACCAAGCACCAGCACACACACTGAAGCACAGTTCGGTTTCTCGATGCAATCAGTATAAACAGGATAATTGCAGAGAAAATAATTCCAGAAGAAAAAAACACGCGCGCACTTCACCTTGTAAACATGTTATTGGTGATTTCAATAACCATGTATTTCAGAGCTATCTTTGGAGTTATTGGTGACTTTGCTTGCTGATTTAATTCCTTCTTTTCTTTCTCGAAGATTTTGCAATCCCTAATTTATTGGATTTTTTGGTCTCTTTTTTCAGGAAGTCTGACTGCCATCATCACCTTCTTGTCACCAGGGTAAGAACTGATTTCTTCATCTTTTTCAGGAATTTCACTATTTTTTTATTAGCTGCATTTTGATGATAATGGTAAAACAGGCGGGAGCTTTACAAGATATGGGAGGGTTCATCAATTGAGCATTTCTATCCAATTCCGCATCACACAGCCATCATCAGCTTTGTGTTGTGGATGATGTACGGCGATGCTTATGGGGATATCTTCCTGGTAATCATCCACAGTATAGGTGAAGGAATATCAGTTTGTTCAGATTGTTGAGGCACGACAACTGATGAATGAACCTCCTGTTATGCTGCTGCCTCCTTTTCAGTTTGTTCAATATGAGCTTATGCTGCTGCATCTTGATCCATCTAGAAGCAAGGAGAAGGTTGTTGTATCTCGATCCATCTAGAAGTGAGGAGAAGGCAGCACAAGATAGCAGCACAAATGTGAAACTTCCATATTAGAAGTTAGTTAGTTTTCTGTTTTTAAATTCAGTTAGCCTCAGATTAGTTAGGAGTTTATTGATTAGTTTGTTAGCTGATTTGAGAACATTATAAATGTATAAATTGTATACCATTTGAGTAAGTTAATCAATGCAATACACAGAAAATTTTCCCCCCAAAAAATCCAGATCAGTTTTGATCATTTCTTGGAGTTTCTGCTGAAGTTTTGTGTTCTTCCTGGAAATCCTTCCAGATTTCTTCATGGTATCAGAGCTTTAGGCTTTGATTAAATCAAAGTTCTCCCTCAGAATACTTCTTTTTGAACAACAGATTTTTCTGTAATGGCTAGATATGTTGCTGATGATGATGGTTATGTAAGGATCAGGCCTAATGATCCTCAGTTCTTGCCATCTTCTGATCATGCTAACCTTACTGTGGTTTCAGAATTATTGACTGAAAGAAACTATGTCATCTGGAGCCCGGCTAGGATCACTGCCTTCTCTGCAAGAGGAAAGTTGCAGTTCATCACCACTGGAGTTCCAAAACTAGATCCTGACTCTCCAGTCTATGATCAGTGGATGAAGGTTAACAACACGCTTGTGTCATGGATCCAAAGCTCAATCAGCAAGGAGCTGGCTAGGAGCTTTCATTTCCATACAGATGTGAAGATACTCTGGGAAGAAATCAAGGAAAGATTCTCTGTGAGTCAAGGCCCTTTGTTCTATGAACTGATGAGAACATTGGGTGAACTGAAGCAAGGATCAAACTCAGTCACTAAATATTTCTCAAATATGAAGAGCATTTGGGATAAGATTGACATTATCATGCCATGGTTAAGATGCACATGTTGTAACCGTGATTGCAGATGTTGATTTCATGAGAAGGTGGAGATGCAGGCCAATCAGGATAGGCTGCAACAGTTGATGATTAGACTCAACGGTGAATTTGATGCCCTCAAGGATCAACTCCTAGTTATGGATCCTTTACCAACTGTTGGAAAGGCTTACTCACTATTGTGAAAGAAAGAACAAAATAGAAGAATGCAGGACAATTTTGGTAACATTATTGAGAATGCTGCAATGATGGTGAAACAGGCATCAACTCAGTACAACATTAACAGATTCAATCAGAAAAGGAAGGAGGGGGATAACAAGAAATTTTTGAAGTGTGAATACTGTCAAAGATCTGGACATTTGAGAGAGAATTGCTTCAAGTTGAATGGTTATCCAGAATGGTGGGCCTGAATCAACCAAAGTAAAGGCAAAACCCTATGCTAATGTAGCAGTTGCAGAAACTGAAGAGAGGGAGCAGATCAGTAATACTCCTTTAGGTGCAGAAGATGTACATCAGTTTGAAAATGTTCAGTCAATTATGGCAAACATGATTTACAATGAGTTCAACAAGTTTGTGAAAGGGAAAGTAAAGGAATCAAGTTCAGAGACGGGGGACATGCTCAGGTAACCTGCAATCCAATGCTATTGTTACTGCCTGTTGTTTTAAGTTTGGTGAATGGATTCTAGATAGTGGAGCATCATCTCTCATTTGTGGCAATCTATCTATGTTTGAATCTCTCAAATCAATTGATCACAAAATGCCTATCACTTTGCCTGATCATTTCAGTGTACTAGCTGATTCCATTGGATTAGTTAAACTTATTGATTCAATCACTCTGCATAATTGTCTCTATGTGAAGTCTTTTAAGTTCAATATTTTATCAATTAACAAGTTATCACATCAATCTCATCTGTGCTTTGTCTTCTATCCTAATGCTTGTGCCATACAGGACCTCAAGACTAATTCCATTTTAGGGATAGTCACTAAAAATAATGGATTATATCTACTGAATCATAAATCCTTTCTGTCATCAGTTATAAAGAGCTTTCTCATCAGTCAAGAGTCAAGTTAGATAATACAGTATAAGGCCTTGTATTCTGCTAGAAAGCTATCAGAAGCAGAAACTCTGAAGCTGCATTACAGATTCGGTCATCCATCAAGAGTTGCAATGCAGCATTTGAATCTTCCTACTTTGAACAACATTTGTACAGTTTGCCCTTTAGCAAAGAAAGTTAGAAACTCCTTTTCTGATTCAGTATCTCATAGTTCTACTATTTTTTATTTGATTCATATGGATGTATGGGGGCCTTTTAGGGTTAAAACTACTGCTGGAGCACAGTACTTCTTAACCATAGTTGATGATCACAGTAGAGCCACTTGAACTTTTATGATAAAATCTAAAGTTTTAGTGCACTGTCTACTAAAATCTTTCATACTTATGGTTCAAACTCAGTTTAATAAGACCATTAAAGTCATCAGAAGTGACAATGGTACAAAATTTACAAATCAAAACTGTCAGTCCTTGTTTGATTCTCTGGGAATTGTTCGTCAAAAATCTTGTCCACACACTCCTCAACAAAATGGTGTTGGGGAAAGAAAACATAGACATTTGATTGAAATGGCCAGATCTTTCATGTTTCAATCAAATTTTCCACTTCATTTTTGGGGAGATTCAGTTCTAGCAGCTACATATACTATAAATAGACTACTTCTTCCATTCTTGGCTGGAAATCACCATATGAAATCTTATATGGAAAACCACCTGACCTGTCTTCTCTTAGAGCCTTTGGATCCTTGTGTTATGTCTCTAATCTAAGTCCACTTAAACACAAATTCAGCCCTAGATCACATCCATGCATATTCATAAGATATCCTTGTACTCATAAAGGTTATAAGGTATATGATCTGGTAGATAAAAAAATTCTTGTCACCAGATATATACTTTTCCAAAAGCACATTTATCCTTTTCAAACCAACAGTCAATATAATAAACTTGTCATACCTGATCCCACTGATCAGGTTTCACAACCACAAATCATGGTTAACACCAAGCATGATACTTCTTATCATACTTATCCATCTCAGACACCTAATCATAATTCAGATCAGTATCATAATCTTGATGGACATGCTTCTCCTTCTAACAGTCACACACCCCATACAAATCCCTTCACTGATGAATCTATTTCTAACACAGATTATCAAAATTCTGTCTCTAATCCTATTGCTCCACCAGTTCTTAGGCAAAGCACTAGAGTTAGAAATAGGCCTTGTTGGATGCAGGACTTTGTGGTCAATCATGCTTTCTCTGATGTCTTCATACCAACCTTTTCTGCCACTCATAGTGCTTTTGTTACAAAACTATTGAACATTCATGAGCCTCACACTTATAAACAAGCATGTAGTGATGTACATTGGGTGCAGGCTATGGAAGCTGATATTGATGCAATAGAAAGTAATCAAACTTGGGACTTAGTCTCTCTACCTGCAGGAAAAAGGCCAATAGGGTGAAAATGGGTTTTAAGGTTAAATGCAAAGTTGATGTTTCAGTGGAAAGGTACAAAGCTAGGCTGGTAGCTAAGGGGTATTCACAGATTGAAGGGGTGGATTACTGTGATTCTTTTCACCTGTGGCTAAGCAAGTTACAGTCAGATTGATCATAGCCATCACAACATCCTATAACTGGCATTTACATCAAATAAATGTGAATAATGCATTTCTGCATGGCTATATCTAAAGAGCTATATATGGTACCTCCACAAGGTTATAAGAAGGCTCTTCCTCATCAGGTCTGCAAACTCAAGAAGTCCCTTTATGGCCTAAAATAAGCATCCAGAGAGTGGAATGTTGAATTCTCCAAACAACTAACCAAATTTGGATTGCAGCAGTTCAAACATGATCATTGCCTATTCTTTAGGAACAGTGCTCAGTCATCTCTCATTCTTCTCAGTTATGTAGATGATGTCTTCATCACTGGTTCTTCTGACACAGAGATAGCAGAACTCAAATCCCATCTTCACAAGTTGTTTTCCATTAAAGATTTGGGGTCTGCCAAGTTCTTTCTGGGAATAGAGATAGCTAGATCTGATGCTGGCATTTTTCTGAATCAGAACAAGTATGTTAATGACATTATTCATGATCTGCACTTGATTGATTGCATAACTCTATCTGCTCCTCTTCCTGCTTCCTGGCAAGTTGAAGACAAGGCTGCTCCGTTGATTACTGATTCAGGGCCTTATAGAAGATTGATTGGAAGACTACTATACTTATCTTTTACCAAACTTGATATCACATTCTCTGTACATCAGCTTAGTCAGTTTGTCCAAACACCATCAGAACATCACTGGAAGGCTACTATCCATTTTCTCAAGTATTTAAAGGGGTGTCCATCTCATGGCTTGTTCTTCCCAACTCAGGAATCTCCTACCTTATCAGCCTATTGTGATGCAGACTAGAATACTTGTAAGATCACAAGAAGGTCTGTCACAGGATATTGTGTCTTCCTTGGCCAGTCTCTTATCTCCTGGAAATCAAAGAAACAACACACTGTGAGTAAGTCATCTGTAGAGTCTGAATATAGAGCCATGTCCATGACAGTTTCTGAGCTGAAATGGATTACTTATCTGCTTTGGGACCTGCACATTCCAGTCCCTCTTCCTATATCTCTAAAGTGTGACAATATAGCTGCTCTTCATATCACTCAAAATCAAGTATTTCATAAGCGTACTAAACTCATTGAAATAGACTGTCATTATGTTCAGGATACCTATACTGATGGTTTTATTGATCCTCTTCATGTGTACACTCATGTTCAGCTTGGTGATGGTTTTACCAAGTTACTTCCTCCAGTTTCAGCAGTTCAACTCCTGTCCAAGATGGAATTTTGTGCTTCACAAAATGCCTCATCTTGAGGGGGGTGTGTGAAGGAATATTAGTTTGCTCAGATTGTTGATGCACTGCAACTGATGACTGAACCTCCTGCTATGCTGCTGCCTCCTTATCAGTTTGTTCAGTTTGAGCTTATGCTGCTGCATCTCGATCCATCTAGAAGCAAGGAGAAGGCTGCTGCATCTCGATCCATCTAGAAGCAATGATAAGGTTGCTGCATCTCGATCCATCTAGAAGCAAGGAGAAAGCAGCACAAGATATTGACAAATGTGAAGCTTCCAGATTAGAAGTTAGTTAGTTAATATTCTGTTTTTAAATTCAGTTAGCCTCAGATTAGTTAGGAGTTTGTTGATTAGTTTGTTAGCTGATTTGAGAACATTATAAATGTATAGATTGTATACCATTTGAGTAAGTTAATCAATGCAATACACAGAAAATTTCCCTCCCAACAATCCAGATCAGTTTTTATCATTTCTTGAAGTTTTGTGTTCTTCCCAGAAATCCTTCCGGATTTCTTCAATCGGTATTATCATGGCGATGTCTCAATTGGCTCTTTTTCTATTATTCTCCCAATCGTTTGAGGAACTGATGATGCACGAGGTGATCATCTTTCTCTCCGAGCTATTCGTTATCGTCCGGTTTACTCAATAGTTTTAAGGAAATGATGAAGCACCATGTCATATTTGTCCCCGAGCAATTCTCTATCGCTCTTCTGGGTCTCCTGCCTCGCACTTTTGGTGATCCGGATACATTTGCCGGCGTAGTCTGCGCGATTGGAAGCATCTTGATGTGTGCCGTGGTAATTATCGATGTTCCGTAAACCTTGTTCCTAATTTATGAGTTTTCTTTTCTTGAATGAGGTTTCAATTTTGTGTTGCAGAAAATGGTGTACGAAGCCAAAAGAACGGAGCGAGTGCCATTTTTCGCGTCTCTTAGATCGTTTGCGAATGGAGTTATCTGGACTGTCTATGGCATCATCTCATCTGATAGGTTTATCTGGGTAAGCAACTAAGCAATTTCTTTCGCATTCACTATTCAGAGTTTAATTTCCAGGTTTCAGTACATTTCTTGTCATCTGAATTACTTGTGTTTGATTAATCATGAACGTGTCAGGCTCCGAATCTGGTTGGGGCTTTTGTTCATCTAGTCCAGCTTGTACAGGATGAAATCCACTACTACAGACCAGCCAAGCGCCAGATTGCAGAAGAAACTGAAGTACTGAACTAAAGGGGCGACTGGTTTCGAATGCGCGATGTGTGAAGAAAATAGGATTGCAGAAGAAACTGAAGTAAGGGGGTTTTGAATGTGCGATGGCTGCTTCAGTGAGTAGCACTTTGTTCATATAATCTGTTAGTAGGCTGGTTTCAGAGAGGGAATATCATACAACTTTTAGTTTTTTGCTTCGTAGACAGATTAGATTGATTGGCTATGACAGTATTTAGGTATTGATATAGTAGAGGATTTGTTGAATCTTGTTCTGTGGAGTATTTTTCATAAACGCATTCGGTGAATGATGATGTCACGGAGTTGATCCGAGCAGGAAGTGTTGCACAAGAAAGTATACTAAGACAGGAGCATAAGAAAAAGAGTAGGTCTCCTTACGGGTGGCCTGTCCATAAGCTTATGGACGGATCACTTATTTCTTACCTTACATACTCCCTCTGTCCCAGCTCAAATTGCAAGGAATTTTTTTCACGCATATCAAGAAGCTTGTCTAACCGTTAATATGTTTAACTACGTATAACAACGATAAACAAAAAGTTACTTTTGGGAAACTACTTGTTTCGACGAATCCAACCATATAACATATGATAATATTATTGTTTATATATCTATTCAAATATGTGGTCAAAGTTGGACAGTGAATAGTGACATAAAGTGAAGTGTGCAGTTTGAGCTGGGACGGAGGGAGTACTGTATTTGTTAAATTATATACGAAATTTAAAATTTTGAAAATATTTTTTAAATCATATATTTTTATATATTCACGTTCAAATACATATTATTACTTGTTTTAACTTATAAAATGTAATATTTAAATTTTATAAAAAATTACAACATTTAAGGTAAATGCCTCTATAAATTGCCTATAACCTTATGAAAATGCCGTATTGTTAAGGAAAGGGTTCCTGTTAAGGAAATAGAAACCCTTTCCTTGTAGGAAAGGTTATAGATGGTAGTTACCTTATAGAATTAGTTATAGATGGTAGTTACCTTATAGAATTAGTTATAGATGATAGTTTCCTTATAGACTTAGAATTATATTCCTGTTAGACTTTGGTTTGTTGTAAGCCTATATATTGTAATCCTCATCATTGATGAGATGTGTCATTGATTAATATCAGTGCACCATAATAAAGTCATTTATATTTTATCATGGTATCAGAGCCTAAAATTCTGAAACCTGAATAGAAAATTTTTCGCTGCATTAAAACCTGCTGTCTGACGTCCACGCGCTGCCAATCTTGACGCTATGCGCCAACCACCGCCACGCGCCGATCGCCGTTCGCTGCCGTCCAACGTCCGACGATCGCTGCTCGCCCTCACGCGCCGCCGCTTACTCTCCGTCGGTGTGTCCTGTGCTCCTGATTTGTACCTGATTTTTACAATATGTCTGGCTCTGAAGATCAGCCTCGTTCTGCTGCTCCGAAGATTCAGGATATGAGTGGTTATGATGTGATTACAACTTTACTTCAGCAGCTGCAATTGCAATCTGGCCCTCGTACTACTTTACCGATTATGAGTGGTTATGATGTGATTACAGCTTTACTTCAGCAGTTGCAATTGCAATCTGGCCCTCGTACTACTTTAGCGATTGGTCGTGTGTCGACTGATCCTTACTTCATTGGTCCTGGCGATGGTCCACGTTTACAACTTGTATCGCCCATACTGATGTTGGTTTTGAGGCTACTGCGCTTCAGAACAATAATGGCTATGAGGTAATTGCGACTTTACTGAAACAGTTGCAGCTGCAATGTGGCCCTAAAATACCTATACATGTTGGTCGTTTGTCGACTAAGCCCTACTTCATTGGCACTTCTGACGGACCTGGTTCGGTTATTGCACCCACCGTCCCGAAGGGTCAAGAGAATTACCTTGAATGGTCTCCTACAAATACTGCTCTACCAGCTGCTACTGTTACGGTTGTTGCTGCTACTTCTACCCCTACTGAGAATTTTTATTTTTTTTGTTTTATTGATTAGCAATTTCATAATATTTTTCGCAAGTTGGACATTCTTGTCATCATGCTCCAACTTGAGGGAGGGTGTTAAGGAAATAGAAACCCTTTCCTTGTAGGAAAGGTTATAGATGGTAGTTACCTTATAGAATTAGTTATAGATGGTAGTTACCTTATAGAATTAGTTATAGATGATAGTTTCCTTATAGACTTAGAATTATATTCCTGTTAGACTTTGGTTTTTTGTAAGCCTATATATTGTAATCCTCATCATTGATGAGATGTGTCATTGATTAATATCAGTGCACCATAATAAAGTTCTCTATATTTTTATCACGTATTTCCTGAGAATTTCCCTAAGAAAAATATCATACAATATATCCATTCTATATGTATGTTTTGTTTTGTTTCATTTCATTTCCTTTATACTGTTTCTTTTTATGAAAAATATCATCTAACATCATATAGGGTGCAGGAGAACATTCGTACGTATTGTATAAGAGAGAGGACTAATAAATACAACCAATATCAAGGTTTTGATGCTTCATTATAGAAAAATAATTCGTGTTGAGACTTAGAGAACACTTACAACACTATTATCCCATTTGAGTCCCAATCCCTTCCACTCATATTAGGAGTACCAACTTCCACAATCATTAGATTCCATTTACATACACCCGCGGGTGTACCCCAGTGGTTGGGACGTGGGGTGGGCTTGCAGTTTATCCAGGTTCGAGTCCCGGCAGAGACCGTGTGGGGAGTTTGTGCTTGCACAGCTCCCTGGTGCTCACCGGGCTGAAACTGACCCACGGGTCCTGGTACTGGGCTACCGTGATTTACATCCCTTACAGGCCTTGGTGTGAGTTGGTATGGGCTGCTGAGCGCGAGCAGATATTCGCCTTTTGCGGTAGATTCCATTTACATCATTCGATTTTGTCCACATGAGATTTTACTGATTCTACTCGCATGACATGTGGTGCCAGCCTCACAACTTTTAGTCAAAATTAAAAGATGGCTCAAAATTAGTTCATGTGAACTGGGGGAACCACACTATTAGAGATTGACTAGATGAGCCGTAGGAGCACTAAATTGGAACGATCATACCGAGCTTCTCAAATCAAACACCTGTTTAGGCATTGGTCAGGTCATATATCAATCCTCTTGCAAAACCGAAGAGACACCAACTCTATATGACCATAGACATATATGTTTCTTCCATTTTGATAATTTTTTTATGCACTCTTCAAATTGCGAAGAAACCATACGAAGCAGCTGGAATATGGAAGGATCATATCTCACCACAAGGATAAGCAATTATGCTTCTCATATGCAAACTTGGGCTCAACAAAAGTTTCAAAATCATATGAAAAAAGCAAAATTCATATCCAGGCAAATTAAGTCTTTACAAGCAGGCATCATTACAACAAATATTCAAGAGAAGATCTCGAAACTTATATGTGAGATTGAAACAATCCTGGATATAGAGGCTGCAAAATGGAAATAGAGAGCGAAACAACATTGACTCCAGCAGGATGACAGAAATACTTAATTCTTTCAATCGTTCGCAAATAAAAGAAAAAGGAGAAACTCGATGCGTGGGCTAAAAGATAAAGCGGGGAGATGGTGCACTGATAGTTGAGATATGAAAAACATAATTACCCAGCATTTTAACATGTTTTTAACATAGCACCTCATTTGACTACAATGATCCAGTCAAGAGTTACAAATCAGATGAATTTAGTATTATGTCGGCCATATACACAATCTAACATGCTTTCCCTGAAACAAATGACCCAAACAAAGCTCCTCGAACAAATGGTATGCCGCCATCCTTTGAAAAGTACTGGGATACTGAGGGTGCAAAGGTTTTTTATCAGCTTTACAATATTTAGACCACGGAAAACCTATGAACTCCATTACGATACAATAATGGTACTTATTTAGAAGGTTAAAAAAAATTGAGGCGTCTCGATTCAGACCAGTTAGGTCATGACATGTGAGCGTCGCATCATCTCGAAATGCATCTTTAATAGATTACAGAGCGTCATTTGGAAAATTATATCTGAAGTTCGAAGTACTTTTGTGCGGAATACATATCATCAATAAAGTTCTCTTTTATGCTTAATGAAAAGAGGTTTGGAAATCTAACTCCTTCAAGAGGAATTAGGCAGTGGGGCCATTTATTGGATACTCATTTATCATTAGTGGGGAATTCATGCATACTATGCTTTAACAGAAATTAAGAGCGAAACATGTATCAGGTTTACAGATAACTCGGTTAGCATCCATTATTGCACACCTATTATTTGTTGATGTCACGTTAACATTCAGGGAAGAAAACCAACATGAAGCTGTCATATTGAAACATTTTTTTGCAAGAATATGAGTTGGTAGCGGGTTAAAAAGTAAGCTTTGAAACGTCATCCATCACTTTCGGTCCTAGTGTGGAAAGTCATACTAAATCTAGTATCCTTTCTGATGAAAAATGATTGTAAAACAAGTTGAATTTCATCAACTTTTGGGTTTCGTTTTGAGTTGGGCTCAAACTGAATTAGAGTAAGTGGGCATCGTTTTTGAATTCTCCTCTGCGGGTACTATAAAATCGACTGTTTAAACTCTCAAAACGAATAAAGGGTGAATGAGATATGGATGCTCAAAGAGTCACTTGAGAATGAAAACTTAGGCGGAAATTCATTCGCACGTGCTAAGTTTTCTGTAATTTTTTACTGTTTAAAATGCGTTTGGACCGTGTGGAAGTCTTTCGAAAGCCCAAACCGCGTTACAAATATGCTAAGAATCACGTGTGGAATATATGAGATTTGATACGCGGTTAATCATGATAAGGAATATGATATTCTTATCTTTCCAGAATCTATTCAAATATTTGTAAAATATTTGGTGGTTAGAGAATATTTTCTCTAATTACGGGAATCAAATCTTCCACGTATCAGGGTTTCTTATACATTTAAAAATAGAGCATCTATGTCAGACAGAAACCTGACACCATTCTCAAGTTCCTCTCTACTTCTAAACTTGAGTCTTATCTTCTTTCACTGTCTTTGTGGTGATAGTCCTTCGGGCTTTGTGTGACTCCGACGTAATTTTTACTTATTAAAATTACCTTCGATGGTTTTATACTAGGGAACAATGTCCACGACGGGACTCATTTGTTTCACGGACAGCGAGTGTACTCGTGAGACAGCAAGTGTACTCGTGACTCCATCAATATGTGATATATGTGATTGCTTGAAACATGCTTATTAATTAATAATTAATACTGTTTCATTGTGGTTACTTATGTTAAATTGTTCGTGTAATTTCGTTATTTAATTTCCACACGTTTTATCAATATAAGTTCAACAGTCTTGAAACGAATGAAATTTTTTGAGTTATATTGATTAAACTTAGTCGAAAAAATTACACGCCATGTAGTAATGTTGTGCAAATTATATGCCAATAATGTTGCAATATGCCATTCATACATGTGAATTATATGGAATTGCAAATTACATGCCTATGCCATACATGTCGTATGCGAATTATATGCCTAGTTTGGATTAATCGTATATATGTAGTATACTTCGTAAATAATTAGAATTTGCATGTCATAATACTCGACTTAATAGTTGTTCGAAATTTATGCATGCTTACATGATTATATGATTAATCTGCATAAATATGCCTTACTATTATGCTCAATATTGCATGCCTTACGTTACCAAATTTTTGCATGCCTCACATACTCATGCGTAAGGTTCTACATTGGATGCATGATGTTTAATATATTCCATATATGTGATTGCATGCTTTATGGAAATTGTATGTTTAAAAAAATTATGCATGCTAATGGTTTTGGTTATTTACAACAAAATCATATTGAGCAATTTGTTATGTATAATTATTTAAAATATTATACTACGATATTTGATGTGTACTTATATTTAATGATGAATAATTTTTTATGTACACATTGATGAATCCAAAAACCATGTCGAGCAATGATGCTGCGAAGACTACCCCTGTGGTTGTTCCTCATGTTGAGAAACCCGAGAAGTTCAATAATGGTATGAACTTCAAGATGTGGCAACAGAAGATGCTCTTCTACCTGTCCACTATGGGTTTGGAACGTTACGTTCACGAAGATCGTCTCGTTGTGTATGAGAAAAGCGCTAAGGAAATTCAAGATGCTACGGTGGAGTGGAACTAAGGAGTATGTCTGCCACAACGTCATTTTGAATGGCCTTCACGATGTCATTTGGAATGTGTATCAGGTGAAGGAGCCTTCTAAGGTGTTGTGGGAAACTCTTGACCAAGAGTACAGGGGTGAGGAAGTTGGATCCAAGAAGTGGGTCGTCGGCAAGTTCCTCGACTATAAGATGGTTGATGTCAAGTCTGTGGTTAGTCAAGCTCAAGAGCTTCAAATGATGATCAATGAGCTGATAGCCGAGAAGATGACAATGTGTGAGACTCTCCAAGTCTATTGCATCATCGAGAAGCTGCCTCCAAGTTAGAAGGACTTCAAGAGTTATCTGAAACACAAGCGAAAGGTGATGACCATGAGGGATCTGATCCAAAAGCTTCGTGTTGAGGAGGATAACCACATCTCTAAAAAGAGGATGAATGGATATGTGCCTGTGGCAAGGGCCAATCTTGTGGAAGTTGGTGGGAGCTCCAAGTCAAAGAAGGCCAAGGCAAAGAAGGGATCCAATTTGGGAGCTAAGGGTGGAGTTTCGAAGAAGTCGAAGTTCACTGGCAAGTGCTACAACTGCAACCTCGTTGACCACAAGTCCTCCGAGTGTAAGAAGCCAAAGAATGCCAAGAATGAAGCCAACATGGTTGAAAATCTTGCACTAGATGTGAATAACATCGATCTGTGTGCTGTGATTTCTGAAGTCAACATGGTGGACTCCAATCCAAAGGAATGGTGGATTGATACTGGTGCTACTAAGCACATTTCCTCTGTCAAGGAAGTGTTCTCAAACTTCAAGGCAATTGAAGATGGAGAGACCATCTACATGGGCAACTCTGCAACTTCTATGGTGAAAGGGTGTGGCACTATGGTGCTGAAGATGACGTCTGGGAAGGAGTTGACTTTGAAGAATGTTTTGTATGTGACAGACATTCGCAAGAACCTTGTGTCCGGTTCTGTATTCATCAAGCATGGCTTTAAGCTATTGTTTGAGTCTGATAAGTTAGTCTTGTTAAAGCAAGGTATGTTTGTAGGCAAAGGTTATGAGCTAGATGGTATGTTCAAGTTGAACACCATGGTTGTACCTCCTAAGAAAGATGAAATGAATGCTTCTTCTTCTGCTTACATGATTGAGCCTTCCAATTTATGGCATGGTAGACTAGGACACATTAATTATGATTCGATAAGAAGATTAATTAAAATGGAGAACATACCTAACATGGAAATTGATGCAAATCATAAGTGTGAAACTTGTGTTGAGGCTAAGATGACTCGAACGTCTTTCAAACAAGTTAAACGAAACACGAAACCTCTTGAGTTGATACATACCAATATATCTGATCTCAAGTTCGTGCAAACAAGAGGAGGTAACAAGTATTTCATCACTTTCGTGGATGATTGTACGAAATACTGTTATGTGTACTTGCTGAAAAGCAAAGATGACGCAATTGAGAAATTTGTTCTCTACAAAATGGAAGTTGAAAATCAACTTGATAAGAAGATCAAGGTGATTAGAAGTGACCGTGGAGGTGAATATGTAGAGCCATTTAGGGACTATTGTTCTGAACATGGCATTATTCACGAGGTCACTGCCCCCTACTCGCCTCAATCCAATGGTGTGGTTGAACGTAAAAATTGCACTCTTAAAGAGATGAGGAATGCGACGTTGATAAGTTCTGGGTTGCCACAGAGCGTGTGGGGGGGGGCTATTTTAACGGCCAATTATCTTTTGAATAAGATACCCCGTAAGGATGAGAAAGAAACTCCTCATGAGTTGTGGAAAGGCACGAAGCCATCCTTTACGTACTTGCGAATGTGGGGGTGCCTTGCGAAGGTATTAATCCCACCCCCAAGAAGTTAAAGATTGGACCTAAAACGGTTGACTGTATCTTTATAGGATATGCACATGAGCGTAGTGCTTATCACTTAGCCAGAGATTCACAAGAACACGATCATGGAATCAAGAAATGCAAATTTCTTTGAGGATGTGTTCCCTGCCAAGGAAAGGTCTGAATCGTCGAAGAGGACCGTTGAGTGACTAGACGAAGGCGTAGTAATTCCCGATGATCTCGAGGATCAAGAGGAGGAAGTGGATGAACCCAGACGAAGTAAATGGATTAGGACCAAAAAATCATTTAGCCCTGATTATCTAACGTTTATACTTGAAAGTGAGCCACGAAGTTATAAAGAAGCTGTGAATTCGTCTGAGGGGCCTATGTGGAAAGAAGCGATTAAAAGCGAAATTGACTCAATTTTACACATATATACTTGGGAGCTAGTGAACTTACTTCCGAGGTGTAAACTACTGGGGTACAAATGGATCTTCAAGAAGAAGATGAGAGTAGATGGCTCGATTGACAAGTATAAAGCCAGACTTGTAATCAAAGGTTATAGACAAAATGAAGGTCTTGACTACTTTTATACTTATTCTCCAGTCACGAGAATAAGCTCCATTAGAATGATACTTGATATCGCCACGTTGCATAAGCTTGAGGTTCATCAAATGGATGTGAAGACTGCCTTCTTGAATGGAGATTTAGAGGAAGAAATCTACATGGCGCAACCTGAGGGGTTTACGGCTCCCGATCAAGGAGGAAAAGTATGCAAGTTGGTGAAATTATTGTATGGTCTCAAACAAGCACCAAAGCAATGGCATGAGAAGTTTGACCATATCGTCCTTGCCAATGGTTTCAAAATCAATGAGTGTGATAAGTGCGTTTACGTGAAAGACGCGGAAAATGGATATGTAATCCTATGTTTATATGTAGATGACTTGCTCATTGTGGGTAGTAGATGATCAAATCTACCAAGGACATGTTGAATTCTCGTTTTGACATGAATGATATAGGGATGGCGGATGTGATCTTGGGGATAAAGATCATCCGAAGCTCTGATGGTATCACATTAACCCAGTCTCATTATGTAGATAAAATCCTTACGAAATTCAACAAGAATGACTCAGAGGTGGCGATGACTCCAATAGATCCAAATTTGCATCTACGAAAGAACAAATTAGAGGCTATTAATTAGGTGGAGTACTCGAAAGTCATTGGGAGTCTGATATACTTGATGTGTTATACCAGACCAGACATTGCCTACACTGTAAATAGGTTGAGTAGATACACGAGTAATCCCAGTATGACTCACTGGAAAGCAATAACTAGAGTATTGAAATATCTACGTTTCACTCGTGATTATGGTCTACATTATTCAAGTTATCCAGCTGTAGTTGAAGGATACAGTAATGCAAACTGGATACACGATATAAAGGATCTGAAATCCACTAGTGGGTATGTATTTACACTAGGTGGAGGAGCAGTCTCGTGGAAGTCCTCTAAACAAATGGTTTTTACTCGATCCACGATGGAATCCGAGTTTGTTGCCTTAGACAAGGCGGGTGGGGAGGCCGAATGGTTCCTTCAATTCGTAGAAGACATTCATAGATGGCCGAAGCTTGTGCCAGCCATATGTATACACTGTGATAGTGCATCTGCTATTGGAAAGGCTCAGAATATGCTTTATAATGGGAAGTCTTGTCATATTCGACGAAGACATAGTTCCATAAGACAACTTCTCTCAACTGGAGTGATCACAATTGACTATGTAAGGTCTAAGGACAACGTAGCCGATCCCTTGACTAAGGGGTTGAATCGAGAGGTAGTTGAAACATCATCGAGAGGAATGGGACTGAACTCCATTAAATGATGGGTTACGTACGTGGACACCCAATCTATGTGACTGGAGATCCCAAGATCTAGGTTCAAAGGGACAACTAAACTGCAAAGACCCATCGCAATCACTGTGGGGGGTTCATACCTCCTGTCTTATTTCCTATGATGAAGAAATAGGGAAGTGAGTGGAGGTTAAGCATTAAATTTCTTTTAATGATTCATGGCATCAAGTGTATGCTACTTGAAAGAGCGCATAGTTTACGGAACTGCTCTTACGCTAAGAATCTCCTATGTAAGCGAGAAGTGTGGCCGCTTCAAAAGGGAATTGTTGGGATGCAATTCCTTAGAAACCTTACAGAACTAGGGGGTGTGCCATGGCCTGATTAATGGACACAACCGAGGAAAGCACAAAGGCTAGGAAAGATGTCTGTGGGAAGTGCATTGTCGTTCACACAAGCAGTCAGGGAAGTTCAAGGACATCGCGTCTACTTCCTAACCAGTGGGCTAAGTGTACTCTCTCAAGGGAAAGTTCAAAGGGTGACACCTACTTATCCTATGCAGCATCTATGCCGTCGAAATGAATCTATCACCTAGTCAAACTCCGCGTCTGGCGTGATTTTTCTGATTCCACATCAATATTTATTCATGTGGGGGATTGTTGGAAAATGATTGTAAAACAAGTTGAATTTTGTCAACTTTTGGGCTTTGTTTTGAGTTGGGCTCAAACTGAATTAGAGTCAGTGGGTGTCGTTTTTGGATTCTCCTCTGCAAGTACTATAAAATTGACTATTTAAACTCTCAAAATGGATAAAGAGTGAATGAGATATGGATGCTCAAAGAGTCACTCTGAGAATGGAAACTTAGGCGGAAATTCATTCGCACGTACTAAGTTTTCTGTAATTTTTTACTATCTAAAATGCGTTTGGATCGTGTGGAAGTCTTTCAAAATCCCAAACTGAGTTAAAAATATTCTAAGAATCACGTGTGGAATATATGAGATTTGATACGCGGTTAATCATGATAAGGAATATGATATTCTTATCTTTCCAGAATCTATTCAAATATTGTAAAATATTTAGTGGTTAGAGAATATTTTCTCTGATTATGGGAATCAGATCTTCCACGTATCTTCCCATAGGATTTCTTAGACATCTATAAATAGCGCCTCTATGTCAGACAGAAACCTGGCATCATTCTCAAGTTCCTCCCTACTTCTAAACTTGAGTCTTATCTTCTTTCTCTGTCTTTGTGGTGATAGTCCTCCGGGCTTTGTGTGACTCCGAGGTAATTTTTACTTATTAAAATTACCTTCGATGGTTTTATCCTAGGGAACGATGTCCACGACGGGACTCATTCGTTTCACGGACAGCGAGTGTACTCGTGACTCCATCAATATGTGATATATGTGATTGCTTGAAACATTCTTATTAATTGTACGTGAATAATTAATACTATTTCATTGTGGTTACTTATGTTAAATTGTTCGTGTAATTTCGTTATTTAATTTCCACATGTTTTATCAATATACGTTCAACACTGACGACTAAGGGAATAATCTAGTCATTGGGACTTGATAAGTATTTAGTTTTACCACACACATTTTTATGATCAAAATCAAGTTCATTGGAATCATAAAGACCAAGATCTAGTCAAAGATCCAAAGTTTAGAAAACAAACAACTATTTAAAGGTAGAAATGGGGTTTTAATTAAAAAAATTTTGGAATCCACGTCGACACATACTAAGACATGTTTCAAAATGCCAGCTAAATTCGTCGAAGACAAGCATGATTCATACACAAATTATTGGTGGAGAAGCACTGAAATTAAGCTTGGAATCCACATGGCTAAATGGCTTAATATTTGTATTTTTAAAGGAATGTGAGGTCTTAGATTTTAATATTTGAAACATTTCAATATGAAACAGCTCGAAAAACAAGTGTGTCGCCTAATTACGGATTTTGTCTTAGTGCCAATGCAATACAATAGTTTTGCCATATCTCGGGTGAGAGCAGTAGTGTTTGAAGATAGGATCCAATAGTTTATAGCCAGCTGGAACAAGCAAAAATACCTGGTACTCAAACTGAAAGCAGGAGCATTTCCTTAAGATAGCCATTCAGTCTGATGTCCTCCTATGATCTCTGCAAGGATTTTATCAAACATTACAGCAAAGTTCCAAGCATATACAGTCTCAAACTCAGGTGAAGGGATCCTCACTAGCTTTTTGATCTTTTCTCCAGAAAATCTTACCACCTTCCCTCTCACATACACCCTGTTGTACCAAACAAAATCAGGATCCAGGTTGCCATCCATCAGGTTTGAATAAAAATCTTGTACTATGTCCTGATTATACTCCTTGTATATAGAGGCAGTTGTTGTAAACCCCAAATAATTCAGATAGTCAGTAAAATCGTACCCCTTGTAAGTAGTTAGATCAGCTTGTCTCTCTGCCATAATCCTCTTTTGGCAGATTTCATTACAGACCTCTAAACATCCTTCATCAAAGAGTTCAAAATTCAGTGCCTCCCTTGCAGTAGGTACTGGCCTTGAAATCTTCCCAGTATTGACTTTCTTCTTCTTCAATTTTTGCTGAGGGGTCTCAGTCACTGATGCCTTCCTCTTGGATCTTCCTTGAAGTGCTTGAATGAACTCATCCAGTTTTTCATCACTAGAGTAAACTAAGTTTTGCACATTCTCCCCCTGTGTTGGAACATCAGTTTTAGTCTCAGAATCTTCCTTTTGTTCCGGTGTTGGAACATCATCACATTCAACCTCTTCCCTTTCTACCTGGCTTGATGTTGGAACATCATCAAGGCCATCTCTTTCAATCTCAGCTGTTTTTCCCTGCTGATATGATGTTGGAACATCATCAGCAACCACCTATTCTTTTTCCTCCCATGTCTTCATCTCCTGGGTCAGAATCACACACTCTTCATTGTCATCCTCCTGATCTTCTAGGGTATGGTTTCCTTTCAGATCATAGTTATCAATTACCTCCATGTCAACATCTTCTCCCTCTGAATCCCTTTCCAGGGTCTGAATCATATATTCACCCATAAACCATATTCTTTAACATTGTTTACATTAGCAGCCACATCATCTCTCCCCAAGCACCCTCATCCTCTGTTGGAACATGGCCAGCATCTCTAGTTTCCAACTCTTGTTCCTCAGAGTCAGTTTTCTTGGCTTAGTAGCCCTTGTATATACACGCATCACCTTTTTACCTTCATGTTCTATGCATGCCAGTTCCATTAGCTTAGGGTTTCATTCCTCTATTTTGTTAATACCCCCAATCTTCCCTCTCAACAGTTGATACAGATTAACTCCATTAATATACCCAAACATATACTTGTATCTCCCTAAGTCTATCATTTTATCATACTTCAAATAATATTGCATGCATTCATCCAAGGACTTAAATGTCTGACCACTGAATGTAAAAGATTTTTCTCGAAATACCTTTATCTTGATGGGCTGAGAATAATCTTCTATTGGCTCAGTTGACGGTGACCGGACTACTTCCACTCCAGGTTCTTCAATGCCATTCTAGGGCTCGAGTAGAATGCTTTCTAGTACATTGAAGATCAGTTCAGGTTCCCCAAACAATTTCTTGAAGTTTTTGCTCTTCTCCATGTTCTGGAGACAATTTCTTGAGAGGCCAAATACATTTTCTTCCTAATTACTGAAATATCCGAGCAGAATCCCACACAATTACCAGAAAATGGCAAGAAAATTGGAAAGATAGAGAGGTTGCATGAAAGAGGCAAGGTGGGAGAAGTTGGAAGATAAAAATTTGAAAAGATTTACTTTCTTTTCCTCAATACCCAAACCAAATTTTTCTCTAACCAAGGTAATTATTACCTTCTTTCAATTCTCAGCTGTCAAATCCATCATCCCTTCACTCTCTCTTTTGATTTTTCCATATTCCAACATACACCAACCACTTCTAATTTTTCTTTTTCTTTTTCTCCTTTTTTTTTTTTTGTGTTTTTCACTTTTTCTGTACACAAAAATAAGAGGCAAAAAATTAAATCTACAGCTAATAAAAAGCTCTGGAAAAAATACCTCAAATATGACAAACACCTAAGTATTGTCTGACAAGTTCAAATGTAGCTGAATCCAGTGGTTTTGTAAAAATATCTGCAAATTGTTCTGATGTTGGAACATAGACCACCGTGACTTCCTTTCTTTCCACAAGATCTCGAATAAAGTGATACCTTATATCAATGTGCTTCGTTCGAGAATGATGGATTGGATTGTTGGATATGTCTATAGCACTCTTGTTGTAACATAAAATCTTCACAGACCCTTGATGAATCTCATAATCTTTCATAATTTGTTTCATCCATATTAATTGTGCACAACAACTTCCAGCAGCAAGATATTTAGCTTCAGCAGATGATAAAGAGATATAATTTTGTTTCTTGTTGTACCAAGAAACCAAATTCGTGCCAATAAAGAAACACCCACCAGTAGTACTTTTTCAATAATCTGCATTACCAACCCAATCAGAATCACTATAGTCAAATAGATCTAAATCTTGATTTTTAGAATAGCAGATACCATACTCATAAGTCCCACTAACATATCGAATAATGCTCTTTACTACAGTCAAGTGAGTTTTCTTTGGATTTGCCTGAAATCTCGCACAAACTCCGACACTGAAAAATATGTCTGGTCGATTGGCTAAGATATAAGAGACTACCAATCATACTTCTGTACAATTTCTGATCAACTGAAACACCTTTCTTATTCTTCACCAATTTATCTATAGCACCCATTGGGGTTCTCACTGATCGAGAATTTCTCAATCCAAAGTGTTTCACTAGATTCAAGGCATACTTACTCGAATATATAAATAAGCCATTATTTTGCTGCTTGACCTAAAGTCCTAGAAAGTAAGTAAGTTCACCAACCATAATCATCTTGAACTCATCCTGCATAAGATTTACAATATCATGCACTATAGATAGTAAAGTAGAGCCAAAAACAATGTCATTTGCATAGATTTGAGAAATCAAAAATTTTGATGACCTATTGAGCACAAATAAAGTGCAATCTACTCCCCCTTGACGATAACCTTTCTGAATGAGAAAGTTAGTCAGTCGTTCATACCATACTCTTGGCGCCTGTTAAACCCATACAATGCTTTTTGAGTCGATACACATGATGGGGAGTAGTATGGATCCTCAAGCCCTTTAGGCTGTTCAACATAGACTTCTTCATTCACCACTCCATTTATGAACGCACTTTTCACGTCTATCTGGTACAATGTGAAGTTCATAGTACACAAAATAGCAAGCAAGATTCGTAGGGATTCTAACCTGGAAATTGGTGAAAATGTCTCATAAAAATCAACCCATTCCACTTGAGTGTATACTTGTGCCACCGGTCTTGCTTTATTACAAGTGATATGTCCATCTGCATCAGATTTGTTTTTGAATATCCACTTAGTGCCAATGACGTTCATTCCTTTTGGACGTAATTAACTAATTTTGGTTTTACCTAATTACTTCAATTGTGACTACTGTCTTCCAACATCACTTAGTTAATCAAGTTCGTAAGTAGAGTAAAAACATAAGAACACACGAATTGGTTGCGCAGTTCAGTGAATGTCGCCTATATCTGTGGGGCCTGGCATAGTTCAGAATGAATTCACTAATTAGAAAGATAGTACAAGGTACACCATACAATATTCTTATCTTTTGTAATTCAACACGTGAATTCTATTAGCTCTCCTAGTTGCCGATCCACCTTGATCAGACTCCCTCTGTCCTTGAACCTCGTTAACGCTGGATCTCCTCCTCCCAAGGAATTAAGGCTTACTTTCGAAACTCTGAGATTGGAACACACAAGTACAGCTCTGCACTACTTTCTTAAATATGAAATTCTAACTGCAAATTTTCTCAGTGTAACTACGTAAGTAACTTAGCCAGTGTTGTTCACAATATATAGCTCATTTGCATGTTTCAATTACCTGTGTTAATAGAATCCTAACTCCACAAAATATTCTGATCTCAATCAAATCTTTTGGAGATAGATTTTATCGAATCTAATTTCTTGAAATAAGATTTAGAATATCTCATAATCTATTCCATGACCGAAATCCTACTAACTTCCAACTCTACAATTCTTAATCTAATCCCACAAATATAAGAATTGAGATATTCTGTAAATTAATTCTTCTTGGATTCATCCTTCAAGCTTTCCTTTTTTCACCAGGTATTTCTTTGTTGTTACCACATAATATTACCATATTTGCATACTCACACAAATTGCCAAGTAACGCATTTGGACTTTACACCCTACAATCATCATGGGCGATGCTCAAGTAGTAGTCCATAATATCCAGAGAATAGGAGACAATAGAACTTATTTTAGTCTACTTAGAGCATCTCCAAGGGTGCACCAAATATAGTGTAGCATGTGAGTAACGGGTATTAAAGTGCAGCACTATATTTTTTGCCATCTCCAATGGTTATCTGAATTACACTAAATTTTGTGAGGATGAATTGTAAAATACTATATTTGCTATTTTACTATTCATTGCATCAGTATAGGATATTCGTATTTTATTCCAAACATTTGAATCTTTTTTTTATTTACTTTCATTAGTTTTAGTTAGTTTAACATTTATCTTTGTTCTAGTTTATTGATATAAGTACAAATTATATTTATAAAAATGATATATTAGATTAGAAATCTTAATACTTTCAGATTAAAATTTCAATTTCAAAATAATTATTTCCATAACTAATATTTTATTATAGATGACTCCATATTAATTTATGAATGCTATAAAAGTAATAAAACTCTAGTGGTGTATGGTAAGGTTTAAAATTACTTAAATTATAATTATAATTTTATAAATAAAAATATTAATTTAAGTAGAAAAAAGTAATAAAATATTATATTTATATTAGCATATAATAGAATATTCTTTTCAGTGTAAAATTTAGTGTTGTTGGCGGGAGAGAAATGGTGTTGAGTTATTGTACAAAACTGAATTTGGAGTAGTGTAACATCAAAAATAGTGTTTATGGTTGGAGATGCCCTTATAGTAGACATTAGATCTCCTCTCAAAAGGTTATGTAATCCACAAGTGTGATGAATCCTAGACATGAAAAATAAGACCGCCAATCAATTGGCGCAACATCTAAAGACTAATCCCTTGGATTTTCTTCATGGAGCATACCTCCAAACTTTGCAACTCATTTAAAATTTTAATATAAAACTATTTCTTCTTAAAAATAAGAATAAACTTTATGCCAAGAAAATAGTGTAGCTCACCAAAATCACACAAACGAAATTCATGAGACAGGTGCTTGATCGATTGAGTAATATGGGGTGGATCTTTGCCCTTAACCACAACATCATCAACATAAGCAATTAATCAGGGGTGGAGGTACGAGGGGATCGGAGCCCTCTCCATTTCCCACCGGGAAGAAAATTATTTGAAATTATTTTGAAAATTTTGCCTACCAGCCCCGCCAAATTAAAAAATTATTAGAGGTATTAGCCCCTCTAATAGAAGAAAATATTAAAAAGTTATAAGAAAGTATTATATCAACCCCTGCAAGTAATCATATCACAGTACCAAAACGTCTGTAAATGGAAATGGAAGAGTCCGCACGAGAGCCCATAAGCCAAGCTTTGATGAAAAATTGTTGAGGCTTGAAACCAAGCCCTCTGTGTTTTCTTTAATCTATAAAGAGACTTTCGTAACCGACGGAGAAAATGAGGGTTTGTTTTATGATCAATTTATCTTTAAAGTTTGTTTTTCAAGAATCGCTAGATGCTAGTTGGGCAAATTGCTAATGATCACACAGTTTTGTGCAGTTGCTTTAAATAACACCATCTTAACAATGCAGTGATTATGGGTGGGCGTCGGTTCGGTTTATTCGGTTTTTGATCTATTCAGTTCGGGTTATTCAATTTTTCCCTTAAAAATAAAAAATCGAATCCGGCCCAAACAAGTAAAATAACCCAAATTATCCGAACCGAATTCAAAATTCGGTTTTGGTTTAAAACCGAATTCAATCGAATAAACAAAATTTATTCCAATCCTTATCAAATCAAATTTAATTCAATCGGTTTCTTAGCCCACAACAATTATGGGCCAAACCAAAAAATCTGTAAGCATGTCAAAATTTTAACTTTAATTTAATATTACGACCCAATAATTCAAGGCCAGGTGATTTATCACTTGAAGCCCAATTGGCAATTGCCAATTGCATCTAAAGGCTGATGCTTTGCTTTGAAAATGTGGAGGAGTAATACCCTAGTATTTATAATTGATAGATATGCTAAGTCTCCTACATCTTCTGATGTGGGACTAAATGACTAATGTAGTAATGCTAACTTGCTAAGTGTTCTTTCAGGTTTCAAAGCCTTGCCTCTTGGCTCTTCCTTCACACACGGATTCATTTCCAAATTTTCAACTTTTCCTTTGATTATTATTACCTTTTTTTTGTTAAATTTATTATGAGTCTGTCTCTTGAAAGACGGTCTTTCCATAAGTCATGAAAATATTATGGTTTAAAATGCAAATTAGAAGAAATGAAGATATTTTTTTTGGGTTGAATGAATCAGGTTATAAACTTTATAACTACTACACGTTGCATAATAAAATTTTAATATTGCAACTAAGACCTTTTACTTTGTATTATTATAATTAAACCCTGTCTTTCCATAAGCCTATGTAATAATGGAAAGACGGTATTTTCCAAGATTTTGCCATTTCTTATTACATTATTTAATTTGAGGAGTATTTTGTGCTGGGGATTATTTTATACCGTTTGATCTCAAATCCTTTTTATTATTATTACCCTATTAGCTTGACTTATGTTTTTACCATTTCCGTACATGATTGAATGTGTTTATAATATATTTTATGATTTCTTTCTCTTATATTTATATAAGTAATTTAAATACATTTAGAGGGTGAAACAAAAATTCCACTATTAAATTAACACAACGTCTTGTTTTTGACTGACAAATCATTATACGAGGTTATTTTATAACTGATATAACTAATAAGTTGATTTGATATTTATTTTTATTTATTGCTACAAATTTCTTATAACTTTTAAAATGTTTAGTAATGTATAAATAATTATAATTTGACCATAATAGTTATTGAAACGAGATTTTTCATGATTTTTTTTAAATGCACCCTAGGGTGGGGGATATTTATTAGGTTCCCCAAGCCTATTTAGAACCAAATAAATGCACAACGATGTTTTGAAAATTTTACATCGGTAAGGCAAAATCGTTGCCTTCAAAAGAAAGATCTAAACTAGTGGACTAGTGATTCAAAAGGAGAGGATGTATTAGTTAAGATGTCAAGGTCTCGAGGGCGCCAAGCTCGATGGTTCCAGGTTCGAGTGATTTTGTGTCAATTGGTTTGAGCGTCAGATGTCTCGAAGGTGTCTGGGCTGGAGATGTCCGAGGTATCTAGTGAGACGGCGGATCCACAACTCGATGTAACTAGGGCTCGAGGGGTTGGGTGCTCAAGTGCTCGAGTGCACGAGGACTCCCGTCCAAGGCCTGCTCCATTGCTCGAGGGGGTCCAGTTCATGATGGCCCGAGAGCACGAGGGCTCCAGTGTCTTCAGTGCTCGAAGGATCCAGTGTCTTCAAAGCTCGAGGGCATGAGTGCTCGAGGGTACGAGTGCACGAGGACTACAGTTCGAGGCCGTTCCTAGTGCTCGAGGCCTCCAATGCTTGATGTTTCCAGTGCTCGAGGGCGCCTGTGCTCGATGTCTTCAGAAGCTCGAGGGCTCCAATACTCGAGGGATTCAGTGGCTTCAGTGCTCGATGGCTCCAGAGCTCGAGGGCTCTAGTGCTCGAGAGATTTTTCATGATTAGTCTAACATTTAGATGGTCTAATAGGAGACTTTCTCCTAAATTAACTATGATATTTATATATTACAACTTTTAAGTTTTTTTAAGTTAAAAATTACATATTTTAGTAGATGTATTCATCAAAATTATTAGGAATTGTATTTTTTTAAAAACTAAGAGTTAATGTATTAAAATGTACTATATTTTAGTTCAAATATAAAATCTAAATTATCATAAATTTTATCTCTTACATCTTTATGTTTATGTAAAAATGATATTTTATACATTCTAGATCGTGTATTATGTTAGATTATTTTTCTACTATTATCATCCCGCTCCCGCCCCTCCTTAAAATCAGTTCTGGTTCTGTCACTGTCTGCGGTTAGATAAGGGTTGTACCAGACTAGTTGCTTTAGGTTCTCTACGAGTAGATTTAAACGTTGGTTTTGACTTTGAACTGACATATTTTCTTCTTCTGTTTAAGTGAATATGGGAAGTGGAGACTGGACATTATGAATTAGATTGAAATAGGCTCATTTTCATGCTACTGGAAGCATAACCATTACACAACGATCCACATCCTCACTTGTTCATGCTTCTCGGTTGGCTAATCACCGTCTTCATCTCTTCACCAAGTAATCTCTTCTGAGTCCATTGTAGTTTGTTAATTTTTGAGAGCAGAGGAAAATGTCCATTGTTTGAGGAATGCTTTACTTTTGAAGAATCAATTATTCGTGCACCTTATCACTGTGATTACTAAGAGCACTGTAGTTTAGATATGGATATTTATTGATTATAGTTAATGCTTTCCATTTACGTTCATGCCAATAAGAATTTATAAGAATATATATACTTGTTTTTAAAATTTATAAGAAATTTAAACGAACTAATTTATTAAACTTGTTTATAATGAATATTGATTATAAAACACTTGAATATCATTCTTTTGTCTATTTGATCCATTTAATGCTAAGATATTTGGGGTAATTTTTTAAAATTTATAGATTAGTCCTCCCACTTATATTTACTTATAAATTTAGTTTTGTAGTTTTAAAATTTATTTATTATATATATATTTAATTAATTTAATTAATTACAATTCGATATTCGGTTCGGGTTTCGGTTTGAGTTTTAATATCCAAAACCAAACCAAAAGTTGTATTCAGAAATCGGTTTATTCAATTCGGATATCCAAAAACCGTATATTAAATTTGGTTCGGGTTATTCAAATTCGGATAATTCGATTTTTTTTCGGTTTTCAGTTTTTTTGCCCACCTCTGAATATGATTGCAGTTGCACTGTGTAAGTGCAATTGCAATCTTTAGGTGGAAATAACACTCTCTTAACAAATTTTTACTTCCTCCGTCCCAGCCAAATCTGCACATTTTTCTTTATCGTATGTTCTAAGAAAATCAGTACACTTTCCATTTTAAGAAAAATTTAATCTTTCAAAAGACATATTTACCCTTAAACATTTAAAATTTTACAAAAATCATACCACTCACCCACCCAAACCCCATTTCTTCTTACACCCTCTCTCTTCCCTTCCCTAAATTATCTGTTCATTTCTTCTTCCCTTTCTTTCTTCTAAACTTCTCCACTCTCTTCCCTCCCACAAACATATTTTCCTTCTTTCTTTTATAATCCAGCGACGTGCCAATATTGCTTTTATAATCATCTCATTGTGCCAATATTGCTTTTATAATCATCTCATTGTGCCAATATTGCTTTTATAATCATCTCATTGTGCCAATATTTCTTTTATAATCATCTCATTGTGCCAATATTAATAACAAGTTTATAGCTTTAAAAGTACTTTGAATTGCTATGAGGTTAGAGAGCGGTGGTGGTGTTAAGCGGTGGTGGTGTTAGAGGGTGGTGATGGTGCTAGAGGGTAGTGGTGGTGCTTGAGTTCGGAGATGGGTGGAGATGGGCGAAGATTGGTGGTGGTGGTAAATGAGGTCGGGGATGGGCAGAGATTGGCGGTGGTGGTGATTGAAATTGGAGATGAGTGGAGAATGAGCGGAGATGGATGGAGATTGGTGCTTGATGGGTGAGGTCATAGATGAGTGCTCGATGATGGAGGAGGACGAGACGCTGGAGATGGAGGGAACGGGAAAGTGGCGATGAGCAGAGTTACGGTGGTACTCGGTAATGGAGGAGGACAAGGTACCAGAGACAGATGAGGATGAGGCGGGGGTGATGAAAGAGGTTGCGGTAGTACTCGATGATGGAGGAGCGGAGTTGTGGAGTTGCAAATCTGGGATTGGGGAAGATGACGTTACTGAAGAAGACATATGAAGCAGGGACATTTTAGACTTTTCAAGTCAATGAAATTAGAAGGACTTTCTCCCTCTGCAGGTTCCCCCTGTGACAGAGGGAGTAAAATAATTTTATCTACTTAGCATGAAATTAAATACATTCAAAATTTATGCTCACTCTGCTACAATTTAATATTTCAATTTAACTTTTTGAAAGTAAAAACACGTAGTTATGATTAATATTCCAAAATATACAATTAAATTTTAAAAAATAATATGTAAAATATATACACTTCAATGACTAGTTTGAAAGCATACGTTGGAAATAAATAAATTTAAAAATATAAATTTGAAATAAAGATAATAAGTGGGATTTTTACAATTATAACCCTAACTTTAGGCTGAAAGTGTCAATATAACTCTGCAAAATGAAAAGGTGCCAAAATACCATAAATTTAGACTAAATTGTGCAGTTATAACCTTTTGATACTATTCTGGAATTGACTCACCAATTCAGGATTTGACTGGATATGAAATGATGAAAATACCCTTTACCCCCACCACCCTCCCCTAGGGGTGGGCGTCGGGTCGGGTTGTTCGATTTTCAGTTTAATCAATTCAGTTTATTCAGTTTTTTTTCAAAAAATGCCAAAACCGAAACCGACCCAAATAAACCGAATAAACCAAACAACCCGAACCGAATTTAAAATTCGGATTCGGTTGAAATTCGGTTTAAAACCGAATAAACCAAATTAATTCCAATTTTTATTAAATTCAATTCAATTAAATCAATTCAGGACCAAATAAACCAAAAGCCCATAAACACACTAAAATTTTAATTCCAAATAAATAATTACAGCCCAAAAATTAAGGCCAAGTAATTTACCATTAAAGGCCCATTTGGAATTTGACATTTGCAATGTTAGGCTTACATTGCTTTGCCTTGAAAAAAAAGGAGGAGTTAGTTCCCTATTTATAGGTGAAATTGAAGGGAAATTCTTGGCCTCTTCCGATGTGGGAAAATGTAGCAAGGCAAATGCTTGCCCTTTGCTTTGCTTGCTACATGCGTGCGTGCCTTGGCTTGGCTTTGCTTCCTTCTTGCTTCATGTTCCATCATGCTTCAAGCCTTCAATTTCATTTCATGTTCCATTTCCACCTTTTCTTCCATTATTTTTTTTATTGAATTTATTATGAGTCTGTCTCTTGAAATACGGTCTTTCCATAAATCATGGAAATATTATGGTTTAAAATGCAAATTAGAACAAATGAAGATAAAGTTTATGGGTTGAATGAATCAGGTTATAAACTTTATAACTACTACACGTTACATAATAAAATTTTAATATTGCAACTAAGACCTTTTACTTTGTATTATTATAATTAAACTCTATATTTTCATAAGCCTACAGAATAATGGAAACGCGGTATTTTCAAAGATTTTTTCATTTATTATTACATTATTTAATTTGAGGAGTATTTTGTGACTGGGGATTATTTAATACCGTTTGATCTCAAATCCTTTTTATTATTATTACCCTATTAATTTGACTTATGTTTTTACCTTTTCCATACATGATGAATGTGTTTATAAAATATTCTGGCAAAGTCTTGGGAAAGACGGTCTTTCTATAGGTTTATGGAAAGACGAGATTTAATTAGAATAATAAAAGGTAAAAGGTCTTAGTTGCAATATTAAAATTTTAGTATGCAACATATAGTAGTTATAAATTTATAACCCGGTTCATGCAACCCAGAAATTTTATCTTCATTTTTTCTAATTTATAGTTTAAACCTTGGTCTTTCCATAAGTTATGGAAAGACCATTTTTCAAGAGACTGACTCATATTTTTTTATGATTTCTTTCTCTTCTATTTATATAAGTAATTTAAATACATTTAGAGGGTGATACAGAAATTCCACTATTAAATTAACACAACGTCTTGTTTTAGACTGACAAATCATTATACAATATTATTTTATAATTGATATAACTAATAAGCTGATTTGATATTTGTTTTTATTTATTGCAACAAATTTCTTATAACTTTTAAAATGTATGGTAATGTATAAATAATTATAATTTGACCCTAATAGTTATTGAAACGAGATTTTTCATGATTAGTCTAACATTTAGATGGTCTAATAGGAGACATTCTCCTAAATTAACTATGATATTTATATATTAATGTCTTCATCTCTTCACCAAGTAATCTCACCGTCTTCATCTCTTCACCAAATAATCTCTTCTGAGTCCATTGTAGTTTGTTAATTTTTTAGAGCAGAGGAAAATGTCCATTGTTTGATAAATGCTTTAGTGTAGTGAAAGTTTACTGTTGAAGAATCAATTATTCGTGCACCTTATCACTGTGATTACTAAGAGCACTGTAGTTTAGATATGGATATTTATTGATTATAGTTAATGCTTTCCATTTACGTTCATGCCAATAAGAATTTATAAGAATGTATATACTTATTTTTAAAATTTATAAGAAATTTAAACAAACTAATTTATTAAACTTGTTTATAATGAATATGGTTTATAAAATACTTGAATATCAGTCTTTTGTCTATTTGATCCATTTAATGTTAAGATGTTTGGGGTAATTTTTTAAAATTTATAGATTAGTCCTCCCACTTATATTTACTTATAAATTTAGTTTTGTATTTTTAAATTTTATTTATTATTATATATATTTAATTAATTTATTTATTTACAATTCGGTATTCGGGTCGGTTTTCGGTTTGAGTTTCAATATCCAAAACCAAACCAAAAACCATATTCAAAATTTGGTTTATTCAATTTGGTTATCCAAAAATCGTATTTTAAATTCGGTTCGGGTTATTCGGATTCGGATAATTCGATTTTTGGTTTGGTTTTCGGTTTTCGGTTTTTTTGCCCACCCCTACCCTCCCCAACCACTACCACCACCCGCCCCAACCACTACTCCCTGTCGGATGGCACTGAATGAGACTCCGAGACCATCAAATTATCATGTTGGGAGGATAAAGGCAAAGGAAAAAATAAGGATCGCCACTGTCTACGTTGGTGATGCCATTAGTGGCAGTTGTAGTTCTTGTCTCAACCACCAGTGGGGGTAGAAAATGGCATGTTCGGGCCGTCAATGTATAGACACGGGGAGAGGTACACATGTTGCAGAGCATTCGGTTCTATCCTTCAAAGGCACCATAGCGGGGTCCGCCACACTCAACCTTGTTAACCGTATATACATTTTACCATTCCACATGTACATTTACCATAGTTGTTAGAATTAATTGCTAGTCAAACATTCTAGATAGAGTTGTTAAAATGTATCTCGCGTTAGGTGAGAATTAGTTAGATATTGTAACCTTAAATACCTACATTCATCAATGGAAGAAATCAACACTTTCCACAATCAAAATATTCTTTCTCATATTTATTTACATGGTATCAGAGCCTAAAATCGATTCTATGGCCTCCAATGCATTGATTGTGGCTAACTCTGATTCACAAAACTTTAACTTTCACTTTCCAAACTTATCCATTAAATTGGATCAAAACAATTTTTCTCTCTGGCGTAGTACCATCACATCGGCTCTTGAAGCCTATGGTCTCGCCTCTTTTCTCACCGATGCTCAGCCACCGCTCGCTACTGTCACAATTCCGGCGGCACCGGCGACTGAGTCCAGCCAGGCTAGCGCCTCATGCGTTGAGCCCAATCCCGCCCACACCGCATGGATCAAGAAGGACCGCCTCGTCTTGCTTTAGATTCGGTCGACGCTATCCTCGCAAATGCTTGGGATGGTGGCACGTGCTTATTCAACCATCGAGGCCTGGGTTATTCTCGGTCGCACCTTCACCGCTCACACGGGGTTGCGTGAGATGCATCTCCGCCAAAAACTTCAGTCAATGACCAAAGGATCTCTATCGATCATGGAATACTTTGATCGAAAATGTGAAATTGTTGATGCTCTTTCTGATTGCCTCATCATTGTTCCCAATCCCAAATTTGTGGGATGTCTTCTGTATGGCTTGGGCAGCCAATATTCCGCACTCCGTTCGGCAATTTCAATTCGCCCGGAGCCACTCTCATCAGATGAACTTTTAGGGATTTTGCTCCAGGAAGAAGCTCGACAGGAAGAGGAGGTCTCGGCCTTCCAATCGCCGTCGGTCAACACGGCTTTCTGGTCAACGTCTCGCCGGTCAACGCTGCTGGCGATCAACGCCACCACCACGGGTCAACGGCCACCCTGCGGCATCTGTGAGCAGACTGGCCATGATGCCAAAAATTTCTTTGGGCGATTTGATCTAAAACGTTTTCCTGCCACAAATCCCAAAGCTATTGCTTGCTTCAAAGGTGCAAACAGTGGAAAATCGGCATTCTTTGCCTCGGCTTCAAGTCCGCCCGACATTGTTGATCCATGGTACATTGACTTGGGCGCCACTCATCATGTGACTGCTGACTTGGGGAATCTCACTGTCCAAAACCAGTACAATGGTAATGATGGCATCACCGTCGGTGACGGTACATCTCTTCCTATTACTCATTATGGCGATTCTATTTTGACTGTTTCGCATGCTGTCTCTCCCTTAAAATTGAATGATGTCCTTTGTGTCCCAAAAATCACTAAATCTTTACTTAGTGTTTCTAAACTAACTCGTTATAATCCTGTCTTTGTTGAACTCCACTCAGACCATTGCCTTGTTAAGACATTGCAGGGACAGATCCTGCTAAAGGGAACCTTTCAGGATGACTTTTATTGTTTTCTGCAATCGCCAAGCATGTCTTCATCTTCTTTCCCGCGTGCATTTCTCACGGTGCGCACATCACTTCAATGTTGGCATCATCGTCTAGCCCATCCACATGAGTCTATTCTTTGTCGAACTATCTCTAGCATTGATCTTCCGGTCTCTTGTAATAAATTAGACCAAGTTTGTGGCTCCTATCAACTTGGCAAGAGTCACCGTTTCCCATTGCCCTCTCGAACTAGTATTTCATCACAACCTTTTGATTTAATTCATTCTGATGTTTGGGGACCATCTTCTGATTTATCCACCTCTGGTTGTTGATATTATGTTAGTTTTATTGATGGCTGCACTAAATTCACTTGGTTATATTTCTTGTCAACCAAATCTCAAGTTTATGCCACTGTTGAGCTTTTTCTCAAACTTGGTCAAACCCAATTTTCAACACAAGTCAAAGTCTTTCAGTCTGATTGGGGTGGTGAATACCGCAATGTTTCTACACTACTCGCCTCCCATGGAATCCGACATCAAGTCTCCTGTCCTCACACCCCTGAACAAAATGGCTCTGCCGAAAGTCGTAATCACACGATTGTTGAGAAAGGCCTCTCTCTCCTTGCCCACTCTCGACTACCCACCAAACACTGGGAGCAAGCTTTTCATACTGCCGTCTATCTCATCAACCGCACAATTACACCCATTCTCTCTCACAAATCTCCTTATCAATGCCTCTACAACAAAGTACCCAACTACAGTCTTCTTCGATCCTTCGTTTGTCTTTGCTATCCCTTTCTCCGTCAATACACTGCCAACAAGCTTGAGTATCGATCTCTTCCCTGCATCTTTCTTGGCTAAAGTTCCAAGCATAAGGGATATCAGTGTCTTCACCTACCCACCTCTCGCACATACATCTCTCGTTTTGTTGCCTTTGACGAGATGACTTTTCCCTATCCTAACATGTCATCTACCCCATCTCCCCCATCCTCCTCCAATCCAATTTCTTTCATTCCCTTACCTTCTACTCATCATTCCCCTTCCACATATTTACCCCCCACTCATACCACTCCACCCTCACCCTCCCCACGACCATCTCCTACCTCTCCTCCACCATCCCCGTCCCCTCCTCCATCTCCTCCTACATCACCATCCGACTCTTCACTCCTATCACCGTCCGAGTCTTAACCTTCGCAGTCACCTCCACACTTCACATTGGCTGCACCTCCACCCTATGACAATGCACCTACCTGGTTTCGTCCCTCTGATCGGTCTATTCATAACATGACCACTCGTTCTGTCACACATTCCCTTAAACCCAAAGCTCTTTTATCCACCAAATATTCGCTTCCCGTAGCACTTACTAGATCTCTTGAACCCAAACTCTTTCATCAAGCCTGTAAAGATCCCAATTGGCAACATGCAATGCAATCTGAATATGATGCTTTAATGATTAATAGGACTTGGGACTTAGTCCCTCGTCCCTTGGACGCTAATGTTATTGGTTTTAAGTTGGTTTATAGGGTCAAGAGGAAGTCTGATGGCTCCATTGAGCGTTACAAAGCACGTCTTATGGCTAAGGGCTTTCATCAGGAAGTAGGAATTGACTACTTTGACACGTTTAGTCCCGTGGTCAAGCCCACTACTATTCGTCTGGTGCTGAGTTTGGCTGTCTCTGCAGGTTGGCCCCTTCGACAGGTTGATGTGAATAATGCCTTCCTCCACGGTGACCTTTCAGAGACTGTCTTCATGGAGCAACCACAAGGTTTCACTACTCTTGACAAATCCACTCATGTTTACAAGCTTCAGAAAGCTCTCTATGGCTTAAAGCAACCTTCTGGGGACTGGTTCCACAAGCTCACTGCCTCTCTTGTTCGCCTTAGTTTCAAGGCATGTATCTCAGACCCGTCTCTTTTTGTCAAGACTTCCGGCTCTCATGTGGTCTATGTTCTTATTTACGTGGATGTTCTTATCATTACCGGGTCTCACACACCATTCATTGATGAGTTTGTCATCCTGTTACATCGTGACTATGCTTTAAAGGACCTTGGCTCTCTTCACTACTTCCTCGGCATTAAGGTAGCTCGACATGGTTCCTCCCTTCATCTCTCTCAGCAGAAGTTCATTTGTGACATTCTAGAACGGAGTGATATGTCTGGCGCTAAGCCTATATGTTCTCCTGCTGAGCCTGGCTCTCGTTTGGTTACTTCTGGAAAAGTTCTCTGTGATCCATCTCTTTATCACAGCATTGTTAGAGCTCTCCAATATGTTACCGTCTCTCACCCTGAGATATCCTATGCTGTTAACAGAGTTTTCCAGTTCATGCATTCTCCTACTGAGGACCATTGGTGTGCAGTCAAACACATTCTCTGATATCTTAAGGGCTCGCTTTCATCTGGTTTGTTACTGCAAAAGGTAAATGATTCTTGCCTTGTGGCCTTTTCTGATGCAGGTTGGGCGTCTGATCCTGATGACTGTCGTTCTCAGTATGGCTTTGCTATTTACTTTGGTGGAAACCTTATCAGTTGGTATTCTCGCAAACAGAATGTTGTTGCTCGCTCAAGCACTGAAGCAGAGTACTGTGCCATTGTTTTCGCCTATACTGAACTCATGTGGCTTCGGCAACTTCTTCAGGAAATGCAGATCTCTGTCCAGCGTCCTCCTATACTTCTCTGTGACAACTTGAGTGCTACTTTCCTAACTCCAAATCCAGTCTTTCATCAGCGGTCCAAACACATCAAGATTGACTACCAGTTCGTTCGGGAACAGGTTTCCTTGGGCGATCTCATAGTTCGCCATGTCCGGTCTCTTGATCAAACCGTAGATATCTTCACTAAGGCTGTTGGAAATCAGCATTTTGCGACTCTACGGTCCAAGCTTCATGTCCATCCTCGACCATGAGCTTGCGGGGGGCTGTTAACCATATATACATTTTACCATTCCACATGTACATTTACCATAGTTGTTAGAATTAGTTGCTAGTCAAAGATTCTAGATAGAGTTGTTAAAATGTATCCCGTGTTAGGTGAGAATTAGTTAGATATTGTAACCTTAAATACCTACATTCATCAATGGAAGAAATCAACACTTTCCACAATCAAAATATTCTTTCTCATATTTATTTACAAACCTCAAGTCCATGCTGCCAGACATCGCACACGCCGTTTTTCACCGCAAGATCATCACTGGCCTTTGCAACCTTCGGCGAGGACCTCCTCCACCCTCACTCATGCAAAGGTGCACAGAGGAGGGGTCAAACCCTACCCGCAGAAGATTACGAGTCAGACCAAATGCGGTCAAACCGGACCACCCTCCACAGCCACCACCGCCACACTGCTCGATACCTCTACATAAATCATGGTTTTCTCCTTTCGCCTCTCCGCCACCAATCGTCTTTGCCATCCCTGCCACCAATCGTTTTCCCTTTTTTCCCTCCTTGCCACCCTCGGCGATGAAGCCCCGTTAGATGACGAGAAGATAAAGCAACAAAACCCACCCATGCACCCCGGCGCCACAACGTGCAACATTGGAGCCACCTCTGCACGAGAAAAAAAATGAGTCTGCGGAGGAGATTGTGGTTCGTGATGGAAGAAGAATGTGTTGGTGACACTATTGGTTTCTAGGTAGGCGGAGATCGATAGGCGTGGGAGATTTGTAAAGATGAAAAGAAAAGAAATATTTTTATTTTTTTTAATGTAGGGGTAAAATCATCATTTTCTTAAATTCCGGTTAAATCTCCCATTGACAATTGAAGTCAACGGTGCCCGGGGTTAGATTAGCACATATATCATAAAGTTAGGATTATTTTGACACTTTCTCATTTTGTAGAATTTTATTGGCACTTTTAGTTTAAAGTTCAAATCATTTTAGCACTTGACTCTAAACAAATTATTTCACAACTTGTTTATTTTGTGTTTATATTTTATGTAACTAATAATTGATGCACGTGCCTATGTTCTATATTTATTTCCATCTGTTTCAAAATAGTTAAATTCCCTGGATTATGCACATTGTCAAATGAATAGAAAATTACTCCATTAACGATCGATAGAGGACAAATTAAAACAAAATAAGTAAGCATTTTGTGTTTGTCATTTCGTGCGTAAAATTTAAGCTAGCTTCTTACATGTATTAATTTAAAATCAACTTGCACTTTAATATTTTGGAATTTAGATTATTCAAATCACTGAACCCATTGTCCTCATGCCATATGATGTTATAATTAAGTTAATAACATTTTCGTCTCTAATGATGTATGCATAATTAGTACAGTGGACAAAAAGAAATTGTTGTTTTTTGGTTAGAAGAGATCGATTCCTATCTAGAACTGCCTAACTTTTCTTCTTCTTTTAAAAAAATGAAATAAAAAATGAATCATTCAAACATATTTCAAAACACCCAACAACAATTACAATAAATGGAATAAACATCCAATCTAACTAACCTCTATCAGTAACAAGTGTATTTAAAGGATATTCAAATTAAAAAACCCTACTACCTACCACTGCCACGTCTCTTCTTCAGTTTTCTTCTCCGGACTTCTTTTCCCCATTTCCTCGTTTCCCCATCATGTGGATTTGGGGAAATAGTAGTTTTTTTAATTGATATACTTTTAATGTTCATGTTATTGAATGAGTATGGATTTATTTCTATAGATTAGTATTATTTTTCTACCTGATAGATTATATTGATATGTCCATGATGATTATTCAATCTAATTGTTCAGATTGATGTGTTTCTTCCATTTACAGATCGTGTGTTCGTGATTTCGTTTGTGTTTCTCTATTGGGAGTTCCGTTCTTGATCTGTGTTTTTAAAGGTATTTAAAGTTTAGACAATATACATCGTGTTTTGGATCAAGATCAAGTGGTGTTATAGTTGTTGTAGATCCCTAATGGCGTAGTGATATTGATGCTGCTATGCTCCTCTTCGCCAAGTGGTCATATTTTTTTGGAAGCGAGTTAGTATCCCAGAGGGTGATGTTACGGTTTTTTATTAGATCTCTTATCTGTAATTGTACAGATGATCAGTCTGGTTGAAATGTAATTTAAATATCCTTACAATAGATTGTTTATTTCTAGAGGCTAGTTAAGTTGGATGTTAATTAATTCCACTTATTGTAGTCGATGCTGGACGTTTTTTTCAATATCTTGGAATGAATTAGTTTTTTTAAAAGGATATTCAAATTACATAGCAACCATATTGTTCTTTTGTACTATTACCAATTAGAAATCTAATAAAAATTGTAACATTGCCCTCAGGGATATAACTCGCTTCCCGCAAAAATTAAAGCCACATGGCATATTGGAGCGTATCACACATCAATATCACTACGTCAAACAGGGATATTCAACATCTATAACACCACTTGATCCAAACATGATCTATTGTTGTCCAAATTGTAAACACATTGAAAAATATAGATCAAGACCATGACTCCTAAAAGAAAAATACAAACGAAATCACAAACACACAATTTGTAAAATCAGATTGGACAAAGTACATCGAGATAAACAATTACATTAAAAGATAAATAATTACATTGAGTGATCATCATAAACACAATAATCTAATCTATCAGGTCAATGAACAGTAATAATATATGGAGATAAATTCAAAACATTAAAAGAATATTAGCTGAAAAAATTACTTTTTCTATCGCTAGTGGAAGAGTGAAAAAGAAAACTGAGAAGAGTGGGGAAGAAAGGGGCGGCTGGGGCAGGGTTTTTTCTACTATTACTTGGAGCTGCCTAACTTAATTCCTATTCATTTGGTATACTAACGAAATTAGTTAATATCAACGGAGGTACATTACAATTGAAACTGCCTAATTAATTAAATAAATTGTAATTTGTGCAAGTTCCATTGAGACGTTATTACCCACGTATTATTCTTCGTATATGGATATCTAGGAGTCATTTGATTCACGTGAAAATTAAATTTCTGCAGTAATTTCTATTTCATGTGAATTTATTATTGAGATAAAAATGTAAATGTATATTAAAAAATTGGATGATTTGTAATCGATCGGGAGTGTTCTCGTTAAGATACTTACTTCACACGTTGTGTGGGAAGTTTAATTTACTTTGTATTCCCACATTTTTACTATTTTCCATCAACCAAACAATCCTACCTATCATAAAATCATAGAAATTTGTAATTATCGCCTTTCTTATTTCATACCAAACGACTCCCTAGAGTGCAAGAAGTGAATGACATGATCAGTACTAGTAGCCGCCGGATTAAACTTTTGACTAATCACTAGTATTATCGTGAGACTACTTTAATATTTTAAAATTGCCTTAAATTAGTTACTTTTGTATAGAGTTATGTATTCTGACTGCAAAAGTTGAGAGGTTGAAAACATGATACTCCCTCCGTTTCTTTTTGTTTGGCACCTATCCTTGGGCTCTTGGATAATTGCAACTCATAGGATTAGACATGAAGCTGATGGGTGTTGTATTTCTGGTCTCCCGCAATACAATATTTACTGTACATAGAGCCACCAAAATCTTTGCTAACACTTCCCTCCTAAATACTTAAAATGGTGGGAAAGTTGCTGCTTTAATTTAAAGTTGCATCACACGGCCCATTGGCCAAGGAACTAACCAAAAAAAATGAGACATTGCAAATAAATTACATTCAAGGTTCCATCCACTTCTCCTTCCATTTTCATCTTGTCCTCTCTTCATCTTCTTCCCTCTTCAAGCTTTCCACCTACGTAGCAGCAACATAGTAATGGCGGAAAGACATCTGTTGTCTGAATATCAACGTCGTGAAATTGGGGAGTTCATCTTGCAAAATTTAAAGGATGGCAAGCTTGCAACCCATCGTCGGAAAGAGGCAGCCCAACGATGGAACACTTCGGTCTGCACCATTAGTCGTCTTTCCAACCTGCACAGAAGACAAGCACAACTAGGGTTATGTACAGACTGGAGCAGGAAGGTGAAAGGAAAACAGGGAAGGAAAAAAGTTGAAATTAACAAAGAGCTAGCTATGGTTGTCCCCCTCCCATTGCGCACAACACAAAGGGGATATGAAGCAGCAATTGGAGTAAGCACTTCCACCATGCATCGTTGGATCAAGGAGGGTCAAATTAGAAGCCATTCAAATGCAATAAAACCACAAATTTCAGAAACTAATCAGCTGCACAGGTTATACTGCTCACTATCTCACTTGATGCATGATACAACTTCAGGGAAAACATCTTTCATGGATATGCATCACATTATACATATAGACGAGAAATGGTTTTACATAACTAGAGTTGCGGAGAAGTACTATCTTCTCCCGGATGAAGAAGAGCCTCACCGTACAATTCAAAACAAAAGGTTTATACAGAAGATAATGTTCCTTTGTGCCGTATGTCGGCCCATTATCAACAACGAGGGGGAGGTCTTGTTCGATGGAAAAATTGTGATTTGGCCATTCACACATGAAGAGGCAGCAAAGAAGACTAGCAAGAATATACCAGCAGGTACTCTAGAAACCAAACCAATTCCATCAATCGACCGTGAGGTTACTAAAGCATTCATGTTGACAAAGTTGGTTCCAGCAATTAAAAGGAAATGGTCGTTACTAGCTAGCACAAACATAACAATTCGACAAGACAATGCAAGACCTCATATATGCGATGACGATGCTGAATTTAGAATGGCTGCAAGTTCTGACGGCTTCAACATAAAATTGGGTTTTCAGCCACCTAGAATCCCGGATTTGAATGTCTTAGATTTGGGTTTTTCAATTCAATACAAAGTTTGCAGCACAAGACAAAATCACGCAATTTGGATGAACTAATTTCAGCAACAGAAGCAGCGTTTGAAGAATTGCAGCCAGAAAAACTAAACAAAGTGTTTCTAACACTCCAATGTGTCATGGTGGAGATAATCAAATGCAAGGGGTCTAACAGTTACAAGCTTCCACATATGAAGAAAGATGCACTCCAACTACAAGGTGTGCTACCAACTGACATAGAGGTTGACACAGATGCAGTTAGGGAGGGCTTACAAAGCTTGATCACAGCAAACAAGGCAACAGGTCTTGAGTACATTATTCAGCAACTTATGTGATAGGTAACATGTTTGAGGTGCCTTTTAGTTTTACGATGTGGTTAGAGTAGGGATGGAAAACATGCAATCATGATGCTAGGTTTTGTAAAGTGTGTTTGCAATCCAACCGTCGTTGTAATGAAAAACATGTGCTCTCAGTATTTAAAATATGTACTTTGCCTTGAAATATTACTGTTGAATGAACATATGGTGAACAAAACAGGCTCACTGAATAAACACTTCGTACAACAAAAGAAATGGCCACATGAAATGAACATCAGTTCCTACCGAAATCAAGAATCCAATACGCAACATTTCAGCAAAACAGAACATTGCCAAACTAGACAACCCATTGCAAATTATCACACATTGGTAGACCAAAACCGCAACATTCAATACACACAATGAACAGCCACACGAGAAGCTAAAATAACACAAATTTTCCTCCAGCAACCCAATCATTAGCACTAGCTTACATTACAATTTCCAGCACTGGTATCATAGTTAAATTTTTCGACGACATACCTACGAAGGAAACCAATCCTTCCACATCTCCATTACTGCTTTTGGAGGCAATTTCCCGTAGTCGTCACTCCGGTATTGAGACAGTAGCATTTTGTGAGCCCACGGATGTACCTGAGAGGGGTCGAATACCAGTCACGTGACAAGGTAATTGAATAAGTATTAGACAGTGAAATATTACATCTCAAATGCACACTGATTACTGAAGGATTTTGTTCATTTTTTGACTATCTGAAATGTGAAAATGTACTAATTTGACATAAAAAATTTACCCCTGACATGTCGATGGCCACTCCATTCAGATCGTACACGTACATATGCTGCTCGGATTTTTCAGCCTCCACATCTCCCATCTTCTGTGGAGTAGCGAAGGTGGCGTCGTCTGCCAGTAAGTCCGACTTGTTGTCTTCGTCGGATTCGTATGTGTCAGCGACGCCTGGCCATCCCTCTGCATCAATGAACTCGCGACAACTGGATGGACCCGCCTTGTTGTGAACTTGCTCAACCTCTGGAAGCAAGTGTTTCGAGACCAGCTTATCGACTCCGACGATAACCGTGCCAGATCCGGAGTTGATTCCACAACCAAAAATTTCATTGCCCGGAGGTTAACAAGACCATCGTCGGCAGGACCCATGGCAGAGACGGCATCGTCGTCGGGCCATTCCGTCTCCTCGACGACGGTGTTGTCGGTGTAGCTCTGAAATTGGACCGGAGATTCTGATTCTTCGGGTAGAGGAAGATTAATTTCGGCTCCGGTGGATTTTGGGTTCAACATCATGGCTTCTAGGTGATATCAGATCTGTGAAATTGATTTACAGTGGCAAAGAAAGTTGTACACATTGCACAGCAAAATGGATAAAGTGGAGAGCAGTCATTCCTACGCCAAAAAGAATGAAATTGAAGTAGGGTTTCCACTCTCCCTTCCTTTTATGTAGTGGCTTCAAGAAATGGGGTAGGTATTCAAATTTGGGCCATAAAATTGGGCTGCCAACTCACGTACATATGCTGAGATGAGGATAAAATGGAGGGAAGGTTTAGGCTTGTTTTTAGGAATGATTAAATGGGTCCAGGTGGCAAAATAAGGATGATATTGATGGTAAATAATAATATGTAATGAGGGCAAAATGGTAAAAATCAAAGTTGTCTCTTTCCTTTTTAAGGCTTTGCTGCAGGGCTGCCAAGTAAAAAAACAGCCATTTTTAGAAAGTGTGCCATACTAAAAGAAACGGAGGGAGTAGTAGAAAGTTGACTTTAGTCAAGTTTAGGCTTCATTTTGAATAGATTGAGTTCGTTATTAGAAGATTGTTAAGAATAAAGAAAGTAGATGATTATATAATATTTTATTTCATGTTGATGATTAGTATTAGAGTTACATTTATACTAGTCTTCTTTGTACTCTATATATATTCTTCATTATTAATCAGAATCATTATGGAAAATTACTTTATCATGGTATCAGATCAAACCTGGTTCTAAAACCCTTTTTTTCGACCGACCGCCTCCCTTCTCCTTGCTCCCGCTGCCGGCGATCTCTCCCCCCTCCTCCTTGCAATTTTTTTCTACTCTCATCCTGTCTGACGAGAAATTATCTTATAATACTTTGCTCCATATGATGACTATCAAATTGTCATCATCCAATTATTTGTTGTGGAAGCGTCAAGCTGGTTACGTTCTCCGACCCCAGAAGCTGTATGGTTTTCTTGATGGTTCCTGGCCATGTCCGACTGTTCCTCCTCGGCCTCCAACCGCCTCTTCCATCTCCTATGCTGTGGTTATTGGTTCTACTCCAAGTCGCGGCTCTGCCACCAAGACTGATCTCATGGAGGCTTACTTGAAGGCCCAGTCTGATTATGATCTTTGGGTTGATGAAGATCAATGTGTGTGCAGTCTTCTTTTTTCTTCTCTCACCCTAGAGGCCTTGGCGGTTTTACCTGAATGTGCCACTTCAAAGGAAATTTGGAAAATTCTTCAGTCTATTTATCATGACAGCAGTGCATCATCCATCCTTCATCTTCGTGCTGCTGCCCACGATATACGTAAGACTGGTATAGTTCATGAACTCCATCTCCAATTTAAAGAAAGTTTTAAGCAGTTGTCTATGATGGGTTATCCTGTATCGAATGATGATCAACTTATTTGGTTTTTTACTGCTCTTGGAACTGAGTTAAAGGATTTTTCTGCACCTTTAATTAATTCCTCACCTACTCCGTTGTATGCCGATGTTTTATCTCGTGCCAAAAACCATGAAGCTTTTCTAGAAAAATTTACAGGACCATTCAGCCCAGCCACTGGGCTTGCCGCCTTTACAACAGTTATTTTTTCCTCGGCCGGCCGCTCTTGGGATCACGCATCGACGAGGGGTGGCGGAACGTCCAGTTCACGCGCCGCTAGGGGAGGCCATTTCTGTGGACGGTGAGGTGGCAGGCCCGGCAGACAGTTCAAGGGAGGGGTTGGTCGTGGTAGGCCGCGGTGTACTTGGTGTGGTCGTCTCGGTCACTATGTTGCGACTTTTTACAAAATGCTTGCTCAGACTGGTTCTCAGGGTCCAACTAGTCGTACAGACTCTACTCATCTGGCCGAGCATTTTCAGTCATCACTGTAGTTAGAGCTTATTGCACGATTCTCCGATTGGTATGTTGACTCCGGTGCCACAAGTCATATGGCATCCTCCGCCACAGGCTTAGAGTTTGTCTCTCCATATTCTGGTAATTCTCATGTTTCCGTTGGTAATGGAGCTTCTATTTGAATCTCTCATGTTAGTGATACTAAACTGTCTGATTATTTATGCCTGTATGATGTTCTGGTTGTTCCTGATAGTACTAAGAATCTGATGTCTATTAGTAAACTGACCAGAGATTTAAATGTTTTTGTCACTTTTGATGATCGGAACTTTGTCATTCAGAACAAAGTTTCCAAGGCGGTCGTGGGCAGGGGCCACAGTGATGGTGGTCTCTATGTTTTGGATAAAGGCGATTCAGCATTTTTCTCACATTTACAGCAAAATAAAGGACAAGCATCTTATGAGTTGTGGCATGCTCGCTTGGGTCATGCATCTGCGTCAGTAATCTCTAGTTTGCAGAAGTCTGGTTTAGTTTCCTTGTCTTCTTTGTTGCCTAAACCTGTTGCCTGCGCCCCCTGTGTTATGACAAAAGGTCAACGGTTGTCATTTTTTGAGAACCATAAGCGTGCTACGCATGTACTGGATTTGATTCATTGTGACTTATGGGGACCTTCCCTTGTTTTTTTGACACATGGTTTTTCATACTATGCTTTATTTTTGGATGACTATTCTCGTTTCACCTGGCTTTATCCACTTCGTCGCAAGTCAGATTTTTTTTATGCTTACTTACAATTTGAGGCTTTTATGGAGAATCAGTTCTCATCCAAAATTAAGGTGTTTCAGAGTGATGGTGGTACTGAATTCCTGAACACTCGCCTACAGAGTCATTTTGCCACTAAGGGACTTCACCATCAGATATCGTGTCCTTACACTCCGGAACATAATGGTTAGGCGGAGCGCAAACATCGGCATGTTTCCGAGATGGGTCTTACTATGCTTTTTCACTCACATTTGCTTGTTTCTTACTAGGATGATGCATTTTCTACAGCTGCATATACCATCAATCGACTGCCTACTCCGGTTTTGCATGATTCTTTGCCTTATGATCTTCTATATGGTCGTGCTCCTCGCTACTCAAATTTTCATCCTTTCGAGTGCTGGGTTTTTCAATTTGTTTGACCGTATGCTGATCACAAGTTATCTCCCCGCAACATTCCATGTGTTTTCCTTGGTTACAGTTCCCAGTACAAAGGTTTCAGGTGTCTCGATGCTTCTACAGGCAGAGTCTACATCACTCGTCATGCTCGGTTTGATGAGACATATTTTCCATCTACTTCTTCTACATCTTCGGGATCTTCTGTACCCGCCCTTAATGTCTCTGCCTTTCTTGATCGTGATGGAGACTCTGTGATCTCTGTGCCAGTTTTGCCTTCTTCTTATGCGTCGCCATGCACCATGTGCCTACCGAATTCGAAACCAACTTCTCCACTGCCGGTTCCGCCTTCTCCTTCACCGATCACGGTCCCGCAGCCACTCTCGGCCACGTCTTCTCTGACCTTGTCCGTCGCTCACCGTTCAGACTGCTCTTCTGAGTCTTCTCGGCATCATCCGCAGGTTCTCCTCTTCCAGCCTCGCCGCCTCCGCCTCTGCCTCGTACTTCTCGGATGGCCACTCGGTCAGCCACTGGTGCCATTCAGCGATGAGATTATTCGGACATTATTGCACATGGTCTTACTACTGCGCTGCTTTCTCAGACAGAACCCACGGATTATCACTCGGCCCTTCGGGATCCAGCCTGGGTTTCAGCTATGGATGATGAGATGACTGCTCTTCGTAGTCAGCACACTTGGGACTTAGTGCCTCGGCCTTCGAATGTCAACATTGTTGGCTCCAAATGGGTCTATCAGCTCAAGTATCGACCAAATGGTACTATTGAACGTCACAAAGCCAGACTTGTGGCGTAAGGTTTTTCGCAAATTCCGGGTTTTGACTTTGACCATACTTTCAGTCATGTGGTCAAAGCCTCCACTATCCGGACAGTTCTTGCAATTCCCACCATGCGTTCTTGGCCACTTCATCAGCTGGATGTCAAGAATGCCTTTCTTAATGGTGTTCTGGATACTCCGGTCTATATGAAACAGCCCATTGGTTATCAGGATTCTTCTCATCCAGACTATGTTTGTCGCCTGCAGGAAGTTATTTATGGCCTTAAGCAGGCTCCTCGAGCTTGGTTCCAGTGTTTTAGTAGCTATCTTACACAACTTGGTTTTCGGTTCAGCTCGGCTGACACTTATTTATTTGTTCTGGCAAGAGGATCATCGTTATTGTACCTCCTTGTGTATGTGGACGACATTATTCTTACAGGAAATGACACAAATCTTCTTCGTCGGTTTATTTCTCGGACGCACAAGGAGTTTTCAATCAAGGATCTTGGTGCTCTTACTTACTTTCTTGGTCGTGAAGTTTCTCCTACTTCCTCAGGGTTACTTCTCGGCCAGGCAAAGTATGCTCGGGATATTCTGAATCGGGCTGGTATGACCGATGCTGCGCCAGTTTCTATGCCATTTGTTACCGGCTCTCAGCTGCACAGTTCCACTAGTCCTCCGTATAGGGATCCTACTCTTTATCGCTCTCTTGTTGGGGCGCTTCAGTATCTCACGATTACTCGCCCGAATTTGGCCTTCTCGGTCAACACGGTGAGTCAGTACCTTCAGGATCCTAGAGATGATCATTTTGCTGCAGTTACACCGATTTTGCGTTATGTTTGTGGCACTCTTCATTTTGGTTTGGTTTTTCATTCTGCTAGCACTCCAGATGTGTTAGGATATTCTGATGCTGAGTAGGCTTATTTTCTGGAGACTCGTCGATCCACTTATGGATATGCAGTCTATCTAGGTGGAATCTTGTTTCTTGGAGTGCCAAGAAACAACCCACTGTTTCTCGTTCTAGTACGGAGTCGTGTTCTTGCCAACACTGCTTTAAGTTGTTCGGCTTACTCATTTGCTTTGTGATCTTTGGGTTCCGCTTTCTAGCTCACCTTTGTTGTTATGTGACAACAGTAGTGCTATCTTCTTGGCTCAGAATCCGGTGTCGCACAAGCGGGCAAGGCATATCGATATTGATTATCATTTGTTCGTGAGCTGGTGACTTCTGGAAAGCTGCGTGTTGCTCATGTTCCTACTTCTCTCCAGGTTGCTGACATCTTCACCAAGGGACTCTCTCATCCGTTGTTCGAGTTCTTCAGAGCCAAGCTTTGCGTCGGCGAGCATCCAATGCTTCGCTTGAGGAGGGGGTGTTAGAATAAATAAAGCAGATGATTAGATAATATTTTATTCCATGTTGATGACCAGTACTAGAGTTATATTTAGACTAGTCTTCTTTGTAATCTATATATATTCTTCATCATTAATCAAAATCATTATGGGAAATTACTTTATCAAAGACTGAAAATATTAGAAATTCAGAAGAAATATATCCAGTTAAAATAGGAGCAAAATCTGGAATAACCTCAAGTTGAATTATTCAATATTCTGTTGTAACAGTAGGAAATATTCAGTTGTAACAACAATAGGATCAGATTAGATACATCTCATATTTGGTTTTTCATAGGAATACAACTTAGTTTAGGAGTCTACTGTTGTATTTGTATATAATACGTGTTTTGCATCAATGAAAACAACAAGTTCACATACTACATTCAAATGAATGCTTGAATATCAATGTCATTGTTGTTTGGCAAGACCTGAAGCTAAGATTTACACATTCAAATGCTCCGAAGTTATACCAATTGAAAACTACAGTCACTGATCTCATCACACCAAACTCAAAACTCTTTAGGATGAAATTGATTCTCTTACTCCCCATGAGCCATGTATTTGCAGTGCTGGACAGAGCATGCTTGAGCGACATGAAAGAGATCGCACAATGGAATTTTTTGCAGGGATTCCATGATCATTTTTCTAGCCTTCGCAGTCAAATCCTCTTGATCGAACTACTCCCTTCAGTCAAATTCTCTTGATCGAACCACTCCCTTATCAAACAAGAGAAGAAACAACAATTTATTAACGCTATTGCACATCCGAGTGTCGACGCTGCTGCCCTCAATGTTAACAAATACGATCCTCGTCCTTCCCAGCAAAATAACAACACAAACTAGTGATGGCGGCCATATTGTGATCATTGTAGCAAGTATGGACATACTCGCCAAACATGCTACCAATTTCATGTTTTCCTCAAACCAAATCGAAAGGAAACACTTATCCTTCTACGTTTGCCTCTACCACACCTAGTGAGCAAATTCTCCCATCAATCTCAGTTGATCAATATAGTCGTCTCCTTGCAATGTTGTCTGCTCCAGCTGCTAATCCAGATACCACTAGTGGTAACCATGCCTATTAAAGGCGGTTCCTATGGACGAGAGAAGTCACTTTGGAGGTGACTTCTGGCCATGCCTTTGATTTGAGGATCAAAGGTGGTTCCTTGAATCGCCTTTAAATGGGTGCAATCAAAGGCAGTTATCTGCTGCCATTAGTTGCTTCCAAGAATTGCCTTTAATCAGTTTCGAACTCGGAACTAGCTCCTTAATGGTCAAACTTCAGACACAGTTCCGACTGAGGAACTGTTAGTAGTCCCAAGTACGAAACTGGTAATACGAGTGTTGGACTACCTATTTTGAGTGAGGAACCTGTTCATGAGCTTTGAGTGCGGAACCTGTGGTTAGACACGGTCAGCAGAAACGATGTTCCTATCTCGGAACTATGTCTTTTCTTTATAGCACGTTCCTCCATCGGGGATCAATTATGGACATTTACCAGTATTTTATGCGATTAAATAAATTTTTTGTAATATCAGTTACAAGTCCGGAATTGATTTGGATGTATTTAGTTCCAAGTGAGGAACTTAATTTTGGGACTTTATAAAAGATGACAATAAGGAAAAAAAAGTAGCTCACAAGTCGGATCTCAGTCGGCTGATATGATAAAATTCATTTGTTTCATTATATACTGGCTTCTCGAAATCCTCGTAACACCAGTCCAGATTGTACAAAATACAAGACAGGATGACACTAGATACCAAAAATCTATAGACTATGTTAAGAAAGCAACAATCTATAAATAGGAATATAAGTCACCAAAAATCTATTCCACACAATTATGTCATCAAATATCTCATAATTCCCCATTGGGATGCCCAATAGAATGCGAGCTGGAGTACACAAGATACCTAGCCAAGCAATTTCTTACACAGTTGATATCATCTTGTTTATACGGCTTGTGAACCTTTGGAAAAATCTGTGAACAAAAGTAATAATAATATAAGAATGTGCATGACATATTGTGTTGATTTAAAATGTTCTCGAGAGAATAATCCTAGTACTCACTTCTTTGATATCTAGGTAATCCTCACGCACATGTAGGACACACTCTGCTGCATAAAGCATTACGTAATAGTCGCATCCCATGTATTTGATTGTTTCTTGTACTAACTAATAAAAGTTATATTAACATGTGTTTACATTAAGGGATGTGGTAATATAATTTCTTGATATGAAAAGAGAATCTCACCTTGATGTGTATAACTTCCAAATCTAAGTATCATGCTCCCCTAAACCTTTGAAAGACTCAACCAATATCTTAACAAACGATTATGATGGTTGGTTGTGCAGATGATCCATCCAGTAAACACGCTTCTTGTCGGGGACAATGTATACTAATCTCCAATGGTCTCTACAACGTATGAGAAAAATATTAACAAATAATATATTGATTGATTAGCTTAAATGAAGAAAGTGTGTAAGAACCACCGTTCAATATACGGTGAGACAAATATTTTTTTGTCCTTCATTTCAATATTTTTTTAAATGTATTCAACTCTTTCCTGGACAGTCACCCAATTTATTGAGTAAACAATGGGCACAAATACCCTATCCAATGCTTGTCCTTTTGGTTAGCAAAATAATACATGTACCTTTGAAATAAAATTGTCTGTCATTCATGAGGAAGTGAGGAGCAAAAATTCGTATTAAAAAATTTTCATGTAAGGAATTCTATGTAACTTACAGTATATACAAGGATATTATCGTTTGGTTCACTTGGTCACACCTCTATAGGTCTTCGAAATCAGTCCATGATACGATGATTTCTCACCTTTGACCGAACACAGACTCATTACCCGAGAATATGTAAGTTGAGTTTTGTTTTTGTTTGACCATGAAATTATACAAGACTCTCACGAAATGCGGTGACTTCTTAATTACTTGTGCCCGGCTGATAGGGGGTTTTCCAATCCTTGACGCCTCAACGATGGGGTTAGATTTGGCCTTTGTTGTCTCCTTCAAATGACGATCTTTGATCGGGTCTGCATAGATAAGGTGACGAGGCCATAGAAGAAACAATCCCCAAGCCAGATCCCACTCTTTTGTACTCGCCATCCAGATATAGTAGAAGGGATTTTGGGACCTTTGGGTTCTCTATTGAAACTCTACAAATCCCATTACCAATTTGGATGGCATGATGATGTAGCATTAATTCGTGCATTATTCTGTCAGCAACATGAAGTGGCCTACCCTTTCACCTCAATCAATATATAGCTCACACAAATTTGACGCCTAGATTGTGAGGGAGAATAAAAATAAAATAAAAAAACCATGTAGTCAAATTCTTTTAAAATGGAATCATTTCATTCAACCAACCATTTTTTGGCGACTCAATAGCTTTGATAATGTCATTTTCCTCATGAGTTGCCAGGTCAAGAATCGATTGGTTCTTCATCTCAACTTCTCCCGGCGAATGTCGCAATCCTTTAGATGGTGGTGTCCAACCGGGTGTCAAATCATCCAAATTATCAAGTATGGAGAGCCCTGTGTGCTCGACCAACTTCCAAATCAATAGATCTTGCTGCTCTATCCGCTTGTCTCTATATAGTGCTTCCTGTTGCAAGACATGGAGTATCGATGGTTTGGCCCAATGGTATGATCATTATCCTAAATGCCTCTATTTATGACATAAATGATCTCACCCCTCTTGCATGACCCGGGTGGTTGGGTTTACCAGTAGCCTCACGTAGGATATCGTGCTCACCTGAAGGAATGAATCGACCCTCCAATTGGTCTTGCTTGAGCTTTGCCTAGATATGTAATGTAGTTTCATTAGTAGGAACAAAAGGAAAAATTAGTTGCATCCTAATTAGAATTAATATGAAGTCTTACCACTCGTTCAATGACTTCAATAATGGGAGGTTTACTGTATCCACCCTTTTTGTTTTGTAGGCTCTTCAAGAAGAGATTGCACCTATCTATCTCTTCCATACCTATCGGTTTGATGGACTCCCTCGCTTCTTCCTCGCTCATCCCCCATCAATAGCTGTCTTCACATCCATTTCAAAACGTTCTTTAACTAATTTGAGGGCCGCTAATCCATATCCACCTTGGCTCTTCTAATGTGGTGTTTTATTTTTCTTAGCATTAATTTTTTTCTTTTCTTGTACCCTAGTTTGGGATATGAAAGTCATTGTTAAAAATGAAATAAATGTAATATGTGGATGCATATTAAATTTTTTTTTTTAAACTACTTATATTTTCAACATTTTCCAATGTTCTTCTCTTATGAATTTCCCAACTATCTGGTTGAATATGTGTGCATGCCAACCATGGACAAGGTGTAGTTGTGTTCTCTCCAACTTTTTGACATCACATAGCTTTTGTCTTCAAATCATCCAAATTCGGACAAGCGATCTCGAAGGACCTCTACAATAATCATATACAATCATGAGCAAATACACCATCCTTAATTCATTTCAACTGTAGATGAATGTAAAATGGTAAAAGCTTAATAAAGGAAACAAATTATATTGTTTACCTTGCATTCCGTCCAAAAGACCTCTTTGTATTCTTTAGGGACCCCGTGCCAATTATCATACTTGATGTTCACATGTGTCCTACCCACTTTCCCCACCCAACTCAACCATTTGGCACGCTCATTGGACAAACACTATCCGAATTTGTTGAATACTAAAAAAGTTAACTCTTTCCTTGCAATTCTCCATTCTAAATTTCTACAATGTGTTCTAGCTATGACGACCTCCTCCGACCCGCCTTCTTCAACATCTTCATCTCCAATTGTATCGAAATATCCTTCGAGTGAACCCGTTGGTTCATCTCGTGTCCTTTTCCGTGACATGAAAGTACCTATGAAACTTTGGTTAACACTAACCCTAACCAAATTCCAATAACTATTCTAAAATTGAGAATGAAATTAATAAAATCATACACATTAGCACGCCAGAGCATATTATATCCTATGAAACACACCGAAAAAATCCTCAACAAATTCCATAACAACTTAAGTGGTTTTAAAAAATGAAAATGCTAACCAAAATTCAAGATCATTACATAAATCGATAAAAAAATCCAAATAGATCATAAATGCAAGACATAATAAACATATATGTTATGAATAAATTTATTGATCAAAGAATGCATATGAGCACAACACCAAGAATTAAACATTTACCTTTTCAACAATAGGTTGTGACTAGATGCTCAAGTGAGGTAGTTTTAGCACAATTTCCACCATGTCAAAACCCTAACCAGAATCGAAGCTCAAACTATAGAGATTGTGATATGTTGATGGAGAAGGATGGGCTTTTGGATGATTTTTTCAAAGAGTTGAGAAGGATGAGAGTTTTGTGATTGGTTTTTGGGAATAAAGTGTTGGGAGGGTTTTGATGGAGAAAATGGAAGGGAACTCCCGCTTTTGACAAATGGGTAGTAAATACCCATTTAAAAATTGCCTTTAATGTTATGTTTTTTTAAGTCCCTTAATGCAGTTAGGAACTCGGAAGCATGTTCAGCCGAAAGAGTTCCGAATGAGGAACTACTTCTTCTGTTCAAAAGACAAAACAGACACAGTTCCGAACTCGGAACCGTGTCTTAGTATATCAAAGAAATCCTGATCAGCGAGTCCTTCATCCATTTAACCCTAATTTACTAAATTTTTGCCAAATCCCCATTTTCTATCATCCAGTTTACGACCTCATAACCTCCATTCAATGGTTTCTAGGTAGCGTGGCATTGAATCGGGTGGGGGCTATGGAAATGCTTCAACACGTAGTCATCAACTAACACACGAGCTCCCGGATGGTTTGACTCGTTTCTACAATGGTGCTGCCAAACAGAGGTACATTGCATTTAACCATAGGAAATGCAGTAATCCTAATGTTATAAATCCTGCCAATGTAGTGATACTAGGTTTAGGGCATTTGATAGAAAAACATAAGCCTTCTGGTTTTGATAAATTGCTCCTGCTGAATAAACTCGTCCATTATGATGAAGTCCTACAATTTTACGCTAATTTAGGACAGGGGGGGAAGTAATAAGGACCAAACCATTGTCAACAATGTTAGAATAAATGTTACAAAGTTCTCAATGAATCTGACCCTAGGTTGCGAGTATACATACGCAACTAAGTTGAAACTTATTGCAGAGGGTGACCCAATTGAAATTTTCCATCAACAAAAATGGTTTGGGGTTACAGATCTTACCCTATTGTGCCCAGTTCAGATGGCTAAGAAGTATTTCAATAGGTCGGGAGTGGGACCGGGGCAAGCAGCGAGCTTTGACTTTGGGGAGTTGTATGTTGAGAATAGGTTAATCTATGAGTGAATATGCCAGAATGTTCTACCATCGGGGGGTCATTTATGCGACCCTACATTATGGAACCTTATTTTTTATTACATGATGGAGGGTATCACTATCAACCCTGGCTATACTATCTTGATGTATATGTTGAAAACCTTGGGGGGTGAAAAGAAAGATCTTCCATATGGTGGACTAATCACGACATTGATCAAGAAGTAGAAGGTTATCCCCGTCGACAAGCCTATGCAGTTGGAGTACTATGATAAGGCTTGCTTCGAACACAAGAATTTGTGTTTGAACTCTGATGGTGAATATGAACAGTGCAAAGTACCCGAGTGGATTGCTAGGGCAGCGAAAACAGCTAGAGAAGCGGGGAGGGTTGAGTCATCTTCGTCTTGCAAGTATTTAAAGTTTAAAATTTTCTAGTACATTCCCTTATTAAACTATGGATTCTAACCCTATTCAATATAGTGCGTGTTTTTTGTAGGCAACTAAAGTTTGTGGATGAGTACCTTTAAGAGGTACATGAATTGCCTCAAAACCAATGTTAGTGTCGCTAATGCAGAGCTAGCGGTGGCTGAAGCAAACCACAACAAGTTCATCACATCCACCGGCCTCCACATTGAGCATAGTGATAATGAGAAGAAGCTAAACTTCAAGCCCAACTACTCTGAGGATGACGAGACCGGGGCTGAAAATGGCGGGGATGGAGATGCAGATGAAGAGAAGACTGGCTCCAAGATAGAAGAAATGTTAGGCTGATGATCCATGCATATTTTGATTGTAGTATTGATGACTTTTTTTGAATTCGGTAAAATTTTGTTGACATATGGTAAATATTAGGTTGGTTTTTGTTGACTTCTATAATTTATTGTGATGGTTTGTTTTGTGGTTAAGTTTTATGACAACTTATTTGCTGGTAAAATTTCATGATGAGGCTTCCAACCTAATGTTTACAAAGGAATGTTGAGTATAGGATTTCAGTAAATAGACCATACAACAAGATAGAGTTTTGAGAGTGGAACTTCCTAGATTGTACGTTACGAGCTTGGAACATGATCTGCTCCTGGTTCATTGAGCACATATTTCAATTTTACGAGCTCGGAAGTCATGTTTCAAATCCGGAAGCAATCTGCCCTTAGATTGAAATTAGTATTTTTACCACTCTTTTAGGCTAAAATATTTTACAAGCTCGAAAATAGCTCGGCTTATACATGTGAAAGAACGAATGTTAGAATTACGAGCTCGAAACTCAGGTTCTGAGCTCAAATCCAAAATCTGGAACCAATATTCCCTTATGTCAAAAATAGTGTATTTATAACATTTGTTGGTAAACTTCCGTTACGAGCTCGGAACAAGATCGGCTCATAAATGTGAAAGCATGAAATAATGGTTATGAGCTCGGAACTATGGTTCCGAGCTCAGATGTTCAATCTAGAAACAACCTGTTTAAAAGTGGCAATTTACATTCTAAATGAAAAACGGAGTCCCGATAGAGGAACTCTAAATGTGTCTTTGATATACTGGTCAGACTTAGTTATGGACTCGGAATTCAGCCACTTATATAAAAAAACCCAAATTGGGATTCATTCCCAAATCCCTAATCTTCATTTCCGACTGAGGAACACCAAACCTAGCCCTCATATTCAAATCTACTAGCACGTAGGAAGGACATCCATCCACTATGTCATTATCAAATTCAAATGTCGCCCCTACCAAGCGGCGTTCCAAATCGACGAGAGGGAGCCGACCAAATCAATCAGGCTACGATTCAATGTTTTTCCCTTGAAGCTCAAAGTAGGCATAATGCTTTAAAAGAGGGTGGAAAAGCTTTAGATCCTTATGTGATAGATAAGAAAGTGTACAAGACTATAGGATTAGAGGATCCCGTTAAGTATTTCGAAGATCAACCTCTCCTTAAGCTCCTTAGTTTGAATGAACCTACATATTTTGATGAAATTTACCAATTTTATGTGAATTTGCATGAGGCGGATGGTTCGGGTAGTTATTGGTTTAGGGTGAATGGGTTTATTATTGAACTAAGCCCTTGTATTATCAATCAATTAATTGAATGCCCCTATAAGGGCTCGGAAGATGTTTATCCTCAAGTGGAGAATGTCTGTCTAGATGATGTCTATCATAAGGGGGAATAGCCACTGTTAGATGACTATCCCGGTATCGACCCAATTGCATGTAGTGTGAAGTACTTCAAATGCAATCCTTATAATCTAGGTAGACCGGAATCCCTTTATGTTAAGGAACTAGAGCCCGACCAACGCATTGTGTATGAGATAATAGCTAGGTCTATAGTACCCGCAGTTGGTCACCTCACCGAGCTAAACTACGCAATTCTTATGATGTTGTATTATGTGATTGAGGGGGCCATGGTTAATCCCGTGAACAAGATTTTCAAGTACATGGTTCATGTAGCTACATCGAAGCGAATGATCAAGAATCAATTCTATGGAAACTTGATTACTTCGATATTGAGAAGTGTAGAAGGGTTGGACTTCCATGGAGAGGGAAAGGGCTACAAGTACTTTGACAAGCAGTATTTTCAGAAGAAACAATTGATACTGCATGAGAACAAGTGGCATCACAAACCACTTGAAGGTGCCCGGCCTGAAAAGAGAGCAAGGGTTGAAGAAGGTATTTGCCTAATCTTTTATTAATTATTATATGAAACATGGTAATGCAGAAGAGTTTGGCCCTGGATTTATAAAGAGCATAAAGAACTGCTTCAAATGGTCGTGTGACAAAGTGTGTCAACTAAGGGATCATATATAGAAGCTAGAGAAGAAGTAGCGTGCCTACCAGAGAGCGTCCGAAGTGTAAAAAAAGCCTCGACTGAAAATATACTTATCTATGTAACTTGCTGTGAGGATTCCTTTGCAAACTGATCAACTTGGTTATTGTAATAGTTTGGACATTTTATACTAGGATTCGATACACTTTCTTATTGTCGAGTGAATGATGTTGTTATTTGTGTCTTGGATTTGTTATTGTAGTGCAAATGTTTTTTGTTTTAGCACATAATGTTTATTTATGTGTACCATCATACTTAGCATAAAAAAAAGGAAACATTGACTGATGACCACTTGACCAGAACATGTTCCAAACTCGGAAGTGGATCAGATCATATGGTCATCCATAAAAAAATTTAAATCCCAGATCCAGCAATCAAGACCTGGATTTCCTCTTTTTCTTGACCAACTTCTTCTTGACTTTCCTTCATTTTTTTGGAAATCTTCCCTTGGGCATCAACCCATATTCCCTCATCATTATTTGAATTTCCCAAATGCATACATAAACTCGCCTCATCTTCTTGAAGCATTATATCATCTTCATCAAGACCTGTAAAAGCATTTGTGCCAGGACTAATGAAATCTTCAAAATCGTTTTCCCCAACAAATGTCCTTTTACCCTCAACAACAATCTCCCACTTGGGGTCAACAGAGTCCTTCACATAGAAAATTTGATGTGCTTGACCCGCTAATATGAATGGGTCTTCCTTCTAAGCCAACCGACTTTGGTCAACGAGAGTGAATCTTTTCCGTTTGTTGACCACTATTGACATCCACCCATTTATACTTGAATACGGGAACTTGCATTGTCACATAATCGAGCTCCCATATTTTGACTATGGTTCCAAAGTAACATGTATTCGCATAAATTGGATTTTTGTTCCCTGATCTAGCAACATGAAGTGCCTCGGAAACTAGTGAAAATCCACTGTTTTGGGAAAAACCCTTATCATCTGTTCATTTGGTAGCAAACGTAAAACCATTAATGTTATACCCTCCATATGAAAGAACCATTCCAAGAGGTCTACGTGCTCACTATTTAACCATTCCAGGGTGTCTACCCCTGCCAACGTGAGTGCGAAGCCAAGATGAAAATGTTCTAGTGTGTTGTTCGAGAACACGAGTTTCATTAAATGAAGGATATGCCCCCGTATCTCATTCATATAAAACTCAATGTATGGAACAACATCATTGTGGTTCCAAAGTACGTACAAATGAGCAGCACTTAAATCCTCCGCACTGGGGCTGGCCAAGTTACCTTGTCGAACACCCAGACCATCCAATCACCTCTCGTGTCTAGAACTTGGAACACCAACCGAATCAACCTCCTTCAAATAGTTGGTACAAAACTCTATAGCTTCCTCTACCACATACCATTGAACAATACTTGCATCAGTCCTATATATGTTCTTCACAAAATGTTTGAATATTCCCATGTATCTTTCAAAATAATACATCCATCTCAAAAAAATAGGATGACATAGCTTGATATCTCAAACCAAATGAATAATAAAATGGACCATAATGTCAAAGAATGATGGAGGAAAATGCGTCTCCATTTGGCATAGCACTTGAACAACCATTGCCTGCAACCGGTCAAGTTTTGCAACACTGATCCATTTGGAACAAATTGACTTAAAGAACAAAAAATGCTTAGTAACATTGTCTTACATGTGGGGGAAAAGACGACCTTATCGCAACGGAATTCAATTCTTGCATCAAATTGTGACAATCATGAGACTTTAGACCCGCCAACTTCAACTCCTTCACTGATACACATGAACTAATGTTAGATGAATATGCTCCTGGAACCTTCAAACTACCAGGGTCTCGCAAAACACTTTCTTCTCTGCATTAAACATAGTGAAACGTGCAAGTGGGAGATAACACTTATCACCATTCATCACAGGACCCAAAGTCTCTCTAATACCTATATCGACCATGTCAAGCCGGGCATTCAGGCCATCTTTAGCTTTCCCAGGGGTATTCAATAGTGTACCAACCAACGAATCGCACACATTTTTCTCAATGTGCATCACATCAAGACAATGTCTGACGTCCAAATCCTTCTAATAAGGGAGTTGAAAAAAAATTGAACATTTCTTCCAACTTCAATCTACTAGAGATTTTCGCTTCCCCTTCCCAGAGATATTTGGCTAATCTTTAAATTTCTCAAAAACTTGATGACCCGTTAGTGGTACCAGGGGTGGACGTAACTCAGTGTTCCCACTGAACCACTTCTTCGCAGAAGGCCAGGGGTGCCCCTTTGGAAGAAACCTTTTGTGACCCTGGTAAACAGTTTTACAACTGTGCTTAAGTTGACAAAATGACATTTCACTTTCACAGAAGGGACATGCTTAATGCCCCTTCACTGAATAGTCTGATAGATTCCCATAAGTTGGAAAAATCATTTACAGTACAGAACAACAACCCCTTCAACGTGAACAACTCTCACGCATGACCGTCGTACGTCCAAACCCTATCATTGAACAACGTTACCAAATCATCAATAAGGGGACTGAGATAAACATTATCATTACCAGGTTTTCTAGTGTCTAAAACCACCATCAATAACAAAACATACTTCCGTTTCATGGTCAACCAGGATGAGAGATTATATATTGCCAACATTGTAGGCCATGAACTATGTTCGCTACTCATATTACCAAACCTCAAATTCTGAGGCTCCTTTCTGAATTCAGGGTAAAGGGTATCAAGCTTCTTCCACTGCTCACCGTCCGACGTATGACTAATCACACCTTCCCAATGCCTAACTCTATCTGCATGCCATCGCATTAACTTAGCATCGTCTTTGCAAGCAAACAACTTCTTCAAATTTGGAATAATAGGTAGATACCACAAAACTTTATCAAGGGTCTTCTTCTTCGTGGTGAAACCAACTTCCGCACCCACAACAATTTCATTATTCTTCAACTTGTATCGAGACTCACCACATATCGGGCAATTTTCTCTAACCGCGTCCTCCTTCCCCATGTACAACATGCAATCATTGGGATAAACATGTATTTTTTCCAGTTCCAATCCCATTGGACAAAGAATCCTTTTTGCGGCATACGCTCTATCGGGTATAAGATTACCATCTAGAAGCAATTCCCTTAGTAGTTCAAGTATCTCAGTCATCCCTTTGTCAGTCCACCCATATTTTTCCTTCAAATTCATTATCCTCAAGGTTGCACTTAAAACAGAGTGTTTGGACCCCCAACATATAGTGTGATCTTCTTGTCATTGATCAACTCTACAAGGGCATTGGGTTTTCCGTGAAATTCTCTAGCAACATCATCGACCATCTCATCAAGTCCATCATCTCCACTTAAATCTACTCCTTCATTAGTTTTAACATCATCTACAATATTTGGGAGACCCTCCCCGTGCCATATCCAATGAGTATAGCTAGTTTGAAAATGCATTATAAGATGTTCATGCAATTTCTTTCTCCTAACATATGCATCATTCTTACAATTCTTGCATGGGCATCATGCTCGTACCTTTCTGTTCTTCAAGGCATGCTTGATAGCCAAAAAAACAAACGATTAAACCAAGGGAATGTAATCAGGTGAGTTTCTACAATCGCATCCTATGAGTTTACTATGAGTTCCAATCTATCCATGGTGCTAGGTGCATACATACCTACATTTGAGTCTGGTTCAAAACATATATATCATACAGTATAACCCTAATTGATATCATTTCCATTCACAATACAACTTCAAGAAAAATAACCCTAATTCAACCCATTCCTAATATAATTGATTTGAAAAAACTAAAATTAATGAATCACTTGAACATACCTTCACAAATAATCCCACCAAAAATCACAAAGATTTGGTTATTCCTCTTTCCACAGTCTTCTCAATTTTTATTGTGCAATCCTGATTTGTTACGTAAGGATCTCAGAAATAATCTAGTGCTAGAAAACAACGATCCGATTCAAGATCCTAACTCGGAAGTAGGATTTGAATAACGTTTTTCATTCAGAACTTGGATCAAATATAGTTACAACCTCGTAAACTATTTCTTGCTTTCAAAAATCATGAACCACAACAGCTCCTCTATCAAAATATGATTTGTATTCCAGTTCCGAGTCTGGAACAAATGTATTAGAAGTCACTTTGGCACAAATGCCTTTGAATCTCTACATTGGAAGGCGGTTATTGAAGAACCATCTTCCAATGTTAAATAAGCATCTTTGATTTGGAAAGGCGTCCAGAATTGAGCAGTTTCGAGCTTGAAACATGTCCCAGAAGGCAGTTCCTCACAAATTTCTTGGAATCGCCTTTGAACTCCGCCTTTAATAGGCCACTCTTCACTAGTGTACATCTCCGAAGGTGAACCTCACAGGTAACATTAATCACCATCTTGTATGGTATATTGATAGTGGTGCAAAACATCATGTTTGTACTAATTTATCTCTATTAAAAAAATATCATTCTCCTCCAAAACATATTTATGTTCAGTTACCAGATAGCTACCTTGCCAATGTGCATCATATTGGTGAAGTAATTTTCTCACCAACATTGAGATTGCCACATGTATATCATATTCCTGCATTTGAATTCAACATCACTTCTATATCTCAAATAACTAAATCTCTATATTGCAAACCTGGATTTCTAAATTCCTTGAGTACTTAGGAACTATGCTCGAATCGGATGATTGGTCAGGCTAATCTTGTTTTTGGCCTTTATCAACTTCGCCATCCTTCAGTTGCTTGCTTCTCTTCCATTGTTTCTTTATGTAATAAGACACTGATTGATCTTTGGCATTGTCGGTTAGGCCACACAAGCTTAAACCATTTTAAATTTCTATGTAAAACAATTTATTCCAGTCAATCCAATTCCTCTCCAGAGTATAATATTTGCCCACGGGCAAAACAAACCCATTTATCTTTCAATACAATTTCAATTTCTTCTTCTCGTTTCTTTGAAGTCGTCCATTGCGATATATGGGAACCTTTCTTTATTCCATCTAAATATGGCGCAAGATGCTTTATTACCATCGTTGATGATTACTCAAGATATACTTGGGGTCTACCTCCTGTGTACCAAATCTGAAACTTTTAAGTATATTCAGTACTTCTACAAATTTGTCACAACGCAATATACTCATACTATCATATCCATTTCCACAGGATCTCCTTCTTTATTTTTACCTCAACTACAAAAAAATTGATCTGACAACGGAACCGGATTTTTATCAAATGAAATTCAATCTTGGTTTCGCTCTCACGGAATACACCATCAACGAGGTTGCATTTACACCCCTCAACAAAACGTGGTTGAAAGGAAACATCGACATCTCTTTTTGGTAGCAAGATCTCTCAGTTTTCAATCCAATGTATCGATCGATTATTGGCGAGTGTATGTTCTTACCGCTGCATATTTAATAAATAAAATGCCCACTCCTATATTATCTAACAAGTCTTTAAACTAGATTCTCCTCGGATCTCCCCTGAAATACGACCATTTTTGTATTTTCGGTTGCTTTTTTTCTCGAAATACATCCATCCGAACAAAGTTTGATCTTCGTGCTAAACCAAGCATCTTCTTAGGTTATCTTTGGCATTGTCGGTTAGGCCACACAAGATTAAACCATATAAATTTCTATGTAAAACAATTTATTCCAGTCAATCCAATTTCTCTCCAGAGTACAATATTTGCCCATGGGCAAAACAAACTCGTTTATCTTTCAATACGATTGCAATTTCTTCTTCTCGTTTCTTTAAGCTCGTCCATTGCGATATATGGGGACCTTTCTTTATTCCATCTAAATATGGCGCAAAATGCCTTCTTACCATCGTTGATAATTACTCAAGATATACTTGGGGTCTACCTCCTGTGTACCAAATCTGAAACTTTAAGTATATTTAGTACTTCTACAAATCTGTCACTATGGAATATACACATACTATCAGATCCATTTCCACAAGATCTCCTTCTTTCTTTTTACCTCAACTACAAAAAATTTGATCTGACAACGAAACCAAATTTTTATCAAATGAAATTCAATCTTGGTTTCACTCTCATGGAATACACCATTAACAAGGCTGCGTTTACACCTCTCAACAAAATGTGGTTGAAAGGAAACATCGACATCTTTTTTCGGTAGCAAGAGCTCTCAGTTTTCAATCTAATGTATCGATCGATTATTGGCGAGTGTGTGTTCTTACCGCTGCATATTTGATAAATAAAATGCCCACTCCCATATTATCTAACAAGTCTTCACACGAGGTTCTCCTCGGATCTCCTCTGAAATACGACTATCTTCATATTTTTGGTTGCCTTTGTTTTTCTCGAAATACATCCATCCGAACAAAGTTTGATCCTCGTGCTAAACCAGGCATCTTCTTAGGTTATCCTTTCAATCACAAAGGAAATATAATCCTTGATATCGAAACAAAAAAATATATGTTTCGCGCGATGTTGTATTCAAGGAACATATATTTCCTTTTCACGATGACATGCCTCGTGCAAGTGATTTTTTTTCACATAAAGAGACATCGCTGCCATTTTATGATGATGATATTATTAGCTCTTTGATCATATCCTGATCTCAGGGATTCTAAGATTCTCATACACCTACTACATCGTCTTGTCTTTCACTGGCTCATCCCATGCCTGATCATCTTTTGGACTCCCTTACACATCCAGAGTCCACATTCAGCCCTACTCCCTCTAGTTCAGATTATCCATCCACATCGTCCCCCTATATCTCGAGCTCTACTTCCAAAAATCGTCAAGAAGTGTATGGTAACTGTATCACAAATGACTCAGAACAACCCCTTCTTCCTTTCGGTCGTGAAAGTCAAAAATCTATTTTGGTTGAAGGATTATACATGCACGGCTACTGCATGTACTACAACTTCTCCTTATCCTCTCACTCACCATTTATCATTTAATAAATTCATCTCCACTCACAAGGCCTTTCTTACTTCTATCAGTACAACCCATGAGCCGATAACTTTTACCGAGGCCATGAAACATGCTGACTGGCGTGATACTATGTCCACAGAGATTACGATTTTAGAATCTCATAACACTTGGGTATTAACTCATTTACCACTCTGTAAGTCTAGTGTTAGTTGCAAATGGGTCTACAATACTAAATGGGAGTATAGAACTCTGTAAAGCTAGACTTTTTGCAAAAGGATACACTCAACAAGAAGGTATCGATTATCATGATACTTTTGCACTTGTAGCTAAATTAGTCACCGTTTATGTGCCATTATCTTTAGTTGTGATCTGAAGTTGGCCTCTCCACCAACTTGATGTCAACAATACTTTTTTTACAAGGAGACCTCAATGAAGAGGTCTACATACAGGGGCGAAACTAGGGGGAGAGGGGTGCTAGCGCCATCCCTAGGATCCGGTGGCCTGGAATTCAAGCCTAGAGCCACTGGAAGCCACTAGATTCTACCCACCTTGAGCCCTAGCAGTGCCCGACGTCCAGTTGAAGAAGATGACAGGAGGTTTCATTTTTTTTTTCTAACTAAACAAAATGACGTCTTTTTTGTTTAAGTGAAACGACATCGTTTTGTTAATGTAAAGACAAAAAAAGAAATGAGGCTAATTGGGTTGAAACCCAATCGGCCCAAATACAAATGTTAAAACCTACGAATTATGAAGAAAATTGCATACTTCCTCGTATCTTCCTCCCACTTCCGCCGACCGCGACTTGCCGACTTGCCGTCCATCCGTCGTGCCAATTCCTTGTGCCGACGTCCGTCGCCTACGTCCGGCGTCTCCTTCCTCAACCAGCAACCGCGTCTAAGCTAAACCAATGGCAAGGTATTAGGTATGCGAGGAGAGGATACAACTTACAAGGAGCCAATATTTTTTTGTGTAACTTGTGTTGAATTGAATTGCTTATTTGTGTGAAATTGTGAATACTGAATAGCATGTACATATTTAGTGGCTATGTTGAAATTGTGAAATTGTGCTAAATATGGATATGGATAATTTGACATACATTTTTTATTTTATGTTAAATAGGATATGGATAAATTCTTAATTCAAAGTAGTGGATCATCTATTTTTAAGAGACCGAGTGAACCAAATGAAGAAAGGATTAATGAAGAGGGTAGTAGTCAAAAGCATTCTCGTGTTGAGTTCAATTCGGATGATGTTATAAATGATTCCGTGAAACGTAAATCTATTAAGGATTTCGATGTTTCTATTAGAGATCAAGTGATTAGAGAATATGTGTTGATAGGTCCTTGCCAACTTAAGGGTCATTCTTTTCCAAAAATAAAGCAGGGAAATTACTATAGATGTATTCAACCTTCTTAGTTTGAAAAAATTGATTGGTTGGAGTATAGCGCATCAAAGGATGCAACATTTTTCTTTTGTTGCTATCTCTTTAGGAATTCACATAAGGGATGTCGAGATAGAGAGAATGCATTTACTGCGAGTGGGGTTAACAATTGAAAGAAAGCTCTTGATATCTTCAAGAAACATGCAAGCATAGCGGGTAGTGCTCATAATGATGCAGCTCAACAATTGTATGCATTTAAGTGTCAAAGTCAGAGTATCCTTCATTCTTATTAGGCACATGGGCGTGAATCAGAGATTGCATATCACACACATTTGACAGCCGCTTTGGATGTGACACGGTTCTTGCTAAATCAAGGTATAGATTTTCGTGGCCATGATGAAGGGCTGGATTATCTAAATAAGGGAAATTATCTCGAAATGATTGACTGGCATTGCAAGCGAAATGATGTTGTTTCTAAGACAATGAATGAAAATGGCCCTGGAAATTGCAAGCTCACATCTCCCAAAGTACAGAAGGAACTGTTAAGTGCTTGTGCTAGTAAGGTAACAAATGTTATTGTTCATGAAATTGGAGATAGTTATTTTTCTCTATTGGTTGATGAGGCTAGAGGTGCATCAATAAAAGAGCAAATGGGGGTTGTTTTAAGATATGTCAACAAACAATGATGCGTTCTTGAATGTTTTCTTAGTGTTGTGCATATGCGTAATACTTCGGCTATTAGTTTGAACAATGTTATTGATGAATTATTTGCAAAACATAAATTATCAATGTCAAAGTAGAGAGGTCAGGGATATGATGAAGCCTCAAATATGTGAGAAGAGTATATGGACTGAAAGCTCTGATATTGAAAGAAAACTCATTTGCAAGGTATGACCATTGTTTTTCTCACTAGCTTCAATTGGTTGTTCTTGTTGTTGCTGATGATAATCGAGTTGTGTGTCAGTTTTTCATTTATCTTGGTATTATTGTGGATTTAGCTGGAGCTTCATGTGGAAGAAAATACCGGATTCTTGATTTAGAACATGCTAGAATTGTAGAGGGATTGGAGAATGGAGATATTGTGAGTGGAAAAGGCAAAAATCAAGAGACTAGTTTGAGAATGCCGGAAGATACTCGTTGGGGGTCACGTTACACTACTATTATTTGTTTCATTAATATGTGGGAATCTGTTTTGCAATTGATTGAAAATGTCCACAATGATGGTGATGCAAATCTGAGTAAATATTCAGCTAACGGTTTGCTTGAGCAAATGGAGAGTTATGAATTTATTTTTGTGATGCTTTTGATAAAACGTTTGTTGGGAGTTGTAGATGCCTTGTCCCTTGCTTTGCAACAAAAGAATCAAAATATTGTGTTGGCTGTGAGTTTGATGAATACAATGAAGTTTGAGTTGCAACAATACAAAGAGAATGGTTGGGATGAGTTATTAAATGAAGTCAACGCATTTTGTGTTAACCATGACATCTCGGTAGTTAATATGGAAGATGAACGGGGAATTTGTGGTCGTAGGAAACGACTTACGCAAATGCAGACCCATGGTGATTTCTTTCGTGTTGATACTTTTCTTCAGGTATTACTTTTATAGTTTACATACCTTATTTGATTTGATTTGATTTGTGATTTTTTTACAGCTACATGCTAGCCTTTTATTATTTGAATACTAAATTTTTGATAAGATGATTCATGAAATGAACAATCGGTTTCCGGAAGCAAATATGGAGTTACTCACTTGTATAACTTGCCTTGATCCAAGAGATTCATTTTCTAAGTTTGATATTGGTAAGTTAGTCATCTTGCTGAACTATATCCAAGTAACTTCTTTGTAGAAGATCGTTCCCGCCTTCATCAACAACTTAGCACTTTCATTCATAATGTACAACTTGATTATGAGTTTTTGGCTATTGAGGACTTTGGAAGTCTTGCTCAAAAGATGGTTCAAACAACTAGGCATACAACTTTTCCACTGGTATATCATCTTATTGAGTTAACCTAAGTTTTACCAGTTGCAACTGCTTCTGTTGAACGGGTTTTTTTCAGCCATGAAGAGAATCAAGACTGATTTATGCAACAGAATGGGAGATTAGTGGATAATGATGCTATGACAGTGAATATTGAGAAGGAAATTTTTGTTGGGATCGATAATGAACCAATTTTGCAACGTTATCAGCGTATGCAACATCGTAGGATACAGTTGTCTCCAGTGGTTAGTGGTTCTAGTTCTAGCAACCCAAGTATTGGAAAGTAGTTTTTTATGCAGTGATTTGTCATAGTTGTAAAAATTTAACTATTTTGTATTCATATTATTATGTAAGCATTGTTTGTTAAAATATTGTTGTATTAAGTGTTACAAAAAAAAACTTTGCCTCATTTTAACCCCCCCTTACATAACGTCCTAGTTCCGCCACTGTCTATATACAATTTCTCTCTGGCTTTCATTAGCAAGGTGATAATCGTGCTTGTCGCTTGAATAGGTCTCTTTCTGGTCTGAAATAAGCATCTCGACAATGGTTTTCAAAATTCTCATCAACCCTCTTAGATGAAGGTTTCACTCAATCTCGTGCAGATTACTCCCTTTTCTTTTATCCCCGATATAATATTTCGGTCTTTGTAATGGTTTATGTGGGTGACTTAATCATCATGGGAAATGATACAACTACTATATCCTCTCTTATATCTCACCTTGAATCAACATTTTCCATTAAATATTTAGGGAAAATACCATTTTTTCTTGGCATTGAAGTATCAAGATCCACTCATGGATTATTTTTATGCCAACGCAAATATATACTTGATATTCTCCAAGATTCTAGCCTTACAGGCGCCAAAACTTCAGCTTTTCCCATGGATCAGCATCTCAAATTTCTCCAAACTTCAGAGGAATCGTTACCCGATCCTAGCATTTTTCAGCGTTTGATTGGTCGTCTCCTCAATCTCACAGTGACTAGATTAGATATAGTTTACGTTGTCAATTCCCTTCGTCAATTTATGCAACAAGCAAGGTTTGGCCATTTAGACGTTGCATTACGAATTGTACGATATCTCAAAGGCACTCTTTCACATGGAATCCTTCTATCTTCATCTAGTTCCCTAAACCTTCAAGGATACACAGATTCAGATTGGGCTGGATGCCCCTTCACTTGTCGTTTGACAACTAGTTATTTCACAAATCTTGGTGCTAGTCCAATTTCTTGTAAGTCTAAGAAGCAACCAATTATCTCTAGATCATCTTCCGAAGCCGAATATAGGGTCATGGCTAATCTCAGTGCCAAATTACAATGGCTTTCTTATTTATTGATCTCGGTATCCAAATACCCAAACCAATTACAGTATATTGTGATAACTAAACGGCCATTCACATAGCTGAAAAGTCGGTTTTTCACAAGCGTACGAAACACGTTGAGAGCTTGATTGCTATTTTGTATGTGAAAATTTATTATCTTTTTAAATTCTCCAGCTTACATCTCCTCTTCCAATCAGCTTGCTGATATATTCACCAAACCCCTTGGGGCAGACCAGTTTCGTTGACTTTTGTTCAAGTTGGGCATACGTTTGAACCCCACTCTTGCCCCAACTTGAGGGGGGTATTAGAACTTCAGAAGAAACATATTCAACCAAAATATGAGCAGAATCTGGAACAGCCTCAAGTTGAATCATTCAATATTCTGTTGTAACTATAGGTTCAGATTAGACATATTTGCATTTCCATGGGAATACAACTTAGTTTATGAGTCTACTGCTGTATTTGTATACAATACGTGTTCCGCATCAATGAAAACAAGAAGTTCACATATTCATTTCCTTAAACATCTTACCCAATACAATCCCTTTCTTTAGAAAATGATTGATGAGAGATTAATAATTCTCAATGCTCTCTTAAAAGAGAAAATTTAAATGAAATGATTTGAGGAAATTGCACTATTTCTTGCGAAGAAAAGTATAAACATAGAAATGGAGATATACTACTAATATCTTAAGTGTCAAATTCATGAGTTTTTATAAGCGTTATTTCGCCAATAGATAAGTGTTCTATTTTAAAATTAAACTTTCACCCAGTTACATGTTACATTTCAAATCTCAATACAAATACTATAAGATTGAGTTTTCAATTTTAACCTTCATTTTTCCTTTTCCAAAAAACTGGTTATGCACTTTTATTCATATTTTTTAATAAATATTATAGAAAAGTAGTCTAATATCTCTCATATGATTTCGCCATGGTAGTAATCGGGATGAAATCCGAAGATCCATGAAAGAACGCCAAAAGCAAAGGCAGATCTCTGGGTCCCTATCGACACTGGGGTGCGAAAGCTCCCGCTACAAGAACTAAAAGAAGAAGCGTGCACACTCAAAATAGTAAAAAGAGTTGAAGTAACTTTAGCATCGGTATATACAGGTTCAATAGAATTAGTTTCGGCCATTTTGAACACCAATTCACACCAATGGAAATTAATTAAGGGTATAGTAAACGGAATAGTTTCGATTTTACGTCCTTTTAGTAATTTTGAACCAGTTAAGGTTACTAGGAATCTCTCAGAGAGGAGAGTCTTAAGACTGTTAAATTGGGATCAGTATTGTGTAATATATATATATATATATATATATATATATATATATATATATATATATTTTAATCGGGTTTATAGGGTTCTCGACCCTTTTCTATTAAAGAGCAATTATTGCTAAAATTGGCTTACATGAGATACCCGATGGCTTACATCAAGTGGTGCCCGCAGGCTTACGACGCTAAGTAGATATTACAAATCTAGTCTAAGATCTCAAATGGCTATAAGAGATACAAGTACAGTACTAAGCAAATGTTTATGTTGCAACAAAGATGGGCAAATCAAGGATATGTGGATATCATTGCGAAGCCTTAGAGTACTCACATAAGTACGACCCAAGACTACCATCATGAGCAAATATAATGAAGTATCAAATAAACGCACACGAAATATTCCATCCACACTTCTGATCAAAATGTTTAAGACAATGAAAACAAAGTCAATGAAGCTCCCCAAGTCCGGTTTGTCTCCATTTAACCCGTTTAGACCATTCCCCCTTAAACTAGGAGACTAAAAACCCTGTTAGATGAAAGAATCAATACATAGAGTAGGGAAAAGAGGAGAAGGTTTTGGAAGGAACTCTTGTTTTTCCAAAAATGAAAAGCCCTGTCTTGAAAGAGCAAGAGTACAATACATATAGATGAGAATAGTGAATGACTAAACTACCCTTAAGCTAAACTAATGTAATTACATATATGTTAACATCCCCCCCCCAAACTCACGATGCTACAGCAAGAAGCATTGAGAGTTTGTCTGATAAGAAACGAAAGCGAGCAGTGGAGTGAGCCTTTGTGAAAAGATCCGCAATCTGGAGAAAAGAGGGAACAAATGGCAATGAGATCGTACCAAGGTGCAAGTGATGGCGCGTGAAGTGACAATCAATCTCAATGTGCTTGGTGCGCTCATGAAAAACAGAATTGCGTGCAATGTGAATAGCACTCTGATTATCACAATGCAACGGAGTGGGTCGTGAAAGTTTGATGCCAAAATCAGATAGTAACCAACGCAACCAAACAATCTCAGCTGTAGTTGAGGCCATGGCACGATACTCAGCTTCTGTAGAAGAGCGAGAAATGACATCCTGTTTCTTACTCTTCCAAGAAATGAGAGAGTCGCCAAGAAAGATACAGAATCCGGTAGTGGATTTGCGATCCTCAACATCACCAGCCCAATCAGCATCAGAATAAGCACGCAACTCCAAAGATGATGATGAAGGAAAGAGGAGACAACGAAACTGGGTGCCTCGGAGATATCTGAGAATGCGAAGAACAGCAGCCCAATGAACCGATGTAGGAGCAGTGACAAACTGACTAACCACATGTACAGCATGCGCAATGTCTGGGCGAGTGACTGTAAGATAAACCAAGCTACCAACCACTGTACGATAAAGTGTGGGATCTGACAGAGGAATCCCATCATCCAGAGAGTAATGAGCATGAGTCTCAAGAGGAGTGTCAACCGTCTTATTGTCTGTAAGATGGGCACGCTGAAAAATATCGGCTATATACTTCGACTGAGACAACAGATAACCCTTAGCAGAAGAAGCAACCTCAATACCCAAAAAATAACGGAGCACACCCAAATCTTTCATAGCAAAACAATAAGCCAAATCACGCTTCAATGATTCAATACCCTCGCAATCATCACTAGTAATAATCATATCATCAACATACAAAGAAAGGAGAATACGACCCTTACTTGTATGCTTGATGAACAATGCCGAGTCATAAGAGTTGGGACGAAAGCCAAGAGAGGATACCACAATGGAGAACTTCTCAAACCAAGCTCTAGGCGCCTGTTTGAGTCCATAAAGAGATCGGTGAAGCCGACAAACATGCCCCGGCTCATGTGGTACACCGGGAGGAGGAGTCATATAAACCTCCTCGTGAAGATCACCGTACAAAAAGGCATTTTTCACATCCATCTGTGAAATCTTCCACTGAGAAACAGAGGCAACTGCAATCAAGGTACGAATGGTGGTCATCTTGGCAACAGGAGCAAAAGTCTCATCATAATCCATCCCATGCTCCTGTGAATAGCCCTTTGCAACAAGGCGAGCCTTGTATCTCTCAACAGATCCATCAGACTTGGTCTTAATCTTATAGACCCAACGAGAACCAATGGTGTGCTTTCCCGAAGGCAAAGGTACCAAATCCCAAGTGTGAGTCTGATGCAGGGCAGCAAGTTCCTCAGCCATGGCAGCCTGCCAAAGAGGATTACAGACAGCCTCTCTATAGGATGTAGGTTCAGACAGAGAGTGAATGGAGACAAGAAATGAAGCAAATGAGGGAGAATAAGAAGAGTAAGCAAAATCAGGCTTCTGAGTGGACTTACATATACGAGTAGACCGACGAGGGGGTGGATGCGCCGCAATCTCAGAAGATGGTGGAACAGGAGGTGAAGGCAATGGAGGGGGAGAGCTCGGAGGAGTATCTGTATTCAGAGGATCAGAGTCTGGTGGCGGAACATCATCGGTGGGGACATCAAAAGGATCAATGCAACGAAGATCTGACTGAGTCAACTGATGGGAACGAATATGCTCTAAGAACACAACATGACGAGAAACATATAATTTTTTACTGACTGGATCAAAGCAACGATATCCCTTCTGACCACTACCATAACCCAAAAAGACACACAAGGCAGACTTTGGGGACAACTTAGAGCGCTCAACATGAGGTTTAAGGACAAAACAAGTGCAACCAAAAACACGCAACAAAGTATAATCAGGTGCAACCCCATACAGCCTCTCAAAAGATGACAAACCTGAGTTGTGAGAGGTTGGAATTCTATTAATGACGTGTACAGCAGTGTGAATGGCTTCCCCCCAAAATATCCTAGGAACATCTGCTGACACCAAGAATGAGCGAGCTGTCTCAACCAGGTGACGGTGTTTCCTTTCGGCAACACCGTTCTGCTGAGGAGTATCCGTACAAGAAGTCTGATGTATGGTGCCATCAGAAGAAAGAAGCTGGCAAAAAGCATTAGAAGTGTATTCACCTCCCAAATCACACCTAAAACACTTAATGACAGCAGAATGTTGTGTCCTAATAAGAGCTCTAAAATCACGATAAATATCCAAGAAATCATATCTATGCTTCATAAGGTAAACCCAAGTATAACGAGTAAAATCATCAATAAAAGAGACGTAATATCTAGAGCCCCCTTTCGTAGGTACGGGAGAGGGTCCCCAAACATCAGAATGAACAAGATCAAAAGGAGCAAGAGATGATGAAGTACTGTTCTGAAAGGGTAAAGCAGAAAATTTTGCAAGTTTGCAACCACTACAATCAGAAATATCATGAGAGTTCAATGGTCCTAAAGCACCCGTAGAGGTTAGAAACCTTAAACGGGATGCAGAAACATGACCCAAACGAGAATGCCACAAATAAAAGGGTGAAGACGAACTACTCAAACGAAAAGATGACAAATCCACACTAGAGGCAGCAACATCATCTGACACTCTGAGGTGGTCCAAAACATAAAGTCTCCCCTGCCTATGGCCTGTCCCAATCATCATCTGAGATCGACGATCCTGAATAAGACAATGAGAATCCGAAAACCAAACATTTAGACCAGAATCACACAATTGACCAACAGAACATAAATTTAAGGCAAGATTTGGTATATAGTAAACATGATCAAGAAGGATAGAAGGGGTGACAACAGAACCAATACCTTCCAATGGCATAGAAGTGCCATCGGCGGTCACAATAGGAAGCGACAAATGAGGAGATAATGAAACAAAGGACTCAGACTGAGGGGACATATGATGAGTGGCACCAGAATCTATGATCCATGTACCTGAGACAGATGATGATGGTGGCAAACCTGAGGGAGAGGCAGACATAGCATGAGGCTGAGGCTGAGGCTGTGAGGCGAGGAACTCCTGGATCTTCTCTAGCAAATGAGGATCCACAGAAGGAGCAGCCGCTAGTGCATTAGGCATCTGAGGTGGACGAAGTGCCCAAGGAGCCACGGGCCGAGTAAGGGGCCGATAAGGAGGTCGTGGCTGATAAGGAGGCCGCGACTGTGATGGAGGAGGAGGACCACCACTGCGGGACAACAATGGACACTGAGACTTCCAATGACCCTTTTGATGGCAGAAAGCACACTCATCAAAGGAGACTCGAGCATAAGTACTAGATTTCCCACTTAAGGGTCGATGTGGGACAGCAAAAACTGATGACATAGGAAGGAGAGGAGTCTCCTTATCTCCCTTAGACTTAAGGCGAATTTCCTCAGCAAGCAACTCATTCACCACAGAATCAACCGAAGGCAGGCGACTACGATGGAGGATAGCCCTACGCAACCCCTCAAAGTCATTACGAAGGGCCATCAGAAACTGAACCAAACGCTGCTCTTCACGCCTCGCGATATAAGGCTCAAAGGCCCTCAATTCCTGGGACTCAGTGAGTGCCAACTGATCCCATAAGGACGACATGGCAGAATAGAATTCCTGAATACTCAACTCATTCTGTCTAAGTGCTCGAATATCAGTCTCCAATTGGTATTGTTTTGCAAAGTTAGACTGTGTATAAATCCTCTCCAAATGCTCCCAAACCTCCTTTGCAGTCTCATACTTAGCCAACTGAGCACCAATCGAGTGAGTCACGGAGTTATTAATCCAAGTAAGAATCTTCGCATTCTCAGATTCCCAAGTATCCAACAAAGTATCATAATCCTCAACTCCTAACGTAGGCAGTCTCTTCACACCAGAGATATACCCCCACAAACATTTGCCACGCGAAAAATTCCGCATCACATAGCTCCAATGCGAGTAATTCTTACCGTCCAATTGCACACTAATTGACTGAAGGGAATCATCCCTACCACCCACCATGATTACAATTCCAGAAATTCAAATGCACAAATAACACAATCAAACTCGGAGGTACAAATCCGAGAGCAACAAACTGGTCGAAAATAACTCAATCACCAAATCGACAACAACTATAAACCCCACAATCAGAAATCCAACAATCACAAACCCAAACGATCCCAACAATAAACTCCAATTAGAAAAACCCCAAATCAATAGCAAACTCTAAATACGCATACCAACAATCCAAGCAAACAGCCCCAATTCGAAAGAAATTGAACAACCCAATACCAATAATCCAAATATCAACTGTAAGATCCGAAAAATACCTTCACGAAAAACACAAGTCCTAACTCACCGGACCCCCCAGCGAACTCACCGCCGAGTTCGATCAGCGCTGTTGGGCATCGGATCACAATCTACTCCAAGAATCACAACCAAAGCTCTGATACCATGTTAGATGAAAGAATCAATACATAGAGTAGGGAAAAGAGGAGAAGGTTTTGGAAGGAACTCTTGTTTTTCCAAAAATGAAAAGCCCTGTCTTGAAAGAGCAAGAGTACAATACATATAGATGAGAATAGTGAATGACTAAACTACCCTTAAGCTAAACTAATGTAATTACATATATGTTAACAAACCCATCATTTAAATTGCAAAAATATCTTTTTGATCGGTGTATAGAAACTACTTAGAATGCAGAATTATCGCTAACTCGGCTCCAAAATATTAGAAAGACCAATTAAATCGAATGAACAATAAAATTGGCCTAAGCATCTAAAGGATCAGAGTCTACAAATCTAATTTAATCCTTAGAAAGAAAGTATCACCAAAAGTCCATTAATTTAACGACTTTAACTTGGATTTCTCCTACCATCTCTTTGGATATCAAATTTGAAGTCAAACAAAATTTATCGGACTCAGGCTGTCCAAAAAATTAATTTTGACAGATTTAATTCCTACCTGATACTTAAATCAAAAAACCATTTTAATTTCAAGCACTTTTTAAAGTAAACTGAAAAGAAAAGGAGGAAAAAAGAAAATAAGGGTACAAAGAGGAAAAGGAGTATTGGGTGATACAGAGTATGTTTTAGTGGTTTAAAAAAATAAGGGTAAAATGTGTTTTTTAACTCTATGTTTTGATTGAAAGTATTAATATAATCTTGTAAAATTTAAAAGTGCTAATTTAACCATTTATTTTGGAGCAATGATGCAGATATACCCAATCTAGATTATTCCGATGTTGACTAACGGAATTCAGGTGTTGACCTAATTTGAAAAGATAAAAATACCCTTAGGTTTAAAACTAAAAATTTAAGGACCATAATACCCCCGGACTTCATCTTCAAACCAACCGTCGGCCGCCACCACTCTGCTAGTGGGTGTTTTAGATAAGCACTTTTATTGAAAATATAGGGTTAGATTAGCACTTTAATTAAAAAATATGGGATTAAATCAGCACTTTATAAAAAAAATATGGTCAGATCAGTACTATCATAACATTCAGTACTAAACAACCTTATTATACTCAGTACTAAACAACAATAATAATGACGTCCGAACTAAATAGTTTCATTACTTTTTTTCCCACTTGCATGTTTCTTCTTGTAAAGGGATTCACTGTGTTCTAGATGTTAGACAAGAATGGACAACCTATATCTTTTTTCTTTGTAATCGATAGTAGATAGACAACAAATTCTTTTAAAATGAAAGTGTATGGCTGAGAGAATGAATATGAAACTCATCATTCCCAAAGAGTGTCATAAATTTAGATGTCACACTTCCATTCCTTGCTTTCGAAAATAGATTCCTTATCGTCATCTTGCTCCAACCAAACCATTTAGATTATGAGATTGTAATGAAGGTATATTTATAAGGAGTTAGATCTGATCAAAAAGATATTTTTTTTTATCATAGTAATGATCTTACCTAATATTTTTAACATAAGTATTGGAGGTAGAGGCTTGGGGGAGTATTGCAATTGCCAGCCGTTAAGTACTTCTCCAACAATTGAAAAGTAAGAAACAATAAACCTACTGTAACGATTGATACATTAACGAGTCAAAATTCCCTAGCTGAACGTATCGTTCTACTAATTTACTTCTCTTCGCGATGAATTAAGCAACATGAAGGTTTAGCAATTGGAATCACTAATATGTGCAATGGCACGTTCTTCTTCTCCCCATTCTCCTTATCTCCTCGGTGAATATATACAATTATATATGTAACGCACTTATCATATTAATTTTTCACTACGCAAAACTTAAAAAGGAATCAAATCATATACTGTAAGCTTGATTGAAATGGATCAAATTGTATGATTTATAAGAGCATGAACTGTCATAAGAGCAACAATGAGTAATTGATCGATCTGGGGATCCACCATTAATGTCAACACATCCTCTCCATACGATACGCCATTTGATGACCGCTTTTGGGTTGCCTGCAGACAATACAGCTGATATTAGGCCAATGCTATCATCTTGTCGGAACAAATAAACAAACTCTATTTATTCGAAATTTCCCCCCACAGAAATTAATGCCCACCAAATTATTTTAATTCCTTTTCGAGTAATGATCATGTGGAATTTATTGGAAGCACTTTTGCCACATCTCTCTTTCGCTTGTTGTGGGTGGTTTTCCGCCTAACAAAAGGAATCAAAATGTCGCAAATTAAACAATTGTTTTTATTTGGTCCATTTATTGGCGATTGATTTCGATGGCCATCTTCTTGGTTGGCTAAAGGCCAAGCTTGTTTGGGACAACCTCCAACCGCTGTTGTGAATTTTCAAGTGTTTCCACTTCTTTTGAGAGTGACTCATAAGTCTTACATAGTGCATCACTTATTGTGTGTGACTTATAAAAAGTTACCTTTTCAGACAATTCTAACTGTCTCATTTATTGCGTGTGACTTATAAAAAGTTACTTTTTCAAACAATTCTAACCCCCTAAAATAGATTTTGGACCGCCAAACATTTAGATGGAATTATTTATAATTAATATAATTAATGAGATGATTTTGATGTATGCTTAATTCTATTTACTGTAATGAGCTTTCTACGATATTAAAAATATTTTAAAATATAAGCAATTATAATCTCACTCTAAACATTATTGAATTAAATTCATTTATGATTGGTTTAACCGTTGAGTGATCTAATGAGAAACTTTCTCGATTATTGTCATTTTGTCAAAACTATCATGAACTAAAGCGATTACCTTCATTTTGAACATATTAAGCAAACTACAAAAGTCTGCAATACTGATTCTTTTTAACCAAAAGCTGTAAAAGAATGATTTAAAAAGATACGAACCTCTGCAACAATCTGGCCATGGCTGTCAATAATCTTGAACTCCGATTTTCCATCTGACCCAATTATCGTATACCCATTCCCCGTTGTCGTATCAGTTACTCGGCATCCCGTTTTGCTTCCTCCAACAATTTTACTGCACTTTCTCACTTGAATCCATGGCTTTTCCTTGTTCATTACGTTTGAATCACTCCATTTGTATCCTTTTATCCACCTCTCCAACACTCTAATTTTCTGTAACAAAACAACACTTTAATAACCCAAACAGTAAAAATTTACGCGAATAAACGTCTTATTTTCTTATTATCAACATTCAATACCTGTCTTTGAATGGAAAATAGGATGTCGCCATCAGGGTTCATCAGGAAAACCTCACTGCAGCATCTTTGCTGGTAGTTATCGACGCGAAACACGAGTTCTCCTTTGGAGTTGTAGATGGTGCATCCGTTTCCATGGAAAATGAGGGATTTCATCCACACAGTGAACGTTTCTCTTACCGGCGATGCGTACTTTGAAGAAGAAGAAGAAGTGGTAGCATCATCAGAAGTACTAGGTTTGAATGTCTGGTTCTGAGGATGAACCTTAGCCATTGCAAATGTTGATATTTAGGAAAGTGTTCTTAGGTCAAGAGATTCTTTCTATATTTGAAGAGTTGAATCCTGATAAATATAAGAAGGGGAGCTTAAGATGCGAATGGGAGGAGATGTAGTATATATTTAGGAAGTATTTGTTTGACCAATTTAAGTTCATCACGTTTTTGCCATTTATGAATGTTAAAAACTAGATGCCTTCACATTTATCTGCGTCATGCACGTAGGGTACACCTTAATTTTATAAAGTTGTAAACTTTTCTAGGCTATGATAATGTTTAGTTTGTAAGTGATGTTTGTCTTCATCGTGCTGCGACAAAGTGCCCTACATTTTCACCTTTCTTCAAGAAGTGCCCCTTTTGATTTGATTTATTAGGTCCTTGCCCTTATCCTTATGATTGTGGTAACACTAAGATAATATGGCATTCTGCCCTTTGATCAAATTATATTTCATTGGGAATGAGTAAAGATGCTAATAAGAGTAGCTAAGAGGTATGATCTCCTTACAAGATCATTTGATAACTTTTTACATAAACTTATTATACACCTCCCTTTTTCTTACAGCATGACACTATTTAATCCCATTATTTTACTAGCTACAATTTATAGCTATCGTGGGTAACATTTTTCTTGCAACAATTATTAAATTGTTAATGTTGAAAAGTGTTGCGTTAGATCTAATGCATATCGTCTAAGATATTACTTATAAAAGTGTTGCAATAGGTTCAAATTATTATTATTAGGACCTAAAGCAACACTTTCAAAGAGTTATTAGTCTTGATTCATATTCATATCATATTTTAAAGTGTGGCATGGTTTCATTTTTTTTTAATCAAAAATATATTTTATTAATATATAAAATTAGTTATTACAAAAAGTAAGAAAATTGTGATCTTGTTGAACTGTCTTTCTTGAGACTTCAAACACGCATACTTATCTTAGGGTACTTATTAAAAGAAATCATGTCAACCGCATGGTTGACACAAAGCGTCGTCAGGGGTAGAATGGTAAATTCCCATGCACCTGTTCACGCATATGGCTGCCTAACCATGTAGGTCTTGTCAAGTGGCTGCCCAAAATGATGTCATTTTGGGGCGTCGCCAGGGGTAGAATGGTAAAATCCCATGCACATGTTCATGCACATGGCTGCCTAACCATATAGGTCCTATCAAGTGGCTGCCCAAAATGATGTCGTTATGGGCATTTTAAAAAAAATGGCTACCTAACCATGTGCGTCTACAGGTGCTGTCAAGTGGCTGCCCAAAATGACATCGTTTTGGGCATTTTAAAAAAATGGCTACCTAACTATGTGCGTCTACAGGTGCTGTCAAGTGGCTGCCCAAAACGACATCATTTTGGGCATTGAAAAAAAACAATAATAATATACCATTGGACGTTTCGAGAGGTAGTGGGTTCAAGGGGTAGTGGTTCGAGAGGTACGGTTCGAGGGGTGAAGGTTCCATTGAAAAATTCGAGAGGTGAAGGTTAGGGGTTCCATTGGAGGGTTTCAAGAGGTACCCATTCAAGAGGTGAAAGTTCAGGTTCCAATTCGAGAGGCGAAGGTTGAGATACAGAGGGTTCAAGTGGAGGGGATTCAGTAGAGGTACGAATTCGAGTGGTGAAGGTTCCATTGGAGGTTCGAGAGGTGAAGGTTCGAGTAGGAGTTTTGAGAGGTAATGGTTCGAGAGGTGAAGGTTCCATTGGAGAATTCGAGAGGCAGTGGGTTTGAGTGGTACTGGTTTGAGAGGTAGGGTTCGAGAGGTGAAGGTTCCATTGGACAATTCGAGAGGTGAAGGTAAGGGATTCCATTGGAGGAGTTCGGGAGGTACCCATTCGAGAGGTGAAAGTTGAGGTATAGAGGGTTCAAGTGGCAAGGTCCATTGGAGGGGTTTGAGAGGTACCCATTCTAGAGTTGATGGTTTAGGTGAAGAGTGTTCAAGTAAAAGGGTTCCAGTGGATGGGTTCCAGTAGTACTGGTTCGATAGGTACTGATTGGAGAGTTCGAGTGGGGGTTCGAGAGGTAACGCTTCGAGAGGTGAAGGTTTCATTGGACAATTCGAGAGGTTAAAGTTACGGGTTCCATTGGAGGGGTTCGAGAGGTGAAGGTTGAGGTACAAAGGGTTCAAGTGGAAGGATTCCAGTGGAAGAGTTCGAGATGTACGGATTCGAGGGGTAAAGGTTCCATTGGAGTTCGAGAGGTGAAGGTTCCAGTGAATATTCAAGAGGTGAGAGTTTAAGAGGTAATGGTTCGAGAGGTGAAGGTTCCATTGGACAATTCGAGAGGTAAGGTTACGGGTTCCATTGGAGGGGTTTGAGAGGTAAAGGTTGAGGTACAGAGGGTTCAAGTGGAGGGGTTCGAGAGGTACGAAATCGAGGGGTTAAGGTTTCATTGGAGGTTCGAGAGGTGAAGGTTCCAGTGGAGATTGGAGAGGTGAGAGTTCGAGAGGTAATGGTTCGAGAGGTGAAGGTTCCATTGGACAATTCGACAGGTAGTTGGTTTGAGAGTCAATGGTTCAAGAGGTGAAGGTTCGAGAGGTGAGGTTCCATTGGACAATTCGAGAGGTGAAGGTTATGGGTTCCATTGGAGGGGTTCGAGAGGTACTGATTCGAGAGGTGGAGGTTGATGTACAGAGGGGTCAAGTGACGGGGTCCATTGGAGGGGTTCAAGAGGTACCTATTCGAGAGGTGATGGTTTAGGTGAAGAGGGTTCAAGTAAAGAGGTTCCAGTGAAGGTTCCATTGGACAATTCGAGAGGTGAAGGTTAGGGGTTCCATTGGAGGGTTTCGAGAGGTACCCATTCAAGAGGTGAAAGTTCATGTGAAGGGGTTCCATTGGAGGGGTTCGAGAGGTACCGATTTGAGAGGTGAAGGTTAAGGTACAGAGGGTTCCAATGGAGGGGATCCAGTGGAGGTACGGATTCGAGTGGTGAAGGTTCCATTGGAGGTTAGAGAGGTGAAGGTTCGAGTAAGGGTTTCGAGAGGTAATTGTTTGAGAGGTAATTGTTCGAGAGGTGAAGGTTCCATTGGACAAGTCGAGAGGCTAAGGTTCTATTGGAGGTTCGAGAGGTGAAGGTTCCGAGAGGTACCTATTCGAGAGGTAGTGGGTTCGAGTGGAGGGTTCCATTGGACAATTCGAAAGGTAGTGGATTTGATTGGTAATGGTTTGAGAGGTACGGGTTCGAGAGGTGAAGGTGAGGGTTCCATTGGAGGGGTTTGAGAGGTATCGATTCAAAAGGTGAAGGTTCAGGAGGAGAGGGTGAAAGTGGAGGGGTTCGAGAGATGAAGGTTCTATTGGAGGTTCGAGAGGTGAAGGTTCCAATGAAGGTTCGAGAGGTAGTGGGTTCGAGAGGTAGTGGGTTCGAGAGGTACGGATTCGAGTGGTAAAGGTTGAGGTGCAGAGGGTTCAAGTGGAGGAGTTCCCTTGGAGGGTTCGAGAGGTACTGATTCGAGAGGTGAAGGTTGAGGTACAGAGGGTTCAAGTGGCGGGGTTCATTGGAGGGGTTCGAGAGGTACCCATTCGAGAGGTGACGGTTCGAGAGGTGAATGTTAGAGTAAATCATATTTCTGATTAGATTAAAATTGGTTCTAGATAAGTCATGTTGACTAAGCTAGAGTTCTACTCATATTCTGTTACCTTATTGTCCTCTATATATTCCTATTAGCAATACAATATTACTTACGCAAAATACATCTTTTCATGGTATCAGAGCAGTGTTCCGATTTACCTTCTAAAACCTCTTTTTTTCCGGCTGCCGCTCTTCCTTCTTCTTCTTCTAGCAGCCGAACTCCTTCTTCCATTCTCATCATGGCCAATGAAAAATTATCGTTTAATATTTTTCTTCAGATGCTACATATTAAACTCAATAAGACCAATTTTCTTCTCTGGAAACGCCAGATTGAATACGTTCTTCGCCCTTAAAGGCTTTTCGGATATCTCGATGGGTCGATTCCACGCCCTCCTCTTCCCACTCTGCCGACAGTTAGTTCAACGTCTTCCTCCTTTGCCACTGCCCTCCTCGCTCCTCCCCCTGATCGCACAGCTGCTCAGGCGGCTTACAATATGGCCAAGGATGCTTATGATCTCTAGATGGATGAAGACTAGAGGGTCTGTAGCCTACTATTCTCCTCTCTTTTTCCTGAGGCCCTCTTCGAACTTCCGGCTTCGTGTGTGATTGCCAAGGATATCTGGGATAGTTTTTATGCCACTTTTCAGACCAGCAGCACTTCTACCATTCTTCGTCTTCGCGCCAATGCCCATGGTATACGTAAGAGTGGTACTATTCATGAACTTCAATAACAATTTAAAGACATTTTTTAGCAGTTATCCCTTATGGGTTATCCTGTCTCTAATGATGATCAAATCATCTGGCTTTTAACTACTCTCGGGTCTGAGTTCAATGATTTTTCTGCTCCTCTGATTAATTCTTCCCCTACCCCACTTTATGCTGATGTTTTGCTCACCACGCAACGCGCGCGATGTTTCCAACCTAGTTGGATAGAATTCTGCTTCGTTGGAATACAGGATTGAGACATCCTTTAAGTAATAACGAGTTTTGTGCAAAATTATAGACTTGCAACCTTTAATATTGGCTACTACCATTACTTCTCGGTGCATTGAAGCCCCTCTTGCAAAGGAGAAGGCATGGTTAATTTCATTTATATCATTTACTTATATTTTTTAATTTATTTTCTATCTTCAATTTCTTGTTTAAATTAAGGCAAAGTTTTAGGACAGATCGTCTTTCCATGGGCTTATTGAAAGAAGATATTTATTTCAAATAATAAAAGTAAAATGTCTTAGTTGCAATATTAAAAATTTATTGTACAACATGTAGTGTTTATAAAGTTTATAACCCGATTCATGCAATTTGAAAATTTTATCTCAATTTCTTCTAATTTACATTTTAAACCTTGATCTTTCCATAGCTTATGGAAAGACCGTATTTCAAGAGATGGACTCTTAAATTAATCAAGAGGGAGAAAAACTAATTAATTAAAATAAACCCTAGAAAGATTGACTTGCTTAACAAGTGTGAATGTGGTGGAAGTAATGTCATCCGCAAAAGGTAACCAACATTGAAGATCCACAAGCTTTCCACTTCCATTTCACGTTGTTGCTCTCAAACAGATTTCCTATGCTGGCTGATTATGAAGATTGTGGGGACCTTCTACAAAATACATATTTAGCTTTATTAAATTATGATTTTTAAAAAATTAATGGTATGTTGCTTTATTTTTCCTTCTATGTATGATTTTAATGGAGAAAATGAAAATACTCCCTCCATCTATTATTAAAGTCCATTTTATATATCTATTATATTTAGGTTTACAAAACACATGGTCTATATTTTTAGTGTAATTGGCCTCTCTGCACTATACTTTTCATAAATTAGTTACTTTTGATCATATTTACATGCTACAAGATGGTTCCTATTATGTAACAGTATTATATATTAATTAAGGCTATATTGTCTAAAATTTATCTGAATTGATAACTAATTTGAATTGTACTGAACTGAGAATTAAACTGAACTAAAAAATAAGTTTATTGAAAAATAGTAAATAAAAGCTAAATTTTACCAAATTAATTTTCAATGAATTGAAATGAAGTGAAGATAAAGTGAAGTACAGTTTGACAATCGGCCCTAAGTGAAAATGAAATAAGATATTAACACTAATTCCTGACTTACATCTGATATTAACATATGAAACAAGTGACACAAACAATTCTATTCAATAAGGATGGACCGAATTCGTGACTTACATATCTGATGAGAAGATCTGAAAAAGGGCCAATTAATTCGTGAAAACATTTATTACAGCGCAAACCACGCTATATTCCCCCGCACTATCAATGTACACGTGATATATTCACCGTCAGAAATTCCATTCCAAAACAATTCTTCAATTCGCTGGGTAATAAACAAACGAGTCGTGAATTGGCCTTGGTTTTGCACTTCAAATCTTCTGCGCCACTATTCGTATGTAATTGGTATACGATAAAATGTAATGGTGTTACTTTATGATTTGGAATTAAAAAAATTTTACTTTTAACTTTTACACCTCTCAGATCATGTATTCGTGTGACTAAAACAGCCCAACCCTTTTCATTCTAATTAACATTTATCCAACTTTCTTCTTATTTATTTTTTCTTTACTTTTATGTTTACGTCTAATCATAAAATCGAACGGAAGTAAATCTTATTAATGATAATTTAACTCATTAGTGTTAATAATTTTTTTTATTTTGAATAAATATTGATCGTTAAATTCACTTTTTTTTTCTTTTAATAAAGATAAATTGTTAAATTATAATAATGCTCTACCAGGTCTTCTACAAACATAGGATCACATCAACAATCAAGTTAATTAAACTCATCTGAATCATTACATGTGATTATATAATGTTTTGCAAATCTAGGATATAAACTGGTGATACAACATCAATATTTAATTAATATTTACCCTATACATTTATAATTATCATTAATTGCATAAAATAAAAAATTATGGCTAACATACATATGTCGATCAACTTTATTATCAGGTGGAATTTTCTTTTTAAATTCTAAAATTAATAAGTTATTTATATACAATTAAAGTATGAGTCCAACTCTTGAAAGACGGTCTTGTCATAAGCCATGGAAAAATCAAAGTTTAAAGTGCAAATTAGAAGGAATGAAAATAAAATTTTTGGGTTGCATGAATCGGGTTATAAACTTTATACCTACTACATAATAAATTTTTAATATTGTAACTAAGACATTTTACCGTTTATTGTTTTAATTAAATCCCGTATTTCCATAACCTTATGGAAAGACGGTCTTTCCCAAAACTTTACTGTAAAATATTTATAAATTTTAATTTAATTTGAGTATGTCTCTTGAAAGACGATCTTTCCATAAGTCATGGAAAGACCAAGGTTTAACGTGCAAATTAGAAGAAATGAAGATAAAAATTTTGGGTTGCATGAATTAGGTTATAAACTTTATAACTAGTACACGTTGCATAATAAATTTTTAATATTGCAACTAAGACCTTTTACTATTTTAATTAAACTCCATCTTTCCATACGCATATTGAAAGATGGTCTTTCTCAAGACTTTGCCATTAAATTTATACTTATTTATGATATAATTCTCTTATATGTACACTGGGGATACAATGATTTTCGTATCCCCGTTAATAAGCTAAGTTAATTGATGAGGAATTTATATGTATGAAAAATTAAAATAATTGTCTATCCCTCATTCATGATTTTAGGGATTGATTACTACATTAATGTGGAAATGGTGTGGAAGGTACATCAAGGGTAGAATATAATATTTAAATTATAATGTGTTAATTGTTTGATTATATTTTATGTGAAAATAAAAAATTTATCATGTAAAAAATTATATTAAAAATAGTTGAGACAGAAATTGAATTAATTATTTTTGCCTTTGAAAAATTGAATCTAGTTGAATAGAAATACACAGAATGAACATATGAAAGACGTTAAAAGAAAAAAGTAAAGGTAAAAAGAAATAAAAGTTGGATAAATATAAAGATGTAAAAATAAAATGGATAAGTGCCAATATAACCCTATTTACTTGAGTAAGTGTCAATATAACCCTATAATAATTTTTGGTGCAAAAATAACCCTAACTAGTTAATGAAAGTTACAATATAACCCTCAGGCCTCATTTTCGGCATTGACTCTGCATATATTGACCAAAATACCCTTTGGGCTAACTCTGAAATTAGGTCGACAATTTTACCCTCATAGTTCACCGGACCGCCGCTGTAACAGGTAGGGTTATATCATCACATTATGAAATCTTATTGGGTCATATCAGCACATTCCTAATGTTTGCAGGGTTATATCAGCATATTTCTAATGTTTGTGGGGTTATATCAACACATTCTAAAAACTTATAGGGTTATATTAGCACATATTATAAATATTAATTGTGTGGTACACAGTTGGCCTTAAGGGGCGACTGCATCATCATATACACCATTACAACATCATAACAATATATTATACAACATAAAATTTGACATCATGACACCATCAATAATATTAAACACCATTATCACATATCATAGCCTCATTTTAAAAATTATCAACATTAATAACCCTAGGTCGAAGAACACAACAAAATAACAATCACACACAACACCAAAGGTCATCCAATCATCAATCCAGACTAAACACAACAAAATAAATAAAATATCATTAAAACCCATATATTCAATAGTATGTGCTGATATAACCGTACAATTTTTACTAATGTGTTGATATAACCCTATAAATTTTAGGAATGTGGTGATTTAACCCTACCAGTTTTCATGTGTTGATATAACCCTACCTAATTCGGCGGTGGTCCAGCAGCAGAGTATTGATGAGTCCAAGGGTAGTAACATCATTTCCTATTTTTTGTATTTTAATTTTTTTCATAAGGGAAAACATGTAATTTTATAAAATTCTAGCTAAAAGTTGCTGGAGAGGGTTATATTGACACTTTCACTAACTAGATAGGGTTATATTGGCACTTTCGATTATTGAAAGATTATATTAGCCCTTATGTCAATTAGGTAGGGTTATAAAAGTATTTTTTTCAAAATAAAATTAGATAACAAACAACTTGGCCTGTCTTAGCCACACGAACACATGAATTGAAAGGTGTAAAAGGTAAAAGTAAAATTTTTTAATACCAAATCATAAAATGATGTCATTATTTTGTGGCGTACCAATGGCGTACTAATAGTGGCGCAAAAGATCCAAACTGTTGGTTTAGTGGTAAATTACAAACTCTATAAATGAGAGGTCCAAGGTTCAAACACACCCCCAACAAGAATTGTGAATATTAGAGCGATTTGTTGATAGGGAATACCCAGTGTCATGGGACCGTGTCGGTGGTCCCGGTTGTGATTTTCCAACCAGCAGGTGGTCGATGAAGGTGAGATCGTGTGTAAAATATGAACATGTGTTTTCATTGATGGTACAAGGGTACAATATATAGATACTTTTTACAGAGTCAATAAAGGAAAAGATTCTATTTAAGGTACAATAATATTGCAGAAGATATTCACAAAATATCTCCTACACTCCTCCTCAAGTTGGAGCATGTGGATCTCGAATGTCCAACTTGCCAAGCAAAGTTAGAAATGTCTGTCATCCAGATGCCTTCGTAAATAAGTTTGCTGGCTGACTAGCAGTACGAATATGATAAGTAACCATAGCACCAGACTAAATCAAATCACGAACAAAAGGACAATCAATCTCAATATGCTTCATCCTCTCATGAAAAACTGGATGAATGCAATATGAAGAGCAGCCTGACTATCGCAGTACAAACGCATGTGAGTTGGGTGAGCCACTCCCAACGAACGAAGAAATGACTGGAGCCACAATAATTCACAACACACGACTGGCATAACCCGATATTCTGCTTCAGCCGGACAACGAGAAGCAGTGGGTTGCTTCTTCGTCTTCCAAGAGACTGGGGATTCACCAATCATCACAAAATATCCAGTCAAAGATCTCCTAGTAATTGGGTAAGCTGCACAATATGAATCACAAAATTCTGTAAGCTGAAGAGAACTCTTAGCCGATAGAAACAAACCTTGGCTAGGATGACTCTTTAAATAATGCAGAACTCGCAAAGATGCATGCCAATGCACCAAACATGGTTTCTCCATGAACTGGGCCAATGTATGGACTGAATAGCTAAGCTTAGGATGATTGATGGTGAGATAAATGAGCTTCCCAACTAGTCTGCGATATTGCGCATAATCATCAAACAAAGGACCATCAACTCACGCCAAATGTTGTTATTTAATGGGAAAATATGTGGGTTTAGCTGCTAATAAACCAGTATCGGACAAAATATCCAAGGCATATTTCTAATGAGATATAAACATCCCATCAGGCCTACGATCGATCTCAATACCTAAGAAATAAGATTCTTCCTATGAAAACAAGAGCACAAATACTTCTTGAACTCGGACATCATCTCAGGAGAGGAACCAGCAATGATAAGAGCATCAACGTAAACCAATACATGAAGAGAAACACCATCCTTTAAGTAAGAAAACAAAAAGTAATCCACCTTACTTCGAACAAACCCAAAGAGGCGAAGAGTAGCAGCAAGTTTAGCAAACCAATTTCGATGAGCCTGGCGTAAATCGTAAGAGATTTGCGAAGCTTGCAAACCAACCCAGGCGCCAGAAGTGTATAACTAGGAGGCAGACGCATGTACACCTCCTCCTTAAGATCACCATGCAAAAATGCATTGTGAACATCCATCTGATGAAGATCCCAACCACGAATAGCAGCAACAGCCAAGAAAAGACGAATTGAACTCATCTTGGCAACTGGAGTAAATGTCTCAGTAAAGTCATTCTCCTTAATTTGACGATTACCAAGTACAACCAAACGAGCCTTGTATCGCTCAATAGAACCATCAGACTTAAACTTAGTCAGATAAACCCACTTACAACCAATAGCCTTCTTGCTAGAAGGAAGAGGAGCAAGAACCCATGTATTATTCCGCTTGAGTTCATCAATCTCGTCGGACATAGTTGTATGCCAATGATCATGGCGATAAGCATCAGAAAAAATAACCAGATCAGCAGCATCTGTCACTCCAGCGTAACTAGTAATAGGGTAATGCGTACCTGAAGACAGTGAATTAGATGACGCTGGATCAGTAGAGGGGGGTTTCATGGGGAATGTAGCAATGCATATGTAATCTCGTAATTTAACTAGGAGGCTGACATAGATGAGTGATGGGAGGATGAACGGCGAATGGAGCTACTGGTGGTGAGATGGGCTCGGCAGAAGGCGCTCGTGCATCGGGCTCAGCAGGATGCACCTGCATTGGCAGGGGGGCCACGAACGGCCGCGGGTGGAGGGATGCGGTAGGAAGTGCCGCATGAGAGGGGCAGTCACAGACTACCGTAGCTGGAGAAATGAGGCAGGAGGCGCCCGCGCTGGAGGGGCGGCCACAGACGACTGTGGCTGGAGCTCGAGATAAGCTGGCTGTGGAACGGTCTTAGATGGCTGCGGCCATGGTGTCACAGGCAGCCGCGAGTCATGCTCAGACGACCACTGCAATGCTGGAGGCTGCCAACACATCTCAATGGCGAGCGACTGAAGCTCGGGATGAGCTGGCCTTGGCTGATTGAGATTGAGCGGCACCACCGAGTCGGACTGCTTAGGATTAGAGTCATCAAATACGGCATGGGACAGAGATGGCAGTTGATTAGCAAGTAGCATCTTCGCATAAATAGGTGCAAAAGGGAAACGGTCTTCATAAAATATCCCATCTCGGCTGTTAAACACATTTTGAGACTCCAAGTCGTAAACACTCCAAGCTTTCTTGTCAACATGGTAGCAAAGAAAAATGCACTTCCAATTTCTTGATGCATACTTATCACACGGCAGGGGAAGCTGAGAGGAAAAACACAATGAACCAAACACACAGAGATGGTCGTTATCTGGTGCGCGAACGTACAAGAAGTGATGATGTGTTCGACCATATAACACCGGTGTTGGCATACGATTGATGAGGTAGATCACTGTAAGGATGCATTCTCCCCAAAAGTCGATAGGAAAATAAGCTTGGAAACAAAAATCACAAGCAACATTAAGAATATGTATGTGCTTCTGTTCCACACGCCCATTTCGCTGAGGTGTGTAGACTGTGGAGGTCTTAAACCGAACACCTTTCTCCAGAAAAAATGATTTGAGAGGCAGGAATTATGTTTTGTTGTCTACACAAACCCGTTGAATGGGACGACAGAACTATGTCTGAACAAACGTAAAGAACTCCTTCATCTTCAATGGTACTTGAGACTTAGAAACTAATAAATAAACCCAAAAAGTTCGGGATAATCATCAACTATGGTAAAAAATAAAAATGCTCCACTAGAAGAGGGTGAACCATAAGGCCCCCAAACATGACAATGAATCAGTTCAAACAAATTACTAGCCTTAGCATAACTAATAGGAAAACTATTTCTAGATTGTTCAGCACAATGACATGCCGAGTAGGGAATAGATTTATTAAAATCACTATTATGTAAAGAAATTGACGGGATAGAAGACAACACCGATGAGGACGGATGCCCAAAATGCTGATGCCATAAAGCATACGAAGACATTGAAGCAGCAATGGACAAGGATATTTGTGTAGACCTAGAAACTCCCAATCCTAGTTGTTCACTCGTGCCAATCTCTGTCATCGTGCTGATTTCCTGTGGTGCACATAATTTTCAGGTAAGCAAAACTAGACATTTTAAAGCAACAATTAACTTGGAAAATGATAGCAATTTGCATCGTAATGCCAGAATAAAAAAGAACATGAGTCACGACAACATCTCCGAAACAAAATTTTCCATGTTCAACAGCAGTTGAAATAGAACCATCAGGGAGGACAACATCAACATTTGCATCATCTTAATATCATAAAGAAGATCACTATAGCCGGTCATAGGATACGATGCACCTATATCAAGAATCTAAGGTAAAGTAGTCTTACCTGACAGATTGTAGTATTTAACTTAGAGAACATGTTTAAAACCGTACTTCGTTGCTTCTTGGACACTGCTGGGCTGAAGAAAGATCAATCGGAGTTTAAAATGGCGGAGGCGGCAGCGTCCGCAGGTGGAGTGGCGGCGGCCACTAGCTGAGTAGCTCCAGCGAATGGAGCACCAGGGCGGGTGCGTGTTTTGCGGTTTGCGTCAGCCTTCAAGCCAGATGCAGGTAGATGATTCTCATTGAACCATTCCGAATAACCAATAATGCAGAAGCAAGTAGTAATATCGTAACCTTTTGATCACAATGAGTTCAGGTAAGACTCCAATGATCAACGACAGCGGCTAGGGTAGATCCCAGAGCAGCGAAAGTGGGAACGACAGGAGCCACTGTCTCGTCATTAAGACTTCAATCACAACTTGATTGAACAGATCCATAGAACACACAGGGGTGGCAGTGTGTGGGTGAGAGAAGTGGTGGCGCATGGTGGGATGGACAAACGCGGCAGCGGGTAGCTGCGGCGTGTAGTGGCGATGCGTGCTGGAGCTGGACGGCGATGGTGGTGGCGCTGGCTTCTCGGCGGTGACGAGGGTGACTGGCATGATGGTGGCGGAATGAGAAGTGAAGGTGCTGCGGTCTTTTGCTAGTAAGGGAAAAAATTTAGGGTTCTCAAGATTTAGGCTTTGATAACATGTAAAAAATGAATGTGTGTTTTCATTGATGGTACAAGGGTACAATATATAGACACCATTTATAGAGTCAATAAAGGAAAATGATTCTATCTAAGATACAATAATTTTGCAGAAGATATTCACAAAATATCTCATACATCGTGGTGGTTCCGATTTCGTTGGCAGCGGTTTGTTGGTGGTGTAACATTTGAGTGTTCTCAGGAGGGCGTCCTTAGCTATTCAAATGGATGGAGTTCCAGGCTCCACTGAGCTTCAACAGAGTCAATGGTGGTGTCCCCTAGTTAGGTCCTAGATTAGGATGTTGATATGTAATTTGGTTGCTTGTATGTAATCTTTCATAAAAAACACAAACAAGTCTATCTTTTGAAAGACGATCTTTCCATAAGTTATGGAAACATCAAGATTTATACCGTAAATTTTAAAAATTTAGATAAAATTTTTGAGTTGCATTAATTAAGTTATAAACTTAGGCAAAGTCTTGGGAAAGACAGCCTTTCCATAGGGTTATGGAAATACGGGGTTTAATTCGAATAATAAAAGGTAAAAGGTTTAAGTTGCAATATCAAAAATTTATTATGCAACGTGTAATAGTAATAAAGTTTATAACCCGATTCATAAAACCCAGAAATTTTATCTTCATTTCTTCTAATTTACACTTTAAACCTTGGTTTTTCCATACCATGACTTATGGAAAGACCGTCTTTCAAGAGACGGACTCATAAACTTATAACTAGTGGATGTTGCATAATAATTTTTAATAATGCAAATAAAATATTTTTTCTTTCTTAATTTTAATCCAATATCGTCTTTCCATTCAAATACCTATAGTATACAGAAAGAATTATTTTTCTAGAACTTTGCCTGAACAAATAGGGGAGAGAATATCTATAATTTTATTGCCTAAATGTACTTTTCTTGAATTCTTCCGATTGCACGCTGCGAATTTGCATCGTTTCATTCCATGGTAATGCGTTGATACTCAGGTTATGTATTTCCGAGCGTATCTGCATTTCAGTTTAATTTAAATTAAATTAATTTAATTTGATTTATTTAATGTATCTGCATTTCATCACTATTGAAAATTTTTTTGTAGGGAGGTAATCTCCCAAACACATGATCTAATACTAGTTTATGTACAGTTTATTGTGTATATAAATCAATATTAATCTTAGGGTACTATATAAAAGAAATCCTGCCAACCGTATGGTTGACACAAACCGTCGTCAGGGGTAGAAGGGTAAATTCCCATGCACCTGTTGATGCACATGGTTGCCTAACCATGTAGGTGATGTCAAGTGGCAGCCCAAAACGACGTCATTTTGGGCATTTAAAAAAAGGCTTCCTAACCATGTGCGTCTACAGGTGCTGTCAAGTGGTTGCCCAAAATGACGCCATTTTGGGAATTTAAAATAAAAACAATTGGACGGTTCGAGAGGTGAAGGTTCCATTGGAGGGTTTGAGAGGCAGTGGGTTCGAGTGGTACTGGTTCGAGAGGTACGGGTTTGAGAGATGAAGGCTCCATTGGACAATTCTAGAGGTGAAGGTTAGGGGTTCCATTGGAGAGGTTCGAGAGGTACCTATTCAAGAAGTGAAGGTTCAGGTGGAGAGGGTTCGAGTGGAGGGGTTCGAGAGGTACCGATTTGAGAGGTGAAGATTGAGGTACAGAGGGTTCAAGTGGAGGGGTTCAAGAAGTACGAATTTGAGAGGTGAAGGTTCTATTGGAGGTTCGAGAGGTGAAGGTTCAAGTGGATGTTCGAGAGGTAGTGGGTTCAAGTGGAGGGTTCAAGAGGTACAGATTCGAGTGGTGAAGGTTCCATTGGAAGTTCGAGAGGTGAAGGTTCCAATGGAGGTTCGAGAGGTGGAGTTCGAGTGGGGGGTTCGAGAAGTAATGGTTTGAGAGGTGAAGGTTCCATTGGACAATTCGAGAGGTGAAGGTTAGGAGTTCCATTGTAGGGGTTCGAGAGGTACCGATTCGGGAGGTGAAGGTTGAGGTACAGAGGGTTGAAGTGGAAGGGTTCCAGTGGAGGGGTTCGAGAGGTACCGATTCGAGAGGTGAAGGTTCTATTGGAGGTTCGAGTGGTGAAGGTTCTAGTGGAGGGTTGAGAGGTGAGAGTTCGAGTGGGGGGTTCGAGAGTTAATGGTTCGAGAGGTGAAGGTTCCATTGGACAGTTCGAGAGGTGAAGGTTAGGGGTTCCATTGGAGGGGTTCGAGAGGTACCGATTCGAGAGGTGAAAGTTGAGGTACTGAGGGTTCAAGTAAAGGGGTTCCAGTGGAGGGGTTCAAGAGGTACTAATTTTAGAGGTGGAGGTTCAGGTGGAGGGGTTCCATCGGAGGGGTTCGAGAGGTACTGATTCGAGAGGTTAAGGTTCTATTGGAGGTTCGACGGGTGAAGCGTCAAGTGGAGGTTCAAGAGGTAAAGGTTTGAGTGGAGAGTTTGAGAGGTATGGATTCGAGTGGTGAAGGTTCAAGCGGAGGTTTGAGAGGTAGTGGGTTCGAGTGGAGGGTTCGAGAGTTACGGATTCGAGTGGTGAAGGTTCCATTGGAGGTTCGAGAGGTGAAGGTTCCAGTGGAGATTCGAGAGGTGAGAGTTCGATTGGGGGGTTCGAGAGGTAATGGGTCGAGATGTGAAGGTTCCATTGGACAATTCGAGAGGGGAAGGTTAGGGGTTCCATTGGAGGTGTTCAAGAGGTATCGATTCGAGAGGTGAAGGTTGAGGTACAGAGGGTTCAGGTAAAGGGGTTCCAGTGGAGGGGATCGAGAGGTACTAATTCGAGAGGTGAAGGTTCAGGTGGAGAGGGTTCTATTGGAGGGGTTCGAGAGGTACCGATTCGAGAGCTTAAGGTTCTATTGGAGGTTCGACAGGTGAAGGTTCCAATGGAGGTTCGAGAGGTAATGGGTTCGAGTGAAGGGTTCGAGAGGTACGGATTCAAGTGGTGAAGGTTCCATTGGAGGTTCGAGAGGTGAGAGTTCGAGAGGTGAAGGTTCCGTTGGACAATTCGAGAGGTGAAGGTTAGGGGTTCCATTGGAGGGGTTCGAGAGGTACCGATTCGAGAGATGAAGGTTGAGGTACATAGGGTTGAAGTGGTGGGGTTCCAGTGGAGGGATTCGAGAGGTACTGATTCGAGAGGTGAAGGTTCATGTGGAGAGGTTCGAGAGGTACAGATTTGAGAGGTGAAGGTTCGAGTGGAGGGTTCGAGAGGTATGGTCTCAGACACAGATTAGAAAGCCGAGGGTCGGATTCCCGACACATTAATTTGCTCGAACAATAGATTCAAAGCTAACCTGGAGCGAATCCTCAACGCATAACAGGGGCACAAAAATCGTACCCCTAGAGCATTATGGGATCTCCGAGGGTAAACCCTTACTCAATCACCGATTCGAAGCAGCCCTGTCAAAGGGAAAATATCGAACTATCGGATGTGAGCAGGGATTCAAACCCTAGACCTTGGGATATATTCGATGGTCAAACCCTCAAATTTTCAGGGGCTTATTGATAATGTTTAAACCCGTATTGGGCCTAAGTGCCTGATGGAAGCCAATCTAGGTCCATAGTATTATCCTTTGGGTAATGCTCTTTGGGCCTGCCCAAGAGAGTAGTACTTGCTCCACAAGCAAACAAAATAGTTTCCCTACTTGCCTGCCTATATAAAGGCTAAAGGTAACCCTACACACTCAAATATTCATTTCCTAATTACAATCTTGTAATATTGTTAGCTACTTGGCTGTTAGAGCCTCTTCCCCCCAGACACCTCATGGGGCTTTGTCTTCCAGATTCCAGCTACGGACGGCGGTGAAACATCAGTTTATAGGGGTGCATCAACCCGGACTGAATTAGGGTCCGAAATAGGTGCGTGAAAAGTGTACTTTCATATCCAATATGACCTCCCATGCCTTTCTTCCACTAGTGTGGGGGTCTTACATACCCCCTCACATCAAACAAAAATTATAGACTTTTATCATGTATTCAATTAATTCTATCTAAAAGTATTCTATGACCTTATATATTAAGTTATAATTTTGTTCAAAATCTGTGTTAGTATCCCACATCAATTTGGTTGATAGAGTTACGACTCAATATATAAGATCATGGGTCACTCATATATAGTACCAATTGATTTTATGATAGAAGCTCATGATTCTAATTATCGGGACATTATATGTCTTCTACTTATGAATTTTTAAAAATTTAAAATGTATCAATCTCGAAAACCACAACGATTTACAATACACTCGTTTCCAAGTTAAGTTTGTGAAGTTTGATCCATATCAAGAAGTAGTGAAATAAGAGCAAGAAACTGTCCAAAAGTGAATCGCTATATCACGCCTTGTATTTTACTACTACCACTCTGTACTTATACTATTAAAATACTACATGTATTGAATATAAAATAAATAATAAATAATACACGGAATAATTACTATTCACCCATGTGCGATCAGCATAACTAGTCGCCGGCGTTGGAGGATGGTGGTCGCCAGCGGTGGAGGACGGTGGTGCCGATCGGAGTTTGTCGGCGGTGGAGGTCCCATTTTCTTCTCCGGCAGATCCCATTTTCGTTGTCTTCTCCGATGGTCGACCGTCACCCAGTGGTCTTTCTTGCCTCCGCTCGGCGCTCCTTCGTTTCCCTCACCATTTCTCCCTCTCTGATTCTCCCTCACCATGCCTGGTTCCCAGTCTCCTCGCGCTACTTGGTTCATGGTCTCCTCGCCTTCCCCGGTTCCCGGTCTCCTTGGCCTCCCCGGTTCCCAGTCTCGTCGCCCTCTTTAGTTCCCGGTCTCGTCGTACTACCCGGTTCCCGGTCTCCTCGCCCTACCCGATTCCCAGTCTCCTCGCCTTGCGATCTCCTCGCCATACCCGGCTTCCAGTTCTCGTTCAACTAGCCTAACCCGGCTCTCGTTTCACCAGCCCGCCCGATTCCCGCTCTTGTTTTGCTGGTGGATGGGGTTTACTTTGCCGAAAAAATGAGGAAGATGAGGGGACCAACGAGGAAGATGCATGAGGGGACAAACGAGGAAGATGAGGGATTTTCCTATGTGGCTCTCGTTCTAGTCGGAGGGGACATTTGCTTGTTCTCGTCAGCGCGCCTTCGTCGTGCTCTCATTTTTTTCGACGGAGGAGATGGGTTTTCTGACAGTGGCGGCAAGGTAGTGATAATGAGGGGAGAGTGGAGGGAAGGAAAAGAAAGGAATTTTCCGGTGGTGGCGGTGGTTGTGGCCGCCAAAGGAAGAAAGGTATATAGATTATTTAATTTAAAATTTAGTTAAATATTATACGTATATATATATATATATATATATATATATATATATATATATATATATATGTGTGTGTGTGTGTGTGTGTGTGTATTTGAATGTGTGATAGCAAAATATAAAGTGTGATATAGCAACTCCAAAATGACAACGTACTCCAATTATCTTATACATATAGTATGCTTACGAAGTTTAAAACGTTTATTAGAATAAATAATACGTTTATATGCATGGCGACACACGGGAAGAAGGGAAGGAATCTGAAAATTGAATAAAGCGTTTTGAGCTCAAATGTGTGATGTTCGAACACAAGGTGAATAGTGTATTAGGTAGGAATTTGGTTAGTTTTGAGGCTTTTATTATCATAAATTAATTAAAGATGACATATATAACTGTACGGTCTACTAGGAAAATGAATTAGATTACTGGGCATGATTAATCTCTCCTCATGTGCATGTACACTTTCTTTTTATTTAATTATCGTGACATCTTCTTCTTCCTTTTTATTTTTGGAAAAACTCAAAAATACAATACTCCCTCTGATTTCTAACATTGGCTTCGTTTGACAACCAAAACTTTCAAGCCATATTTGACCATCGATAACTTTAATTTCATATAATAACTAATGATAAGTGTCTTTAGACGTAACATGTAATTTCTGAAAAGTAATATTTTATAGTCTGTTATTGTATAAAATTAAGGTTATCAGTTGTCAAACATGCCTTGAAAAATGTTTAGAAACAAGGGAGTCATGGTTTAAAAAACCAGAGGGAGTAGTTTTTGAAAGGAATTTTCCAACTTGATTTTCTATTACCATTTACAAAGTAATATATAGGTGTTTACATATGAATGATACAATGAATCTGGACTAGTTCTAAATATAGACAAGATAAATCTTGATTAATTAGAAATTAATCAAGATCAATCACAATCAAATCACAATCAATCAGTCACAATCAATCACAATCAATCAATTACGATCAATCACGATCTTCTATTGTCACACCCCCCTCAAGCGAAGCGTCGGGTTGACTGAGACGCAAAGTTTGGACCTGAAGAAGTCAAACAATGCACGATTAAGCCCTTTGGTGAAAATGTCCGCAACTTGCAGCGAAGTGGAGACATGACTAACACGAAGTTTTCCAGCAGCCACCAATTCCCGTACAAAATGATAGTCAATATCAATATGCTTGGCCCGTTTGTGAGCAACAGGATTCTCAGCAAGAAAGATAGCACTGTTATTGTCACATAGAAGCAGAGGCGAGCCCTGCAGCGGAAACTGAAGATCGTGAAGAATATGCAACAACCAAACCACCTCCGAGGCTGTGTTAGCAAGAGCTCGATATTCGGATTCTGAGCTTGAGCGAGAGACTGTAGGTTTATTCTTGGCACTCCACGAGACCAAGTTGCCACCAAGAAAGACCGCATAGCCATAAGTGGACCGACGGGTCTCCAAGCAACGCACCCAATCAGCATCCGAATAGGCAATACCTCCGAAACGCCACCAACTCCAAAGGTTAGACCACAATGTAACGTGCCCCAAACATATCGTAGGATCCTAGTGACAGCAGAAAAATGATCATCACGTGGATCCTGAAGAAACTGACTCACTGAATTGACCGCAAAGGACAAGTCAGGTCGAGTAATGGTAAGGTACTGAAGGGCGCCAACAAGGGAACGATACACCTTAGGGTTGTGAAATGGTCCACTCGTACTACTATGAAGCTGGGACAGCGGCAAGAACGGAGTAGAGACCGGAGAAGAATCCAACATCCCAGCTCACTGAAGAATATCCCTAGCATACTTGGCTTGGCCCAAGAATAGCCCTGTAGATGTAGAGGTAACCTCTAAACCAAGAAAATAGCTGAGAGAACCCAAGTCCTTGACAGAAAATTCACGATCAGCATGGGCAATGAACTGTCGAATAGCAACACTGTTGTTCCCAGTGAGAATGATATCATCAACATAGACCAGAAGATAAAGAAAATACTTCCCTGAGAGAAGACAAACAATGAAGGATCTTAAAGACTGCCAACAAAACCCAACTGCCTGACGAAGAAACCGAACCGGTCAAACCATGCCCTAGGTGCCTATTTGAGTCCATAAATGGCCTTCCGTACGCGACAGACATGATGAGGGCGAGCAGGATCCTAATAACCAGCCGGCTGAGCCATGAAAACAGGAGTATCAAGAACACCATTAAGAAAGGCATTCTTGACGTTAACTGATGTAAAGGCCACTTCCTCATGGTGGCAATGGCAAGGACAGTACGAACAGTGGCAGCCTTAATCACCGGACTGAAAGTATGATTAAAGTTAAACCCCTGTATCTGAGAATATCCTTGGGCCACCAGACGGGCCTTATAACGATCAATAGAGCCATCCTGATGGTACTTTAGCCGATAAATCCACTTAGAGCCAACAATATTAACATTCGGAGGACAAGGCACTAACTCCCACGTCTGCTGACGGCGAAGAGCAGCCATTTCCTCATCCATAGCAGCAACCCATCTGAAATCTTTCGCCACAGCTCGAAAATGACGTGGTTCCTTCTGCTCCAAAAGTTCTGCAACCAATCCCATTGCCACAAAATCTGGGCCAAGATTATGGGCAACACGTGTCCCATCCTGTAACGAGTGGTCATGGGATGAGGACGGGGCACCTGAGGAGTCGGAGAAGCACTTCCAGAGGAACCGTCCGAGGAACTGGCCGATGCTGAACTGGAACTGATGCTGGAGAGGACAGTCGAACCACTAGAGAAAAAAAATTTGATTGAAGAAGAAGAGGGGAGAGGGGAGACCGAATGAAGAAGAAATTGGGGAGGTCAAAAAAATTGAAACTGTTGGGAGAGAGGATCAGCAACGCTCTAATACCATGAAAGGAATTTTCCAACTTGATTTTCTATTACCATTTACAAAGTAATATATAGGTGTTTACATATGAATGATACAATGAATCTGGACTAGTTCTAAATATGGACAAGATAAATCTTGATTAATTAGAAATTAATCAAGATCAATCACAATCAATCAATCACAATCAATCACAATCAATCACAATCAATCACAATCAATCACGATCAATCACGATCTTCTATTGTCACAGTTTTGTTTGGAGTTTTGTGGTTTTTATAGTAAAAAATTTACATGTCAGAACTTTGACGTATAAAAGAAAAAAATACTCCCTCCGTTCCGGATTAAATTGCAGAGAATCTTTTTCACGGTCCCCCACACATACATTTGACCGTTAATATATTTAACTACGTATAATATTGGCAAAAAAATTACTTTTTAGAAACTACATGTTATGATAAATCCAATGATATCACATACAATAATTTTATTATTTATATATTTATTCAAATATGTAGTCAAAACTTTCTTAGTTTGACTGAATCTTTTTTTTTATTGTAATTTATTCCGGGACGGAGGGAGTACATGCATGTAAAATATTTTATCTAGCATTGCAGAAATAATTAGATCATGTATTACAGAAATGTTAAGTAAACAAACAGATAGCTGCAGGTGCGACTGAGTGTGCGAAAATGTGTGCGATCCTTTGTCTTTATCTTTTTCCCCTCTTAACCCTATTTCTTCTTTCCCCATCAGATCAAGCTCTATACTCTTGGTCTGTGCCGGAATTCGGACGCCGGTAACGGCTAATTTAGCCGTTAACGGCTTCTAGCGATATCGAGACCAACTTTTCCGGTCGTTCAGGATACCAACCAAGATACCCAACCTACTCCTCCTCCTATCTCCTTCGCTGCTATCCTAAAAAACAAAGCTCCACCATTATCAAAACTACTATCGAGTAACCTTGAACTTATTCCCAAATCACAACACCTTGGTGAGGCGGCTTGTTTATATTCAGAAGATCAAATTGCAAAGCTATCGTCGCACTATGCAAATGCCCTAGTCGGCAAATTCACCAAGGCCAGATGCTCAATGGAGTAATTGGAGCAATATTTCAAAACAGTTGGCTTCACAGGTAAGTACCAACTCGGTTCCCTTGATTACAAACATGTGCTCATTAGGTTTGAATTGCTAAATGATTATCAACGAGCATGGATGAAGGGAGTTTGGAAATTTAATGGGATACTTCTCAAAATGTTAAAATGGACTCCTGATTTTTCAATTCACAAAGAATCACCCATTGTCCCTGTTTGGTGTACAATTAGGGAAGTCCCGTTGTATTACTATAACTCTGTTGCAATTGAATCCATTGGCAATAGCATTGGTAGCTTTATTAAAACTGATCTTGCTACTGATATGCTAAGAAGACCCTCAGCCATTAAATTATGTGTAGAAGTTGATCTTCAAAAACCTATTAGTAACCACATCAGACTGGGATCTGTAACTAACAATAGGAAGTATCACATAGAATATGAGGATATTCCCCTTTACTGTGATCATTGTGCCAAATTAGGGCATTCCAATCCCCAGTGCAGAGCCTTTCCCCCCAACCTCAATGTCAAAACTGCTGATCACATTATAATTCAGGGACAACCTCTGTGGCAAGCTACTGGAAAAAAATTGAAATACCTCCACTGATCTCCTCATATGATCAGATAGACTTAACAGATTCTGTGAATGCTATGGAACTTAACCCTAGATCCATAACTACACCCTTTCTTAACCTGAAGACTAACACTACCTTAGAGAATACTGAAACCCCTGTAATTGTTAAAGACAATCCTACAACCCAGGTTACACTAGATAACTCTATCTCCAAGCTGCTGGATGGAATAGCTTTAAAAAATTTTACTCCAGTGGCTTATGCCACAGATGATATCCAGGTTGGGACTACCCTTTCTAAGCTGAATAGAAATAATAACACAACTCCTTCTCTACAAGATAGATTGGGGAACAGGTTCTCTGTTTTGCAGGTGGACTTGGATGAACCTGCTCCTGATCAGGAGGCTACCTCAAATCTTCATGCTAGTTCGAGCTTATCACCAACACAGGGGCAGAACCTTCTATCAGGTAAGGCAAAAGGTAAAAAGTCTAACTACTTCAGCCAAATAAATAGAATGATGCTTAGATCATCAACTAAAAGTCATAAGTCAAGTGAACAATGATAGGTTCCCTTTCAATAAATTTCTTGGTATGGAACATCAGGGGTATGGAAACATCAATGCTGAGACTAATTAACTTAGTTAGGCTTAAAAAGATTCAATTCCTATGCATTATTAAACCAATGCATGATAACTCTAAACTTCAATCCTATATGGATACACTTAATTTCTCCAATGGTCTGACCTTGCATAATGGTAAAATATGGCTAATGTGGTCTAATTTGTTTTCAGTTACCCTACTCTCCTCTCATGAGCAATATCTACATGTGCATATATCCCATTGATCTATTAATTTACATATGGATGCTGTTTTCATATATGCTCTTAGAAATAGGGAAGGTAGGAAGACATTATGGAAAGACTTATCAGCTATTAACCCGGGGGATACTATTTTCATAGGTGATTTCAATACTATTACCTCCCTCACAGAATATAGAGGCCCTAGCTCTCCCTCTTTAGGAAGTATTAGAGATTTTAATACTTGGATAAACACATCCGAAATTCAGGAAATTAGCACCGTTGGTAACCTATTTACCTGGTGTAACTCTAGACTTAGGAACCCTACCTCAAAAAGGCTAGATAGAGGACTAAGTACCATCTCTTGGAATTATAAATTTCCTTCCTCTTCTATCCAAATTCTGAATAGACAGACTTCAGACCACTCTCCTCTCCTCCTAAATATTTCTAATTTATCTACTCTTAACCCAAGACCATTCAGGTTTCTTAATGTTTGGTTTAATCGTCCGGATTTCACCACTCTAATTCAGAGGAACTGGGAAAAAAGAATGAGAGAGACTGGTTTACTAGGCTTTTCCCTAAAATTGGTTAGGTTAAAGAAGGAGATAAAAGTTTGGAATAGGGAATGCTTTGGGAATATTGACACTAATGTTATCAATGCAGAAGAATCCCTAAGAATTCAGGAGTCGGTTTATGATTTAAATCCTTCTGACCCTGAGCTCATTAAATTAAATCAGAAAAAGGCTTTATTACTGAGAGCTCGGAAAGAAAAGGAAAAGTTTTGGAAACAAAAGGCAAGGCTGAAATGGCATAGGATGGGAGATAATAATACACAATATTTCCATAAGGTAGTACAAGAGAAAAAATTGTAGGTTGCAGATCTCAAAAATAAAAAATAGGAATGGTCAATGGCTTAGTTCTCAATCACATATCCAGAATGAGGCCATATCATATTGCTCGGATCTGTTATCCGAACCTAATCAGGGTCCTAATGATACTTACTATTCTCATTTTCTGAGTCAAATCCCTACTACTATTACTGCTCAGGAGAACATAGAATTAGCAAAGCCAGCCTCTGAATCTGAGGTTGAGGCAGTAATAAAGGGTTTAAGTAAGAACAGTAGCCCCGGTCCAGATGGATTTACCAATAAATTTTATTCTAAATGCTGGTCCATAATTAAAAAAGATTTAGTTGAGGCAGTAAATGATTTTATTAGGGGCTCCACCTTACCAAAAGGCATATCCAGCACTTGGATTACTTTAATACCTAAAAAATCTACTCCATGCTCATTTGATGATTTTAGGCCTATTAGTCTATCTAATGCTCTTAATAAAATCTGCTCTAAAGTATTAATGGAGAGATTAAGACCCTGCATGGACAAACTGATCTCCCAAAATCAATCAGCTTTTATGAAAAATAGAGATATTTTAGATAATATTCTCTACCTTCAGGAAATGGTGAGATTTCTGGATAGAAAGGCTAGAGTTCCTAATTGTATTCTAAAACTAGACTTACAAAAGACATTTGATAGAGTAAACTGGGATTTTTTAAAAAGTGTTCTTATGAAGTTTGGTTTTGAGGGTCTTTTTTTAAATGCTGTAATGTCTAACCTCTCACAAGCCTACTTTTCTGTCCTAATTAATGGAAACCCTGTGGGCTTTTTCAAAGCCACTAGAGGAATTAAACAAGGTGATCCCCTCTCTCCTTTTCTCTTTAACATTTTTTCGGAAGCTTTTTCAAGGAGTTTATCATTCATTTTCCACAATAGTAAACTCTCATACTTTCAGATGCCATCTTCAATTTCAGCAATCTCTCATCTTATGTATGCTGATGATACTATTATCCTGATGCAAGCCTCAAAATCTAATTTAATCAGAATTAAGGCTTTTCTAGACATATTTGAATACACTTCGGGCCAAAAGTTTAATTTCCATAAATCTGATTTCTACATTAGTAAAAGGGCTTCAAATATAAAACTAAATCAGATGAGGTTGACTTTGAAAATGAAACAGGGATCTTTCCCTTTTCAATACCTAGGTTGCCCTATTTTCAAGGGTCGAACTTTGAATAGATATTATCAACCTCTTATGGAAAAGCTTGATAAAAAGTTGCAAAATTGAAAAAATAAGTGGTTGAGTTCTGGGGGGAAATTAGTTTTGATTAAAAGTTGCTTGTACTCTCTGCCACAGCATTTATGGGCTGTAACTAATTCCCCAAAATATATAATCAAATCTTTTGAGAAAAAGCTTGCCAGATTTTTTTGGGGAGAAACTGAAGGGAAAAGGAATAAGATATGGAAAAAATGGGCAGACTTGGCAAAACCAACATCTCAAAATGGCTTAGGTTTTCGATCCATTAAAGGAATTGTAGATGCATATTCCCTCAAACTGTGGTGGAAAAGCCAGTTAGGTATCTCCATATGGTCTAAATTACTTTGGTCTCTACCACACTCCTCTAGGAACTCTGTTACATGGAAAAGAATTTGTTATGTCAATTCCTTAGCTGAAGAAAATTCTCTTATTATCCATGGTAAAGGTAGCTGTAATGTTTGTTCTGCTAATTGGTGTCCAAATGGTCCCCTGATTAATAAGATCCCAAGTAATATCTATGAGGTATTACAGTTGTACTCTGTATCAGATTTCATCAGTAACAAATCTGATATTTTATCTCAGATATCACCTTTCCTGGAAAATGATACTTTGTTGTTCTTACAGAATGCTGAAGTGGTGGAAGACAGAGAAGATAGGATCATATGGAAACCGGACACCTCGGGCACATTTTCATTCAAATCTGCATATCGTGCTATCACAAACTCCCCAGGTAACTTCCCGGCTACTAAAAATGTGTGGAATACATTGTTGCAAAAAAAGATATCAATTTTTACATGGAAATTGCTTCATGCTTTCCTCCCATTTGATGATGTACTTATAACCTGTGGATATAGTTTGGCTTCGAAATGCCCTGTGTGCTATCACTCTGATTCAATAGAACACTTTTTCATATCGTGTACATTGGCCAAATTGATTTGGAACAAAATGGCATCTCTGATTTATTTCAACCTTCCTGAATATCAATCCATCTCCCAGAGATTCTTTTCTTTCTGGAACTGTTCAGACTTAACTAAAAGTTGCCAGCTAATATGTAAAATACTTTTGTCCCTCATTTGCTGGTGTCTCTGGAAAGCCCGAACTAGGAATATCTATGATCAGATCCCCTATTTTGCTGACCTTATCTGTAGGGAAGTCCTTGACCTCATCAAATTATATTTATATTCCTGCCCTACATATATGAGCTCTACTTCTGTTTTTCCACAACCACTTAGGCATTTACTACCTCTTCTTAGGCCACCTCCTAAGCCAATTATTCGGTCTGTCTGCTGGGAAAAGCCTGGTTTAAATTCTATTAAAATTAACACTGATGCCTCATGGTTCTCTCATACGGCTGCTGTTGGGATTATTGTGAGGGATAGCTTAGGCATTCCTCTTTCATTAACTCAACCACTATCGAGGCTGAATCTCCTCTTCATGCTGAAATATTAGCCATACTAGCTGCTTGTCAATCTTTCCAACACCAGGATATCTCCTTAATCATTGAATCAGATTCCCTTCTATCCATTAACATGATTGAAGATCCATATTCTGCTAACTGGAATCTTTTTAACTTGGCATATAAGGTTAAAGGCTTATTAAATGGAGCAGTGCTTAAACATGTTTATAGGGAATGCAACTCAGTGGCTAATGCAATTGCTAAATATCATTCTTCAGATAACCAGCCACTCAACCTGAATAATTTGCCAGTACATATAAAAGGTCTCATTTATGTATCTTGATTAATTGAACCATTTCTTTTTGGATTCCTATACGCAGTTTTTGTAGATGTGTTTCCGAGTATTCTTCAATTATTTCCTCCAATACGAGGAGTTCCTCTAATTTTATGAATTTTTCTAGAATTCCCTAACTATGGATATGATGCCGGAAATAGACCGATTTTATTGAAATAAGGACAAATGGTTTGATTCGACATTTCCTAAGAATCAACTTGATCAAATCCCCTATTTCGGATATCGGAAAAAGGAAGGATTCCCCAGGTTCGGGATTGCTCTCTAATAATGGATCAGATTGCACCAATATCAATCCGTTTTCTTCCATTTTTTTCTATCCTAAGGTAAGAATTCAACAATTCCTTGACTTGCCTTAGATTTGGAGCAATTTTCTCATATTAGAATTCAGAAACACGGCCATGTTAGGACTTGATACTGCTGATGGAATTGTTGATATGCAGGTATGAGCAAAACATGATAATTCGGTCCAGACGTACCACTGCTGCTACTTTCACTCGGTTTGAAGGCCTATATTTTGATCCGGCATCTGTTAACACTTACTGCTTGCTCATTCCTGATCTACACCACTGACGCTCATGGAATCTTCATGGAAGATTGACTGTATACTGCCGTACTTAGCTCTATTACTCTTAGCTAACAGCCTATTTACTTACTGGTTATATCCAAGGAGTTGCCTGGCCAAAATACGAATTAACACAGGGTGTGGAGATTCGTTTACTTTGGAATTGCAACTCCTCCTGGATATTACCACTAACCTGTATAGATTCGACTCCTACTACCTTTCATTGATTTTGAGGCAACGATGCTGCCTTTTGTAAAAACTACTGTCATTATCATATGGCTTTTATTTATGGTTTGGGGCGCCAATATATCAACCCCCACCTTAGGGTGCTTTCATTTAAAAAAAAACAGATAGCTGCACTCTTTGATTTGAAAAAAAAATGAGAAACTCTATTTCAATGTTAACCAGGTAGAATTGAAATAAGTACTCCATTTGTCCCACCTTAAATTACCTACTTACTTATGACACTAATTTTTATTAAATTTTGGTCGCATATTTGAATAAATTATGAGACATAATATTATTGTATGTGATATTGTTAATTTCGTCGTAACAAGTTGTTTCCGTAAAGTAACTTTTTGTTTGCCATTATTATACATAGCTAAACATATTAACGGTCAAACATGTTTCTCGAATGGTGTGCAATAATTCGGCTGTAATTTAAGGTGGGAGCAAAATTTTCTTTAATAGATATGAATCAAGACTTCACTAAATTAAATTGAATTGATAAAACCAGAAATTCATAACCTATGGCTAGCAACTCAATATTTGTGATATTAGTGATCTCTTCGTTTTTCTGTCATGCTGCATAGAGTATTATCATATTTTTACTGGTTATTTACTAGTTAACTGTATTTATTAGGCTATAGAGTCAAACTATTTTAAATAGAATATGATACACAATAAAGACCATAAGGTTACAATGAAATTGAAGGGTTAATCCTAAAATACAGGCTTTGTATATACTTTAAAAGGTTTTATAAATTAAGATACTCCCTCTCTCTTCTCTGTTCCTTTATAAATACATTTTTTATTTAGGTTGTTAATTTTATATTGACACAATTTTTATTTAACAAATTTATTCATTTCATTCACTCATTCTATTTTTTTACTTTTAAAATTTAATTCAACATATTCATTCCATTCACCAATAAATTCAAACACATAAATTAGTATGCAATGTGATTGATGATGAAATCCGACAGCGGACTTCTTTATTGTGGATAAAGCATGACGATGTTTTAGATTCACGTCACATTATTCGTTAATTTTCTCTTCTCGGTTGGTGTACTTGTATTAAAGCTTTTCTTTTCCCCTTAGTATCCGATGGCTGTGTAAATTAGCTTTTAGTTTAAATGGGAACATCATCATTTAGGCTCCTTTTTTAATTTTAAATTCGATTAGTTCATTGCTTAATTAAGAATTAGACGCTTGAAAAGGTGTTATGATCTAATTGAGGTCCGCACCACACAAACTGATAAAGGTTCCTTTAATTTTGTGTCTCAACGTAGTGACTTTGGAAAATGGAATATATACAATAACCAAGACTTGCTTTCCTCTTCTTGGAAAATGGATTTAGATTACTTCTGACTCAAGCAATAAATGGATATCAACAAAATTATATTCCCGGCCAAAATGCTCGGGTTTAGATCCATAATAAGATGTCTTTCTTTGGAGCATGGGCGAAATTAGGATATTTTGATAAATGGTCCGAAATGATAGAGATATTTTGAAATTTTAATCCTAATAGTAATCACAAAACCTTGTTTTATGAAGCAAATGGAGAAAATTCGAATGAAGAGAGTCCCAAAAAAGATAGTGATGGAGAAATCGTAGAGAAAGAATAACCGCAGTCAAACGAAAAGGAAACTTGTACTTGGACCCCAGGAGAATGTTGAAACAGAAACGAAGAAACAAAAGCAGCAGGAAAGCCTCGAGAAGGCATCTCCAGCCATGGTAGGCTCGAGAATTACATAGTCAGAGACTGGCGATTAGGACTAGTACTACCCACACCAATGAATATCTTGAGTTGGAACTGCCGCGTGCTTGGAAGAGTTCGGGCAATTCAGGAATTGCGTACCATGGTACACTTAAAATCCCCTCCAATTTTTTTTGTGAGACTAAATGTTCCGTAGGTGTTATTGATGGTTTGAAACCCCTTTTGAATTACTTTGGAGGTGTTGTTGAGTCGAAAGGTCGTTCTGGTGGCCTTGCATTGTTATGTAGTAAACATGTAGTGTAGATTTAAAAGTTTATGTCGAGTCAAATTATAGATGCATTTGCTATGATCTCTGGAAGTTGAGTTCGTATTACTGGATATTATGGTGAGCCAGTCGTGGCTGATCGAAGAGAGGGATGGGAAAATTTCAAACAGCTAGTCTCAGAAGCCACTATACCATGGATATGTATTGGTGACTTCAATGATGTTCTAGCACAAGAAGAATTTCAAGGAAGTGAACCAAGAGCAGAATGACAGATAAACACTTTCAGAGAGGCATTGGATTACTGTGGTTTGTTTGATATGGGGTATACATGGCCAAAGTTAACTTGGAATAGGTTTGCAGCTCAGTCGGATACAAAGAGAGGCAGACTTGATCGGGAAACATGCAATCAAGGTCTACATGATCTATTACCGTGGTCATTTTTCAATGTGATCCCGATGGTTTATTTTGATCATATGAGTTTGTTAGTTCGTCTTCAATCTCTTGACCCCTCTACTAGGAAGCACAAGAGGAAAACGAGATTTAGATTTGAGGCACATTGGGTCCGAGCTAGTGACTACGAAAAAATGATAAAAAAAGGCGTGGAGTAGCTCACCAGAGCCTCTGGTTTTGCCGTGGAAACTCACAAACTGTTTGTTGGGTTCACTGAGACGGGAGAGAAAAATTTTCAGATATTTCTAAAAGATTGGAGGAAGTGAAGAAAGTGATACTTGCTCTGGAGGGTGGAACCGTCACTGAGGAGGTGAAAATGGAGATCGCGGCACTGGGGATGAAGTATGACTTCCTGCAAGATGTCAGGGTATCAAGTGGAAACAGAGAGCGAATCAGCACTGGTATTAGAAGGGGGATAGGAATACATCATTCTTTCATAAATTTGCCTAGTAAAGAAGATCAATCAATCACAATGGAAGCTAGAGAGATGCGAACGAGGAATATAAAACATATGAAGGAAGTATGGAGCGGATCATAACTGACTATTTTGGGGGGCACTTTTACTCATCAGAACCGTCGACTGAGGTTATGCAGCAGGTGGTTGGCCGAATCTAGCAAGGGATATCACCTGAGATGGAAACGTCCCTTATGCGCCCATATGCAGGGGCAGATGTGATGTGACAAAGGCAGTCAAAAAATGTATCCAATTAAATCTCCTAGACCTGACGGTATGGGCCTTGTTTTCTTTCAAAAATTTTGGCATATCGTTACGGATGATGTGACTGCTTTTGTTTTGAAATTCTTGAATGATGGGATTTTTTAGCCATCTGTGAATTATAAGCTTGTAGTTTTGATCCTGAAAATCCCACAGCCTGAGTTGATCACTCAGTTTAAACATATCAGTCTATGTAATGTTGTGTACTTTCTAGCATCTAAATTGGTGGTGAACGGGTTAAGGCCCATCATTCTAGAGATAATATTGGAATCACAATCAGCTTTTATACCTTGGATCTTAAATAATTCTTCTCGAATTACTCTTCTACATTTGTTATATTACTGAAATTCCTTCTCTGATGTTACAACACAACCATTCCATATTTGCATAATTTCCAGAAATTATCAATCAACAAACCTGTACTTTAAAATCTCCCACTTTGGCATTTTGTGGATCCATCAACCTTTTGAACTTTCAATGCTACAATTATGCAAATAAAGATATCAACTTAAAACCAGTATGGATATTGGAAAACGAGCTCAAAAGAATTTTAGCTCCCCCTAAATATCACATCTCCAAATTATCAAGACCACAACATCAATGTTAGAACATCAAATAAAACTCAGTAAACTTCTCAAGAAAAACCATGTTGGAACACAGGACCAACCCAACCAATATATAAGTACTAACCCTCCGAGAATAAAATGACATATCAGAAATCCAAAATGCCCATATCTTTCAGCTGGGCTGAAAATAATATCATTAGAAATCCAGAACCAAATATCCAAGACAAAAATCATCCAGAAATTCCAAAATACTCCCCCTTGGGGCCATAAAACATGCTAAGAAAACAAATTTCGGTATAACAAAAAAAACATATCATGCTTCATCAGTAGCATCCTCAAGGTCTTCATTAGCAACATCCTACCTCTTTAACTCCTCTTTAAGTGCGGCAATTTGAACCTGAAGAGCTGTAATCTTGGCCTTCAGTTTCAACTTCTTACCTTCCTTGGCCTTCTTTGTTGTTGCTATGGATGAGGTACCTGTCTCAGAAGACTTCCAGGAAAGATCATCAATTTTCCTGTGGAGAAAGTCCTAGAATTTGCCTTGACCACCTTGGGTACTACAATCTCATTATCACTGTCGCCCTTCGCCTTCCTTGCTCTAGCCAATGCAGTAATCACACATGGATGTGATAGGATATTCTTCTTTCTGGATGACACATCCTAAAACAAAATGTTCACTCGAATAGTTCTGCCCAATCATGGAATCTTCATCCCAATACAATAAAACAACTTGGACATCTCCTTGGTTAAGACTGAGGTGTTAGTGGATGGAATCCAACACTTAATGGATATCTAAGAAAGACAGAAATACTTTATATTCAGAGTAGACCTGGTAACATTCCCTTGAGCCTGCCGCTGTGAAACAAAGCCTCCTGAGATCTCATTTATAATCTGGTAATTTCTCATCTCCAGATCTTCTGAACAAGGCCCGTCAAACTCAGGAGTGGGCATACCGAGAATCTCATTCATTCTTTTAGCAGAGAACTTGATTATCTTTCCTCGTATATAAGCTCATCCATACAGAACAAACTCAATATCCAAGTTTTCTTCCATGACATTGGCATGTAGAAAGTTGCAGCTATAGCATAACCCAATTCCTCCAAGAAGGCTGCAAAGCCATAGGTTCTGTAGGTTTCTAGCTTTAAGGATCTTTCTGCTATAATGGTTCTTTCACACAAAAAAATCCCAGGTGTCCTGACATGCTTCATTGAAGAAATCTGCATTCAATGCATCTTTTGCAGATGGAGCTCTTTTAGAGCTTTGACCACCTTCTCTTTTTACCTTTCTCTTCTTCTTCTTGGACTGAACTGACTTTGCTTCAGTATCGGCTGCCGTCCTCTTGAATTTCCTAGTCTGACTATACTCATCCAACACCTCATCACTAGAATAAGTTAAATCTTCAATGGGAACTACTTGTGTTGGAATATTAGTTCCATCATCTTCTTCAACTTCAGTGTGTTCCTATGTTAGAACATCACTCTAATCCCCAGCTTCATCCATCTCTGGTTGGACTAATGTTGGAACATCATCAAGGTCAAATGCTTCACTCTCACCTTCTTCTTCCATATTATCAGGCTGATTTGATGTTGGACCATTGTCAGCTTCAGCCTCTTCTCCCCTTGTTTCCATCTCTAGGGTCAGAATCTGCACAATTTCTTCATTGTCATCCTCTTTATTCTCCTGATTTCTGGGACATGCTCACCTCCCAAATCATAGTTTTCATCAATGTCCATATCTACCTCAACTCCTGCATTTTCATTCTCTATTAGAACATGACTAGCATCCATAGCTCTAATTCCTCCTCATCAGAATCAACAATCTCAATAACCACAGGAGTAATTCCCTAATATTTTTGAAATTCTCATCCACACTAGCATCATAAATCTAAATAGCCTTGTAACTAGCAGAGTTCAACCCATACAGATCTTCAGGCCACTCATTTACTCTTCTCAATCTCAACTTTCTAGGCCTTAATGCTCTGGTGTAAACACATATCACTTTTAATCCCCATACTCTATGCATGCTATTTCTGTCAACCTAGGGTTCTAGTACTCCATATACCGAATACTCCCCAATAATTCCTTTTAGAAAATTACTTAAATCATAATAATTTATCTTCTAAGACATGGCCTTATAACCCTTTAAATCTACCCTCTTTTTATACTTCGAGTAATGCTGAATATAATGATCAGAAGACTTGAAAGTTTGACCAATGAAGGTAAAGGATTTATCTCGGAATACCTTGATTTTGACTGGTAGAGAAGGGTCTTGTTCTAGCTGGACTGACTGAGCTGGTGGTCGTACAACTTCAACCCCTGGTTCTAGCACACCATCCCAAAGCTCAAACAAGTTGCTCTCTGGCAGTTGAATGCTCTTCTCCGGCTCTCCAAATAACTTCTTGAAGTTCTTGCTGCTCTCCATGATGAACAGTAAAAGATGCTCGATCAGAAAAGTATTTTTGTGAATTTTGATGACTTTTAGCACTCAGACCTCTGTTTCACAAAGTTAATCCGCAAGAAAATCTGAGCACAATCTCAAGAATAAGGCAAGAAAATTGGATAGAGGTTGCGGGAAGTGGAATCTAGAGGGAGATGGAAAGTTAAAATTGGAAATTTTACTTTCCTTCTTCCCAATAACTGTGCCAGCTTTTTCTGTTTCCAATGTCATAATTACTTTGAGCCTTCTACTCCCATTTTCTCTTTCTTCTGATTTTCAGCCATCCATATTCCAACATGCATACTTTATTTTTGTCCTTTTTCTCTTTTCTCTTTTTTTATTTTTCATTTTTAACAAAAAAAAGAAACAAAAGAAATCAACAGCTAATAAAATGCTTAGAAAACAATACCTCAAATATGACACACACCTAGGTGTTGTCTGAGGAGCTCAAATGTGGCTGAATCCAGTGGCTTTGTGAAAATATCAGCAAATTATTCTGATGTTGGAACATAGGCCGTCGTGACTTCTTTTCTTTCCACAAGATCTCGAATAAAGTGGTGCCTTATATCAATGTACTTCGTTCAAGAATGCTAGACTGGATTCTTTGATATGTCTATAACACGTTTGTTATCACACAAAATCTTCAGAGGCCCTTGATAAATTTCATAATCTTTCAACATTTGTTTCATCCATAATAATTGTGCACAACAACTTCCAGCAGCAAGATATTCAGCTTCAGCAGATAATAAAAAGATAGAATTTTGCTTCTTGCTATACCAAGATACCAAATTCGTGGCAATAAAGAACAACCACCCGTAGTACTTTTGCAATAATTTGCATTTCTATCCCAATCAGAGTCACTGTAACTAAATATATCCGAGTCTTGAATTAGAATACTAGATACCATACTCATAAGTCCCACAAACATACCGAATAATCCACTTTACTGCAGTAAAAAGAGTTTCCTTCGGACTAGACTAAAATCTTGCACATACCCCAAAACTGAAACATATATTTGGTCCACTAGCTGTAAGGTTTGTTGATCCCATCTTTGAAAGAGTTATCAGGCTAAACTGCCTTCTGTAATGAGCTTGACTCAAAGTCTGTATAATAGACTACCTATCATACTCCTATACAATTTCTGATCAACTGAAATACCTTTCTCATCCTTCATCCAACTTATTTGTAACCCCCTTTGGAGTTTGAACTAATCAAGAATTGCTCAAGCCAAATCGTTTCGCCAGATTCATAGCATACTTAATCTGATATATAAACAAGCCATTCTTTTGTTGCTTCACCTGAAGTCCTAGAAAATAAGTAAGTTCATCAACCATACTCATCTCTAATTCATCCCACATGAGATTTACAAAATTATGTACCATAAATGGTGAAATAGAGCCCAAAATAATGTCATCTACATAAATTTGAGCAATCAAAATTTTTGATGACCTGTTGAGCACAAATAGAGTGCAATCTACTCTTCCTCGACTATAACCTTTCTTAATAAGAAATTTAGTAAATTGCTCATACCATGACCTTAGCGCCTGTTCCAAACTGTACAGTGCCTTTTTGAGTCGATACACGTAATGTGAATAGTGAGGATCTTCAAACCCTTTTGGCAACTCAAAATAGACTTCTTCATTCACCACTACATTTACAAAGACACTTTTCACGTCCATCTCGTACAAGGTAAAGTTCATAGTACATGACATAGAAAGTAAAATCCGAATAGATTTTAACCTGTCTACTGGTGCAAATGTTTCATCAAAGTCAACTCCTTCTACTTGAGTGTACCTTTGCCCCACCAGCCTTGGTTTATTTTGAGTAATCTAACTATCTGTATCATACTTATTTTTGAAAATCCACTTGGTGCCAATATCATTTAGTCCTTTGGGATGTGGGTGAGATACCACACATCATTCCTTTCAAATTGTCCAAGTTCTTCTTGCATTGATGCAGTCCAGTATTCATCTAGTAGGGTTTCTTTGTAATTCTTTAGTTCAATAAGGGAAATGAAATATTGTACTCATGTAAGTTCCCTATAATTAACCCGTGGTAGAGTTTGAGTTCTCTGCATGCTCAGCTCCGGTTTGACCTGTGTTGGAACATGGAGTGGAGAACTAGGAGTCTGTGTTTCAATATCGATATCTTCGGGGTCAGGATTCTCAGAGAGATGTGATGTTCCAACATCGACTTGCTGGCTGGTCGAAATATTCTGTGTTGGAGCAGTTGGTTCCTCATCTCCATTTGTTGATACTTTCTTGTCATCCGAATCATGAAAAATCACATTAATTCACTCCATAAGAGTATTAGTGTGAAGATTATAAACTGTGTATGCAGGGTTGTTCATTGAATAACCTAGAAAGATTCCCTCATCGCCGTGGTTGTCAAACCTGCCCAACTATTCTCTATAAACACATGAAAATAGGAAACATTTGGCTTTCTGCCCTTCCAGATTTTGTAAGACATTTTGCTTGTGAATGGTCGTAGATACACTCTGTTTATGGTATAGAACGATGTGTTGATTGCTTCTGACCACCATTTCTTGTGAATTCTATTTTCAGCCAACATAACTCGAGCCATCTCCCGCAAAATCCTATTCTTTCTTTCAACAATCCCATTCTGCCAAGGTGTAATAGGTGTAGAAAATATGTTGGATGCCAAGTTTATCACTGAACTCACTATACTGAGAGTTTTCGAATTCTCTGTTGTGGTCACTACGAATTCTCTGCCGTGGTCACTCAGATGGTTAGTGGGAGTAGGCATTCCTCGAACTACTTTATCATTTGCAATTTTCACCAACATCTTGTAGTTGATGTGACCAAGCTTCCTATGCCACATGGTTCATTCATCTTCTTTCGAGCTTAGACACTTTCTTTCTAGTTCCAGAAAATAACAGTTGTATAAGACCGAACCCCGAACAATATTTTATTTTCTCAATGTTTCACAATGCATTTTTCCTTTTGAAACTCAACAGTCATATTATCATTACACAACTGACTAATACTTAATAGATTAGCTTTTAGATCTTCTATCAGCAGAACGCTTGTAAAACTGGGAAATCCCTCAATCTGTAGTTCTCCTTTTCCAACAACATGACTCTTCTTTCCATCACCAAAGGTAACAAAACTACCATCGTATGGTTTAATGTTGTTCAAGCATTCCTAAATTCCAGTCATATGCCTAGAGCAACCACTATTAAAGTACCAAGAATCTCTAGAATGTGCAATAATAGATGTGTGAGCAACAAGACACATAGTACTTTGTTTAGGGATACATACCTTCCTAACCAATTTAGAGTGTTGGGCATCGTTCATGCTGGAACATGTTGACAGTTGTCGACTATTCATTCATAATGCCTCTGAGCAGCCCGAGACATTGTTTCTGTATGTGACCTTGATAGGAACAGTAATCACATAAAATAGGCTTGCAACGACGTGTATTCATTATCTTTTTCTTCATAGCCTGTACCTATGCTTTGAATTCAACGGTGGGCCTCTTTTCATACCCAATTCCTTGTCTATCTCTAGCATTCTTTCCTATTGCTAGTATATCATCAAGCTTTGCCTTTCCAGTGTTCAACTTTGTGATTGCAGCTTCAGCCGTCTCAGCTCTAACAGTTGCTGATTTTAGATTCTATTTCAGCAGGTCAATCTCATTCTCCAATTTATCAACCATATCTACCAAATCTGTCTTCCTTTCCACAAGATGGTGTTTTTTTTAATTCAAAATTTTATTTGCCTTAACAACTTTGAGCCATATTGCATACATATTTCATACTCCTGATATATTTCATCATCATTCACTTCTTGACCAACATCGCCTGAAGAGTTTCCACTCAGCATCTCCGTGTTGAAACATCTCGACTTCTCAGTTTCTCGGTGTTGGAACATGCAATGTCAAATTCAATAATCTTTGCTCCAAATGCCACATAGTTACAAGTGAGTTCTTCTTCTTCACCCTCTTCCTCTTTTTCACTACATGAAGTGACATAAGATCTCCTTTGCTTCTTTCGAATGCTGGCACATTCAGCCTGGATGTGACAAAAACCTTCACATTCTCTCCATTTAATTCTTCCTGGCTGCTTTGATTCACTATTCTGATTTCTCATAAACTGCTGATTATTTCGTTCCATTTGGGGTCCTCTGGAGTTACCAAACTCCTGTGAATAAGGTATACTTCCAACAGATATATCTTGTGATTTTCTATTCACTACCTTTTTCAGTATTTTTGAGAAGTTCTTGGTTATAAGGGCAAGTTCCTCGACTTGACTTCCACTGTCACCTTCATGATCATCCCTTCAGGCTGAGGCTTTGAAAGCTAACTCCTTGTGCATTTTCTTTTATGGTTGTTCAAGAGTCATCTCATAAATATGCAATAATCCCATCAACTCATCTAGTGTCATGTTTGCCACGTCCCTTGCTTTTTCAGTGGTAGCAACCTCCATAGAGAATCGTTTGGGGGAGAGATCTTAGTGTTTTCTTCACCAAATATTTTTCCTTGTAGGTTTTCCCCAGTTAATATTCCATATTGGAGTTGTCTCTTAGTTTTCCGATGAATATAGCAACAATTATCTTCTTCCATGTTCAACTCTTCAAATTTTGTAGCCAACATTTGTAACTTTGAGTCACATACTCGACTTGTTCCTTCGTGCACTATTTGCAGTATATCCCATGCTTTCTTTTATCGGTAGCAATTTGATATGTGTTTGAATTGATTTTCATCCACTACTGTGAAGATAGCATTCAAAGCTTTGGAGTTTGTCATCGAGGCTTTCAGCTCATATGAACTCCAAGTTGACTTATCTTTGAGTTTTTGCTTCTTTGCACTGGTTTCGCCTTCCTTTTCCTTTGAGCTAGATTTGACATATTCCATGGGATGATTCCATTCAGGTTACATGAAATACCAGGCAAGTTCATCAAGTTAGCTGATAAATACTCGCATTCACGCCTTCCAATAGTTGTAATTCATTCCTACCAGCAGTGGAGACTAAGACACCGAAGCTCCTTCTTTGGTCGCCATGGTAAAACCAGACCAACACTTTCCTTGACAAAAATAAGGTAAAAATAAGTTACTTAGCTCTGATACCAATTGAAATTCGATTTTACCAAATTACTTCGATTGTGATTACCGTGTTCCAACATAAACTAACTAACCAAGTTTGTAATAAAGTAAGTAGTCAAAGACACAAGACTTGGTTACGTAGTTTGGTGAATGTCACCACATCTGCGCACCTGTTCAAAATGAATCCACTAATAAGAAAATTTGTAAAAAGCACAGCATACAAGATACTCATCTTTTCTAATTAAATACGTGAATTCTACTAGCTCCCCTAGTTGCCGATCCACCTTGATCAGACTCCCACTGACCTCAAAACTCATCGACGCTGGATCTCTTCCTCCCCGAGGAATTAAGGCTTACGTTCTGAACTTTAAGATCAAAAGAGTTTGATAATGTTGGAACACAATTGTATAGCTTTGCGCTACTTCTGAATGATGAAGACCTGAGTGCAGATTTTTCTCAATATTAATCTGTAAGTAGCTTAGCCAGAATGTCCACCTTATATAGCTGTATTGCACGTAACAGTTTTCTTGTGCGAACAGAATTCCATCTCCATCACATATTCTGATAACAATCAAATCCCTTGGAGATAATAATTTATCAAATCTAATCCCTTTAAATAAGGAACTAGAATATCTCGTCCCTATCCTAACCGTAACTTAATATTTCAATTCCATAACATTAATCCAATCCCACAAATATAAGAACTGATATATTCTCCAACACAAATACAACTTGGATGAGATGTATACTTCTCGGATTCAGTCTTCAACATTTCCTTATTCCACCGAAATTCCTTTTTTGATGTTGCAACACAATAATACCATATTTGCATAATTATAAAAAAATTGCCAATTAACAAATCTGGACTTTACACATGTTAAATTTGGTGTTCTGTTTTCTTGCTTCCTTTTGTCATCTTGATTCGCGCAAGGGGATTAATTTCCCAACATAAAGGTTAGACAATATGATGACTAAGGTCCAACTCGAATGGTGATAATTAAAGAGCATGGTAATTCATTTATTAGGTTTCATACAAGAGAAGATTACCTGAAAATGTCTTGTTATAAGTTATGGTGAGGTCAGTGATTATAATGTAGAAAGGATATTGGTTAAAAGTGAGTTATAAAAGTATGTCCAATGCAAACATCAAGTTTGGTAAAGTTGATGATAGACACGCCATCTTGATAAACTCTCAATCCTGAAATACATTTCCATTGCAAAAGTCAAACGTAGATGTTTACGTGGAAAATTTTTTTAAGTGATCCCTTCAATTAGATCTTCTATTCTCTAAATCCCAAGGTAAGACCGTCAATATCTAACCTCATAAAATGTTTGCCAAACTTTCATGTTTTACTTCTTTTTCATTAAATTTTTAACCATTTATTTATTGTCATGTCATGCTGAAGTTGTAATTGTGACGATAATAGTGGAATCGAAATTTAAAAAGTGGGCCATTCAGCCCAAGATTAATTTTTGAAGAATAAAACTTGTCTTGTTACTCTTTGTCCCACATTGGAAGTTTAGAGGGAGGATGTCTAGTTTATACATGGAAATGCTTCTCTACTAATTTGAGTGAGAAAGAGGAATAAAAATCCATCATGCACACCGCTACCACTGACTGACTGGACTGCCTGTCCAAGGCGAGGTGAGCACATGTTGGGTTTGGTCGGGCCTTGCGTACACATTAATCTTTTTGGTCCCGATTAGTTTGAAAGTCCAACATTATGAGACTTCTTAGATAATCAAACGTGTTTGAATTGGTCTTAAACAAAAATCCTATTTTTTCTCCCTACATTTCAGACGTGGTTAAATGGGTTTTAAATTTTTTGAGATGGTAAGAATTATTTTTAACTCTTCGGTCATGTGTAAGGCCCTATCTCCAACGTGCTTCTGATTTTTACTCAATCCATGACCTTTCGATTTTTTAATCAGTCAAACAGGGAAATTGAATTGCTCCATGTTCTTTAGATTTTGAGCTCTGGTTGTTGGTTTGTGCGCCTATAAAAGGTGAGTTCCTGGGCAATTCTAAAACACAAAAATCACTCTTCTTCTCTTCTCTTTACTGCTTTCAAAACATTCTCGTTCTGGGCAAAATACTTTCGAGTTCCTCCTCCGCTGCTTGACTGCACAAGTAAGGGAGGTTCTGTGGTAACTTAGGAGACGAACGCCTTTATTTGACTTTGCACTACAGGTTAGGCAAATTTTATTTCAAAGACAGTAATTTATCACACCCACAAATTTTCATTTCAAACAAAATCCTTTCTTCAAAAATCCATTTTTGAAAAACAACATATTTTTTATATTGTCTTTTACAAAATTAGTCACCATACATTGCGTTATTATTATTGTTACTCAAATTTTACCAACAATACTGTCAACCTATTTTATTTGATTACATTGAACTGAAGTTATATTATAGTGATTCAAATAAATATTAACATTCATTAAAAATATTTGCAACGAAGAATTCTAATTATATTCAGGCGTGTTTTCATATATATGTACAAATAAAATTTAAAAAAATTAATACTCCCTCTGTTTCACTAAGAGTGGCACACTTGCCTTATTAAGATGTTTTTTTTTAAATGACACACTTTCCAATTTTGTCAAGTGTTAAGGAAATAAAAACCATTTCCTTGTAGGAAAGATTATAAATGGTAGTAGAATTAGTTTCCTTATAGAATTAGCCATAGATGGTAATTTCTTATAGACTTAGAATTCTATTCCTGTTAGATTTTGGTTTGTTGTATCCCTATATATTGTAATCCTCATGATTGATGAGTTGTGTCATTGATTAATATCAGTGCATCATAATAAAGTTCTTTTATCATGGTATCAGAGCCTAAAATCCTGAATAGAAAATTTTCCGCTGCATTAAAACCTACCGTCCGACGTCCACGCGCCGCTGCACCGATCTCCACGCGCCGCCGCTCATTCAACGCGCCGGTGTATCTTGCCGATCCGATCTGCTGCCGGTTTTTATTTCCTTAACACCACTCATATCCTGAATCTTCAGAGCAGCAGAACGAGGCTGATCTTCAGAGCCAGACATATTGTAAAAATCAGGTACAAATCAGGAGCACATGACACACCGACGGAGAGTAAGCGGTGGCGCGTGAGGGCGAGCAGCGGTCGTCGGACGTTGGATGGTGGCGAACGGCGATCGGCGCGTGGCGTCAAGATCGGCGGCGCGTGGACGTCGGACGGCAGGTTTTAATGCAGCGGAAAATTTTCTATTCAGGTTTCAGAATTTTAGTCTCTGATACCATGATAAAAGAACTTTATTATGGTGCACTGATATTAATCAATAGCACACCTCATCAATCATGAGGATTATAATATATAGGGATACAACAAACCAAAATCTAACAGGAATAGAATTCTAAGTCTATAAAAAATTACCATCTATAGCTAATTCTATAAGGAAACTAATTCTACTACCATTTATAATCTTTCCTACAAGGAAAGAGTTTTTATTTGCTTAACATCAAGATTCCTAAAATCTCATCCACTCATACTTTTTACACTCAATTTCAACTTCTCATTTTTTTCGAATATAAATATAGTGTATCGTTTTTAGTGAAATGTAGGGAGTACTTTATTATGTGTAACTTGGGTCACCCGCCGCCACCATTATCGATGTAATTACGCTGATAAGAATGTGTTCTTTAGTTTTAAACTCAGATGACATCAGATATTGTACTAGTCTCTTCAGTGACATCAGAAATTAATTAAATTGTCAGAACTCTATTCAGTTGATCTTCACTGTGATTGTCATGTCTCCAATGCATGACAACATAATGCTTTATCACAAATTTATTCCATATTTCCATAATATATCATGGAGAAAGTTGAAAGCAGGAAGAGAAGATAAGCATAAGAGCTATGAAAGTTAGGTTATAATTGACATTTCAGTTGAGTGCATCATCAAATTGGGCTGTTTGATTTGGAATTTTGTAGTGACTGATCAATTGTAGGTTTAGGTGACGGAAACTTAAATCGTACTTTGTTAGAAATCTAATAGGGAAAAATATGTACTTCCAATTTTGAACCGCACACTCTAACTTTTAATACTTGATTAAAAATTTGCTTGATCCTTAATACTTCCTTTGTCCCACCATTAATTGTTTAATTTAACTTTTTGAAGTCAAACTAATCCAACTTCAACTAAATTATATTATCATAAATATAAGACTATTATCATATTACAGGTCGTTGGATTCTTTTTTTTTTCTATAAAATTCACCGTAATGAGAATGCATATATTAAGCTCCCCAAACCTTGAATTAATAAAGGTTCATGAGCTCAAAGAGTTATACAGAAGGAAATACTTGTGGAAAGCTATTTAGGCTAAGCTTTTCCGAATCTGTTGTTCACAACCCCATGTAAACAAAGATTCGCTCTATGAAACCCATTTCAAAATCCACTATAGCCTACCATTTTTATGCCTCCACACCTTGTATTGACATAAAGGGATGACCTTCCATAGTGTCTCCTTGCAAAAACACTTCCTCTGAAGTGCTTCACTCTGGCACCAAGTTGATGATAGTGAAATTATCCTGGCCATTAGTAATACTAAGCTGATGATCTTTTTAGCAAGCTAATCCAAAGTTGGTGTAGATTGTGAAGATTTCTATTCAGCATCATACTTGTAAGCTTTGAGGTCATTAGGGTATGATCATCTTCTCCTTCTATACTTGATTTTGTGCTATGTTGCCATTTGTCTCTGTACCTGTCAAAAACTAGAGGAAAGAGCAGCACCAAATTCTAAAAACATAGTTTGCAACAAATAAAAGCTAAAGTGATTAGACTCTTCTGAAGGATGGTAGAGCTTGTTGATCAGCTCTCATCATAGCTTTCAAATCCTTTGTCAAATCTGCAAAACGGTTAAAAGTGTGTACTTGATTTGTGCTTCCCATTTTTGCAAGCATATCTGCAGCTCCATTAGCTTCCCTATAGATGTGTTGAAAAGTGACTTCTAGCTTCTTTAGAAGATCCCGGATGGTTCTGACTTCTTAAATAGTTCTCCATGGAGGCTTCTGTTGCTTCTTCAAAACTTAAATCAGGATTTTGTTTCATTTTTTAATCTGCAAAGGACCAATCCTCAGTTTGACTGCCATATATACTTCTATTTTGATTGCACTTGCTACAACATGAAAGGGAGAAGGGTTTTGTATTGGTTGAGCTGTAGCAGCTATCACGTTCCCTTTATTATCTCTGATGATTTTCCCAGTGCCTGCTTTACCATAGTGTAGCCAAGAACCATCTGCATTTAACTTGTAAAATGCTGATAATGGGGTTTCCCAGGTTACTGGTATAAATCTTATTACCTTTTGAGAACTTCCAACTAGTAACCTGGGTATAGTAAGTGATATATCCCATTTGAAACTTTGATGAAAAGCTAACATAATATCATTAAAGAGATGTAAAGTTTTTCTGAACATAATGATAATGGCTGGCTTAACATTTTCATGATAGTACTTGTTTCTAAAGCACTGGATGGACCATACTACTAAGCAAGGGATGATCCTGATCAGCTGGTTGTGTTCAGTAAACTTAGCTTTCAAGCTCCAATAGTATAAGTATATATCCCACAGGTATGGAGTATGTCTTTTCTGAATATTGAAGACTATATCAATCCAGGACCAGTGTTTCTTTATTTCTTTGCAAGAATTAAAGATATTATGTATGCTTTCTCCATCCTCCTATCAGAAGCAGCAAATTGAAGGAAGATTTAAGGAAAATTCTTCTAACACATCAGGTAAGGGTAAGAGCCTATTTAGCATTTTCCAGTTCATAAAACTAATTTTCCTAGGCATCAGAGAAGACCATACATGATGGAAAGATGGAACCACTGATCTTTTACTTCTGATAAGCCCATAGGCAGTTTTCAGTGAGAATTTTCCATTTTCAGTTGGTTTCCAAATCATAGTATCTTCATAATCAGGAAATGATGTATGGTCATTTTCATGTTCAACAATAATTGGTTCAGTTAAGTGAATTCTTAGAGGATTTAGGAAGTTTTGTCGGTTGGCTAAGAATTCGGCCATAGTCAGATATGAGAAAGAAGTTTCTAGGTTGGTATCCCAAATGCTAGATAGTGGACCATAGGATATCCAACTGGAATTCCAAAAAGAGACATCTCCTTTCCCTATTTGTATTTGTGAGTTAGTGATGTACCCTGATTTTTTTAAAAATTTTGAACCAAGTTTTGGATGTTTTATGTTTGTCTGGAATAGACCACATAAATTGAGACCATAGAGAATTACCCTGCTGAAGCTTCCACCACAATTTAATGGAGAAACTTTGAACTAATGAGCTAAGATTTTTAAAACCTAAACCATTTTCATAAATTGGATAACACAGTTTTGGAAAGGATTTCCAAACTCTTCTTTTACAAAGCCTTAAGAAGAGTTTTGGAAAGAATTTCCAAACTCTTCCAAGAAGTTTGTAAATTACATTAATTGTATGGTTTGTTGGTTTCAAAACTGTTATCTGATGGATGGGGATAGGGGTCAATACATGTTTGATCAAAATTATTTTTCCAGCTTGAGATAACAACTTGTTAGGCCAATTATTGATTTTGGCTTGTAAATATGGCATCATGCTTAAGAAGTAAGCATTTTTTGTCCTTCCTATGTACACAGGGCAACCTAGGTTTTTGAATAGGAGGCTGCCTTGTAACATCCATGTGTTATGTTTGATATCTACAATTATGCTTTGTGGGTAGTGTTTTGAAATGTAAAATGAAGATTTTTCAAAATTCACTTTTTCCCCCGTGGCCATTTCATAGGATTCCAGGAAACAAGTTACTGTTCTGAGTCATTATTTTGTGTACTTCAATAGAATGACAGTGTCATCTGTAAAGGATAGATGGGAAGCCTTCCTGATTGGGTTTGGAAGTTTATAGTATTCAAGGTTTGAATACTGAAATAGGAAATTTAAATTCCTTGAGAATGATTCTGCCATTAAAATGAAAGCATGGGAGAGAGTGGGTCTCCCTGCTTTAAGCCCCTGGCTACTTGAAATAAGCCATGAGATGATCCATTTATTAGAATGGAGAAGAAGACATACTTTGGGTTTCCTATTATCAAGTCAATTATTTTGCTTGAAAAACCAATTTTCTTAGCAACTTAGCTAAGAAAGTCCAAGAAACTCTATCGAAAGCCTTCATCATGTCTAACTTAATTATCATGTTACGTCCTTTTGTTTTTTAGTTAAGGAAAGAAGCTAACTCCTGCATTAATAGAATATTTTATGAGATTTCCCTACATGAGACAAAGGTTGTTTGTTCAGGACTTATCAGATAATTCATCAGAGGTTTTAGCCTTTTAGAGAGGATTTTAGTGAAGACCTTCTTAATGAAGTTACAGAAACTGATTGGTCTATAACCCTTGAAGGATGAACATACTTCTTTTTTGGGATTAGGATTATCAATTTGGAAGATATTGCTTTTTGGAATATGAGCAGATTGTAAGAAATCATGCACTGCATGTAGTACATCAGTGCTTATGATGTACCAACATTTTTGAAAAAAAGAAACCCGAAAAGTCATCAGGCCTTGATGCAGAATGTCCATCCATTTCTTTAATTATCTTTGTTAGTTCTTCCATAGTTACAGGCTTTGTTAACTCAAAGTTCATTTCTTCTTTAATTAATCTTGGAATATTTTCCAACATCCAAGCAGTATTGATGCCCGTGGGGTCTTTATTTTCTTCCTTTAGCAGGTTAGAAAAGAAATTGACCCTTTCTTGTGCAATTTCATCCTGGTTGTGTAGAACTGAACCTGAGTCAGTTTTGATTGAAAATATTACTTGCCTTTTGTGTTTAGAATTCACTCTTTGTTGGTAAAATTTGGTGTTTGAATCACCTTCTTTTAAACACTTAATCCTGGTGAAATTTGGTTTTACCTAATTAATTAAATTATCACTACTGTGTTCCAACATAACCTATCTAACTAAGTATACAATACAGTAAAGCATAAAAGACACAAGACTTGGTTACGCAGTTCGGTGAAATCCACCTACATCTGTGGGTTCTGGCCCGGTTCAAAATGAATCCACTAATCAGAAAGATACAGTACAAAGTACACCATACAATTATACTTATCTTGTCTAACTATGACGTGAATCCTGCAAGCTCCCCTTGCTTCCGATCATACTCCCTCTGACCTCGAAACTCGTCGACGCTGGATCTCCTCTTCCCGAGGTATTAAGGCATATGATTCTGAACTTTGAACAACAGGTTATGTATGTTGGAACATAGAATTCTGGCTCTTTACACTTTTCGGAAGATCAAAATCTATATGCAGATGTTTCTATTAAATTCGTAAATAATGCAGCTGTGTTTGTCTTCTATATATAGTCCATGAGCAGATATGAATTCTCCATGATTATCTCCATAATATTCTTATTCCAAATCTATTTCTTGAAGCATATCCAAATCCCATAAATAAAGGGATTTTCCTTATCTCAATATCTCCATATATTCGATAATAATAACTCCATATTTATAGAGATTTTCCATAAATCAACTATGATTTCATACGCCTAATATATAGCAGAATATTCAAATTTCCATAAATCACAAATACCATAATATTCTGTCTTATTTTTCCATAAACATCCTTGGCGTAAATATGTTGTTTTTGCATGCACACATGAAGTTTATTCCATCTCCAATTCCATAGCATTAATCCAATCCCACATATATAGGAACTGATATATTCTCCACATTAAATACAACTTAGACTAGATGTATCCTTCTCGGATTCAGTCTTCAACCTTTCCTTATTTCACCAAAATTCCTTCTTTAATATTGCAACTCAATAATACCATATTTTCATAATTTTCACAAATTTCCAACTAGATAAATCTAGTTTTTACACATGGATCTCTATCTCCAGTAGATTTCCTAATTTTTTTAAGGCCTAAGTTAGCTTTGATTTTGCCAGATTTAGAGTTGTCAATTTTTCTGGGGATTCATCATTTTGAAGATTAGTTTCTGCTTGGAGAAAGTCTTCCTCACAAGCTTTAACTTCATCAAAAATGTTGCCAAAAGTATGTTTGTTGAAGAATTTTAAAGCATATTTTATGTTTTTTTAGCTTAAATGTTAAGCTATCCATTCCACTTTTATTGGATAGGATATTCCAGGCATCTTCAACAAGTTTCATGAAAGTTGGGTGATTAGTCCAACATTCCTGAAATCTGAAAGGGATTTGCTTAGAGATATTTTGAGCTTCAGAAATTGTGAAGATTAAAGGTGCATGGTCTGATTGCTCCCTTGCTAGTGTTTAGATTCCAGAGGATCTAAAAATATCCCACCATAGATGATTAGACAGACCCCTATCCAATCTTTTCCAGTCTCTACCCTTGTTTCTCATTCCTGTCCAGGTAAATAGAGAGCCTAATGTGGGGATGATAGACATGTTAGCTTTGACCTGGAATTGATTGAAATTATCCATGCCTTTTGAATCAGGTATGGATTGTCCTATGTATTCATCCACAAAGTTAATGACATTAAAATCCCCTATTAAGCATAGTGGTGAATCTTTATGAATTAGGATTTGTTTCCACAGTTTATTCCTTTCTCTAATTGTATGCTTTGCATATATAAAACCCATGAAACACTCCTGCATTAAGAATTGGTTTTTAAACCTGGATAAGACCATTTTCTCATCCACAGAGATAATGTTCATCTGGACTGAATCATCCTACAATATCCAAATTTTGCAGTTTGGATCTGAGAAGAAGTGTTCAAACTTAGTTTGAAAGGCTAAGTTTTGTATGGAGTTAGATTCTAACAAAGGCTCAATTATTGAGAAGATGTTAATTTTGTGTCTATTTTTAATATCTTTTATCCTCGTTAGTGTGGCGGAATTGCCCACACCCCTTGCATTGCATACACATGTTCTCGGTCCTATCATTGAGAAGATTTTGTATGCATCAGGGCCATGACCATTTTAGGGGTTTGAGTGTAAGGATTTTTATTGTATTTCCAGGTTTTATTAATCTAATCAGTTATTTCCAGGTTCTTCAGAATGACCTCTGAGTCTAGTAATTGATTAAAACGATTATGTGATTCTATAAAGTTGGCTTTAGTGTCTTCAAGATTATTCATGGACTTGGTTTCAGTATCTTGGCTATCAGCATTAAGGATTGGATTTCTGTTAAGTTTTGAGTTGGATGTTAGGAGGGGGAAGTCTCCTCCATTTATTTCTATAAACTCTTCCGCTGTGGATTTAGTTCCTGCCAGGATATGACTTATACCATTAGAGTCTTAAGTTATCAGAAATGCATTATTTGTGTTAATCTTTGAACTCCTGTCATTTAAGTCGTTATGCATCTTAGAAGGGTTAGCTTCATTTTCCCGAGTCAGGGTATGATTGAAAGAATTAGGTGATTTTGTGATTAAGCTTTCAGCTACAGGTTCTTTAGGGGCCATATAATCATTAGCAGGTACAGCGACTGCTGGCTTCATATGCAATAAAGAAGCCCTATGATTATTAGCAGGCACAACCACTGTTGGTTTCACTGGCAACAACTCTTTAGATCGAGAAATGAACACAGAATCAGTGGTTATATGAATAGACACATCATCTATATACACATCATCTATATACACATCATTATCAGAAGTAGAATTCACCACAGATTCTAGAACAATTTGGTTAGATAAGCCTTCATAGCTAGAATTATCATTAGTTACTGAATCCATGCTTTTTTCCCTAAAGACATCTGGAGTTTAGTATCCACATGAGATGTATCCACATGAGAAGTCTTCCTTAGAGGATTATTTAGTGTTAGCAAATGTACCCTGGGATCCTTAACCAATGATCAATTATTTAGTACTTGAGTCAGCAATCTTATGTTTATCCTTGGATATTACCTGATCATTCTGAGGAGCATTTTTTTCTCTACAATGGTTTTGTACCTTATATATCCACTGATAATATCTGAGCCTGCACTGACTGGTTAGTTTTATTCTTATTAACAGGAATACAAACTTTGTCTCATGAGGTTAAACCAGAAGAGGATGGCTTCATTCTGTTACCTGAAGTCCTTTTATGTTCTTCTTTGGAATGAGCCACCTTACCTGTATTATTGACTATTGAACCAAATGGTCTCCAAGCATTCAGGGTGGTTGGATTTTGATCATTCCTACATAAAGAGGTCGAATGCCCTAATTTGAGGCAGTTAGCACAATATTCTGGCATACCTTCATATTCTAGGTTTTGCCAAAAACCGAATCCTCTAATCTATCCATATCTTTTCGAACAAAGGCTTTGTAATATTTATCTCAACATATACCTTAGCTACTTGAGGTCTAGATCTACTAAGTGTTGCCTTATCAACCTTAATTGGGTTTCCAATTATATTTCCTAGTGACAACATTACCCATTCATAAAAAACATTGGTGGGGAAGTCCATACATGACAATCCAAACTGGAACTATAGGAGAGTCTACATTCGGGTTAAATTTTGGTTCCCATTTAGTAATTCTAAGAGAGTAAGGGCTAAAGTTCCAAACCTTGTGGAGCCAACATCAGTAATAATATTCCGGTAAGGCGAATCTGATCATTACTTGGCGGTTGTCTAGAAGCGATATTTCTGTATGACCTTTAACACCAGCCGTTTAGAAATTTTTGCGAAGTCGATCTAACTGGGGCCTGCTGCGAGCGAATTTGCCAATCCATGTCAGATGAAGTGGTGCTTCTAGCCGCTCACATTCTTCGATTGTAAAGTTAAGACCTGGCTCTCCCAAATGGTCGATTTTCTTTTTTGGATCGAATGGAACTCTAGTTTGTGATGGTATCATATTTGTATCAGGGCGTAGTGTTTTTAGCAATTTTTTGCCTAAAGCTTGTGCATATGAAAAAGCCGGCTAAGGTTCCGGCAGCGGCCTTGCCATGAAGGTGTTGCCGGCGAGTGGCAGAAGAGTTTACAGTAGGTCCGCAGTTTAGGTTTTCCAATCGCCTCAGAGCTAACCTCTTTGAAATGTCCATATAGAAAAATGTGCGCGATGATAATCATAGTTCGTTGGATTCATCATAACATGAATTTTATATTATAATTTTTCTTAAATATTTTTACACACGTAAGTAAGGATATTAATAGTTAAAAATTGATGTACTTGACTTTCAAAAGTCAAACTAAGCAATTAATGGTGGGACAGAGGGAGTATATTTTATTTAAAAATAATTAAAACATGTAAAACGTTGATATTATGAAAATATACGTTATAACGAATCTAGTAAGGTATCACCCAATAGTATTTATACTTATACACTTATTCAATTTTGAAGTCAAAGTTAAGAAGATTTAACTAATGAATAGTTAAATTGTAATTTGAAATGAGACGGAAGTAACTTTTTTATAAATTACAACGCATGATGATTCACAATAGAAGTTTTATCAAATATTTTCTTATTTATATAGGGGTGGATGCACATAGTCCAAAAAAGAAAGCAAGTGCATCCCTATTTGAAAATTATTTGTTTTTTAAACTAAACTGTTATAATTTCGTTGTTTCTTTATATATAACACCATAGTTTTAGTGTTTGAATTTAAAATGTGCAGATGAATTAAATATAAAGGGGAAAAAGTATAATGAGTGAATGAAATTGAAATAATCTTACCAAAAAGTGTGTCAATATAAAAGAAACAGGTTAAAAGGAACAATGTGTCAAATATAGAGAAACAAAGAGAGTAAAATTCCCACACATGTGTGTGGGAATTTTTAGAACTTTTGACTAATTCCCATGACTATTTTCAGTTTAATCGGTGAAGAAATTAAAGGCTCATTAGGGTTTACAAAGACGGCACGTCGATAGTCCCGAGTGTCGCTTGCTCCGTGGCACCCGACCCCGGCGTTACAGCCACGGATGTGATGATCGACATGTTTACCAACGTCCGAAGTGCCCAGATGTCCTGGTAAACACCTGTTGCTCGTGTACTTCCACGGTGGTGGGTTCTGCGTCGGCTGCGCCTCTTGGAACTGCTACCATAAATTCCTAACCAAGCTAGCCTCCAAAACAACGTGTGTGATCATGTCCGTCAATTATCGCCTCGCCCCAGAAAATTGACTTTCGGCTGCATACGATGACGACTTCAAAGCCCTAGCTTGGGTCAAACAGCAAGTTCATGATCATAACCAGGTCAACGCATGGTTCACCGCCAAATGCGACCTCACCAGCATCTTCCTCGCCGAAGACAGCGCCGGAGCGAACATTGCGCACAACATCGCCACCCGGCTGGGAGGATCACATGGCGGCGCATTCGAAGCCTCGGGTTTCAGGCTATTAGGGTTGGGCACAATCTTGATACAACCATTTTTCGGAGGAGAATCAAGGACATATTCGGAAAAATTCATAACTCAGCCACCTCGTTCAGCACTCACTCTAGCGTCCTCCTGGCGACTGTCGCTTCCGGCAGGGGCTAATCGGGACCAACCCGATCGCGACCGCGGCTTCGAGGATGGTGGAAGTGGGGATGTTTCCGACATTGATTTGTATTTTTGAGTTGGATGCATTGAAGGACAGGAATATGGAGTTTTATGGACACGCTTCATAAATTTAGAGTTATTTTGCACATTCTAGTTTTACATGGTTACATTTATATTTTCAGCCTAAAGTTAGGATTATTTTGACACCTTACTCTTAATTTTATAAGAATTCTAATATACATTTGTTAGTAGGCTTCTTATAAAAATGTCAATATATAAGTGTCCTATTAAGCCCTTTTGTTGTAGTGTAATATAGTTTGAGGATTAATTACGAAGATAGTTAATTCAGTTATTTTGAGCGATTAAAATATTTAGATGGAAACCACTTTCAATCTGCTAGCATCAATTGTATTGGACTTGCAACTTATTGTAGGACCACACACAAAGCTTGAGATCTTGGTTTGACAATTAATTTTTCGCTTAATTAAATTTAATTAATTTCTAACACATTCGCGGGGGGTGGGGGGGAATATGGCAGGATAACTCGAGCAAGTTGTATTCCCACTGCCAAAGGCCGGGGATGGGAATCCGAAACAACCTGTAGAATGTTGGATTCCCAATGGGAATCCGAAACAACTTTAAGAATACTCAGTTCCAAGTGAGCCTAGACTTTTATTGCTTGCTTTAATTTTCATCATGGAGGTCTGATTATGATGTGTTTTTTGCTAAATTTTGTTGTTTCAGGGAGGTGCTTGTGAAACGTGGTTATTGAGTGCAGGTTGTCCAATTAATCATGCATTTTATGTATACATTCACTACTAAAGCCTAAAATTTAATATATGATCTAGTCAGTTCAGACTGTTCAGTTGCCACTTCCGTTAACAATCCAGTTACAAGTTCAGTTGCCACTTCCATTGATAATCCAGTTACAAGTGTACGCCAACCATGTTTTAAGTTTAAAAATCAGTCCATCATTCAGTCGAACAACTTTCATGTCGGAAAAATCAACTCACCCACATCTGGAATCAACTAGAATGAAATCTGACAGGCAAGACTTACAAGCTTTAACTAATCTTAGGACAAAAACAGACCTAGTTAAAACAGATATGATCGCCATCATATCAAAACTCACCATTGACCGAGGAAACGAATCACTGTAGCGGATCTACGCCGGTGCAAGGTGGTGCAATTGCCCCACCTTTTTTTTAAAAAATTATTTTATTTTTTTAGTTTATTAATAGAGTCCGTCTCTTGAAAGACGGTCTTTCCATAAGTTATGGAAAGACCAAGGTTTAAAGTGTAAATTAGAAGAAATGAAGATAAAATTTTCGGGTTGCATGAACCGGGTTATAAATTTTATGAGTACTACATGTTGCATACTAAAAGTTTAATATTGCAACTAACGCCTTTTACCTTTTATTATTCTAGTTAAACCCCGTCTTTCCATAAGACTATGGAAAGACCGTCTTTCCCAAGACTTTGCCTTATTAATATATAATTTTTAATTAATGCCCCTTTTATTTTAAATTTTATTCCCACTTTCTTCCTTTAAATTTTCGTAAAATTTTAACACTACCTTTAAAAGACAGTGTAGAAAAAATAAGGTAATAATGTGTGTATATATTCATGAATTCAGAATACATTATATAGTAGTACATTATACCTATACAAGCTAGGAAAAGGTAATATAATACAATTACATCTATAATTAAGGTAAGAATACAATTCTAATTTTAATTCCTTAACACTCCTCCTTAAGTTGGAGAATGGGGATCGAAAATGCCCAACTTGCCAAGTAAAGAATGAAACTGGTTACGTCCGAGAGCTTTAGTAAACAAATCCGCAGGTTGGTCTGTAGTACGGATATGTTGAGTAATTAGTGCACCAGAGTGAACAAGATCTCGGACAAAGTGACAATCAACTTCAATGTGCTTGGTCGTTCATGAAAAACCGAATTGGCCGCAATGTGAAGAGCGGATTGACTGTCACAAAACAATCGCATAAGAGAGGAGTGCGACACCCCCAAGTCCTTTAGTAAATCCATAACAACTCACAGCAGGTAACTGTCATAGCACGATACTCCGCTTCAGCAGAAGACCGAGAAACAATAGGTTGCTTTTTTGTCTTCCAGGTAACCGGAGAATCACCGAACATAACAAAGTAACCATATAGAGAACGCCTAGTAATCGGACATGTAACCCAATCTGAATCACAATAAGCAGTCAATTGTAAAGTACTACGTGAAGAGAGAAATAAACCTTGACCAGGATAACTCTTCAGGTAATGCAACACACGAACCACATCTTGCCAGTGAGGAACACAAGGAGACTTCATGAATTACGCAAGAGTATGTACCGAATAACTAAGTTCAGGACGAGTAATAGTCAAGTATATCAGATGCCCAACCAAGCGGCGATATTGCTCCGGGTCATGGTAGGCTGGACCTTCAACACGTGCCAAATCATGTTGTTGCTCCATCGGAAAATCAATTGGTTTAGAAGCAGTTAAGCCTGTATCAGATAAGATGTCCAAAGCATATTTCCTTTGCGAGAGAAACATCCCCTTCAGTCTTCTAGCAATCTCTATGCCCAAAAAATACTTAAGCAAACCAAGGTCCTTCATGTGAAAACAAGAACCTAAGTATTTTTTGAACTCAAAGATGATCGAAGAAGAACTACCAGCAATAACCAAATCATCCACATAAAACAGAACATGTAAAGAAACTGATACACGGGAATAGAAAAATAAAGAGTAATTAGCCATACTCTGAACAATACCAAATGCCCATAAAGCCTGAGACAGTTTAGCAAACCAATTTCTAGGAGCCTGACGAAGACCATAAAGAGATTTCTGAAGGCGACAAACCTGACCAGGTGGAACAGTGTAGCCAGGCGGAGGACGCATGAACACTTCTTCATGAAAATCAACATGCAGGAAGGCATTATGAACATCCATCTGATGCTGTTCCCAACCACGGATAACTGTAACAGATAGAAATAATTGAACAGAACTCATCTTTGCAACCAGAGCAAAAGTCTCAGTGCAATCAGTTCCTTCAACTTGGCGATTACCAAGAACCACTAGGCACGCCTTATGACGTTCAATAGTACCATCTGAACGAAACTTTGTCCGGTATACCCATTTGCACCGAATTGCCTTCTTATGCGCAGGCAAAGGAGACAAAGTCCATGTCTGATTTCCCTCCAATGCAGTAATTTCTTCAGCCATAGCATCCCGCCAATGAGAATGACGGGAAGACTTAGAATATGTAGTGGGATCTGCACTAGATGTTACAGCACCCAAAAATCAAGAATGCATACTAGAAAAATTATCACAATTTACATAATCAGTAAGGGGATAAAGAACACCTGAGCAAAGTGACGACACATGAGGGAACATAGGAGGGGGGTCTTCAGTAGTAAGAGCACAAGCATGATCTTCACAGTCTTAATCTGCCAAGTATGATGGAGGACGACGAGATCGAACACTCTGTCTGGTAGGTGGAAACTCAGCAGCGGAATTGTCCGGTACTAGAGAAGTCTGTAAAGTAGATACTGAGGATGTAGCATCGGTGGCGACTGGCGGAGAATAACCGGCAGTGGATGGCGAAGGTTGGCTGGTAGCGGCCGGTATGGCGGTACCAGCGTCAGGCGACGTAGGACTCGACGGCGTTGACCTGCCAGCGTTGACTGGCTGGTGTTGACCGATGGTGACTGGCAAGACAGCAGTCGACAGCAGCTGGCCACCGGTGGATGGCGGAAGGCCAACGGCGACCGGCGGCGGTGGATCGGCAGCTGAAGGTTGAACAAAACTCTGTGCGGCTCTAGCGAGAAGGATGAGGAATCCGTCGGTGGTGTGGTGGCACCGCTGGGTTCATCGGATAAAGCAGATGCCGGAGTTGCAGAGTACGGGAACTAGTTTTCAAATAAATTAGCATCCCGACTGTTAAATATCACTTGGGATTCCAAATCAAAAAGGCGATAGCCTTTCTTTCTAGCAGGGTAACCAAGAAACAGACACCGCCGACTTCGTGGTGTAAACTTGTCACGATATCTGGGAACATGAGCAGCAAAACACAAGCATCCAAAAACCCTTAAGGATGAATAGTTTAGAGCTTGCCCATAAAGCAACTCAAAGGGAGTACGACCGTTGAGATGCTGAGTCGGTGTTCGGTTGATCAGGTAGGCAGCAGTAAGAACACATTCTCCCCAAAATTCAATAGGAAGACTGGCTTGGAACCGTAAAGCACGCGCCACATTGAGTAAATGGCGATGCTTTCTTTCAACCCGACCATTTTTTTGTGGTGTGTCAACCATAGATGTCTCAAAGATGATCCCAGATGCAGCAAAATGAGATCACAAAGGTAGAAATTCAGTCCCATTATCAGCCCGAACACGATGATTAGGAAAGAACTGACCGGAGTAAGAACTAGCTGGACTGATTCAGGAACTCGTCGGTCGGAGTGGGAGCTGGCCGGATGAAACAGAAGGAAGACGAAAGCAGAACCGGTGGTGGAAGAAGAACGGCGACGTGGTGGTGAGCAGGACCGGCGGTGGGCTGAAGAAGAAGATTTGTTTTTGGCAAAAGAAAGGTAGTCCGGATCGGCGGTGCGTGGAAGTCACGCACTGACGACGGCGAAAAATTTAGGACGGTATTCTAAGGTTTCAACGGCATAAAATTTAGGACGGTATTTTAAGGTTTCAGGATTTTATGCTCTGATACCATGTAGAAAATAATGGTAATAATGTGTGTCTGTATTCATGAATTCAGGATACATTATATAGTAGTACATAATACCTATACAAGCTAGGAAAAGGTAATAGAATACAATTACATCTATACTTAAGGTAAGAATACAATTCTAATTCTAATTCCTTAACAGACAGATCCATCAAATTAAATAGTGATCCACCAAATATTTTTTTCTGATTCAGCCCTGAACGAATACTCCTTATAACATACGTACGAACTCTGAGCATGTATTTTGATATTCAAGTTGACGATAGACAACTATGAAAATCCATTAGACAACGGTTAGAGCATAACCTCTGTCTAACGTAGTATGATTAATGAGGACTGGGCTTGAACATCCAATGAAAGTGTTGTACAACAGCTCCATCGTTTACTTTTGTGCACTTCTGAGGGCACTTCCAAAGAACATTTGTCTGGAGTGCACTAAATCAGACTAAGGCGGTTGAACCCATGTGAAAGAAACCATACAAAAATATGCAATAAAGGCTATTGTTTATAGGCATTTTTAGGGCACTTTTAAAGGAGGAAGTGCCTTCAAAATTTCACTTCCAACGTTGCCAGCTATTTAAAAAATGCCTCTGAACTGCACTGAAGTAGACAATGGCGATTGAACTGCCGTCTAAGAAATCCAAAAAAAAATATGCCTTACTATTTTAAGGCACATCTGAGGCATTTCTGGAAGAGGCTCCGACTTCCGAATTGGTGTGTGGAGTAAACTAAACTAAGAATCCCAAAAAATAATATTCCACCTTTATTATGGCGTGTAGCCAATTTTCCTTACATTCATTCATCTTTTCTTTCATTCCACCTTCTGTTTCTATCTTCCTTCTTCTCCCCATCCTTCCCCAAACCTAACACTTCCTTCTTTTAGTTTGAAATGATAATCCTCCCTTTCATTCATCCTTCGTTCTCTTTCTTTCTTCCTTCCACACCCCCACCCCCGAATTCTAACATTTCCTCCGTTTAGTTTTAAATGAGAATTCGCGGTTGTTACTTCAAAAATGAAGAAGGCACTACTACAAATACCACCATCTAGCACCGGTTTTTTAGCACCAGGTTTTGAAAACCGGTGCCCAAAATGCAATAGCATCAGGTTTTTTTTTATTTTAGCACCGATTCTTAAAAAATCAATGTTAAATTTAACACCTTTTTTTAAAAATGGTGTTAATTTAACACCAGTTTTAAAAAAACCGGTGCCAAAACCGGTGTTGGAAAAAAATAGCACCGGTTTTCAAAAGGCGGTGCTAAAAGTTTGTAAAATTCAATTTTCCCGCCAAAAAATTCAAAAAAAGTTGCAAAAAAATTCAAAAAGTTTGCCAATTTTTTTTAAATCACCAAAAATTTCGAAAAATGTTGCCAGAAATTTCATAGACTGGGAGCAGCCGCTCTAAGCTAAATTCTTTTTTTCTTAACTTTCAAAATTGTTCACTTCTTTTGTTGATTTTAATTAATAACTAAGTTAACTTAAATTAATTAACGATCAATCTTTATTGAACTGATATATATAAATAAGAATAAAAATGTTTGACATTAGCTAATTAATGTTCAATCCTTAATTGATTTAGTATATATAAATATAAATAAAATTTTTTGACTTTAACTAATCAACGTTTAACCCTTATTTGACTTTCTACATGTAAATACTAATAACTAAGGTTACTTTGCTAATCAACGGCTGCCCCTTACTTAACTTAGTATGTATAAATAAGAATAGAAATGTTCCACTTTAACTAATCAACGGTCAACCTTACTTGACTTTGTATATATAAACATTAATAATTACCAAAAAGACCCCCCTCTAGCACCGATTATTTTAACTAATAAACGCCCAACCCTTACTTGATTAGTATATACATAAATACGAATAAAAATATTTGACTTTAACTAATAAATGGTCAACCCTTACTTGATTTAGTATATAAATAAATACGAATAAAAATGTTTGACTTTAACTAATAAACGGTCAACCCTTAATTGACTTTGATTATATAAACATTAATAAGTATGTTGACTTTAAATTAGAAAGGGTTACCCTTACTTGACTTTATACATATGAACACTAAATGTATAAACCCTTACTTGACTTAGGCAAAAATAACAAAAATCATGTATTTTTGAGCAATAGATAATATGGTAACACAATGGGTCACAGTGTAATTTTTTAAGACTGTGTAGAAGTAATCAATATTGACTTTCGAGACTCTTTCGTTCACCCATACATGCCCAAATTGAAAATTTGCAATCTTATATTATTTAATTGCATTTTGGTGTTTCCAATTTTGTGATCGACAACTCCAACTTTCTTGGAAGGACCTAAATGCAAAAGGTAAAATCTTTACTCATAACTCCAAATTAAAATTCGCTTAAATTTTATGATACCATATACACCCTCATTGTATTTTTCAAGTCTGTAACATAGTATTTATCAAAAATCATGCAGAAGAACATATTTGTAAATCTTTTTCGATTTCCCTTTTTACTTCCAAGTAACCAACTCTAAGTTACTCCAGAATATGTACTAGCGTTTTCCAATATTCCACCAGAATATTCATCTATTTAATATTTCTATATTTAGGCAAGAATAACAAAAATCATGTATTTTGGAGAAGTGGATTCTAGGGTAACACAATTTTAGGCTATAGTGTAATTTTTCAATACTGCGTAGAAGCAATCAATGTTGACTTTCGAGACTTTTTTGTTCACCCATACATGCCCAAATTGCAAAGTCACAATCATAAATTATTTAATTTCATTTTGGTGTCGCCAATCTCGTGATTTGACAACTCCAACTTTCTTGGAGGGACCTAAGTGCAAAAAGTAAAAAATTTAATCGTAACTCCAAATTGAAATCCACTCGAACGTGATGCTACCTTATATACCCTCATTGTATTTTTCAAGCCCGTAAGGAAATATTTATTAACAATGCGGTGCAAGAATATATTTGTGATCCTTTTCAATTTTCCTTTCTTACTTCAAAGTAATCAACTCTAAGTTACTCTACAATATGTACTAGTAGTTTCCAATTATTTTCATGAAAAATAATTTTTTTATTTCTATATTTATGCAAGAATAATAAAAATCATGTATTTTGGAGAGAATAATAATCTTGTAACAAAGTTTTGGGCCATGGTATAATTTTTGGGTTAACAATTGAACTTATGATTTAACTCAAATTATAAACAACTTCCGAATTTGGTCCTTTTTTGGGCCAAATAAAATTCAGCCCACCCTTTAAGCTAAACCCAATCAGCTAATACATCTTCTTTATCCTTATTCGATCACCAACCATTGTCTATCACTTCCTTCGCCTTGTCGCTCAGTGGATCCTCCGCCTCGCCGCTCCAGTGCATCCTCCACCTCGCTGCTTTGACACCCTGATCCCCTATTCTCCATCGCTCAACCATCCTCTCAATGCTCCGCTCCGCCAGCTTTGTTGCTCGAGCGCCTTCCCCGCCTCGTCGCACAAGCGTCTCAACTGCTCTCCACTACCATCATGACCGCTGCGTCTCCACTCGTGCTCAACGTCCTTTTCCTACCCACTACCACGAGCTTAATATTCTTTATACAATGGTATGTAATTTTCCTAGAAGACTCATGAAGACATTAAAAGCAGGCTTGCTCTGGTTATCAAGAGTGGAAAGTAGAATCTTAGCTACAAAACTGTTTTGAAGTCCCTCAGAAGCTCCAAGGGTATGTACTGTACTATTTGTTTTAAAACAAATTTGATGTTTGTTTTTGTGATGAAATGTGTATCTATTAACATAAAATTTAGGTCAACAAGTCCTTGTGTTGTGTAGAATGTGTTGAATCAGATTATTAGTATATGAATCAATGAGTCTTGAATGGATATGATAGTGAGATATGATCATTAGAGGCTTTGTTAGTGTAGTTTCCATTATGAATTGTGATTCAAAAGATGAATTTTAATATTTTACATCGGATTGTATGTTAGTGAGTGCTTTTAGAGAAAACTTGAATGTGCGGACACCGGCACTTTGGACATTGTATGGATCCATGTTGAATACAAATGTAAATCAAGATTTACTTTTGCTGAGGAAATCAGGGCACATTTAAAAGAGTAAAAACATGATTTTGAATATTTGGTTTGGGATATTTTTGAATTGTATTTTACAATTAGTTGTCTCTTTTCTTACTTTCTAGTAATATTCCTAATTGTAGTGGCTGCAAGATATGAAGCTAATTTTTCATCGTTTCTTTTTAGAAAAAACTTTTGGGACAAATGCTTTATTTTGTATTAACAGCGGATGCTGGGCTGCAAACACTAGGAGAAGAATATTGTGATACCATCCAGGTTTTATATCTTTTGAATATTTACATCTTTGAAGTTCGAGCATAATGAACAGTTTAGCTTTACTTTCATATTTGGCAATGCTATCTTTACTAATCAATATAGTATTGGCATGCTATATAAGCATACTTCTATGTTTAGTTTGAGGTTGTGGAGACCAATTGTTTAGTAAATTTACCGTATGGGGCATGCTATTATTGTGAAGACTTGACATACCATCTTTATATAATCTAAACATGAAATTATATTTTTGCATGTAGAATTTGTTGGTCATCCCATGTGCTGGAACACTCACACATTTTCTATTGCTGTCGATAAGAATGCATTCTTACTTAGTTTTTCCAACTCAAGGGTTTCACTTTCTGATAAATATATAACACAAGTCTTTTGTAAGAAATATATGACTTGGGCCATATTTGATTTTGACAATCTAGTTGAAGGTGCATTTATCAATGGTGAGAAGATTCATGTTAGTCAAATAAATCAGGTTCTTAATTCTTTTGATTTGGTTATGATTACCTCATGAATGTGGCTCCGTTTATTGTTACTAAAGGTTGATGAGGACATATCATATTTGGAGATTTAATTAGTTGTTTCTTGTTTAGATTTTTGTGATTCAATTGTTAGTTCAAGCTAAAGTTATGTTTATAGTCTCGTAGATAGTTAGATTTGGGATAGTTATGTTCAGTACCATAGATTATTAATTTGGCATCCTACATTTTTTTTGTTTTATTTCTATATTATCAATTTTGTGAAGTTAGTATTATTATTATTAAATGAATGCCCTAATAAATTATTAATTTTGGGGTTTTCCCCTTCTTTTGGAAGCAACTGCTCGCAGCTGCATTTAGAGGAAGGGATTTTTTTTAAATCGTTGTAAAAATTTTGGCACCAGTTTTAACAGGTGCTAACAAAAAAATGGTGCTAAACTAACACTAGTTTTTTTTTAAAATGGTGCTAAATTAACATTGGTTAAAAAACCGGTGCTAACAAAAATATAGGTACCGGTTTTTTGGACCCCCAAAAAACCTGTGCTAGGACAAGAAAAAACCGATGTTAGAGGGGGGTTCCTGTGATAGTGAGGTGTGGGGATAAACATCATATTATTATATTATGGTTTCTTCTCCATTTTGATATTCTTAATGATGCTTATCAATTTTTATGTATGTTATAGTTTACGATGGATTGATGATTGTTTGAATGTTTTATTATTATGAGTTTGACTATAGGTGGGTTATATATGAGTGCGATAGATGAAGATAACCGTGATTGTGTTGTGTTGAAGATGAATGTCGATCTGTTTTCATATGAAGAATGAGACGATATGGTAGATCTGGGTTTTCAGGTTTCAACAGAACCAGAAAGCCTATTTTTTTAATAAACTTCTGAGGCCAATTCCAAAATTGGAAGTGGGCAACATAACACCTACCGTGCACGAGTTTTTTTATGCAGTCGTGCAGTCGGTGTGCCTTGTCGCACAATCTGCGTTAGACCTGCTGCAGTTTGACCTTTCAAGATTTTCTTTACATTTTCAGTAATTATAGTTCAATCAATGAATAGTACTAAAATATGAATACAATCTAAATGATAATCTAGAAAAGTAATTTTAATGTAGTTACATACCTCGACTAGAATGTTGTTGCGATTGTACTACTTCACCACAACATGCCTGGCATTTTTAGGAATGAAATCACTCATTAAACAATGACTCGCATTGAAATTTCCGTCTACTGACACCATACATTTATATGGTCAGGTTTCCAGATAATACGTTGGCGGAATAAACTAAGATAAATATATGAGAATACTGTGTGGATACAATGTAAAAAATAAATCTTAGAGTAACTTTTGACGTGTCTACTCATACACGGCACTATTTATGCACACCATAACTTGCATGAGAAATAAATTAAAATTCACAAATACTTGTAAAATTATGTCGATAAAATTATTCAAAAACAACAGATATGTCATTATTGATGTACTATATGGTATCTTATTAAGAAATTCAAATTGTTCAAATTTCAATAAGTGATATAACATGTCTTAATGGGTATTTTACATGGTTATTGAATTGGTCTTATGATACTATTCACTTATTCTATCATGGTATTTTGAGATGGTGGGGTAGTGTGTCAAAAGAAAAGGAAGATGGTGGGGTGGGATGGGGGTGGGGTCATCAGTTGACATTATTGACTAGTTATTTCATGATTTTCAGAGATTTTTCAGTTTTTAATGAAAATTCATGTCATAAAGAAGCATATTCATTTCTCAATACTGAATAGGTTGATAAAAAAAATTCAACATGCTACAAATTTTAACCTTGAATGTGTGCATTATTTCCATTGATATGGTCATTTATGTGGGGATTCCCAAAACCTCCTCTTTTGTGTGATCACTGTGGCTTGTCGCACGGTCCGCGGCCGACCTATTGCAGTTTGAAATTTTAAGATTTTCTTGTTATCCTCTTATACTATAAATAACTCTATCTTGTTCATTTAGAGGGAGCTCGGTATTTTGAGGAGAAAACCCTAGGTTCTTCATCTTTTTATCCATTTCTTTACATGCCATAGTTGTGTTTATAATTATGGGCTTCGTTATGGTAGGCTAATCTACCATTGGGTGCAATTGTTTACACTAGTTAACAACAGGGTGAAAATTCGTGGCAGGTTTGCAAGCAATGATGAAGTTGTGGAAATCCCAAAGCCTCATCTTCCTTCATGTTGCGTAGATATGGTGAAGATGAAAGATCATCTTTGGGTAACATTCCTTTTTATACCTCTTGTTTCAACAACTACAATGTTATATTGCACGCTAGAAAGTGTTATATATATATATATATATATATATATATTGAACATTTGAGTTTTTCCTCTCTTGTAAAAAGTATTTTCCCTCTGTCTCCTTTGAAAATCACCGCTAGCCGACAATGTTATATTTTATGCTTTAGCCATTAAGTGTCCAGTAGATTTAGTATAAATAATTATAATGTTATGTTAAATATGTAATTTTTATATTATAACATAATTCTATGTATTAAAATTCGTTAAAAACATGATTTAGGAAATGAATTATTGTTTTCAGAAACATTATTTACAAAAAATAAAACTAGCTTCATTATACAATGAATGGAAATTAAATAAAATTTTTATCAACATAGAAAACAACAAAAATACATATGCAAAAGTAATTTGATATGATATGACAAACTCAAAGGGCTGATAGATGGTTTGATATCACCGTATGAATGCATGATACTTCCCGAAGATGTCAGAGATCGGGAAAGGAAAAAATCATATTTGAAGGGGCCAAAGGATGAAAGAAACAGCTTAACGACCACATAATCATATTCTCACACGAGCAAGGGAAGAAGCAAGATTCGTGGAATATTAATAGGGGCTCATAAAAATTACTTCCTCCGCCCCTCTAATAATGTCTTGTGTCACTATTCATCAATAAATTTATAGTAATTTAGATTCTTAAAATTCACAGATATATAGATATGAATATTGTTGTGAGATATTTTTACTACATTTATTATAATATATATGGCAAACGACTTAAGTGGCTCCTAAAATATTTCCATCATTCACCTTTAGATATGGAAAGTGATAATTTCTTTTGTTCATGCATGACTCTTTTGTGCAATCAGTGTGCTTTGTGCATGATCCGCGTCACACCTGCTGCAATCTGACATTTGAAGATTTTCTTTACATTTTCAGTACCTATAGTTCAATCGATGAATAGAATCAAAAGATGAATACAACATAAGTCAGTAATATAGAAAAATATTTTTAATTTAGTTTCATTTCTCGACTGGAATGTTGTTGCGATTGTACTACTTCACCACAGCACGCCTGCCATTAGTAGGAATGAAATCACTTATTAAATAATGACTTAACACATTGAAATCTCCATCAACTGACAACATACATTTGTTTGGTCAATTTTCCGGATAACACTTTGGCGGAATAAACTAAGATAAATAAATAAGAATATTGCATGGATATAATATAAAAAAAAAATCTTGGAGTGACTTTGATGTGTTGACTCATACATAGCATGAATTATGTACACAATAACTTGTCATGAGAAATAACTTCAAAGTAACAAATACTAGTAAAAATTTAGTCGATAATATTATTTAAGCACAACAAATCTATCATTTATTGATGTATTATATGATATCTTAATAAGAAATTTAAATTGTTTAAAGTACATTAAATGATATATTGTGTCTTAATTAGTATTTTACATGTGTATTGAATTGATCATATGATACTATTCACGTATTGTTTCCTGGTCTGGTCTTTTAAGATGGTGAGGTAATGCGTAAAAAAAAAAAGAAAATGGTGGAGTGACATAGGAGTGGGGTCATCTGTTAACAGTATTGACTAATCATTTTATGATTATTTTTCCTAAATAATTGTATAAATAATTCAGAGAATAATTTACATTTTTAATGAAAATTAATGTCATGCATAATTCGTGTTGGCAAATGAATATAAATGTGTTCACGTCATAATTCATATTGGAGAATATAAAGAAAATCCACATCATACATTAGTCTCGTATTCATCTCAAAGTTAAAGGTATAAGATTATTTAAAGATTTTTTTTTAGTAGAGAAAGTCTCAGGAAACACAGTCTCTCCATGATAGTCCTTTTTTTATTTTAAATGTTGTAATTTTTTTTATAAAATTTAAATATTGCATTTTATAAGTTAAAACAAGTAACAATATGTATTTGAAGGTGAAAATATAAAAATATATAAGGTAAAAAAAATTTCAAAATTTTTAAATTTTGTATGTAATTTAACAAATGCAGTGTATAAGGTAAAATATAAGTGGCATGTTCATAAGCTTATGAACATGCCGCATGTCAGGAGACCCGCTCTTTTTAATATTTGTGACAAAATAAATGTAAGTAAACTATTGGTAAGACCATAGATATAGTTAATTATTCTTTTAAAATAGGTTATTCACGAGTCTATCATGTTATTATCAACTGACTTTCAGTAGGATGCTTATTCTTATATCTACATTGATGTACGTAACCCATATTTCATGTAAATGTCATTTAAAGTGGGATAAATTGTTTCATATCGAGAATATACATGATATAAGGACATATTTCATAAAGAACCATTTTCACATTATACAATTTATATGGGGTAAATATATAAAGTTATTGGTCACATTTTCAATGTGATTAGTGCATCTTGATGTTCAATTGACACATCCAATTTTTGGAATACTTGAAATCCTAGGTATCCATAATTACATGTTATACAAAAAAATGACATATGACTCGACTTGAGAGAACTATCTATCTAATAAACGGATACTTATATTATCGGCTGTAGGGTCATAGGATATCCATTGATTCAATTACCGTGATGGACAGTGGTGTTGCCATTCTCATTCAAATTTAGAAGTAAAATTTGATCTTTATTATGGATAGTGTTCAAATTTACATATAATGTGTATTACTCCCTCCGTTCCATTTATATTGGCACACTTGCTAAAAATGGACGTTTCTTTTTTGTTGGCACATCTGAACTTCATGCCAAATAAAGGGGGGACAACCTTAATATTTTACCATTTTGCCCTCATTGATTTCCAAAATTTACCACTGCTTTATCATTTTAGTCTCCTGTTTTGGGTAATCAGGCCAATCACTAATGCAGCATCCAGTAACCTTTCCCTCCATATGAATTGGATTGAGCCCAGCTTATGACCCAATTTCGTGGTTGCTGGGTCAACTTTGTGGCTGAAAATAATTGCCCCATTTATTCATCTTCCACTCTTCTTCCCCGTCAAAAAATCCAATCCCCCTAACTACAAACCCTAGCAGAGTACCGCCTCAGCCTACCGCCACTTCGCGGCTCACGTACTTAGCGCCGGTGACAACCGGAAGCCCGCCCCTACGAAGCTCACCACACAAAACCTATATCCCGCCGCTAGCTGTTTGGGCCGTTCTTCAAGCCCGCCGAGCCCGAAGGCCACATCTGCCGATCTGCCGCCAGATGGAAACAGCACCCTTCCGGCGGGGAAGCGACCAAAGCCCAGCTATTTCCGACAATAACCACCCAGTCCCCGGTGATTCAGAGGCCCAAACGCCGTACGAGCCCCAGATCGACGACACCTTCGTCGATGAGACGCAGTGTTTCACGGCGACCCTTGCCAAGAAGACCATCCGAGAAGACCATCCGAGAGCAAACCATCCGATACCTTCGTCCCCGACCAGATAGCCGCAATATCAACACCGGACGGGGAGATCTGTGACACCAAGAAGGCTCAGGTTAGGGAATCGACAGTTTGTGGATGCTCAGGGGTCACCTGGCGTCACAGACACATACAAATCTGACGGGGAGGATGGGCTCGATGTACTGGAGGATGACGCAACTTTTTCAACTCCACTGCCGAGCAGGGAGATTCTGGCGACAAAACCGTCTTCAGAATTATTTGTGTACGAGTTGAACGGGGTGCCAATCGACTTGTCCGAGGTAAACCTAATCCCACCTCGCTTTGAGTTTATTCACAGATAGTTAATCGAATGTTGATAATTTGTGTTTAGGGTTCCACATACTCTGTTTCAGTATGTGGTAATGACCCTGCTTTTGCATCCTCCGACAATGTGTTTGCATGCGTACAATGTCTACACAGTGACTTCCATGTTCATGCTAATACTGTTTTCATAGTGAATTCAGTAGTACTCTATTGTCTTCGAATCCTTATACTCTTTGTCAGTCAGTGACTTTGACCCACTGTTTTCATCATCATATTCCGTTTCGGTGTTACCCCGGAATCTGAGGTAAAATGCCTTGATAGTGAATGCAATGTCAAGACTCTGTGTTAGTATGTGAGATTGCCTATTTTGCATGATTTGTTGTCCAATATGTGAGATTCTATGCTTAGAGTGACAGATTCCTTGTTAACTGTTTTCAGGTACATCCTTCCGTGCACAAGCTGCTATTGAGTCAATATCGAAGTGACAAGCATGGAAAATTGCCCCCAAACGCATTAATGGAAATGTGGAAGGTCATCTTCCATGTGTAGGTACGGTATTCATAAATCATATGTGTAGATTGACAAACATTATTCGGTTTTTTCCATGCAATGACTTTATATTATTCTGTTCGGCTGTGTGTAAATATGTGGTATTGTGTTTGTGGCTGTGTATGCGGCCGTGTATCTGGCCTTCGTGGATGTGGTTTTGTGGCTGTGCATGTGGCTGAGTTTTCGTGGCTGTGTTTTCGTGGCTGTTTGTTTGTGTGCCTGTGGTTTGTGCCAGTGTTGTTTTGGCTGTGTTTTTGTGGCTGTGTCTTTGCGGTTGCGTTTCTTATGCTATGCTGTCGTGGCAGCGGTTTCGTGGCTGCGTATGCGGTTGTCGTGGATGTATGTTTGTGGCTTTCGTTGCTTAGTGTAAATAGGGGCTGCCGTGCCTGTGTGTATGTGGATGTCATGGCTGTGTGTGTCCTGCTGCCGTGTTCTTCGTGGCTGTATATGTACCTGTGCTCGTAAGTGTGTTTATGTTTTCGGAATTTAGTTTAGGGTTCAGGCTGGCTGGGAAACCCTCAATTCCACATCTCTTTACAAAGCTCGTAACCAATTTAGCTGACACTGAGGGTGTGCTGGAATTTCATTGCCCTGAATGTCATCTCATCTTTCTGTTGGTCTCTCCCTCGTAGGCAGGGCAGTATTGATATGATAAGACAGTAAAATTTCAGAAAAGTTGATCTCGATACTTTAACAACAGGAATCCAGTATTTTTATATTTTTCGTAAATAAACTGCTAATGATTTTCAACACATACATGGTTGGACTGCAAACACACTAACAAAACTTAGCATTGTGTTTGCAACATGTAGGCAATTCTAGCCCAATCCAACCACAACAAAATACGCAAAGGCATTTCATACCTACTTGCTAACCAATTAATTGATGCACAATATATTCAAGTCCCCCTGCTTTGTTAGCTGCTACCAAGTGTTGTAAGCCCTCCCTAACCAATTCTATGTCCACTTCTATGTCTCTTGGTAATGATCCTTGTTGTTGGAGTGCATCTTTTCCCATATGTGGTAGCTTGTAACGGTTCGACCCTTTGAATTTTATAATCTCCACCATCACACACTGCAGCGTTAGAAACACTTTGTTCAGTTTTTCTGGCTCTAACTGTTCGAATACGGTTTCCGTGGCTGAAATAAGTTCATCCAATGTGTGTGTCGTTGACCGGTGCTGCAAACTTTGGATTGAGTTAAAAAAACCCAAATCTAAAACATTTAGGTCAGGGCTGTTTGGGGGCTGAAAACCTAATCTGATGTTGAAGCCATCCGAACTAGCTGCCATTCTAAATTCAGCATCATCATCACATATGTGGGGTCTTGCATTGTCTTGCCGAATGGTTATGTTTGTGCTAGCTAGTAATGGCCATTTCCTTTTTATGGCTGGGACCAACTTTGTCAACATGAACTCCTTGTTAACTTCCCGGTCTATTGATGGTATTGGTTTAGTTTCCATAGTGCCGGCTGGTCTATTTTTGCTTGTCTTCTTCGCAGCTTCTTGATGTGAGAATAGCCATATCCCTATTTTTCCATCGAACAAGACCTCCCCCTCACTGTTGATGAGTGGCCGACAAACGGCACATAGGAACATAATTTTCTTTATGAACCTCTTGTTGTGAACCACACGGTGTGGGTCTTTCTCATCCAGAAGAAGGTAGTACTTTTCAGCAACCTTAGTTATGTAAAACCATTTCTCGTCCATGTGTACGATGTGATGCATATCCATGAAAGTTGTTTTTCCTAGACTTGTATCATGTTTCAAGTGAGATACGGAATAGTATAACCTGTGTAGCTGGTTAGTTGCTGAAATCAGAGGTTTTATTGCATTTGAATGTCTCCGAACTTGACCCTTCTTGATCCAGCGATGCATTGTAGTAGTGGTTACTCCAAGTGCTGCTACAAATCCCCTTTGTGAAGTGCGTAATTGGAGTGGGACTGCCATGGCCAACTCCTTGTTTATTTCAACCTTTTTCCTTCCTTCTTTGCCTTTGGCCTTGCTGCTCCAATCTGTACATAACCCCAGTTGAGCTTGTGTTTTATGCAGGTTTGCCATGCGGCTTATAGTGTGAGCCGAAGTATTCTATCGTTGCACAGCCTCCTTCCGACGATGGGCCAGAATCTTGCCTTCGCTCAAATTTTGGAGGATGAACTCACCTATCTGACACCGCTGAGAATCACTCAACCGATGCCTTTCCGGCATTCTGTTGCGGCTAAGGAAAAGAAGAGGAAGATAAAATCCAGAGGTGAAGAAGAAGATAAAGATTTGTCCCAGGGAGCAAGAAGAGTCTGGTCTCTTCTCTGTGTGGTGAATGAATTATGTGGTGTGAATATTGTCACTGCCTTGTAGTAGCTGCTATTAGGGTGTGAGTTTGAATTAAAGTGTGATTATTTCCCCCCTTTTAGCCTCCCGTCCGTGGGGTTTGTGAAGATAATTTTGGTGGGAAAATTTAGGCTTGTTTTGTTGGATGCTTGTCATCATCAAGCTTATGTAATCACGTACTGTAGCCTACAAACTCTGACTTTTTAGCCAGCTTTATGTTAAATCATTAGTTACCAAAATTCAAGTGCCAATCCGTGTTGTGCCAATATAAATGGAACAGAGAGAGTAGTATGTTTTCACCTTTCACCTGTTAGTTTGCTGAAAGTGGTCGAACATAGTCATCTGGTCGCTGAGAGGATGAATCTGATTAGCATGTTTTCCCCTTTCAACTGTTGGTTTGCTGAAATTGATCGAACAAAGTTATTTGGTCGTTAAGAGGGAGAATCTGAGCCCATCAACTTCTGACAGCTATGCTAGATAGACCGATGAAGAGAAATTCAACGACTCAAGCTCAAAGCAATCACGTGAAATTGCTTATTAATCCCTTGAACCTATATTTGCACATGAGGTCTCTTGAAAAAGAAAATAATTTTACATTAAAAAGGTGTATGGTCCACGCTCAAGCGTACTAATTGCATTAGCAATATTTATGATTTAGAAAAATATCCACATACATGTGATAAATCACTTATGATATCAATGTAATATGGACATATTGCAACTTTCCTGTAATAAGATGTCCAGTTAAGGTATTTCCAGAGCAGTGCGTAGCAGCCAAGCAAAACTATAAATATTTTCCTAGATTCCCTTATATACTATCCATTTCATATTTCTATTTTAAAATGAAAGTATTCGTATGATCCACATCGTCTTCTCGAGTATATCATTTTCTCCATTGGCATTATTTAACTCTAATAATATTATCCTTGGTAAATCAGCTGACAAACCTCTTAAAGAAATAACCATCATGTCATCTGTTTTGTTGGCCGCAAAAATAGTGGACATTTTAGTTTATTTGATTATGCCTTATATTTATACTATTTAATATATAATATGTATTTTTTAATTTAATTTAAATAATTTAAATTAATATTAAATAAAATTTATTGTTTATCACCACTGCCGTCGCCGTGCACCTCCATGCACTGCCACCGTGTTGGGGAAAAATATAGTTTCCCTCTTTGTGTGATTAGGATGATGAATGAAAAATAAGCAAGACATCAAATTTGGTTATGCGGAAAATCCAAAACGGGAAAAATCGCGGGACTAGGTAGTCCAACTCTTCCACTATATGATTAAAGTGGGGTTACAATGTCTCACCCAAAATGTGGATGGATTACAAAGGTTTTCTCACACTATGGTGGATATCTATCAAACTAGAGAGGATGAAGACTTCTCCCTACTACTCTCTCTTGGAGGATATCTAGAAGGAAAGGAAATAGTTTTTGGTTTGAGGATTAAGTCCTCTCCAAGAGCACCCCCTATTTATAGATGAGCACTCAAGCTCTAGAATTCTCTTCTCCATCTCTCCAACTACCACAATTAATGCTTGGAGGCTTCTAGGAGGTATTTCTAGAATATGTTTCATGGTCTAGATACATCCCCCATCATACTAGAATCTTCTTCCAATTTTACCAAAGGAAAATTCTAGAATTAGGGAGGAATACCCAACAAATCTCCCCCTTCCGACCTAATTGGAAGGGATCTCCACACCAGCGCCTCTACAGCAATCATCGAATTTCTTACTTGGTAGTGCTTTAGTCATCATATCGAACCAATTATCATTGGTGTGAACTTTTTCAAGTTGTAGTCGCTTTTCTTCCAATACGTCTCGAATCCAATGATAGCGAACATCAATATGTTTCGTTCGGGAGTGGTAGGCTGAATTCTTGGCTAAGTGGATGACACTCTGATTGTCACAATAGAGGACGTACTTCTCTTGCTTTAGCCCCAATTCAAGTAGAAAATTCTTCATCCACAACATCTCCTTACAAGCCTCGGTGGCAGAAATATACTCTGCCTCCGTCGTAGAAAGGGCAACACATTTTTAAAGTTTTGATTGCCAAGATACAGCTCCCCCTGCAAAAGTAGTCAGATATCCCGACGTTGATTTTCGAGATTCCAAGTCTCCGGCCATATAGCATCTGTGTATCCCTCCAATACAGGTTTGGTTGTTTCAAAGCGCAAACACCTTTTGGTTGTTCCTCTGAGATATCGAAGTATCCATTTCACAGCAGCCCAATGCTCTTTCCCAGGATTTGACAAGTGCCTGCTCACAACTGCAACTGCATGCGCAATATCCGGCCGGGTACATATCATGGCGTACATGAGGCTACCAGCAGCTGGAGAATATGGAACACCTCTCATTTCTTCATCCCTTCTTGGATTTTTCTTCTTATCGAACTTGAAATGTCCGGCAAGTGGTACGCTAACAGGTTTGGCTTGATGCATATTAAATCTCTCAAGAATCTTCTCAATATATCTCTCTTGAGATAGCCAAAGTAGCTTTTCAGATCGATCCCGCGTGATCCACATCCCAAGAATCTGCTTCGCTGGCCCCAAATCTTTCATCGCGAAAGAATTACTCAATGCTTTCTTAAGAGCAGCTATTTTCCTTTTATCCTGCCCGACAATCAGCATATCATCAACATAAAGCATGAGTATGAGAAAGTCATCTCGATCGTACCTCTTTATGAAGACACAATGATCGGTGCGTGTCTTCTTGAATCCATGATGATTCATGAAGGATTCAAACTTCTTATACCATTGACGGGGTGCTTGCTTCAACCCATAGAGACTTCTTTTGAGACGGCACACTAAATGCTCTTTTCCCGGCTCTTTGAATCCTTCGGGTTGCTCCATGTAAATCTCCTCCTCAAGGTCTCCATGTAAGAAAGCTGTCTTAACATCGAGTTGCTCAACCTCCAAATCCAAGCTAGCAGCGAGACCCAACACAACTCGGATTGATGACATCTTTACCACGGGAAAGAAAATCTCATCAAAATCTATACCTTTCTTCTGGTTGCAACCTTTAACAACGATTCGAGCCTTATACCTGGGTTTGAGATTGTTTTCTTTTGTCTTGAGCTTAAACACCCATTTGCATTTTAGAGCTCGTTTCCCTTTTGGTAGCTCTACGAGATCATATGTATGATTCTCGTTCAAGGACTTCATCTCTTCTTGCATAGCCTTTTCCCAATCATCTTTATGATCATTTTCCATAGCTTCACCATAGTGTTGAGGCTCCCCCTCATCAGTGAGTGTCACGTACTCATCTGGTGAATATCTGGTCGAAGGCTGTCTCTCTCTAGTTGAACGCCGAAGCATGGGTACTGCTGGGTCATTTGCTTCCTCTATTTCTTCGCCACTTGTTTGAGATTGCTCCGTATCTTCTCTGGGATCATGGTTTTCAACTTCTTCATCGTGAACATCCTCCACTGATTCTCTTCTTGCGTTATCTTGCACCACGGGAGATGGCATGGACTCCAAAGGCTATCTGGTCCGCCTGGTTTGAGCTTCTCGCGATTCCTTGTAATTACTAATGGTTTGGTCCTCAAAGAACACGACATCGCGGCTTCTCACGATCCTTTTCTGGGCTGGATCCCACAGCCGATAACCGAACTTATCCTTGGGTGAGCCAAGATAGATACACTCTCTTGTTTTTTAATCTAGCTTGGCCCGCTCATCCTTGGGAATGTGAACAAATGCTCGACATCCAAATACCTTTAGATGGTCATATGAAGCCTTTCTCTCTGACCAAACTTCCTCTGGTATGTCTCCATCCAAGGGAACTGAAGGGGTCAAGTTGATGATATCAACACCAGTCTTCACAGCTTCTCCCCAGAAACCTTTAGGGTGGTTTGCATGAGATAACATGCATCTAACTCGCTCTTCAATGGTGCGGTTCATCCTCTTCGTAACTCCATTCAACTGAGTTGTCTTCGGTGGTGTCTTCTCAAGTCGGATCCCGTACAACTTGCAATACTCTTCAAATGGGCCGCGATATTCTCCACCATTGTCAACTCTGACAGACTTCAAATTTCTGTCTGTCTCATGTTCCACCCTTGCATGGAACTCCCTGAACGCCTCAGGTACATGGTCTTTAGTTTTCAACAAAGACACCCAAACCTTTCGAGAATGGTCATCAATAAAACTTACAAAATATTGTGCACTTCCAAGGGATCTTTCGATCATTGAGCAAACATCAGTATGCACTAAGTCAAGAATATTCTCTCTTCTACGGGGGTAAGCAGGCTTGAGGAAAGAAACTCTATGTTGTTTGCCGGCTAAACAATCAGTGCAAGGGTCAAGTGTTGTACCTTTTATATCAGGGAGGATATGTTTCCGTGCGAGGATTTGAAGTCCCTTCTCGCTCATGTGGCCAAGCCTCTTATGCCACAACTCCATGTTCAAGGTTTCATGTGCAACATTAGCCTCTCCCTTGCAGATTTGTCCTTGCATGACATATAAGGATCCATCCTTCTTTCCTCGACCAATCACCATATTTCCTTGAGTGATCTTCCATTTTCCATCTCCAAAGTGGCTTATCATTCCAGCATCGTCAAGCTTCCCCGCCGAGACAGGGTTGAGCCGCATTTCTGGGACATGTCGCACATCCTTCAACTCGAGCTTGTATCCCGTGTTTGTCTTCAAGATGATGTCGCCTTTGCCGACAATCTTGCTTGTGACTTGATTTCCCATCTTCACAACGCCGAAATCTCCACGCTGGTAGGACGAGTAAAGCCCTTCATGTGGGGTAACGTGGAAGGAAGCACCGGAATCACCGATCCATAAATTTTCATCGTAAGCGAGATTGACATAATCGTCAATGACAAAGATATCACCATGCTCCACGGATGCCACCGCCGTAGTGCTTTCTTCTTCCTCCTTCTTTGGATTGACTTGATCAGGTTTGACCGTGCCATTCTTCTGGTCTCTCTTGAGATTGCAACATTCATCTTTCTTGTGACCTGCTTTGCCACAATAGTAGCAAGTAACTTGGGAACGAGACTTTGACCGGCCCCGTGATCTGTCACGTCCACCATTTCTAAATCTTCCACGCGACTCATTTCTTCCATGATTCTCGATCACGTTTGCCTCTGCATAGGTTGTTGTGCCACGTTCTCTTCTCCGTGCTTCTTCATTTATCAAGCTATCGGCTACATCATCCATAGTAAGCTTTCCTGTTGGAGCCGAGTTGCTAAGCGTGACCACCAAAGTGTCCCAACTTTCAGGTAGTGAGCTTAGGAGCAACAAAGCTTGCAACTCATCATTGATCTTCATCTCGGTCTTTGCCAATTGGTTTAGAAGCCCCTTGAAGCTATTCAAGTGCTCGATCATATTTTGGCCATCCTTGTACTCCAATTTCACCAACCGCCTCACTAGGTGGGCTTTATTACGTGGTGTATTCTTTTGAATCATAGACTCAAGTTTTGTCCATAGCTCAAAGGCATTGGTGTATGTAGAAACATGCTCAAATAAACTTCGATCTATGTACTTACGGATCATGGCGACCGCCTTCCTATTTAGGATCTCTCACTCTTTGTCATCCTTTTCCTCCGGCTTGGTCTCCTCCATGATTGGTTCATACAAATCTTTGCAATATAAGTGGTCCTCCATCATGGGCTTCCAATATGCGTAATTTTCCACCGTGAGTTTGAACATATCTCCCGCCTCCATCTTGAATCACACAAGAATATGACGCCGATCAACCTTGCTCTAATACCACTGTTGGGGAAAAATATAGTTTCCCTCTTTGTGTGATTAGGATGATGAATGAAAAATAAGCAAGACACCAAATTTGGTTACGCGGAAAACCCAAAACGGGAAAAACCGCAGGACTAGGTAGTCCAACTCTTCCACTACATGATTAAAGTGGGGTTACAATGTCTCACCCAAAATGTGGATGGATTAGAAAGGTTTTCTCACACTATGGTGGATATCTATCAACTAAAGAGGATGAAGACTTCTCCCTACTACTCTCTCTTAGAGGATATCTAGAAGGAAAGGAAATGGTTTTTGGTTGGATGATTAAGTCCCCTCCAAGAGCACCCTATTTATAGATGAGCACTCAAGCTCTAGAATTCTCTTCTCCATCTCTCCAACTACCACAATTAATGCTTGGAGGCTTCTAGGAGGTATTTCTAGAATATGCTTCATGGTCTAGATACATCCCCCATCATACTAGAATCTTTTTCCAATTTTACCAAAGGAAAATTCTAGAATTAGGGAGGAATACCCAACACACCACCACTGCCGCCGCCGTCGTGCACCTCCATGCACTGCCACCGCCACCACCACCGCCGTCCGTGTGCACCGCCACCGCCGTGCATCGAACCCGTGCACCACCATCGCTTATTTTCCCTCTCCGTCGAACCGCCACCACTCGTTTCCCTTCTCTCCGCTCTCCGCCGCTCGTCTTCGGTCTCCTTCTCCATCGCTCATCTCCGATCTCCTTCTCTGCCGGCCATTCTCGCTCTCCGGCCCGGCCCCGCTCTCGTCGCCCCGGCCTATTCTCGTCGCCTTGGCTCATTCTCGTCGTCTTATTCTCCTTGTCTGGTTCTCCTCCGCCCCGGTTCTCCTCCGCCCCACTTCTCCTCCTATTTTGTTCTCGTTTCTCCTCTCGGGCTGGGTTTTACTCAGCGGGGGATGAAGGTTGAGCACCAGGGGGGACGAAGGTGGAGCACCGGCGGGGAATCGGCAGTGGGATGGCTGGGGACGTGGACGTCGGGCTAGGGTTTTGCTGGGGACGCGGAAGGCTGGCTAGGGTAGCTAGGGACGAGGACAGTGAGCTAGGGATGGCGGTGGAGAAAGCTGAGGAAGGATGGTTGGGGATGGCGGCGGAGAAGGCTGGGGACGGCGGTGGCAGGAATGGTACCGGCGGAACAAAAAATTAAAATTTTCTATTTTTTGAAAAAATAAAATTTGTATTTTACACGTATATATGTATTAGGGTGTAACCTAGTAAAATACAAGGGGGATATATCAACATCCCATTAAAAATTTGGAGAGTCTTTAGCAGTGGTCACAATGGGCTACTCTAAAAGGCACCCAAAAACATGTGCTAACCCACTACTTCATTGCTTCCTTCGACCACCACTGACTTTCTTGTTAGAGCCACCCTTGATGATGATATGGATGGATTGCAATTGGACATTGATATGACCGTTGGCCCCTTCAATATCTTCATTGAATAAATCATTAACCCGCCTATAATTTGAGAAATTGTATAGATCCAAGTCAATGAAATCCTTATAGTAAGAAAAACAGTGAGCCGCTCTATAAATTGTAAAAAGATCCAAAAATCATGTTGATAACCCATTGCTTCACCAGTTCCTCCAACCACCACTGACCTTCTTATTAGAGCCGTCCTTGATGATGACAGGGAGGGATTGCAATTGGACATTGATATGACTGTTGGCCCCTTGATTTTTTCATTATAGCAGACGTTAACCCGCCTATAGTTTGGGATATTGTATAGATCCAAGTCACAGTGAAGTCCTTATAGTTTAAAAGATAGTGAGACGCTCTATAATTTTTAATGGGATCCAAAAATCATGTTGTTAACCTATTACTTCGCCAATCTCCATGAGTGTCCCCCAAGAAGAATCCGCCTATGGTCTTGATAAACTGTTTTACATCTGTGCTTTAATCAACAATATGATGTTTGCTTCTCACACACTTGATGTGAAAAGTTCCTTCTCACCAAGTACCCATAAAAATTCCCATATGCGGGAAAATCGTTTATGGTGCAAAAATCAAGGCTTTTGATATGAAAACAAATCTTCCACACAACCATCGCACGTGCGGACACCTTTGTGGAAAAACATCAACAAATCATCCACCAAAGGAGCATGGTAAACATGTATATCATTACATAGTTGTTTGGGCCCTGAAATCATCATAGATTACAATACGTACTTTCATTTCATTACCATCCATGATGGAAGATTGTAGATACCCAAATTAACAGACAAAGAGTTGTGTGCGATGCTCATATTACCCAACGGATTCATTCCATTAGTAGATAGACCTAACTTTATATGTCGGAATTCTGAACCAAACTCGTGGTAAATAGCATAAAGTTTCTTCCACTGCTCACTGTCCCACATATGTCTTATCACTTCATCCACCGGTCGAACTCTTTCAGCATACCAACGCAACATTGTTTCATCTTCTTTGCAAGCAAACAACTACTTCGACCATGGAATGATTGGTATATACCTAAAACTTTAGCCGTTGTCTTTTCCTTCAAATTCAACCCAACTTTCGCACAAACCGCAAGTCCACTCCTCTTCATCTTGTACCGAGGCTCACCATATACAAGAAAAATTTCTCGGTCTTCATCATCTTCCCCCTATACAACATACAATCATTCAGACATATATGGATTTTTTTTATAGTTCCATTCCCATAAGACAAAGAATCCTTTTTGCGACATACAATCTATTGGACATTAGATTACCTTCAGGAAGCAGTTCCCTAACCAATTCAATATTCTCCATCATCCCTTCATCAGTCCACCCTCATTTGGCCTTTAAATTCATCATTTGCAAAGTTACACTTAAAACCGAATGTTTCGACCCCTTTTACCAATGTTGTCTTCTTGTCATTATGTAATGCTTCTAGGACCTCAAGTTTACAATGGAATTCTCTAGCAACATCCTCCACCATTCCGTCAAATCCATCATTTCCATCTAAATCATCGGCTTCTTTTCTTTAGAAACTTCAACGCAAGTATATCTAACAAGTGTAACTAGTTTGAAACCCTTGCATGATGAGATGTTCACACAACTTCTTCCTCCCCAAAAATACATCACATTCATACAATCCTTATATGGGTGACATACTTGCACCACGCCATTCATGGAAGAATGTTCAAGTTCTAAGATAGTAAATGATTCTTCCAAAGGGATGTAATCAGGCGATTTTCTAAGATCCCCACCGATGACTTCATTTTGATCCATTACCAGCTACCAAAAATGAAATACAGTTAAACCTATGACCATGCTACAACATGTAACCATCATAATGAATTACATAAACAAAACACTAATTTAACACATTTCAAACCAAATAAACCCATTTTTCATTGAAGGAATATAATTGTAGAAGTATACGTACCTTCTCCAATGCCAAAAGAATACTACAAACATGAACTAAATTTGTTCTTCATGAAGGCCAAAGTAACAGTTCTTTCTCATCAAAGAGTTTTCAAACTAAAATGACATTAAGTGGCCACCTTTATATCCACTTAACAAGGTTTCGAGTTCGGAACCTAAGTGTAAAACCCTACCACATCGCTCGAGGCAGTTCCAAAATCGAAACAAGCCTCCTAGTATACTTATGAAATCAGATAGGATCTGGGTCATCTTCTGGTACCAGAACATGAATATGACATTTAAAAATGAATTACCAAGCATGTTATGACCTTGTAACATGTATCAAATCCATATTCTGAGTTTAAAACCATTGTCGATCAAAGGAACTTTGACACAATTGCCTATAATAGAACTTAATTAAAGGCAATTATAGCTTCAACCAGATTTTTTTTGAATGGGAAGGCACCCGAGGGTGGGGGTTGATCTATTGGTACCCCAAGCCAATAAAAAGAACCATAGTATAGTAGCGTTAGTTTTTACAGAAGGCAACAGCATTGCCCTCAAAATGGTAATTACAGCCTAGGTTATGAACTATACAAAGTTGTCCTGACAAGTTAAGATAAGTTAGTTGCGACTCCAAAGCTAACAAATCTCCACACCCCGTGTTGATTCGTACTTTGGCCAGGCAACTAACTTATCGGTAGTCAAAGAGTAGGTGGAGTATTAATGCTGATATCTGAGTAGTTGCCTCGAAGTATGCCTCAGTGCATCATTGCAGCGGGTGTGGTGGTTTGATGAGAAATTAGCCATGTGAGCCAAGTCTAAATTGTACCTGTATACACAAATATTCCATCAGCGGTATCCATCCTTTCCCTATCAGTCAAAAAGCACTCTAATCTGTGGAAATTGTTCCTTATCTAATGCTAAATATGAACTGGAACATTAAATAGATTCAGAGACTGATTATGGGCGGAATGGTGCTTAGCAATTGCATTAGCCACTGAGTTTCCTTCCCTAGGAAAATGTACAAGCACAGCACCACATAAAAGGTGATTGACTTTATATGCAGCATTAAACAGTTGCCAATGAGCTGAATATGGATCACTTATCATGCTAACTGCTGATAAAGAATCAGATTCAATAATAATAGAATCATCCAATTGGTGAAAATTTTGACAAGCAAATTGGATGGCAAGTATTTCAGTAAGAAGAGGAGAATCTGCAGAAATAGTTGCTGAATTTATCAGTATGGGGGTACAAGAACTATCCCTAGCAACCATCCCTACTGCCGCCTTATGGGAAAACCATGAAGCATCTGTATTGATCTTGATGCAATTTAATCTAGGCCTTTCCAAGCAAACAGTCCGTATGATCGGCTTAGGTGGTGGCCTAAGGTGGGGAATTAGGTGCTTAATTGGAAGTGGAATGGCATTAGAGGATTTCAGGTGTGTAGGATTGGAGTACAGAGCTAGCCTAATGAGTTCCAGAGCTTCCTTGCAAATGAAATCAGTAGAGAATGGAATCTGATAAAAAATGAATCTATTTCGGGCTTTCCAAAGACACCAGCATATAATAGGAGGGAGGATATTGCATATCAACTGATGGCATTTAGGAAGATCTAGGCAGTTCCAAAAAATAAAAAATGTCTGAGGCATGGAATGAGGTTCAGTTAGGTGGAATTGAACTAGGGATGCCATGTTACTCCATATAGTTTTAGCCAGAGGGCAGGAGATAAAAAAATGTTCAAGTGAATCCGCATGACAGCAAACAGGACATTTCGATGCAAGACTATATCCACAAGTAATGAGCACATCATCGAATGGAAGAAAAGAATGTAGCATTTTCCAAGTGAAAATAGAGATCTTTTTCTGAAGTGATCTATTCCACAAAAATTTGTAGGCCGAAAAATTACCTGGTGCACTTGTGATTGCACGATATGCTGATTTGAAGGTAAAATTGCCTACTGAATCAGGTTTCCATATAATCCTATCTTCTCTTGTCTCTACAAGTTCTGCATTCTGCAAGAATAAGAGAGTATCATTTTCGGTAAAATGATACCAAATTTGAATTAAATTAATCGAACATCTCTTTATAAACTGCCTTTTATTGCGGTTGAACCACCTTCAAAAAATTAATGGTCCGATTCATAAATGTTTCAAGCTCATAACCTTTTCTCAGAGGAAATTTCTCAAAAAAAAGAGAAAAGAATCATCTTTGATTGATGTATTTAATAAGCCACTCTCCACTAGTGAAAGGTGACGAAGGACAGTAATTGAAAGATCCATCCTCAATCGGATACCCCACACACATTCCAACCTTTCATCTATAATAGTTCATAATACCACCGCAGAAGAGCACTTTCTGATATGAAAATTTTCAAACCTTTTCATCTATGACTTCAAAGATTGTCTCATCAGAAGCAAAACATCCAACCAAACAATGATTGGCTATTTCTAATCCAAAACCACGAACAACATCAAGTTCAATTTAATCAAATAATTCAACATAATAAAATGAAGGAAAACATTATCCTGATTAACATGGTGAGAACAAGAAATCATAACACAAGAGAAACTTAAGAAAACTTTATATGGCAAGGGTCTGCAAAAGAACCAGCAAACTGCAAGACCCTTTCCCCCTTTTTTGATCTTTTTTCATTTTATTTTTTTTCATCACCAATTTTAGGTTCAAGAATTGTTGAAGCAAAAAATGGAAGTTCTCAGTGTGTTTTGGGGACCCTTTTTAAGAAAATACCTATGATTATTAATGGAAGATCACAGAGAAAGATCACAGGACACAAATGGCTAAAAAAATAATGGAAATTAGATACCACAGATACCATGGATAGATGTTAATATTTATAATTCAGAGTACCACAGGTACATTAAAAACAGATTACAGTAAAATATAAAAAGGAGATATTGTTTGAACAAAATACATCATTATGTTTAACATCGTTTCACTCACAAAAATAATTTGAACTCTAATGATGAAATCAGTAAGTCGATCCCACGAGGAATGGAGCAAAAACTATAATAAAATGCCTACTAATATAGAAAAATTTGGTGTAGCCACCACACCTTAATTTTCAAATTTATTTAACAACTAATAATGAAGCTAAATAATATAAAATATGAAATAATAATGCAAACTAACAGATATAAAAATCTCTAAAATATATAAATAAGGTCATCAGCTTGGAATAACTCACATTAGTAAAACATTGATCATCAGCACAAAGATAAATCAATTCATATGCATCTATCAGTTATAGGACAACAAGTATTTGCTAAACCATCTCAATTCTTTCTTACCTTGTCGACAGTTGACCAATTATAATTAACCAATTGTTTCTGTTGGTATGCCTTGAATACGTATTAGCCGCTTCGATAGGATGGTACGGGGGTCTCGCTGCCCGGCCCGACGGTATAACATGTCCTCTGTTTGGGCTGTTATTGGCATTCTGTCTCCTGTTCTGGTTTGGCCCAGATTGTTTCTGGGCCCAAAGCCATTAGGGTTTAAGGTGGAGATGACTATATATATAGTGCCTCATCTTTTATTGTAACCTGTAAGAGATAGGATTTGTAGAGAGTAGGAAATCTATAATTCTGGCCTTTCTCTCTAGTGGAATCCGATCTTGGTCGGCCGTGGATGTAGCCAATTGGTGAACCACGTAAAAATCTCGGTGTCTTATTTTTCGCTTTATTTTCTTTGCTTGTTCTTTCTCGGGTATTCCGCACAACAAATTAGTATCAGAGCTTCTGGTTAGATCCGCAGTGAGTCTATCAGATTTTTTGGGTTTATTGGATCTGGGGTGGTCGGATCTCTAATCTGATCGGAGCGAAAGATGGCTGCGCTGAACGTGAAGGTAGACAAGTTTACCGGGAGGAACAGCTTCAGTCTATGGCAGATCAAGATGCGAGCTTTGTTGAAGCAACAAGGGTTGTGGACGCCGCTGGCGAAGGGGTTCTCGGTCGTTGGCACTTTGGACATGGTGGGTCTGGAAGAAAAGGCGCATTCAACAATTATACTGTGTCTCGCGGATGAAGTCATCACTGAGGTCTCGGATCAAGAGACTGTTGCAGAGCTGTGGTTGAAGTTGGAGAGCTTGTACATGACGAAGTCTCTAACATACAAATTGCTTCTGAAACAATGTCTATTCGGTCTCCGAATGCAGGAAGGTACGCAACTCAGAGATCATCTAGAGCAATTGAATACTTTGTTATTAGAACTGCGAAATATAGATGTGAAAATTGATGATGAGAATGCTTCTTTGATATTGTTAGTATCTCTACCACTTTCATATGAGAACTTTGTTCAGTCATTTATTGCCGGGAAAGATTCTGTGTCTTTGGAGGAAGTTAGATCTTCTCTTCATAGCAGGGAGTTGCGTCATAGTGCTAGCAGTTCAGGAACAGATAATCAGGCATCTGGTTTGCTTACTAGTTGCGATAAGGGAAAGGGAAATGGCGAAAAGAAAAGAGGTAAGAAGTCAAAGGTTCCCAAGCCCGGTGATATCTGTAGGTACTGTAAGGAGAAGGGACATTGGAAAAATGAGTGTCCAAAGAAGTTGATGATGAATCAATCAAGAAACAAATCAATTTCTGCTGCTCTAGCGGAAGGAGACGTTGATTCAAAAGAGGATATTGCTCTGGTTGCTGCTGGACACACTCATCACTCCGATGTGTGGTTCCTAGATTCTGGGGCTTCCTACCACATTTGTCCAAGGAGAGAGTGGTTTTTGACTTATAAGTAGGTAGGGGGTAGCATTACTACGGCTAACGGTACTGTCTGTGAGGTAGTTGGGACAGGTTCGATCAAGATCAGGACACATGCTGGTAGTTTCTGTACTTTGAACGAGGTTAGACACGTTCCATCGATGACAAAGAATTTGATTTCTCTTAGTCTGCTGGATAGAAAGGGTTTTGTCTATTCAGGGAAAGATGGAGCTCTAAGTGTCTACAAGGGTTCTAAGCTGGTTCTGAAAGGTCTTCTGCATGGCACTTTGTATCTTCTACAAGGTTCCACGGTTATGGATTTGGCAAATGTTGCATCGTCAAAGGTTCACCATGAGGATATGACTATGTTATGGCACATGAGGCTTGGTCACATGGGTGAAAGAGGGATGCAGATTCCATCGAGGGATGATCTTCTTGGTGGCCACAAGGTCAAGGGTTTGGAGTTCTGTAAGAACTGTGTCTTTGGGAAACTACAGCGCAGCAAGTTTCCAAAGGCTATTCATAGAACGAAAGGCACCCTAGATTATATCCACTCTGATTGTTGGGGGCCATCCCGAGTTAAGTCATTGGGAGGGCACAGGTACTTTGTGTCTTTGATTGATGACTACTCCAGAATGACTTGGGTTATCATGATGAAACATAAAAGTGAAGCCTTCATGAAGTTCAAGCAGTGGAAAGCTCTGGTGGAGAACCAAACAGGGAAGAAGATCAAGAGGCTGCAAACTGATAATGGTCTGGAATTCTGCTCGTTTGAGTTTGATCAGTTTTGTAGGGATGAAGGGATTGTCCGACATCATACAGTTAGGAATACGCCACAGCAGAATGGTGTAGCTGAGCGGATGAATCAGACATTGCTGGCGAGAGCGAGGTGCATGCTCTCGAATGCTGGGTTAGATAGAAGATTCTGGACATAGGCAGTGAGAGTGGTTTCTGGGCCCAAAGCCATTAGGGTTTAAGGTGGAGAGGACTATATATATATATATAGTGCCTCGTCTTTTATTGTAACATGTAAGAGATAGGATTTGTAGAGAGTAAGAAATCTGTAATTCTGGCCTTTCTCTTTAGTGGAATCCGATCTTGGTTAGCCGTGGATGTAGCCAATTGGTGAACCACGTAAAAATCTCGGTGTCTTGTTTTTCGCTTTATTTTCTTTGCTTGTTCTTTCTCGGGTATTCCGCACAACAGTTTCTCTTACCAAGATGCCCCTGGAAAGTATTCGCTAAATCAGATACACATCTCAATAGTATTAAGAATGAAAAGAACTCGATACAACAATTACCAAGTAAAAGCAAATAGTTGGAAAGAGATAATAAAATCCTTATCAATATGGGAAGTGAATATCTTTATTTTTTTCAAATCCACATCTCTTCAATAATTCACTTTTCACCCCATAACTTCAGCAATTCTGCTTTTTTTTCTCTTTCTTCATCCATAGAAAAATGTCTTATAAAATAAGAACATTTTCCATTGGAGCACAACACCTCATTAAAAACCTTAACCTAGAAAACCCAGTGGGAAAAAACAGTTGGTTAAGGAAAAACAAATACAATGTATAGCTCCCTCTCGATTCTTTATAGTCAATATTCCTGCACCAAAAACACCTAAAAGTGAAAATTATATCTCAATAAAATCACAATAATCCCACAAAATGTGAACACAATATAACACACACCGAATATCCTCACACTTGAATCATACTTGCCCTCAAGTATGAAGTGAAGAAAATAAGATCAATCAATAATCCACAGTGTTCATAAATTCTCATTCTCTCATAAGACTCTATCTAAAATAACCCAAAAAAATAAAAAGAAGAACTAAGATAGAAACACAAATCACACAACGTGACAAACAAAAATTCAACATTTACAAACTCTAGATTTTTCTCTTATAATGATAAATTTTACCCTGCCAAGGAGTAAATGATCACATTAATGCACCTGGAAATCATCCATCCTTAAATTAATTCAAATGAAAATCTTCAAGATTAGAAAATCTAATCATCAATTCAGTCAAAATTGGACAAGCAATAATCTGCAAACTCTAATGATCAAATCAGTGCATTAGCAAGCAGAGTCGATCCCACGAGGAATGGAGCAAAAACTACAATAAAATACCTACTAATATAGAGAAATTTGGTGTAACGACCACGCCTTAATTTCCATATTTATCGAACAACTAATGAGAAACAAACTAATATAAAATACGAAATAATATTGCAAACTAACAGATATAAAAATCTATAAAATATATAAAAAAGTAATCGGCTCGGAATAACTCACATTAGTAAAACATCAATCATCGACACAAGGATAAATCAATTCATATGCATCTATCAGTTATAGGACGGAAAGTATTTGCTAAGCTCTCTCAATTCTTTCTTACCTTGTCGACAATTGACCAATTATAATTAACCAATTGTTTCTCTTACCAAGATGCCCCTGGAAAGTCTTCGCTAAACCAAATACACATATTAATAGCATTAAGAATGAAAATAACCTGATACAGCAATTACCAAAGTAAAAGAAAATAGTAAGACACACTTAATTGTTCTCCATCTTGCTATTACAGTCCTAGCTAGTTAGCTGTTTTTTCACAAGATTTCGCTACTTAATAACCCTTTCCAATGATTACGTATTTGTGGAACTAGATAACATTATCCCAATAATATTCAAGTTGGCCAGACTTAAATACATCAAGAATTTAAACAAAGAACAATACAGAACACATAAGCATTAATTATAAAACAATTAGGCCTCACGATTCATAAACTAATGCTTGTTATTCCATACCGATTTATGAACTAGCTACTCATGATAATTAAACTAAACAAATAGATAGTATAATAATTAAACAAAACTACAACTAATATAATATATACAAAAAAAATTAATCAAACCGCAGGCCAAAGTCAACGTCGGAAGCTGTGAAGAAATTATTAATTCCAACTAAAGTTTGCTCCAGAGTCCAGAATGCTGAATATATTAAGAGTATTAACTAGAGAGTTAAGTGCTCATATAACCTATTTTTTGGTGATTTGTGCTAATATGACCCTGTGAAGTTGGAAAGTACTATTGTAACCCTGTGTTTTGCATGAATGTGCTAATATGACCCTGGAGGCTTGAATTTGGTTGGAAATACATGAAATGACTATTATACCCCTATTTTTTAAAAATAAAATTCAAAACATGTGAAAGGACAATTATGCCCTCATTCATTTATTTCCTTATTAATCTCATTTCTTTCCTTATTTCCTCAGACATTTCTTTCCTTCGTCTTTCCTTATTCTTCTCCGCCTAACCTCTGCCGCCACGCCAGGCGAATTTTGGTGATTCTGGGCATCGAGCGGCAGGCGCTGGAGCGACGGAGGCGCCGGAGACGCCGGAGATGCGGGAATGGAAGAGAGGATCCTACGTGGTAGTGCCAGTGTTGAGCGGTGGCTGGCGAATATTGGTGATTCCGGGCGTCGAGCGGCAGGCACTGAGCTTCTCCATCTCTCTCTGCCATTGACCTCGCCGTACGCTTCACTCTGTTTCTCTCCCTCTTTTTTTGTTACCAACGTTGGATCCGATTGAGTGTCTGATGAATCTGTGCCCTTATTAATCGACATTATTAGATTGGGATTATGATTGGGGATTAGGTTTTTGAATAACGTGTATTTGTGATGTTGTGATTGTTCAGGTGAGGGAGTTGGAGACGGATCTGTTCTTCAATTTGGGTCACAGATCCGCATTTATCGCGGAAGGAAAGTTTGAGATGGAGACGAGTATTATGGATGGGATCGGGAGACGATGCGGCATCGTTTCAGGTGTCACCATCGTGAAGAATCTGGTGTCTCTCGCTCTCCTTGTCATGGACAAATCTCCTCACTCTTATCTTGCCTTCTATGGCGCTGAAGAATTCGCAAAAAAATAGGTTCGATTTCTTCCATGAAAGTTCTGTTTTCTCCACACTTTATGGTTCCATAACTAGTGGTTTATTAGATTAACACTTTTTGGTAAGGGCAAGCAGGGTGGGGTGCGGTGGTACAGAGGTGGTGCAGAGGCAGGACAACAGCTGGGCGCGGTGGTGCAGAGACGGGGTAACGGTGGGAAGTAGCGGGATGGGTTTGCCCATTCGTTGAAAAGATTTAATATTTTAGGTAGTGATTTATTTAATTTTTTGCTGTGTTACAGAGGGAGAGGTTGTGAAAATCAGTAGGCAATCAATCCATGTTGTTCTTGGTTTCTCGTCTGCTTACATAAGGGATGCCGACATCCGTGAGGAATTTTGTTGTGTTTATCCTGTTTAGATGTCCCTTTTGTTTGTCCAGATTTCGGCGGCGGCCATCCAGCGGTGGTGGTGGAGCAAGCTATGAAGAGGATGAAGAAGAATTTAGGGGTAGTTTTATCCTTTCACATGTTCTGAAATTTTAGGTTTGGTCATTAGATTTTTAGGTTTAAGACTAGGGATATTTTAGTCATTTTAGCTTTGGTCAATGTTGGAAATTGCAAATTCAACGATAGAATAGTGCCATAGGGTTATATCGGCACTTCTGATGCAAAACACAGGGCTACAATAGCACTTTTCAACTTCACAGGGTCATATTAGCACAAACCTCCAAAACATAGGGTCATATCAGTATTTTGCCCTTAACTAAACCTACAAAGTACAAACTAAATGATTTCCTACTATGTACATGTCTTTGCCGCAATCTGATGGTCTCTGTTTATACACTAGTGTTGTTGCGCACAAGGTAATTATAAACCAAATCCAATTCTAACGTGGATTCTCTAGGCAAAAGATAAGAATAAAATATAAAGTAACTAAAATTAAGAAATGTTAATTAGAAAGAGATAATACAATTTTTATTAATATGGGAAGCGAATATATTTATTTTCTTCAAACTCACATCTCTTCAATAATTCACTTTTCACCTTATAACTTCAGCAATGCTGATTTGCCTCTCTTCCTTCATCCCTGGAAAAATGTCTTATAAAATAAAAATATTTTCCACTGGAACACATCACCCTATTAAAAACCTTAACCTGGAAAACTCAGTGGGAAAAAATCGTTGATTAAGGGAAAAATAGTACAATTTATAGTTTCCTCTCAATTCTTCATAGTCAATGAATTCCTGCCAAAAAACACCTAAAAGTGCAAACTATATCTCAATAAAATCACAATAATCCCACAAAATATGAACTAAATATAACACACACACACATTAACATCAAACCATCTGAATAAAGTGACATACTTCCATTTGCTCCGCGGAAAGGAGGTATGGCGACGATCAATGTTTGAGAATGACAAAGCTATCGGCCCATAGAGGTGGAGTTACATGGCTCAGGGATTCAACATCGAAACGTTAAATACTTCAGTCTTTTACATAATAAACTCCCATGTCTCTCCCTCCCCATTTCTCTAAACCCTTGTTATGACGGATGCTGTAACTCCCGTAGCAGTCATCAGTGAAGTAGATGCAATTAGCCTTAACTGCATCCTCATCAGCTCTAAGATAAAAGCTGCGTTCCACCCAATAAAAACTGCATTTCTATCCAAACTACTCATTTTTACGTATTCGCCGTTGATTACATCTGTATGTATCACTCCAAAATCAGTAGCCCCGTAGTTATAATTGTCATTAACATAACATCCATTGCGTGAAATTAACATCAGCTCACCTTCGGATGATCCCACTAGATATGCATTTCTTCCACTTATTAAGTGCCAATCTACACTAGTTATAATGCGTGCTGCAATCTCAATCGCCTGCTCGCTGTCTATAGCGAAAAGATCCACAGCTGCAGCCTGATCGCTTTCAACAGCGCACGGATCCAGTACCCAGATATTGCAACGCCAATCAACAGCGTAGAACGTGTCCTTTGACAGAATGATTTGCCGTAATAAATTGTATTATTGATATCTGAATATATAGAGAGTACAATAGAGGTATAATAATAACTCTAATCAGAACAAATCATAATCTAATCAGGAGTCTGATTTAGTCTAACACCCCCCCCCTCAAGCGAAGCGTCGGATGCTCGCCGATGCACAGCTTGGACCTGAAGAACTCGAACAGCGGACGAGAGAGCCCCTTGGTGAAAATGTCTGCAATCTGAAGAGAAGTCGGAACATGAGCAACGCGCAGCTTTCCGGAGGTCACCAACTCACAAACAAAATGGTAGTCGATGTCGATGTGCTTCACCCACTTGTGCGCCACTGGATTCTGAGCCAAGAAGATAGCACTACTATTGTCACATAACAACAGTGGAGAACCAGAAAGTGGAACCCGAAGTTCACGAAGCAAATGAGTGAGCCAAACCACTTCTGAGGCGTGTTGATAAGAGCACGGTATTCAGACTCAGTGCTAGAACGAGAAACAGTGGGTTGTTTCTTGGCACTCCAAGAAACCAGATTCCCACCAAGAAAAATTGCATAACCATAAGTGGACCGATGAGTCTCCAGACAGCGAGCCCAATCAGCATTTGAGTATCCTAACACATCAGGAGTACTAGCAGAACAAAACCGGAGACCAAAATGAAGAGTACCACGAACATACCGCAAAATCCGAGTCACAACAGCAAAATGGTCATCTCTGGGATCCTGAAGATACTGACTCACAGTGTTGACCGAGAATGCCAAATCCGGGCGAGAGATGGTGAGATACTGGAGAGCACAACAAGAGAACGATAAAGTGTAGGATCCCAAAATCGAGGACTGGTAGAGCTGTGAAGCTGAGAACCAGCAACAAATGGAGTAGAAATATGTGCCGCATCAGACATACCGGCCCGATTCAAAATATCCCGAGCATACTTTGCTTGGCCAAGCAGTAATCCTGAGTTGGTAGACGAAACTTCAAGACCAAGAAAGTAATGAAGAGCACCGAGATCCTTGATCGCAAACTCTCTGTGTGTCTGATCAATGAACTGGCGAAGAAGAGTCGAGTCATTGCCTGTAAGAATGATATCGTCCACATACACAAGTAGGTACAGTAACGACGACCCTCTCGAAAGGACAAACAAAGAAGTATCAGCTGAGCTGCACCGAAAACCAAGCTGTGTCAGATAACTGCTGAAATGCTGAAACCAACCCCGGGGAGCCTGCTTAAGACCATAAATGACCTTTCGCAAACGACAAACATAGTCTGGATGGACTGAATCCTGATAACCAACGGGTTGCTTCATGTAGACTGGAACATCAAGAACACCATTAAGGAAAGCGTTCTTGAAATCCAACTGATGAAGTGGCCAGGAACGCATGGTGGCTATGGCGAGAACCGTCCTAACAGTGGAGGCTTTGACCACAGGACTGAAAGTGTGGTCAAAATCAAAACCCGGAATCTGCGAGAAACCCTGCGCCACAAGTCTAGCTTTGTGATGTTCAAGAGTGCCATCTGGTAGATACTTGAGCCTATAGACCCATTTGGAGCCAACAATGTTGACATTCGAAGGCCGAGGCACCAAATTGCAAGTGTGCTGACCACGAAGAACGGCCATCTCATCATTCATGGCTGAAATCTAGGCTGGATCCTGAAGGGCAGAGCGATAATCAGTGGGCTCTGTCTGAGAGAGGAGTGCGGCAGTGAGACCATGAGCAATAATATCTGAATAATCCCGGCGCTGAATGGCACCAGTAGAAGATCGAGTGGCCATCCGATGAGTACGAAGCGGGGGCGGCGAAGATGGAGGAGTCGAACCAGCTGATGACATCGAGGAAGATCGAGATGCGCTGACCGGAGAGTGGCCGTTGGAAGTCACCCGAGAAATAATAGCCGATAAAGGCTGAAATGTGGTGGCCGGTGGCTGAGGTATGGTGGGCGTTGGTCGAGGAGCCGGGTCCAGGTCAACCGTCCAGATGGAAGATGGTAGTGAAGGAGGGGCATCTGGAACAGGGACAGACACAGGTGTGGTGGCCCCAATTGATGAAGTAACAGTTCAATCAAAAAATGATGAAATCTCCAGATCAGAAATCTAACGACTGTCCATGGAAGATAAGACATAAGGGAAGAAAGTTTCATCAAAACGAACATGGCGAGAGATATATATGCGCCCAGAATTCTGGTCGAGACACTGGAAGCCCTTGTGACGAGGGCTATAGCCAAGAAAAACATAGGGAATGGATCGGGGTGCAAACTTATCAGTAGCAGTGGCACGCAGACATGGAAATGCATGACAACCAAATGGGTGAAAGAGGGTATAGTCAGGCACATGACCAAAAATAACCTCAAAAGGTGATTTTCCACTCAGAAATGAACTAGGCAGACGGTTAATAATGTAAACCACAAAGGAGAAAGCTTCCACCCAATAACAGTGCGGCACAGAAGAGTGAAAAAGCAGGGCAAGACTAGTCTCTGTGATGTGACGATGCTTCCGCTCGGCCCGGCCATTCTGAGTAGGTGTATAAGGCGAGGACATCTGAAGATGAATGCCACATGATATGAGATGAGCCTGAAGTTGGTGATTAGCAAACTCGGTGCCACCATCGGTCTGAAAAATTTTAACTCTAGCAGAAAACTGATTCTCAACGAATTTCTGAAACTAGAGAAAAGTGTCATAGAAATCCGACTTATGCTGCATTGGAAGAAACCATGTGAATCTCGAGAAATCATCAATGAAAACGGCATAATAAGAGAAACCACCGATAGATAAAACAGGAGCTGGTCCCCACAAATCACAATGTACTTTATCCAATAAACCAGTAGCGCGCTTGTCACTAGTGGAAAAGGGCAAGCGGCTACTCTTAGTCATCTGACAAGGAGAGCAACTGACAGATTTCAAGCATAGCAGAAGTGACAGAAATAAAGCCCCGTCGATTCAATAACTGAACAGTATCATGAGACACATGACCGAGGCGAGAGTGCCACTGCTCAAAAGAAGCATGAAGCTTTGTAGAGCGTAGTTCGCCTAAAAAACTGGAATCACGAGTAAGCTTACTAATGGACAACAAACTTCTAGTAATCTTAGGGACCACAAGGACATCATTAACAGAACAACCAGATAAATGACATTGGCCGATGTGAGAAATAGATAATGATTCACCATTTCCAACAAGAATAGAATCAGAACCATGATAACGTTATACCTGATCAAGATGACTGGTGTGAGCAGTGATATGAGATGTAGCACCTGAATCAACGACCCACTGATTCGACAAAGAATAACGATTGGGACCATTCAAACTGGCCTGAAATAACACCTTGTCCGCAATCTAATTAGTGGAGAAATCTTCCCGAGATATAGGGCCCAAATGAACCATAGCAGAAGACTGGAATTTCACAGAAATGGACTGAGTGCTGACGAGACTTTGAACAATTCGCAAGAAACGGGTTCAACTCGCGAGAAATAGGTTTAACTCGCGAGAAGCAGGTTCAACTCGCGAGAAACAGGTTCAACTCGCGAGAAACAGGTTCAACTCGCGATAAGTAAGTTCAACTCGGGAGAAGGAGTTGATGCACGAGTCAAATCGCGCGTGCCCATCACGCGCAGGTCAAAATTGCGCGTGACCTTCACGCGCGGGTCAAAATGGCGCGTGCACTTCACGCGCTGGAGTTTTCCTCTTTGGCAAAGCTGGCGCGTGACTTTCACGTTCTAGAGACGACACGTGGATCTCGCGCTAGAGCTGGAGATCGGAGTTGCGTCGGAAGCTCGCGTCGCGCTGGAAGCTTTTCGACGTCGGGCTCGGCGGCTTTTGGTGCCACAGACGGTGAACTTCTTGAGGTCGAACGAAGAAGGAGAAGCTGCTGATGTTGCTGGAAGAGATTTTGGACGAAGACGGAGAAGCTACCGACGAAGCTGTTGGAGAAAGAACCCGCGCCGGAGTCAACGAAGCTAAGGAGCCGGAGACGAAGCTGTTGCCGGGAGAAGAGCCTGATGCCAGAGAACTTGGACGCCGAGAAGAGAGGCGCCGGCGGAGCCGATAAGTGTTGGCCGGAATTTGACCGACCGGAAAAGAGAAGGGAAGATGGAGTCCGTAAAAATTAGGGTTTAAGGTTTTTGGATCAGAACTTGCTCTGACACCATGACAGAATAATTTTCCGTAATAAATTGTATTATTGATATCTGAATATATAGAGAGTACAATAGAGGTATAATAAGGAAATAACTCTAATTAGAACAAATCATAATCTAATCAGGAGTCTAATTTAGTCTAACATCCTTGCAGTTGCTAATATTCTTGAATGTGATACCAGTATAAACATCGGATGATCCTACGGTTGTCTGGTTCCTGTCCCCATGCCTCCAAAACCCCAGGACACAAATGTAAGGACCATCAACAAAAAATTTGAGGAATCATCTGATGGATTAGCGGAGAGCAGTGCTCGCCGTATGGTACAAATACCATTCTCCAGATCGGTTGTTCTTTTATACATATAACCGGGAAAACGATTCTTGTAATTGGGGAGATGAATTTGGGCACGGGTGAAAGGGTTCAGCAAACTAACCTCCCCTGATTCAGCTAGGGTTAGCAGCCATCCGAATCTGGCCTCCACGCACCTTCGGCCTTTTACTTCCGGAGCTGTACTCTCATGGAAATCTTTCTCTTAGAAAGGCTATAGAATTCGTGATCGTCGCTATCATTTTTCTCGCTAGCATTAATAGAGGAGCTCTGGAAGCTCCAAGCTTATCCTTAGAGGCGGCGGATCACCATGAGGTACAAATGCCTATCAAGGCCACGAAATGCGGGGCGGACTTCTACCAAAACCTTCCACTGCCATCCCTAGTTGTTACCTAAATTTACTTAGTTGGTTAGCTCTAGTTTCTATAAATCAATGAAATCTTCCATAATATCCCTGTTTGATTATATGTGTTTACGTCACAAATGTTAATCTCATCCTGTGAAATTTGGAAGTTCAATTTTAATCCTATTCTTTGGACAAAAATGTCAAGTTAACCTAGTAACCTAAAATTTTCCCAAATTAAGTAAAGTCACCATTATACCACTGATTTTAAAAATACAAAAAAATTAAAAAGTCCATTTTACCTTCCCTCCTCTTCTTCTTCCTCGTTTCCTTTTTTTAATGTTCTTCTGCAGCCCAAACTCATAGGCACCTCTCTTCTGCCCAGAAATTTCACTGGAAGTGCCTAACTCCGGTACCTTTGTCTCTTCTACCTAGAAATTCGTGTTGCCTCTGGAGCTGGGCCTCCGATGTTGGATCTGGGCGTGAGTCGAATCCGCCGAGCCTGTTGTTGTCATCCTTAACTTCAACGGAGATATTTGCGTTGCCTTTGGAGTTGGGGCCTCTGGCACAAGTCGAATCTACTCCTCCGGCAACAGGATTTGGGTGAGGCTCTGCCGCTGGTGGTGCTGATTTCTAGGGAGAGGTAGATTTATAGAGAAGAGGTGGTTGTGCTAGTTGCCCTATTATTTTCTAGAAAGGAGGGGTAGATTTTCATAGAAGAGGTGGCTCGGCCGCCGGTAATGCTGGTTGCCCTAGCACTTTCGAAAAACCTTAGCACTGGGGAGATAGATTTAGAGAGGAGAGGTGGTGGTGCTAGGATTTAGAGAGAAGATTTTAGCGGTGGTGGTGCTGGGCTGGGCAGTGGAAATAGCGGCGGATGAGATGGTGATGAGGGTCCAGCTAGTGGCAGCATGGCGGTGGAGAGGCTAAGACAGCGGAGCATCAGTGTCAATGGTTTTGGAGATGAAGAAGAAGGACCTTAGCGGTATTTTTGTCATCAAATTTTTAGGTTTAATACTAGAGTTATCTTAGTCTATTTAAATTTCGTCAATGCCCAGTCAACGTCAGAATATTGCGAAAATGTTGTATTGGCACATTTGCTGAAAAACTTAGGGTTAGAATTGCACTTTTAAATTTTACTGGGTTATATTGAAACTTTCATAAAATAATAGGGTTAATTTTGTATTTTCCCCTATTATCAATCTCTAACTATAGAACCTCGTTTAGCTGGATTTGACACATTTTATTTTTTTGCAAGATTCTTTCACTTTTGACACTTATTCTACTTTTTTTCGATCAATTTCATTCACTCATTTCATTCATCTAAATTCAAGTAGCTAACACTATGGTGCCAATTCCAATAAAACAGAGGTAATATAATTGGTTATTTTGTTTTTGTAATCCTTGCCAATAATATGCCGGTGTATAACTTTCTGCAATGTGCTGTAGACAATTGAATTTTTCAAAATTTTGATTTGAATTTTTCTTTTTTGCTTTTCTTTATTTATTTTTATGCATAGTTTGTGGAATTAAAATAACATTAACTATAACTGAATTCAATCGTCTATCAAGTTCTACATTTTTTAACTCAAAACACTCATCATCAATGAGCGGGGGTTTTCGTATTAAGGGATCCCACACCCTTTGAAATAGCCCAAAAGTTTAATTTACAAAACATGTGAATCAAGTTCCTATGTCAATACGTGAAGCTCCTGATAATTGAATGAAATCTCTTGACAGTGTTTCCTTCTATAAGCTCTCCACCCATGTGTGAAGCTTATGAAGGCCAGACAATCAAGAGATTTCAGTCCAAGGAGTATACAATGAATCGCCTAGCTAGTGTAGTGTTGTTTCCATCTGAATTGAGGGAATAAGGTTTCCCTGCGGTTGAGAAACAAGAACCTCTGTGATGTTTGAATCTCGACGAACTGAGTGGTGTATCCTCTTCTAATTGCAAGTTTTGCCAGGACGTCAGGTGTTTGGTTTCCTTCTCTATGAATGTGGCTGAAGATGGCCGTTTGAAACGTTGAGGTAGCTAATTTGATCCGGTCCCGAAGCTGCAACAGAGGCCACAGACAGATCTGACCATGGAAGATTTGTATCGCCGCAGCACAATCCGATTCGATGTGAACATGATCAGTCCTTGCCTTTGCAGCTTCCAATCCTGTGAAGATAGCCAACATTTCAGCCTTTAGAACTATTAGATGAGGCATTAGAAGGGTGTTATCTATTTCCATATAGCTTGATTCAGCATGTAAGGCCCTTTTATTAGTATATCAAGTTCTACATTTAATTTCTTTTCATAATTAATATAGAATTATATTTTTAAAATATTGTATTTTCATTTTTCTTGAAATGTTGTGTTTTTGTGTTTTCAAATATAGTATTTTTAATTATACTTTGTAATTTATGTTTCTAATGTTCTTTTTATTACAATATAATATGCATTATGGAAAACCAAAATTGTAAACACTAGTAGAGAAAGCCTAGTTAAAGGCATCATTAAAGGCAGTTGAACTGCCTTTAATTGAGATCCGGAAGCACTTTCGAGTTTGGAAATTCTTTTAAAGGTCGAAATTAATTAAAGGAAGTTCTGCCTTTAGAATCGTCTTTAATTGAGGCCCAGAAGCATTTTCGAACTCGAAAATGCTTTCCCAGCTTGTCTTTTTTACTTTTAAAGGTGGTTCTACATTTTAGAACCGCCTTTAATAGGCTCATTTTTTGGTCCAAAATATGTTGACCCATATTCTTCCATACTTAACCCATTTCAAAAATCCCAAACCACTTCTCCCCCCTTCACCTAAAACATGTCTCCCACCTTCACTTAACTTTTTCCCCTTCACCTTCGGCTGAAACACTTCTCTTCGTCACCTCCATCCCATTGCTGCCTCATCCCTTCGTCGCCTCTCACCCCTCCCCCGCCTCACCCTACCGCAGCCTCACCAATCTGTCACCTCACACCCCTCCATTGCCTCCACCCTCCGCAAGTTGCTCACCTCTGCTCATCCGTCGTGAAGTCTCCCTGTTGCTCACCTCCGCCTGTAGTATCTCCGCCACACAACTCGCTTCTGTTGCTGATTTTTGCTCATCCTCTTGCCACCACCTGATAAGCCAAATGCCGCCGCTGGAGATCGACGCTAGCAGTGAAGCCCTCTGTAGGTGGAGATCGATCGACACCGTCACCGCCACCCTCAGCCACCAGAGATCGCCGCCCCTGCTGGAGTTACTGTTGTGTTGCGATCAAAATCGTTGTTTTATTTTTACTTAGGTTGTTGTGTTGATTGTTGTCATCAATTGATGTCGCTACTTTTTTCCGTTAGGGTTTTCAGATCTGGTTTTGCGCTGCCGAAAACCATTTGGTTTCTAGCACTTTTTTTTGGAAGGTAAGAAATAGTTTATGAGTTCGGAGACTATTTCTGATCCTATTAAAGGCATTTATTTGAAATGTCTTTGCTCAAAATCGATCAAAGGTGAAACCATTAAAGGTGGTTCTAATTTGGTAGAGCCGTCTTTAATGGCCTCTTCCTTCACTAGTGATATGATTAGGTTTCCATAGTTTAGTTTATTTTCTAACCAACCTCTTTTATAAATACATGTTGATATCATGAATGAATACAAGTTAGTTTTACACAATAATTGTACATTTTTACATGGTAAGTGTTTCTCAACTCACATATGATAATATGCTTATATGTTATTCTTTCCAAATCATTGTCTTGTTAAGGGTCTACAAGGTCGGACGCTTCTAATCAAAGCCTTTAAGAACGACCTTGATCGCCCCAATCCACCCACTGCCTTTGCTTCCGCTCTCTCTTGTGCTTTCCTTGGTGCCAAGACTGATCTCCAAACCTGGCATGAATGTCTCGGTCATCTTCATGAGCCATCCCTTAGGCGTCTTATTTCTCGTTTTTAATTACCCATTTCTTAGAATAATTTAAAAAGTATTTGTGAGTCTTGTCAACCCAGCAAAAGTCATCATTTACCAATTTTCCATGTTCATGAACTCACTACGTTCCATTTAATTTGGTGTATTATGATATTTGAGGTCCTGCCATGGTTTCTTCATTTAATGAAAATTGTTATTTTCTTATTTTTATTGACGACTATACAAACTTTGTTTGGATTTATTTTCATTCGCAACAATCACATATTCTTCATTACTTTCAACTTTTTTTAAAAAATTTTGTTGAAACACAGTTCAACTCTAAAATTAAACAATTTCAATATGATTTGGGGGGGGTGATGACTGAATATATAGAGAATACAATAAAGGTGAAATAAGGAAAGGACTCTAATCATACTAATCATAATCCAATCTGTAATCTAATTTATTCTAACACCTTCCAAGCAAATCGTGGGATTCTCAAAGATGCAAAACTTGGACATGAAGAACTCAAACAAGGGACGAGAGAGACCCTTGGTGAAGATGCCTTCAATCTGTAGAGATGTAGAACATGAGCAACTCAAAGCTTGCCCGAAGAAACCAAATCGCAAACAAAATGATAATCAATGTCGATGTGCTTAGCCCTTTTGTGCGCCACTGGATTCTGAGCCAAGAAGATCGCACTGTTGTTGTCACAAAACAGGAGAGGCACACTAGAAAGAGAAACATGAAGATCACGAAGCAAATGAGTCATCTAGATGACCTCAGAAGCAGTCTTAGCCAAAGCACAATTCTCCGACTCAGTGCTGGATTTGGACATAGTAGGTTGTTTCTTCGCACTCCAAGAAACCAAGTTTCCGCCTAAGAAGATATCATAGCCATAAGTAGAATAACGAGTCTCTAAACACCTAGCCCAATCTACACCAAAATAACCAACCACCTCCGGAGAAGAGGCTGCATGAAAACTAAAGCCATTATGTAAAGTCCCTCGAACATAGCGGAGAATTCGAGTGACAGCCAAAAAATGATCCTCCCGAGGGTCCCGAAGATACTGGCTGACAGAACTAAGTAAAAATGCTAAGTTAAGACAAGTGATGGTTAGATATTGGAGAGCACTAACCAAAGAGCGGTACAACGTCAGATTCTTGAAATATGGACTCGTACTACTATGAAGCTGAGAATTTGGTAGGAATGACGTAGAGACTGGAACCGCCTTAGACATACCAGCCCGAGAAAGAATATCCCGAGCATACTTCGCTTGACCTAGAAGAAAGCCCGAGGCAGTGGGTGTGACCTCCATGCCAAGAGAGCAGTGTAAGGAACCCAAATATTTGATAGCGAACTCCTGATAGGTGCAATCAATGAATTGCCGAATAAGAGTGGGATCATTCCCCGTCAAAATGATATCATCAACATAGACCAACAGATACAACAATGACAAGCCACGAGATAGCACAAATAAAGAAGTATCGAAAGAACTACAATGAAAACCAAGCTTCAGGAGGTAAGCACTGAAACGATGAAGTCATACTTGAGGCACCTACTTCAGACCATAAATGGCCTTGCGAAGACGACAAACATAGTCTGGATGAGCAGGATCCTTATTGCCAACAGGCTGTGCCAAAAAGGTCGAAGAACTAAGAACACCATTCAGGAAGGCATTTTAGATGTCCAACTGATGAAGATACCAAGCACACATGGTAGCAATAACAAGAACAGTCTGAACTGTAGAAGCCTTAACCACGGGAGTGAAAGTGTTGTCAAAATCAAAACTGAGAATCTAAGAAAAACCATGGGCTACCAAGCTCGCCTTATGGCGATCAACCAAACTTGTGGTTTATACTTCTGACGATAAACCCATTTGGACCCAACAATGTTGACGTCCGGAGGGCATGGAACAAGATCCCAAGTATGCTCACTTGAAGAGCTGCCATCTCCTCATCCATGGAAGAAACCCAAGAAGAATCCTGAAGTGTAGAACGATAATCAGTCAGCTCTTTCTAAGCAAGAAAAGCCACAAAAAGACCATGAGCATGGATATATGATTAATCTCATCGTTGAATAACTTAGGTGGAAGAGCAAGTAACAATATGAGAAGCCCCTGGAAGCGAAAGAGCCGAGACTTGGGGCGTGGCCGAGATGGTGACATAAGGTGCATCTATGGTCGAGATGCAATCACGAGAGGTCGGGGTCAGGGCTATGGTGCCATCACAAGAGCTTGGGGTTGTGGTCGTAGCGCAATCACGAGAAAGGCCTGTGGCCATGACACTGTCACGAGAGGGAACTGAGGCTGTGGCATCAACCCGGGGTGTGGCATGGGCTGGAAAGCAAGGTGTGCCCGTGACGGCCGTGCAGGGTAAGACTGAGGAGCGGCTAAACATGGACAAGATCGAGGAGCAATCACGACTGGATGTGGGCAAGGTCGAGGCACCGTCACAGCTAATCATGGGACTAGGCATTGAGCGCAGGTCAGCTCACAGAGTAGCTGGCTGAGATGGCTCATTGTCGGGAAAATTAAACCGAGGCAAAGAAGCCAAGACTGGCGACGATGCTGTCACAAGATCTGGATCAATGAAAGCTGAGACATCCAAACCTGAAGAGTGAGAACCAGTTCCTGATGCCGGAGCAAGAGGAAAATAAGTCTTATCAAATCGAGCATGATGAGTAATATGGACCTTTCCGGTACAAGAGTCGAGGCACCAAATACTAAGGGAAAATAGCCTTTGATCAGTAAATGGACGAACAAATGGAAAAACCCGGCAACCAAAAGGATGAAAGTTACCATAGATAGGATATGGACAATAGTGAAGACCATAAGGTGTCGATCCTTGCAGCACTAGAGTAGGCAACTGGTTGATGATGTAGACAATAGTGGTGAAACCATCATCCCAACAGGAAATTGAAAGATGTGAGTGAAAAAAAATCATAAGACCCATCTCAACAACATGACGATGCTTGGGTTCTGCGGGCTCATTCTGTTCCGGAGTAGACGGACAGGAAACCTGATGATGGATACCTTTCGGTGCAAAATGAGACCAAAGTCTAGTGTTCTAAAATTCAGTACCACCATCACTGTGAAAAAATTTAATTTTTTATGAAAATTGATTTTCAACAAGTGCCACAAACTGCAAATAAGTGTCAACAAAATTTGATTTGTGATGAACAGGGTACAGCCAAGTGAATCTCAAAAAATTATCAATAAATAATACATAATACGCAAAGCCATTTCCAGATAAAACTGTGGAGGGACCCCACAAATCACAATGTATTAAATCAAGAACATGCTCAGCACATTTAGGGTTCTCAACAAAAGCCAACCATTGACCTTTCGCCATAACACAAGGGGCACATGTATGCGGTTTAGGCAACAAAGAAGAAACTGAAAGTAAACCAGACTTATGTAAACTAGTAATCACTGCAGTAGGAACATGGCCTAGGCGTGCATGCCACAACCCATATGAAGCTCGACTCTTATTCTGCTATAAAACTGAAACAAATGATGCATCTCCCTGGTCCAAAATGTACAATCCATCCTCACTATTCCCCCATCTCACGATGGCCCTCGTTACTTTGTTCTGAATGACAAAGTTCCGATCATCAAATGTTATCAGTAAACCCATATGTCTGGCTAACCGACTAATAGACAGTAAATTCTTAGTAATATCAAACACAACCAGAACACTAGAAAAATGCAAGTTCTCAGAAACTTTAGAATCACCAATACGAGATTTCATAAAAGGAGCACCATTACCAACAAGAACATGAGATTTACCTATATAAGGAGTGAAACTGTCTAGGCTTAAGGTGGAAGTCACCATATAATTGGTAACGTCAGAATCAAGTACCAATCTAACAGACGAGAAGATGTATCGGACTGCTGAGAAGAGTGGTGATTTTCTGCCAAATGAGTAGTTGGTGGATGACCAATTTGTGCCTGCATCTGGTAACACGTAACAATATAATGACCGAGTCGTCCGCACCAGGAAGAGTGAGGATGACCGCGACTAGGGACCTGACCAACTGTCTGAGAAGAAGAACTGCTGGCCACTTCCGTGCTTGCCACTGAATCGTCCACCACGTGAAGGCCATGCACGATCACCTTGATTCGATGTGTGATCCCATGCGCATCCGGCTTGAGGTTCGCCACTGGTCTAGAACGCAACCTATCTTACGGCTGGGCTTGAATATCCCTGTAAATTCAGCAAAAAAGCCTCGTGGTTTTTTTGCATGGGCAAGAACATCCACGTATAACGGAGTTGGAACAGCATTAATCAAATGAGTAGTAAAATCTTATATTCAAAACTAAGAGAATTAAAAAAAACAGACAATTTGATCAACATTTGAAACCGGATTACCCACGACAAACAGTTGTTCAAAAATCTCCCTAAATTTGAGATGAAGTTCATGAACGGTACCAGACTTAAGGATACCATGCACATCGGCGTGAAGACAGCGAGCATTAGAAGCGCTGCTGTTCTCATAGCTGAGAGCAAGATTGTCCTAGATATCCTTAAAGGTGGGACAATCTGGGAGTTCCGCCAGAACTTCAGCGGTTAGAGTGGAAAATAGGAGACTGCGGAGACGTTGATCTTGATCGACCCATTGATCATACTCCTCATTTTCTTTCAAATAAGCAGCCTTGGGATCAAATTTGCTACCGACTGAAGGAGATTGAAGTGTAAGAGAATAGGTGGTTGGCGGCGGTAGTCGAGAAAGGGCCGGATTGGCGTTGGTGCTGTCGATGAATCCATAGAGACCTTGAGGACAAATAACATAACCATCTTGATGCTTGCAGAGAAGATAATTTGATGGAGTGAGTTTGATTTGCATCATCTGGAGCAGAGTGTTGTAGGAGAGTTTTTCTTAAGCCATGAGAGGGAGAGGAGGACGCTGGATCTGGAAGAGGAGGATGTGCATGATCGCTTGGAGAGGAGAAAATGCGGCCACTGAGAGCTGTTGAGGTGGAGGAGGAGAAAACGACCGAGAGAGAAAAAAAGAGAGAAGGGAGGCTACATTTTTAGGTTTTCGATCAGAAGATGCTCTGATACCATGAGAGAATGATTTTTCGTGAATAATTGTATTATTGATGACTGAATATATAAACAGTACAATAGAGGTAAAACAAGGAAAGAACTCTAATCATACTAATCATAATCTAATCAATAATCTGATTTATTCTAACAATTGCTCATCGTATTTCTTCTCCTCATACTCAATCCTAAAATGGTGCTGCTGAATGCTGTCACAGAGCGATTGTTGAAAAGGTCTTTCTACTCAGTCAAGCTCGTCTTCCTATCACCTTTTGGGAGCATGCCTTTCATACTTTTGTTTATTTTCATAATCATACTTTATCACCTACTCTTAATAAAACTCTCCATATGAGTCTCTTCATCATAAAATTTTTTACTATGCTTTTCTGAAGACATTTGGCTGTCGGTGTTATCCCTTCTTGCATCCATATAGGTCTAATAAACTTGAATATCTTTCTTCCCCATGCATTTTATTTTTGATCTTTTATGGCAAGGGTCTCCAAATGAACCAGGAAACTGCAAGACCCTTTCCCCATTTTTTAAATCTTTTTTTCATTTCATATTTTTCATCACCAATTTTAGGTTCAAGAATTGTTGAAGCAAAACATGGAAGTTCTCATTGGGTTTTGGGGAGCCTTTTTAAGAAAAGAAATACCTATGATTAGTAATGGAAGATCACAGAAAGATCACATAACACAAATGGCTAAAATGGTCATGGAAACTAGGAACCACAGATACCATAGATAGATGTTAATATTTATAATGCAGAGTACCATAGGTACAATAAAAATAGATTGCAGTAAAATGGAAAAAAAGGAGATATTGTTTGAACAGAATACATAAGTAACATCAAACCATCTGAATAAAGCAACATACTTCCATTTGCTCCACGGAAAGGAGGTATAACGATGATCAATGTTTGAGAATGACAGAGCTATCGACCCATAGAGGTGGAGTTACATTGCTCAGGGATTCAACATCGAAATGTTCAATACTATCGTCTCTGATATCATAAACGCCCATGTCTCTCCCTCTCCATTCCTCTAAACGTAACTCCCACGGTCATCAGTGAAGTAGATGCAATTAGGTTTAACTACATCATCATCAGCTCTAAGACAGAAAGCTGCATTTCACCCAATAAAAACTGCATCTTTATCCAAACTACTCAATATTCATGAAAGAAACACCAGTATAAAAATCAGATGATCCTACTGTTGTCTAGTTCCTGTCTCCAGGCCTCCAAAACCCCAGGACACAAGCAGCAAGAACCATAAACACACAGCTTGAGGAATCATCCGATGGATTAGCGGAGAGCAGTGCTCCCCGAATGGTACCATTCTCCAGATCGGTTGTTCTTATATTCATAAAACCAGGGAAACGATCTTGTAATTGGGGAGATGAATTTAGGCACGAGGGAAAGGGTTCAGCAAACTAACCTCCCCTGATTCAGCTAGGGTTTGCAGCCAGTGGCGGATGTAGGTGGGGGCTGGATGGGGCTTCAGCCCCAGCTGAGATAAAAATTTTGGAAAATACGGGAGTAATTTTTTTTGAAACATTATTTTCAGCTCCCTCTAATATAAATAAAAAGTAGGAAAATAATTTTTTATTTACATATCAACCTCAGCCATACATATTTTCTGACTCCACCCCTGTTAGCAGCCATCCTAATCTGGCCTCCACACATCATTTACCCTTCACTTCCGGGAGGGGTAACCTCATGGAAACCTTTCTCTTGGAGAGACTATAGAATTCGCGTTTGTTGCTATCATCTTTCTCGGCTAGCATTAACAGAGGAACTTCGGCCGCTCCGAAGTTGTCCTTAGAGGCAGTGGCGGCGGCTTGCCATTGCGGCCTGGCTCTTGCCCCAACGGCCGGGTGTAGGTCGCGCGCTTGATTCGGAAGGTGAGTTGTTACACACTCCTTAGCGGATTTCGACTTCCATAACCACCGTCCTGCTGTCTTAATCGACCAACACCCTTTGTGGTACCTTGGTTAGCGCACAGTTGGGCACCGTAACTCGGCTTTCGGTTCATCCCACATCACCAGTTCTGCTTACCAAAAATGGCCCACTTGGAGCTCTTGATTCTGCGACGCAGCTCAGTTAAGCAGCTGCGCCTTCCTACCCATTTAAAGTTTGAGAATAGGTCGAGGGCGTTGCGCCCCCGATGCCTCTAATCATTATCTTTACATGATAGAACTCACGCGTGAGCTCCAGCTATCCTGAGGGAAACTTCGGAGGGAACCAGCTACTAGATGGTTCAATTAATCTTTCACCCCTAGACCCAAGTCAGACGAACGATTTGCACGTCAGTAACGGTTTGGGCCTCCACCAGAGTTTCCTCTGGCTTCGCCCCACTCAGACATATTTCAACATCTTTCGGGTCCCGACATGTATGCTCACACTCGAACCCTTCTCAGAAGATCAAGGTCAGTCGACGGTGCACCCCGCGAGGGGGATCCTGCCAGTCGACTTCCTTACGCCTCCGGGTTTACTCGCCCGTTGACTCGCACACATGTCAGACTCCTTGGTCCATGTTTCAAGATGGGTCGAATGGGGAGCCCACAGGCCAGCGTCGGTAGCATGCAAGTACCACAGCACGTTGCGAGGGTGCATGATGCCATTTCTTGATCGCCCAGACGGTATCTCCACTCTCCCACTAAGGGCATCGGGATTCTACTGTCCGGACAATCCACGCTGGTCCATGCCCCGAGACAATTGATGGACCGTCGTGAGTTGTTCCACATCTGACCAGGGTGCATCGCCGACCCCCATCCGCTTCCCTCCCGACAATTTCAAGCACTCTTTAACTCTCTTTTCAAAGTCCTTTTCATCTTTCCCTCGCGGTACTTGTTTTCTATCGGTCTCTCACCCGTATTTAGTCTTGGATGAAATTTACCGCCCGATTAGGGCTGCCTTCCCAAACAACCCGACTCGCCGAAAGCGTCTCGTGGTGCGACAGGGTCCGGGCACTATGAGACTGTCACCCTCTCCGGTGCCCCATTCCAGGGGACTTGGGCCCCGTCCGTAGCTGAGGACGCTTCTCCTGGCTAAAATTTGGACAGTAGGGGCCGGTCGATTCTAAGCTTGGACACTTCCCATTTCGCTCGCCGTTACTAAAAGAATCCTTGTTAGTTTCTTTTCCTCGGCTTATTGATATGCTTAAACTCAGCGGGTGATCCCACCTGACCTGGGGTCGCGGTCGGAGGCCACTACTCTCAATGGGGTCGAGGGGGCCCCGGTGGCCGTCACAACTCCTCAATGAATGAAACATGTCCAACCACCTTAAGCCGTGGCGTCCTCGTCCGGGAGCTCGCATCCGCCACCCCCGGGAGGGAACGGGAGGCCAGCATCCACCGCCCTGCTGCCAGCCAGCATCTCGGAGGATGGGGGGAGGGGGTGGCGACGAGATACGTGACACCCAGGCAGACGTGCCCTTGGTCGGATAGCTTCGGGCACAACTTGCGTTCAAAAAATTGATGATTCACGGGATTCTGCAATTCACACCAATTATCAAATTTTTCTTTGTTCTTCATCGATGCGAGAGCCTAGATATCCATTGCCGAGAGTCGTGTTGGTTACGTTTCATCAGATGCCGGGGGATCCCACCTCGGAAGCCGCAGGGGATGCCGCCAGATCCGTTCCAAGTAGTCTTTGGCGCTTCTCGCACCGAGAGTTAGGGTTTGGCGCGGTTCGCTCGGGTGGGCAGCAGCTGCCCGCCCGGCTCCCCCAGCGCAGTTTTTAGGAACGTGTTCATGGTCGGGCGTTCAGGATTTGACAATGATCCTTCTGCAGGTTCACCTATGGAAACCTTGTTGCGACTTCTCCTTCCTCTAAATGATAGGTTCAATAGACTTCTCTCGATGCCGTGGGTGGCGAACCGCTCACATCGCCGTAATCCGAACATTTCACCGGACCATTCAATCGGTAGGAGCGACGGGCGGTGTGTACAAAGGTAGGGACATAGTCAGCGCGAGCTGATGACTTGCGCTTACTAGGAATTCCTCGTTTAAGACCAACAATTGCAATGATCTATCCCCATCACGATGAAATTTCAAAGATTACCCGGACCCGTCGGCCAAGGCTATAGACTCGTTGAATACATCAGTGTAGCGCGCGTACGGCCCAGAAAATCTAAGGGCATCACAGAACTTTTATTGCCTCAAACTTCCACGGCCTAAAAGGCCGTAGTCCCTCTAAGAAGCTAGCTGCGAAGGGATTCCTCCGCATAGCTAGTTAGCAGGCTGAGGTCTCGTTCGTTAATGGAATTAACCAGACAAATAGCTCCACCAACTAAGAACGGCCATGCACCAGCACCTAAAGAATCTCGAAAGAGCTCTCAAAAGAAAGAGCTCTCAATAATCTAGTGAGAGAAAATTCTCTCTGGAGAGAAAAAAGGACGCAGTCCTTCTCCTGAAAATCGAAGCCGATTTTCTTCCAGTTTCTCTCCTACGATTATGAGTTTCCGGAAAGGAATCCAACATTAATGTCGGATTCCTCGCTGGGCATCTTTCGGTGTATGATTTGTGCTTGAATTTGAATATTTAATTTTTGGATTTGGGTTTTTTGGATGAAGATTAGACTTTTCGATCTTGATTTTGTTGATGGAGCGGATTAGATGAAGATCTTTAATTGTTCCAAGTAATTTTAATCTTTCGTTGATAGATCTAATCTGGATGATTGATGAGGGGTTTATTTATGATGAATCTGTGTGGATTTGTATTGAAGATTATTTGTTTATGGTGGATAGTTAATATGATGTTTATGTTGGATTGGGAGTAGAGATGAATTTGAGGCATAAATTTTTTTAAGTATTTGGAAGAGTTCGTGACGGATTCTATGAGAGGGCAATCATGTGATCAGATGCGCCGCCTATCCATGATTGTTTGTTTTAATTGGAATTTTCGACCAAATTGCTATGTTTTATGCCAAGAATTCAAATCTATGTTTTTGACTGATGAACACTCATGTGGAATTCAAGATTTTGGATGTTTGAATGTTATTGTTACATGGGGTTAATGGTTTGGGATTAGTCGGATTCAAGACAGATGTTTGGAGATAATTGGTTTAATTGGAATCGTCAACGATGATTGGCCCAAGGTATTTTTCTCGTTGTTTCAATCTCATGATAATGTTCAGATCTAGATGAATGGAGGGGCAGATTGTTTTCATAAAGGATGGATTATTTGGATGATGATTGTTAGAATTTTCCAATCGGGTTCGCCGAAAAAACGTTTTTCCGGCGAGTTATAATGCTTATTATGCCTCGAGGGACTCAGATTTCATTTTGTTAAGCATTATCCGATCGGAAAAGCAATTGGTAAATTTTTTATTTTGGAGGTTGGAGTTTTGGATTTTCCGATCGGAAGTTGCCGGAAAAATGCTATTTCGGCGAGGGTAAAGCCTGAAATAGCCTTGATCTGTCCCTAGACTCGAATTCATATTTCTTCATGCTTGAGATGCATCTCAAAGCTGGAAAAGAGAATAAATGAGTGTTTGTTTGGTTGTTTTTTCCCATCGAAAAAATGCGAATCCGACAAGGAGAAAGGTACTTGTTTGGCTGGAATGCACATGCTTGGATTTGGAGGAAGGAATTTCCTTGTTTTGGGTGCTCAATCCAGTCGAAATTGCACAATAGAAGAGTGCCCAGATTTAGGTGGAATTTTTTGGAAAATATTTGTGGATTCCGGCGTGTTTTTTTCCAGATTTCGGCGGTTCTCCGACACTAGAAAACTGCGAGTCCGGCGAGGATCCAGTTCGGGCACCGCTGGGTTATTGTACCCGAACAGAAAAAGATGGGTCAAAGCCTAACTAGGGTTTCGACCCGGTCAATGGCGGCGTGGGTCATATGACCCGCTAAGGTGGCGGCCGGGTCAACAAAATAAAACCCTAGAGGTTAGGGTATTGGGCCAAGCTGCTGGGCTGAAAGAAATAAATCTCCTGGGCCAATGCTAGGCTGAAAATGAGAGCTTATTAAATAGAGGGCGGATTAATTACAAGAAGAAATGGGTCAGGGTTACAACCCAGTTTTTAACCTGGTCAATGGCAGCGCTACAGGAGGTGGCTAGGGTCAAGTTGAAACCCTAGCGTTTAGGGTACTGGGCCAAAAAGTAGTGCTGCTGGGCCGAATGAAAAAACCAAGCAGGTGGGCTGAATTAAAGGTGTTTTGGGCCTAATTAAATAGAGAATTTTCAGCCTACATGGATTATTCTTGGGCCGAATTTGCTTCATTTTTGGGCTCTAAATTGTGGATTTTTGTTGAGTTTTGGCCATCCTCAGGCTAATATTGTATTGGACGGATGTTGGGTAGTGGGATAATTAATTAGCGTATGCGAAATTAATTAACCCACTACTAGTTGTTACTTGGACTTGACGGTCATTACGCGCTCTATGCTCATGCTACACATTGTGTTAAATTAGCATAAAGCTATCCATTTGCTTAAAATGGAGTGGGCGATTACATAATCGCCAGGCTTGACGCACATCGTATAAGTTGTGTCCGTTCTCTCCATCATTAGGGGGGCTATTTTTACAGGGATCTATAAGAGTTATTAGCACTGCCTACGAACACTCTTGCCCTCTAAAATAGCCCCGGTTTAATACCAAGAGAACGTTTGAAGGCCAATAACACCCCTCTTTCTTCACCTTAGGGGTGTATATGGTAGAAGCTGCTCCTCCATTGGCGGTCCTAGCTTCACTCGGATTCAGCACCACCAGCACACCATGGAAACCATTCAAGACCTGAGTACACCACACTCGCCTGTGCTTTTTTGTCTACCACTGGCAGCTTCTTCATCACTCTTTGTTCAAGCCCGAGACCGAAGTCTCGGCTGCGATGAGAATACCATATGAAGAGCCGGTACACATTTCTGGTTGCTATGTATAGGTCCAGATTCACACATACATCTGGACTTGCATTTATTTTTCCCTAGGCTTAGCACTATCTAGCTTAGGGTTAGCATTTCTTTAAAAATTGGGGGGTATCTCCCCCCCCCCCGGCATCTCAGTTTTTCCCTAGGTTCCATCATTTAGCCTAGGGTTGCATTACTTTGTATTTGGTAGGGTTGCCAGTACTTTTATGGAGCCCTATTGCGGTGTTCCACCATTTATACTATTTACCATATTTACCTCGAAAGTGATCTCAAAACCTGGGAAACTTCCGGCCTTCAAGTGATCCCTCCGGCCTTTCCAGTGCACAGATCCCAGTAAAATCCCAGCTGTGCAAGTGCTCATTGTTCGGCTGTGCTAGGCCTGGTCTAGTTGGCATTTAGACCAATAATTTATGCTCTATGGCAACAACACAGAGTTGTCTCTATTCGCTCATGAACATTCATAAGGAGTTCTTCATTTCGGCATATTGGAATGTTACTGTTGGATGAGGCACATACCTTTAGGATGCTCTGATTCAAGACAGATGTAAAGAGAAGTTCCACTTTGCGTTGGTTGGATCTAGCCATTTGTCCCCGGCAGTTGGCCATGGTGGTTTGTTTTCATCGGAATCATAAAAGAAAACATACTCAATAGGTTACCCTTGCTCTTTAATTTCATAAAGATCCTGGGAAGAAGATGAATGGAAGAGTAGATTCTCATAATTGGTGGTTTTTCTACTTTGCCCAGACTCCAGCGACTCAACGGCACCGGAAATACGCAGTCCGGCAAGTCAGCTAATAGCTGGCAGTCTCGAGGGCTGAAGAGTGGTTGGGGAGGGGTTGGTGGTTCGAGGGTTGAGGATTGGTTCGAGGGCTGAGGGATGGTTCGAGGGCTGAAGGATGGTTTGAGGGTTCAAGGGCGGTTGGAGAGGCATGTGGTTCAAGGGTTGATGGGTTGTTCGGGGGTTGAGGGATGGTCGAGGGTTGAAGGATGGTTCGGTGGTTGAAGGATGGTTCGAGGAGAGGCTGGAATGACTCTCGAAGGGTATTTCGAGGGCCTCGAGGGTAGGTGGTCAGAATGGTGGTTCGAGGAGGCATTCGAGTGTCCAAAGTGTTTGAGTACTCGAGGGGGGCATTCGAGGGTTGGAGATGTTCAAGTGCTCAAGGTAGGCATTTGCGTGCTTAAGGTGTTTGAGTGCTCGAGGGGGTATTCAAGTGATGGAGGTATGGTTTGAGGGATGTTTCGTTTATCCTCGAGGGGTGGCTCATCGAGTACCCTCGAGAGATGGATTACCATCGAGTGGAGACTAGTGGAAGGGGCCCGAGGGGTGGTTACTGCTTGGAGAAATAAAAAAAATTAATTTCGCAGCAGCATCTTTCCATATGGCTGAAAGGATTTCCCATGGTAGTTGCATGGCCATGTAGGTCGGGTAGGGGGAAAATTAATTCTGCGTACGCAAATTAATTAACCCCTTTCTAGGTATCACTTGGAATTAATGGTTGCACTATTTGTCTGCGCTGCACTGAAAACTGTAAAATGGCATCAGGCTGTCCATTTGCCTAAAATGGAAAGAACGGTTACAAAACCGTAACGCGGGGCTTGCGTGGTAGAAGTCATGCCCAATCTCTTATCACTAGGAGGTCTATCCACGGGGAACACTTAGGAGCAAAACAGACTACGGTCAACCTGCTCCCAACCCCAAAGAGAAAGCCTTGGCCCTCATCCAGAGACCGTTATCAAAGGCCAATAACATCTCTGTATCTCCATCTTAGAGGTGTACATGGTAGAAGTGGTGTGCCAGCCCTTCAAGGAGGACATGTCATACTACTTCATTCATTGGAAGGCCGAGACCACTCTCGGTTAAAAGACACCCGTGGGGAGAAAACCACGGCGCAAGAGCCGGTTCACACCAATGGTAGCATGGATGTTGGATGGAGCGAGGGGCTAGTGATTTTGTTCTCATGACCCTTTTTTTTTCACGGATAGGTTTATACATGTCCCAGTCACCACGACGGGTTGTAAAATCTATTTTTCATGGATGGTTTTCACGGGCCCCGGTCACCACGATGGGGTTAGTATCTTTTGGCCACCTGATTGTAACATCTAGATCAGGGGTAGTATTCTAGGTAATATGTATTAAGGGAGTGGGCCAATGTCCCCACTCCCGTACTTTCCCATGGTTTCCCTTTTTATTTACCTTACCTTCATCGAAAGAGCTCTCAATCTGTCAATCCTTACTATGTCTGGACCTGGTAAGTTTCGCCGTGTTAAGTCAAATTCTTTTATCATAGAAGGACTGTTTTTTTTAAGTATACCTGGAAGTCGAGCTCCCACAGGCGCTTCCAATGGATTCTCCAGACCAGATACATTTTGCCTATTCTATTATAGTTTAGTCCTTTTTCAACAAGAATGGGGGGCCTTCTTCACATGATAGTACATCTGCAATTGGTTTGTCTTGTTTAACGGCATAGCTTCACTCCCATTTTACTAGTTTAAACTAACAATTAGTCTGTGCTGGGGAAGAGCTCCCCTGAGACCTAGATTAGCGAGAAAAGAAGGATCTCCCGTTGGTTAATATAAAATTCCCTTGGTCATTCCTCTATTTTAATTATCTTGTACCACGGGTGGTGGTAAGCTCGGGGAAGGTAGAAATTGAGTGCGCCCCTTATTTAGTCTTTAGGAAGAAATACCGCATTTTTCAATTGAGTCCCAGGCCTGCCTGGCCCACTTTGCTTGCTTCTCTATTCCAGTAGCATTGGGTTTAGTTTCTTCTTTCCGTATTACCTTATTCATATAAGATTCTTCATTGCACGAACGAACTAAGAAATCCGTTCGTTCCTTCTAAAGACTAGGCTTTTGGGGGTGTTCGGTAGTGATCTTATCGAGGAATTGGGATAACCACCCTAGCGAACTATTTCCTTTAGCCCACTTCTGCAGAACTCTTGGGACTAAGATTCCGTATCTAGTACAGTCAATTAGAGGCTTAGACTATGTATGGATGTAGCTCACCCAAGATAGGTAGGCGCGGAAGGAAGTGCTTCCAGTCGATTGAAGCTGAAAAGACTCCCCTCACTAGAAGACCCTCGGCCCTAAATTTAGTTTCCAAACTCAGTGGTTGTTTCTGCTTGTCGAGCAGTCTCACTTCATTCATGCATGGGCACAAACGAAAGTGAATCAATGCCTTTCCTTTAGCGGCCGCTACTATAGGACAGAAGAGTATAATTCATTCTTTAATCTTTTCTATGATTCATTCATTATGTTACTGATCATGTAAACGGAGATCCTTCTAAGGTTCCAACGATCTTATCCCACCAAGGTCAAGGTGTTCAGATCAATGCCATCTAGGGTTCGATCAGTGGTAGCTTGGGGTCATCTTACCTACCTGAAGCAGATCGGTTGGTCTCGTGTCTTAAACCGATTAAAAAGAAAAGGATTCAATAGTAGTCTTTAGGGACTAGGGTACATACCGAATCAACTATAAGAGGGAATAGCCAGAACATGCTCTTGAAATTATATAATAATGGAAACACATTCTTCGATTACTGATTAACTCTTATCAGCTCACCCATTCTATGGGACATAACAGAAATGAAAAGGAGGGCTTTACTTTTTCAGCTACATTGCACTGCCGCATAAACAATGGATCCACTGGGCTAGATGAGCAACCTTCTATCTGGCCTCTCTACTAGTAGTAGAGCGGCTTGATACTTTTAATCAGAAAAGGAAGATTGAGCAAGGCAAAGGAAAAATAAGTCGTCCCTTCCTCTTCTCTGGTAACCCGCCGCATCATATGTATAAAAAGAGGGAGAGGAGAAGGAAGAACAACCTTTGACTTTGGCACATGAGGTGGTGGGTTTGGCTAGGTAACATAATGGAAATGTATCGGACTGTAAATCCTGGAATAACGGTTCGACCCCGTCCTTGGCCTCGAGGAGTGGTGAGCAGCACGGAACTTTAATCAATCAAATGGCATTAGGGTAGGGGGCTTTCCTTGTTAAAAATCAACAGACAACATTCTGGAACTTCCAAAGAAATGCAAGATGAGAAGGAGCTTTTTACGTTATGCTTCAATAGAATGAATTCGGTAAGGGTAGAATATGCCTTATGGTCGATCGAAGGTCCTGTCGTGCATCTTGGAGCGAATAAAATAAAGGTGATGGAGATGGCATGATGACTACCACCATAAATGAAGACATTCCACGACTTGATCAAACATTTAAAGGATATGTTCGAGATCCTCTAAGTGACATGGCAGGACCGATGACTAGGTCAAGAACTAAGCTTAGGGATGCTTCTTTAAATGCTTTGATTGATCGCCTTTATGATGAAGAATTGAAGAAGGAGTCACCATCGACATCTTGGATTCATTATTCAAGATTGTCGATGAACTGAAGACATCATGAAGAACACTATACTCTTTTTTCCCACTGGGTTTTTAATGAGGTAGTGTGATCACTGTAAACTATTGTAAAATTATTTCATTTTGGGTTTATTGGACTGATAGCTCGGCCAAGTGGGCTTTGAAGAGCTGAATTTTGAAAATACAGTCCATTGAGGTTTAGTATATTCAGTTTTATTCTGATTAGAATTAGATTTGGTAAGATTAGATAAGGTAATATTCTTCAAGGTTACTTCTTGAAGAATTCAACCTGATTACCTTAGATTACCATTTATTTTAGGTATTTTAGTTAGATATGGTTTTAGCTTCTTAAAGCTGCCATAAGTTGATTCAGTTTCCATTTGTGATTAGGGTTTGAGGCAAGATTGTAACCCTATAAAAAGGGAGGCCTTATGGACGAAAATGACAACCTTTCATCAATCAAATATACAACCTTTTGAGTTCATACTCTTTGCTTGCGAGCTAATCCATTGTTGCTTAACCCCGAGGGCTAGTTAAGTATAAATAAACCTTGTAATCTGATCCTGAGGGCTAGTTAGAGAGCAAGTCAAAGTTAGGCGTACACCGAGGGCTAGACTCCTAAATTTTGTGCGAGATAGCGCGGGTTTGAAGATCCCTACACTAGATCAAAGATATTAATTCCAAAAATCGTGAGTCTTCGTAAGGAGATTCATATCAAAAGGATCCGTTCACGTAAAGAGGGGCGAGTCAAAGAGAAGTTGTAGCAATGAGCTACTAAGGAGTGACTGTGTTGAAGCTTTAAACGTAGAGCTCGCGACGACTTCGAACGAACTCCACGAGTGTGCCGAAAAAGACTAAAAAAATCTATGATAGGTAAGCGCCTGCGTTCAGTAAATCACAATTCTTTACTGAATTCAAAGAAGATTTCGCCAATAAAAAAGATAGAAGAGCGGTATAATAGAGCTTAACAAAGGAAAGAGCTTGCAGAACTAAGCAAGGGATGCCATGCCATTAAGCAATAAATAAAAAGGCAGAGCTCTATGCTCACTCAACTATAGGGTTTTTAGGGCTACGGAGGATACCTATTGAGCACTTTTCCTACCTGGATTTCTTCTCCCACAAATCACTACGAGATTCTCTAAAAGCTTCAATCGCATTACATACTCAGGAAGCCAATAAGGAGCAATTGACGAGTAAGCGGCCTCACGATAGACTGTACATATTCACACTTTTTTTAGTATCTTTCCTCTCTCCTTGGTCGAGCAAGCAGATTCTTCCCATGAATTATCAATGTCTTCTACTCGCCCAGTAGAGCCAGGAGGCAGGGGGAATCTATTTCATTTGGCTCTAGACTACGATTCGATAGAGAACGATTTGGCAATCTTTTTTTCCTGGTATGAAAGAAGTAGCTAGGACCAATCTCTCTCACAGCGGGGATCCCTCTTACATTTGATACCCTCTTATTATAGGATGAAGATGATTCACTTACCATTAACAGGAAAGGACAGTGTGGCTCTATACGATGAATGTGCAGCTACCTTTTCACTTTATAACTTCAGCTAGCTAACTAGTTTACTACTGGCTTTCAACCCTTAGACAGCTATCCTTGGCATGTGTGCTACTGGCCTACCTACTGAACTCCTAATGTCCTGCTACCAAGCATTCTCTCTTCACTCACCTAAGGGTGCACTAAGAAAGATTGCTACAATGACAAAAGGAAAGAGAATGCACACGCACAAGAGACTTGCTCCCATGTAGCGAAGAAAACCTAAGGGAGCTTTTTATAAGATTTACGCAAAAAGATAATGTTTTAGCCTACAGAGTGCTAGGGATTATATTATATATTATATAAAGGCTCAATTTGATGGTCGTGATGAGAATGTGAGGAAGTTTATTGCAGGAGTCTTATCTGAATTTGGTGTATATACAATCGAAGCATTAATAATCCATGTTATTAGCGTTATCTATCATGATCATAACAAAAACAAAGAAATTGGTCAGTCTGGCTTTCAACTAATCTCCTTTCTTCCCACCAAGGCTAGCTTCCCTCATTCCAGTCTCAGAAAAATCCTAATAAGACTTACTTTGCAGCAGATTCTATGGCATTGAACGTAGAGGCATTCATTTTCCTCACAATCATCTGACTCAACAGCTCCTCCTGGATCTTACACTGATCTAAGGGCCCTTCGACCCTATTTATTCGAAGCACTACTGAAGGGCACATTTGACCTGTCAGTTTCTCAATCGAAGGAAGAGAATGAAAAGTGTTATTTACAAGCTTTGTGTATGACACAAAGCTTGTTTCAGAGCGTAATAAAGGAGGATCCTTTTGCCTTCATTCCGTTGGAACAAGAAAAGACTGTCTTTGTTGGTACCGATATGACTTCCAATTGATAGGCAGCTAGGAGTTAGGAGTTCTGGTTGCTGAAGTGGGTCTTTGATGGTGATTTAGCTTTATCTGAAACTTTCTGTCGTACCTCTTTCCCGGTTCGTCTATCGAATGGTTTTTTTAACATGGCTGCCCGTCTAGATGATATATAGGAATCTGTTTACCTCGTCCAATTGACTTGCTTGCTACAGCAAAGGAAATTGTTCGAACTACGGAACCGAATTGAGGGACTATCCCATGAATAAAGATTGAAGCCTCGCCCATCCACACCACTGATTGCTTTAATTCCCTGGCGGCAACCCAACTCATGATGAATCTCTTGCTGCAACATCAGTCTCACCCTTTTCAACCATAAAAAAGAACAGTACCAGCACGTAAAATGACTTGCTCTTTGGAATAAAGTCTTCTTCAATGGCTCACTTCACAGGTAAAGTTCTCTATTCTTCCTATTATACTAGCACTTGGATTGTTGACACCGGTGCTACATTCCCAACCCAAATCTATAGGCAATCCCCATGCACGCATTTTTTCCAAACTTGCTTGAAGGCATTCCGCACCTTTCTCTATCGCCTTTCCTTCTTTCTTCCAGCTTTTCCCAGTTTATCAGATAAAAAAATGAAACCAATGATAATACAAAAGAACTGGAGAAGCAAGAACGAATGCTTCGAGTAACACCTGTTGTCCCTGCCTCTAACACGCGTTACCTATGTTATCTTCGTTCCCAGCGCAGGCAGATTCCTATTGTACGCCAATATCTCCTTCTGGTTGGTCATCAGAAGAATTCGATGAAACTTTCTCTGAGGTAGGCTCGATCCTTCTCACGAAGAGAAGACAAAGACCCAACAACAACAGAACCCACATCTCGATTCATAGAAGAAGGGCCCAATTTCGAAAGGTTAACTTATTTTGTATATAAGCAGTCAAACAAGATCGGATGGAATCTAGCCTGACAAGCAGGCAATGGGAGTTCGAACCTCCCTTGATCTATTCTATGGTGAGTAAAGTGCATCTTGCGAGTCCAGAGAGGGATCGAATCAAGATGCCGTGGGCCCACCTTCGCACGCACCGACGCGACTAGGGAGGTAACCTGTTCGACGTCAAAACCTATCTCTCAACTTGATGAGCGATCCGCACTTGGAAGCAAAGTGTCTATAGCTTGCTGTACTTCGCGCACAAGAAGAGCGATAAAAAATGGGAGGGCCCAGTGAGCCCACTGCAATGGCACCAAAATGGGTCTGTAGGACAAGAACCCTACACCAGCTGAGATCCTTTCATGTGTACGGCGTACCGATAGGCATTAGCCACTTTGTGATGGGGGCGGCCATGGATTAACTAACAAGATTATATAGCTATCATAAAAAAATCATGGATTGAACGTCTCTAGCTTTTAAAACCCATCTTTTTGCCTAAAATATAGCGCGATAGAAGCCCTAAACTAGCTAAGCTAAGTGCCCGTGGGAAGATCCCCTACCCTATAGTTTTAGTTTGAAACTAGCTCTGAATAAAAGAAGCTAGCATAGCATAGCCAAAAGATGCTCGACATTATTCAAACCTATATTATTATACAAGATGCTCAACCATTTCTCAAGACTATATAACTAATCAATGCTACACTCACTGGTAACGAACAGCAGGAATCACATACAAAAGTTCACAATAAGTATGCCAATCCACCAGTGAAGATAAAGGCACATCCTGAGAAATAAACTAGAAAATGCTCGACGAAAGGCCATAGAAGTGCGTGCTTTTAAAGCGCATTAATCAGGCTGTGAAGAGGGGCTATGAGACCTGATTAAGCATAGGAATTAGGGCCCTAGTAGTAAGCAGAATATTAAAAGTAGCCCCATATGAATAAGCTTAAGATAGCCAAGATGGATGGAATAGGGCTAGTCTAAGATAAGACAGACCGATCTCTATTCTCCTGCTCGCGTTTACAAGGTTTCCCACTCACTCTATTGAGTTACAGCCCTTGTTGGGTTCTGCAAGGAAGTATCTCAATAGGTCTGTGCTGTGGTTGATGCCCCAAAAAAGAGCTAGAATTCCATACTCGATCTCATGGATACATATAGAATTCTGCAGAAAGCCGTATTCGATGAAAGTCGTATGTACGGTTTGTGGGGATAAGATCGTTGGAACCTTAGAAGGGTACTCGTCGATTCAATTCCTGCTTCTGTCCCGGATGACGTTAGACTGTAAAGATTTATAGTTCATTGATATACTATTCTCATACACTACACGTATTTATTAAATCTCTCCCACTTGATTCCAAAGTACCAATAAGAGTAAAAATCCTTGTCTTGAGTATGGTTTGTTTGATTCTGCCAAAGATAGCCCTTGAGCAGGGCTATCTCTTGATGGATGATGATCTCCAACGTGCAGTTGAACAATTCTACGCCCCTTCAGCAGGGGGAATGTATGGGGCTGGAGGAGGTAGCAGTGGAGGCTCCGGGTGGACATCCTTCGATCTAGGCGTATTGGACGATAATGATGGGGAAGAAGTCGCGCATCCAAACCCACAAAACATGGTTGCCACTCCTGTGGATGCTATACCACCAGAGCCTAATATGGATTATGTGAAGGGGGTTATAAGAAGAAGACTTACCCTCGCCCGCCTGGGGAAGAGTACTCAGCATGTTTCAGATGCCGAAATCAACACAACTTTCGATCTCAAGGATCAGATTGTACGAAGAATGGGGGGAACTTGATCCAGACCCATTTTGGCCCAACATGCGACTGACTATCAAAGAGTACGTACAGCCCCCAAACGGCGGGGAATATACCATTAAGGTATTAGAACGGAAATAACAAGACTTGTTCTCGAACAATCCCAGTTCTTTATATATATATATAAAGAACGTATGAGAGCGAAGGAAATGTTGAATTAAGTTAGGGAAGATTTATTCTATCCGGGACGATCTGACTAGAAGAAGGGAGAATTCCAATTTCTTCAATAAATTGAAGGAGAAGGTTTTTCTTCGTGGGGAGGGTGCCGATGAGCACTCTGCCACATAACGGTAGGCAAGATAAAAAAAACCCATTTATGATTCCAGCTAAGAGGACTAAAAAAATGATCAATAATGTTATATATTTCAGGAGCTAGATTAGTTGTCGATGAACAAGTAAGAATTTCCTCAACCAAAATTGATGGAATTGGACCCAAAAAAGCCATTCAGGTTCGTTATCGATTAGGTATCAGCGGGAACATAAAGATAAAAAAATTAACTAAGTATCAGATCGACCAAATTGAACAAATGATAGGTTAAGATCATGTTGTTCATTGGGAATTGAAGAGGGGAGAACGAGCAGACATTGAACGATTAATTTCTATTTCTTGTTATCATGGAATTCTTCATCAAGACGGATCGCCCGTACATGGTCAGCGAACTCATACTAATGCCAGGACTTGTCGCAAGCTAATTCGGAAATGAAAGAAGTCTACCGAAAGCCTTTGATACTTGTCTGATCAATCACACTGATAGCTTCTTTACTGAAATTTATTAGATTTTCACCACTAACTAATCCAGTATACGTATAGTAGGCCTCCTTTGCCATGACATTAGTGGCTTAGCCCTTCGCCCGCCTATCATACTGGCTCGGCTTCATCCTAGAAGCTACTGCTTCCGCCTCTCTAGGCTTCGCTATCGTGACGTAACCACTCTTCAAATCCTATTCAGTCTGATTAGATATGTCACTGACTCTATTTTGTTTTATTTTAGGATTCCGAGGATGAGCCGGCCAATCCTAACATCATTTATGAGGAGCCGGGCGACGAAGCCTCCTCCTCAGATAAAGATATCTCCGATGCTACTCTCCCGGCAAGAATTTTTCTATTGTGATTTTTTTGGTGAGTTCTGTTATGAGCGAGTTTTCTTTCAGTCAAAAGCTGATAGCGCCACCCATGCTCCCACGGGCCACTTACCGAGGAATAGAAAGGAAGGACCGAGGGCCAGAGCAAGTTGGGTTGGGGTATAGAGCCATAAGCGCGGTGGAGGGTTACAGAGGACGTGCTCGTACGGTTCATAGAAGGATATGATAAATTACTTTATTGTTGGGAACTTTCACTCCTCTATATTTGAAATATGCCTTTCTAGGAGCATTACGATCTGTAGCTCAAATGGTCCCTTATGAAGTTTCTATTGGTCTTATTCTTATTGTGCGCCTTGTGAGCGAGTTTGGATCCGCGAAGGCAATCGCTCGGATGTTCCCCTAAACCAACCCAGGAAGGGACCGGAGGGAACCGCAACATGGGGAATGTCCGTGTCTCATCACAAGGCTCATTTTTAGTTGTGGGTCATAGGGCGGGCAGCTTTATCTGATTAAGGGCCGGGGCACAAGGGTCCTGGTACTATCCAAGTGCGAAGAACCCCAGAGGTGACTGCAATGAGCAGATATCTCACTCAAGGGCCTAAACGACGAGTAAACACTCGAACGTGAGAGCAAGGGATCGCCCAACGAATGGACGAGCTCAAAGGGGGGCAAGAACCATTCTTTCAGAGAAGTGGCGGTCTGAATCTTATCTGAACTGCGAGAATAACTGACTAAGCCGTGCCATAAGGGGTCATTCTCTAAACGGGACGGGGAAAGGCCTTTAGGTTGTTTAAGTAGGTTGGGTGATAGATCGGCCATAGGAATACTCCGGGATATAAACTAGGGCAGCAAAAGTTGAGCACACGACGATGCCGCCCGTTTTAATTTCATGGAAGTCCCCGGCAGAGGAAAGGGCTGTAGGTGATAGCACGTTCTGCTTCTTATCTAGAGATAGAGAGAAGCGTTGAAATCCTTTCTATTGGTTCGTGCGTGGCAGCTGGTATAGATGAAGAAGGGCGGGCCATCGGGACCTATTCTCTTAATAGGCGGTAAAGCGAAATAGGAAAGGGGCCGAGCTAACTGATGAGTGCCTTTTTAGCCTTTAGAAAAAGGCTCTCATGTGGAGCTAACATGGCTGTCTACATACAAGTATAGCCAAATCAAGATGAGATGGGATGGACGGTCAAAGGCCGCAGCGGGACATCCATAAGAAAGCTCGCCCCCACTAGCTAACATAGAAAGAGATTCCTAGATAGCAGTAGTCTCTATGTGAATCTTTTCTCGACCGGGCCAGGCCAAATTAGGCCACCGCTTGGGATGGGAATGGCTCAGCCCACATGCATCATTTGATAAAAGCACTCCAGCCCAGTCGCCTTCGATGATTGGTTTGTCAACCACGCTTTCCCTCCCTCAAAACAATGCTCCTCACCAAATCCCTTTCTTGGGTTGGGGCAACACAACAATGAGTAGTTCGCTCCAGGACTCTACCCCCTCGAGAGCAAGAGGCCGGCCGAGATGGAGCTGGGAGCAAACCTATACTTTCCTCGGGCTTTCCTTGACTCAATATCTAAATAAATAAAGGCGGGCACCGAAAAGGAAGCAACCCAGCCTCTTCAAGAAAGCACGGACGAGCCACATGCAGGGAAACTTGCACGCGTGGTTCTGGCCGGGGACCCCGGTATACTGTACTAATATGTGTAGGTTCCCGTAATTCGAGTGAGATTGTCATGGCGCAAAAGCAGATATGGTTTGGTATTCCCTTGTTCCCTGTATTGGTTATGTTCTTTATTTCTTGTCTAGCATAAACTAATCGAGCTCTGTTAGATCTCCCAGAAGCAGAAGCTGAATCAGTTGCAGGCTATAATGTAGAATATGCGCGGGATGCGATCCTTAATAGTTCAATGTTGGCGAAAGCCAATGTCCCGGGGTCCCGGGAACTCATTCTGACTGAAACAAGGGGCGGGTCTTTACGAACTTCAAAATTTCTATCTTATTTAGTAAAGTCTCACTTTTTGATAGGAATAGGTGCTTGCTAGGGCACTATTCATTCTTCATTCAAAACTAATGAGTGTAGGGTCAGGGGTTTCCGCCTTATTATCAAAAAGGAAGTTTGTTAAAGCAAAATCCCTCCTTGGAAGAGCACGGGCTTAGTCAAGTAGAACCGGGTTACGCTGCTTGATGCTCCGATCGAAAAAAATTGGTGGGTCATGCCGATACAACTGAATATGCGTTATAAAGGTAAATCCCTTCCCTACGACACCAAAAACCAGGCCGAACTTCTAAACTGCCGTCCGCTTCCATAGAACAATATCGTGGCAATGTAGACCTAAGTGGTCATATTGGATCCTTAGGAACCATCACAAGTACGGCCGGCCTATATTTGAACGAAAATGCCGTGTCGTCTAGCGGAGCTTAGAAGAAGGTGACTCGCGCAGACAACTGACTCCTTTTCAATAAAAAAGAATATCCAAACCAACCCAGCTGGTTGGTCAATCTCAGAGTAGGCCGAAAAACTGGAGACGGATGACCACGGTCCCGACCTTACCAGCACCGGAGGTGTACTAATCAATGAACCCCCAAAAACTACTTTCTTTTCTGACAAAGCAAGCCTAACCGATCACTACAAAAGCCACTAGTGGCTGAGAGAAAGCGAGCAGCACCTTGTATAGGTTGGGGGAGGGGCTTGAAGAAGCGAGCCCCTAATCAGAGAAAGCCATTGCGCACTAGCCTAGCCAGCTAACGTTTTTCAGCTGGCTGTTATGTTAGTTGTAGCGCGCCTCCCCCCCCCCCCCCCTCCTCTAACTTCGGAAAGATTTAGCAGTATTTTCTTATGATGACCTGGTCAAGAGAGTACGATACATCGGTGTAAATGATTTATATATGAACCATTCTTTTTAGAATTTTAATGAAAAATCTTCGACGGTTCCATTTCCAGAGTAATTTTAGTGCACAATAGCGTTCACCCTGACGTACATGCCAACCGGAGTGAACCTGCAGAGAGTGGCCCAGATTTAGATGCTCAAGTATAATTTTGAGCATTCCAAAAATGAATATGGATTGAAAGGATTCAAAAAGGCCTGTAGAGAAAAAAAATATCCAAAATATTTTTTCCATTACTACTACATTACATAAACAACCACATATGCTTTTACTAGCGCTTTAAAAGCTTTATGCTAACTACATTAATTATTTAAAAAACATAAAGAAGTCAAAGGGTAGGCCTTAACAAGTAGACAGAAAATTAAGTAACTACTTTTAATAATTAAGAATTTATTCTAATAGAAGAGTCGACAGACTCTTCTATTCTAGTCTCCCCTGCCACCGCCGCCGTCTCCGCCACTATTGGCTCTAAGCCTCTGCCTTCTCTTCTCTACCGGAGCCTATAGCCTATCGGAACCCATTGATTCTCTGGGTGTACTCAACACCCAAACTGCTGAGAATCCCAAGACGGAAGAGTTCTGTTCCCTCTCTGCTTTCGGCCAGTTCTTGAATTCTCTGTCGCCGGAAAATTCCAAGATTACTAGCGCCGCATGGAAACTGCCATCACCGGTGAATAATTCTGACACTCTGCCGCCTCTCCATCGATCATTCTCAGATCCCACTGCCACATTAGAGTTCCAGCCGCCACTCCGCCAAGCCCTTCCAGATGCAAATCCTGCTAATAAAGCCTCTGACATTATCTTGTGCGAAGCCAGATCTGTACCATTTCTTCTTCAGAGAAGGTTACTGAAGTCTAGAGGGCTAATCCTAATTTATTAAAAAAGAAAAGTACTTTTTTAATCCCAAGGAATCTAGCACGATGACTAGTGCTAGTAGCAAAGAGGAACCTATCGAAAGCTCTTTGGCGTATGCTCTAAGGTATCTTCAAAAGATGAAAAGGTGTTCTCTAGTCTGCCCAAGAGCCGAACCTGTTCGTGGAAGAAGAGTGACTCGATCTTGCCATTAAACAAAATGGCTGATAACAAATGCGACTTCGCCTACTGCAACGAATAGAACAATAAGACGATAGGGGTATGCGACTAGACCCCCTTCACTCGCTTTGGCTTACTCCACTGAAAGGGCAACTAAAAGAAAGGGAAACTAAAAGAAAGGGCATTCACCCGATCTATGACAACAAGGGGCTCAGTAGGCGAAAGATGTGGGGAGTACAGTGAGTGTAGGAATTCGCCCGTGAGGCAGCTTTCCTAGTCAAAAGGGGATTGATTTGATTCATCGATCCTCAAAAACATAACTTTAGGTGGGAGGCTGTCACGAGTTACCTGTTCCACAAGTAAGTAAAACAGAAGTAAAAGTGAACCTCCAATCCTTTCTCCATATGTTGGGGGTGTGCTCACAGAACTAATTACTAAATCCGCGCAAGACAAGATAGGCCAGCCGGGAAGGCCTCGATTCATGCCTCCTTCTTGCTTGCTCATCAAACCTTCCCTCTAGTCCTTGCTACTCTTCTCTAAATCAGATTCTAAGCTCTTTCATATCATTTCAAGGTTGAGGATTTGGCTTTAGATTTAAATATAGAAAATTATTTTATAAAAAAATCCTAAATATACTATTTGCTACTATTGGAATTTCCCATTGTTGTAGTAGTACGCTCTGACTAGTGTCAAAATGTTTGATTGTTAACTCGTGAGTCATCCCTTTCTTTTTCCACCTTGTTCTATTACTCATTCCCATCCAGTTCATCCACTTGGCATAATAAACCTCCTTTCCAGGTGCCTCTTACTCAACTTCGAAGAAATAATCTCATATGCATGTAAAGGCTTCAGCGGAAACAGCCTAACGAGCCCATCCCTGGACTTGTGAAACTACCTTTCAAGGGGACTTTAACGGGCCTTACAAGCTCATAAAATGGTAATTATTAACCCTTTTCCTCAGACAAAAGAAGAACGGATTGAAGCAAGTTAAGTTAAGGTAGCCGTAGAGGAACCCGTGGCTGGATTGAATCCTTCGCGATGGAAATGCTCTCTTCCGAATGAAGTAATCACTTCCATCTCTTCTATTCTAGAATTGACACTATGAATATCGTAAGATAAGAAAGATTCTAGAAGAGGGTGATCGTGGATTGTTCAAGTTACGTCTCATCGAGATTAAGTTGGTGTTCAGTCGAATAGATCGAAAAGAATGCCCGTGGCATACCAATTGAATGTCACTTGAATAAGACAGAGGAGAGTGGAATTTTGTGTGTAGGGGTTGATCCAAAATGCTATATGCTTAACACATGCAAGTAGAACTCTCGACTATCTACTATCTATGTTTCTTTGGTACCGGTTCGAATAAGTAACTATATCAAGTGTAAGGTTGCGGGAAATATTCCCGTAGAGCTGCTGGAGCTTAATATTTTTTCTTTCTTTTTTCCCATACTCTCAACATTCAATTCATGACTCAACTGTATAAATCCATAATCTTCTGGTCTTTCGTTCTGTTTGGACTCACTATGTGCTATTTTGGATACCTTGAGATACTATGTTGGATTACTTTCTCTATAGGGGGTCGAGCCCTATCTATTTTTATTAAAAAATGACAGGCTACTCTGGCCGTGTGGCATTTGTGCTTTCTCTCGCCTGGAGACCTTTGGGTTGCACCACATCCTTCCCTATCATCAGATTATGGAATCTATCCATAATATAATTATGATCTCCCTCTTTAACCAAGAAGCTTAAAAAGATAGATATAGATATTTTTTAAGGTAGCAAAATTTCCAGTCGTGGATATAAATGTCATAAACCCACTACTATTACTATCGGCTGCCTAACTGTCGGGATCTGGGGGTTTGTCGGAGAATCGGTGTCATGATGGTGCTACAAGATGGCGATTTATCCACACTTCCATTCCTTGTAGAGGAAGGCTAATCCTTTGCTGGCTAGGAGCTGTATGAGTGGTAACATCCACGTACAGCTCCGCGAGAAGAGAGATGGACAGAAATGGCCTTGTTGTACCTCACTCTCGTCTGCAATGGGGTCTGCTCTTTTTTTGGGAGAGTATGCCAATATGATCTTAATGAGGTGCGGGGCTTTGCATCAGAATAGTACTCGAATTCATTTACGATCCCGAGTTTCCAGACACATTGCACTTCTGCTCGGGTCGCAGCTGCCACTCGATCCTAAGACAGATCAAAGAAGAGTGGGGAACCTCCAGCTGGTTTTTGGAATTCGACATCAGGAAGTGTTTTCAAACCATTGACCAATATCGACTCATCCCAATCTTTAAGGAAGAGATCGATAATCCCAAGTTCTTTTACTCCATTTATCAAGTCTTTTCCGCCGGACGACTCGTAGGAGGTGAGAAGGGCCCTTACTCCATCCCACATAGTGTATTACTATCGGCCCTACCAGGAAACATCTACCTACACAAGCTCGATCAGGAGATAGGGAGGATCCGACAGAAGTACAAAATTCCAATTGTTCAGAGAATCAGATCGGTTCTATTAAGGACAGGTCGTATTGATGACCAAGAAAACTTTGGAGAAGAAGCAAGCTTCAATACTTCCCAAGACAACAGAGCCATCATTGTGGGGAGAGTAAAGAGCATCCAACGTAAATGGCCTTTTATTCCCTTGTTTCGTCGTGGCACACCCCCCCCCCCCCCCACGAGCACCCCCCGGCTCAGGGGGGACCAGAAAATGCCTTTCATTTTCCTCCCTTTGTCGGCCCTTGCCGCCTTCCTTAATAAGCCCTCGAGCCTCTTTTGCATCGCCTTTCTCGTAGAAGCCATCGGGTTAACCCCTACAGCCAAATTCTATGGTAGAGAACGCTGTAATAATAATTGGTCCATGAGAGACTTTTTTAAGTATTGCAAAAGAAAGGGCCTGCTGATATAGCCGGGCGGGGAGGCAATAATAGTTATCAGGTCAGAGAAAGGCCTGGCCCGTAAGCTGGCCCCCTTAAAAACCCATTACTTAACAAGGATTTGTTACGCGCGATATGACGATGACTTACTACTGAGAATCGCAGGTGCCGTAGAGCTTCTCATAGAAATACAAAAACGTATCGCCCACTTCCTACAATCCGGCCTGAACCTTTGGGTAGACTCTGCAGGATTAACAACAATAGCTGCACGGAGCACAGTAGAATTCCTTGGTACGGTCATTCGGGAAGTCCCTCCGAAGACGACTCCCATACAATTCTTGCAGGAGCTGGAAAAGCGTCTACGGGTAAAGCACCGTATCCATATAACTGCTTGCCACCTATGCTCCGCCATCCATTCCAAGTTTAGGAACCCAGGTAATAGTATCCCAATCAAATAGCTGACGAAGGGGATGAGCGGAACAAGGAGTCTACTGGACGTGGTTCAACTGGTGGAGACTCTTGGAACAACTGGAGTAAGAAGTCCCCAAGTGAGCGCATTATGGGGGACCGTCAAGCACATCCGGCAAGGATCAAGGGGGATCCCGTTTTTGCATAACTCAGGTCGGAGCAAGGTGCTATCGGACGTTCAACAAGAAGTCTCACAATTGGGCACTCATGCCCAGAAGTTGTCATTGTATACTCCCGCAGTTTGGAAGGTGTCAAAGGAAGGAGGGGGACGATGGGCGAGATCTATCAGCAGCGAATTTCCTATACAAATAGAGGCGCCTATCAAAAAAATACTCTGAAGGCTTCGAGATCGAGGTCTCATTAGCCGAAGAAGACCCTAGCCAATCCACGTGGCCTGTTTGACGAACGTCAGCAATGGAGACATCGTAAATTGGTCTGCGGGCATTGCGATAAGTCTTCTGTCCTACTACAGGTGCCGCGACAACCTTTACCAAGTCCAAACGATTGTCGACCACCAGATCCGCTGGTCTGCAATACTCACCCTAGTCCACAAGCATAAATGCTCAGCGCTGAATATAATCCCCAGGTACTCCAAAGACTCAAATATAGTCAATCAAGAAGGTGGTAAGACCCTTGCAGAATTCCCCAACAGCATAGAGCTTGGGAAGCTCGGATCTGGTCAAGATCTGAACAACAAAGGAGCACTCAACTACTAGTCTAGTCTAGTAGTTATTTTTTCTATTAGTTGCAATGCGAACATGCTTTTACTTATGATATTTGAGATTAATTGAGTAGGCTTGCGTTAGTTGTCTGCTATAAGATAGCCAGTTTTGGGGAAGCGTATCGAACGCCCGTCTATTCCCTCATTTCAGAACTTCTTCATACAATTTGTCTGGAATAGAGATAAATGACAATAATACAAAGCGGCATTCTTCCTTGACATGATCTTTCATTTTATTATGGAATTTTCTTCTATTAAGTTAGAGAGCAAATGGCGCTTCCCTTACTCAAATTAGTTAATAGAAGTCCTATCAAGTGGACTTCTACTCTCAACAATCTATACATTCTATGGCCCAAATGCACTTCCCCTACGCTTTTGTGGGCTATGGCTAAGAGAGGAATGGTTCGCGGCCTTCAAGGCATTACGGTAGTGGTTTTCTTTTTGTTTTTTCCCTTGGTTAACAACCAAGAAAATCAATATATAGTATACTTCTTTACTACTCCTACAGGCTTGGTGGGGCTAGGCTGTCTGGAGGGAATCATTTTAGACGAATCAATCATGCCTCAATTGGATAAATTCACTTATTTCACACAATTCTTCTGGTCATGCCTTTTGCTCTTTACTTTCTATATTGCCATATGCAATGATAGAGACGGAGTACTTGGGATCAGCAGAATTCTAAAACTATGAAACCAACTGCTTTCACACCGGGAGAATAAGATCTGGAGCAAGGACCCCAAGAGTTTGGAAGATATATTAAGAAAAGGCTTTAGCACCGGTGTATCCTATATGTACTCAAGTTTATTCAAAGTATCCCAATGGTGTAAGGCCGTCAACTTATTGGGAAAAAGGAGGAAGATGACTTTGATCTCTTGTTTCGGAGAAATAAGGTGCTCACGTGGAATGGAAAGAAACATATTCTATTTGATCTCGAAGTTCTCATATAGCACTTCTTCCAATCCTGGATGGGGGATCACTTGTAGGAATGACATAATGCTAATCCATGTTCCACATGGCTAAGGAAGTCTCGCTTTTTAATCTCATTATGACTTGGTTGTTCGGAAGATATATTCTATTGATCAGAATAGTGGAATGGAAGGCACTAAAAGAAAAAAAAACTCCCATTTCTTTCTTGGTTGGACCAACCCAACTGGTGATTTTCGACAAGTCTTTCTTCATTTTTAGAGGACGGAACTACTTTTGTAATGCCTATCAGCATGAAAAATAGAATTTTAGATTCAATTCAAAAGAATGCCGACCTAGCTTCAATTGCTTCAGTTGGAGCTGCTGTCGGTATTGAAACACTTCCCGTGGGCCACTCCTAGACTGAATTGGCACAATCTTTCATTTGTTAAATAAATGCTTATTTTACAGATCTATCCACTTTCACCTATGTGCATGCCCTCTTATTAGAAGGCGGGTATGATTATGACCCCATTATGACTCTATAAATAATAATCATGAGG